>CAMZMU010000117.1:62912939-63512939 GCA_947311845.1 Poa pratensis
CTTTTAGTGGTTGCATATGATTACATTTCTTAAGGTGTTTCATGTTCTCATCGGTCGTTCTTAACGATGGAGGGTGGAAGGATGAGTAGGCACACACAATACCTTTACCAGTTGTCATTGGGGCGTCTATTAAAGAGATTAAAGGTAAATTCTTGTTCTACAAGTTCTGTGTTTTTCTGTTATTAATGATTGGTAGTACAAAAAAGAAACCTAGAAGTATCAAACTTTGTTTTTCTCAGTTGGTGTTTTCTTTGTTGGCAGGGTTATTTTTATTTCAGTGCAGTCCAATTCAATACATTTTTAGTTGCATCACTTTCGCTAAAATGTTCAGTGATGCTACTTCAGTCATATCTGATGATATTGACCTAAGGGTGCAAGTGGTTAATATTTTGAAGTATATTCTTATATTTGCAGGCAGTCATCATCATCAAATATCTGATATTAACCTCAGAATTGTGAAGACGTGTTTGTCAGCAGGAGGTGACTTTATGATGACAGTGGCTTGGTTAAATTGGTTGTCCAATATCATAAATCTACAGTTCGCCATTCCATCCCCTTTCATAAGGTAGTTTTCTTTCTTTGACCTGAAATCACGAAGATTATTGGTTTTGCATCAGTTTTTCATCTTTGGCTAGCAAACAAAAAACTTGAAAAGGATTACCACGTTCGTGAATTTCTTGGTCACTAAAATGGACTGGATGTTGTGCCCAGCCTGCCTTACATGGCCTTCGTGGGCATGTGCTCCTTGGAAAAGGTAATTGAGATTTTTTCAATGATGGATGATAGAGATTTTAAACTCCTGTACTTGTTCCTGCTCTGAGCAGCGCCATATATTTCTGCGTTTCACATGGGTATGTAAATTATAATGTGAGATTTACATCTAGCTTCTGATTATTTTGTTTAAGGGTAGGCGTTTCTATTAGATTATCCCTTACTGCTTATTAGAAACTACATTTCTGAATATTCGAAAGTTCATCATTGTTACTGCTTTATCTGCTTCTTTCTCTTTTTTCGTCAACTATAAATGTGCAATAGAATCTAAATCCAGTATTTGTAGCCATAAAAGTTACTGGTTGATTTATGTAGAAATTTGAAGGTTCTGAATCTGGTCTAAGCACATTATTGACCTTCAGCAACTCAAGGCAAGGGTTTTCTCCTTTATGCAGTAGGTTGGTACCTAGAGATTCTATAGTTCAGATAATGTTACTCTTTAGGACAATACATTCATGTTGTATAATTACAAGAGACAAGACCTCTATTTGTTGAGGGAGCTAATTGACTAAATAGTCTTAGACATGATGAAACACATGAGTCTGGAGATACTTCTCTAGGTGATTTATTCTCCATTGACAAGTGAGGAGAGAATCTTTTGCCTTTAAAGGTCTAATACTAGATTTTGTGGCAACATATATCTGCATTTAGTTGCCATTGGCAGTTCCAATTTAACACGCCACACTAGATGTCAGTTGTTTCGACATAGATATGTTGTTCTCCATCATGTTTCAAGTGCAGCGCCCTTGCAGGTTTATTTATTACTTCAGTTAAGATACATTAGTTGTTATCCTAGATAATTTATCCTATCTTGTCCATGAAGAACTTTGATGTCCATATTTGTAGTCTGGATTATTCAGATGTTGACTTAATTAGTTGGTAGCATGTTCTCTTTTTTATCGTGCATATATGCTGAAATATATAGTTTAGCCTCTGATGATTACTTTCAGGTTTCTGAAGTCCCCTTTCCTCATCTTAATATTTTGGTCAATATCATGGTGCAAAGTAGTTGGTATTTTGTTAGAGGTTGCTTTGGTTATTGACGTTTAAAAAATACCAGAGAGGTCCTTGTTGTTCGAACTTTGGGCCATAGGACCTAATCCATGTCATTGTGCTGCCAACTAGATTTGATGGATTGAATTCTAAAGTAGAATAGCTATTTGCTATTTTTACACAGTTAATAAGGGTGAAAATTGAAAGTCTCTCTCTACCTGTTATGATCATAAACTTCTCATATGTCTTGTCTACGTGCTGTCCTGATTATTGGGTAGGATTGGAGTCAACAGACATGATATGTGCTTTTGAATTTAAAACATCACCCCCTTTCTTTGATGTCAAGGACTGATCTGCCCATTAAGAAAAAATCCAGAGTAAGTGTGGTCATTATTCTGCTCTCTAAATGAGTAATTTATGGTGGACACCAACTTATAGGGCGTTCAAGCTTTATCTCAAGATTTAATTTAGAGACCTATGTCATTTGTTAACTTTCCTGTGCAGCAAACCAACGAGGATAAGGCAATAAACTCTTCAGTCTCTTCTCTTTATATGGAAACATAGTCCAAATCAAGGTACCGCCCAACAAACCAGATCATGACCTTGTAGAATTCTGATGGGTTCAGGCTGGGCTAGCTGTGCACTATCGCATATTGGCAGTATGCATATTTACTCTTGAAGGCAGTTATGCAGTGTTTCTGAACAGCATAATTTTCAGTTTCACATCTGAGATCAGACAAGAAGAGACACTCAACAAATTCTTTAGCAAATCGTTCCATATTCTGCAACTTCAAATTTTCACTTGCAAGCTGTGAGTTGATCAAGTTCACGAGATAAAGCTGGTCAATTGTGTAAGGATTGAGTAAATGGCCTTTTTGTTGTAAGAGTGTGCTGCAATCTTCATGGTTTGTAAGCATTAGATTAGAACAAATTTTGTATATAATTGTTATTTTGTTTGCAGAACAAAAGGGAGTATGTTCATGTTCAGTTAGGATTCGGAGTGCGTACTATATGCTGTACAACATCATCCTCTATATATTGCGTGTTTTTTAGGGAATCCAGTTTGGATCTCTGCCCCTTTAGGAAACATGCTTGCCTAGTGTTGCTGCAATCTTCCCGTTTCAGCTGGCCGAAAGTCCATGTTATTATTGGAATGATAATTGGGTCGCAGATGACTGGTTAGGAGGCGCCCCGAGGGGCGCCCCAGCCTCTAGTACATATATATGTGCATATTGTGTTTCAAACGCAGGGATTTTCAAAAAGCAGGAAAATTATGGCAAAATTTACCTCCTTCGCCGAGTATGGCACTCGGCGACCCTCACTTTGCCGAGTCTAGCACTCGGCGAAGCTGTACTCCAGGTGCCAAAAGGTCACCTGGGAAGGTGTTTCGCCGAGATGGGTGATTTGCCGAGCATTGCACTCGGCGAAGATGTTGCCCAGGGTGACCTTTTGGTCCACCTTTGCCGAGCACGTGGAGCGCGCGGCACTCGGCGAAGAACCACCCGGCGAAGCTAACACTCGGCGAACGCAGCACTCGGTGAAGCTGGGGCTCGGTGAATATCAAGGAGGGCACTCGGCGAAGAAGACAACTCGGCGAAATTCTTTACCGAGCCCGGCCTTTCTGGACACGTGTCGCGCGGTTGTGCGCCGTGTCTTCGCCGAGTGTCGTATCTCCATACTCGGCGAAGACCTGACACTCGCCTGACACACATCTGACAAGAGACGGGCTGGATCACCTTTTCTTCGCCGAGTGGTGTCAAAAGACACTCGGCGAAGGCGTCGCCGAGTCCCCCCGACAAAAAGAACTCGGCGAAGCCTCTTCGCCGAGGCGAATTTCGCCGAGTCTATTTCACCGAGTTCCATACTCGGTGAAGGCGTCGCCGAGCTGGATTCAGGCCTTCGCCGAGTCTTTTGACCACTCGGCGGAGAGTAATTTTCCCGTAGTGGTATGTACAACAGCAACTCTGGCTAGAAGCGCAATCGCGGCGATGTGTCCGTCCCTCCGGTGGGGAGCACGGATCCACGGGTCGGTGCGTCGTGACGGTGCCGAAGGGAAAGGGAGGGGATGGGGATAGGAATTGGTGGGATGAGATGGGCGTGAAGATTGTCATGTACACCTTCGCTGCCTATATGGGATGGAAATGCACAATATATGTGAGCACGCATCTCCAACGCGACTCGACTGCTTGGATAAGCCCGCGACACACGAAATCTTAGAGGATCGGTTAGAGTTGGCCTAGGTCGGTTCAAATTGGATTCAGTAGAATGATCCTGCATCTTTTTTACAATACTTAAAGCTCACTTAAAAAGATAATTTCTGCACTGAATCCTAGTCAGTCAGACGAAGCTATGCTCATATATAGAAGTAACTAATGACACCATGAATCTTGTGGAGAATTCAATCCCGCCCTGAAAGAGTATTTTATGCTTGCTAGCAGATTGTGAGTCAGCTCAGCGTATACTATACGTGATGTTCTCGTCCGTGTCTTCGCAGCTCAAGTAACAAGGCATGCTCAAATTCTTGTCTTTCTTCCTCGCCGTCCCAAGACGACGGCGGCGGTGCCAAGGTGAGAGGCGAGAGGAGGCTGGGGCGATAACCCCCGAAAATATGCAATTTGCAGTTCTTGGGCGTAGTCGGGAGCTGGTGCCACCGGTCACATTGCGGACAGTCAGCCTCGGGAGACGGCTCCGGCTTGCGTCCTCTGGTGCCGTCCTTGAACACGGCCCCAGAATGTCTGTAGCACAGTGTCATCTCGCGATGGTCGAACCAGGCGCTCGTAGGCTGGTAGAAGTAGAAGCGGTCGCCGACGTAGAAGCTGTAGCACAGGTTCCAACAGAGCTTGCTGTCGTGAACCTCCACCTGCTGGTCCGGCGGCGGCGACGACAGGAGCCAGAATTGGAGCTTCCGGATCTCTGTCTCGCCCCTGAGGATTTCGACGGCGAGGCATAGCCTCCCTCTCATCTCGAAGGTGCTTACCAGAGGATCCCAGGCCGAGTGGTATTCGTCGTCCCCGAACGGGAGCCGGAATGTGCGGTGCGCCTCGGTCGCTACGTCGACCTCCAGTAACCCGTCAGGGCCCCGGCATTGTTTCGGGCCTGTACAGCCGGTGGTCACCAAGTAGAGCTTGCCATCAACGAGCAGAGGTGGCAAGGTGTGCAACGGGGGTGTCAGGGCACAGTACGAGCGCTGGCGCCACACACGGCTTGCTCCGTCTAAGGTGCACACGCTCTGGTCGACCATGTTCCCGCGACTGCAACCGAAGTGCGAGAAGGAGAATCGGAACAGCTTGTGCTCCTTGGTGGAGGGGCTGAACCCCAAGGCGAAGAGATGACAAGCCGGGTTCCCAACAGGCGGAGGCGCCACGGGGAAGGTTGCCGTCTCGCCGGTGACAGGGTTGCAGACGAAGGCCGGCGCCTGGGCCTTGTAGAGCGCGAATCAGAGGAGGCCGTTGCAGATGTTGGAGAGGCGGTATTTGCTGGGGATGACGACGCGGTAGGGCATGCGCCTCAACGAGGAGAACCTGAAGAAGCTGGCTTCCTTGTGCACCCCGGGCTTGCGGGTCTCCGTGACGAGCAACGCCTCCGAGGCGGCGGCCGAGACGTGGTTGGCCTCGGCCACGGCGTGGAGGCTGCGGAAAGAGGGATCGGCGACGACGCTGCACCATAGCCGAGAGATACAGGAGCAGCGGGCGACGTCCCTGGTCGGTAGCTTGAGAAGGATCTCGCGGACCATGTCTGCAGATTCCAGCAGCGGAGCTGGTCGCCTCCTCCTCATCGATGGACCCAACCAAGGTCGATCGACTGCTGATGGTTACGCTAGGCAGGAAGTCGTAAGCGGAGAAAATCGGGAACGAGATCGAAACATGACTCAGGCAGTTATATATAGGTACAAACAAGACGGCCTCCCGATCCAACACGCGCGGCTTGAACAGAACAGGGCAACATCTAGTCGGTCGGCCGGCCAGGCTAGCTTGATTAATAACTAGGGAAAAACCTTGATTGTTTCCTTCCAGCTGCCGCCTTCTTCAGATTTTTGGTGGACGAGGAATCAAATATGCACTTCCCGTCATGGCCTGACGCAGATCGCCATGTATGGTAGGGATCTCACTCCCTTGATCCGATGGGAACGCAACGTGATGACGTGAACGACGATTCCGATCATGCAAAAACTGGCAGATTCGGTGCTGCATCGTTTCTTTGCAGTAAACCCCTAACCGGTTTCCTCGAGTCATACACTGCGTCATCGCACAAAAATACAATTATCATAGTTCACATCTTGCTTAGATATTCTTTGAAGCAACTGCACTTTTTGCTGAATGTGTAAATATTCAGTTGAGGAATGGAACTGTTGAGTTCAAACACTGTCCAAGGGAAGCTAATGAAGCAGCTCACGAGACAGCTAGGTTCTGCTTTTCTAATCAAATTTCTTATATCTGGGACGATGAGCCCCCTAGCTTTCTCTTTATTTAACTCATAAACGATGGAAATGTTATTGCAAATTAATAATGTCCATCTGTTTCCCTCAAAAAAATAGATATGGATACATATGTGGTAATGATTGGAGATGGGTCAACACAGTGAGCTAGATTTGCAACAGGGTCTGAGTAATACCATGAGCTGTGAAGCAAAACAGAATTTTTTTTCGGAACCATGCAGGAGAACTGCATGTGAAGGAAATAAGAAGAAAGACCCAAAGAGGGCCAGAGTACATACTAGACAGAGTTTGCGACCCAAGTCAGAGTTTTTGCTTGCTGAGATGACCTGTGCCACTGACCAATCGTAACCTTCTTTTGGATACTGAATATCCACCAAGAAAATAAACATATCCCTTTCAACCATGCCTTAGAGCTTCAGAGTTCGGACGACAAAAAATTTAGCGACACGCCTACAACTACACTAGAATGGGCACTAAAGTATATGACAGCTAATTTCATATGTAGTATGGACTATAAAAAGCATCAGGCTAAAGTCAAATGTAAATAAGAGGATCCTCACTTTCTGTTAATAAAGTTCAGGCGGTGAAAACAACAACAAAAATTGTGCCTATACACGTCGATTTATTTCAAAGAAATCTGCCCCCACATCTGATCTATAATCTCAGACAGGTGCCAGGGAAATAATGAAGAACAAGAGTTGAGGGCAATGTGGAGAGTAATATCTTTTTGGGTCATCTAGTATTTAGACTTTGCCTCGATTTGGTAGCTCTCATGCAGCCCGCGCTGAAACAAGTGATTTACCCTTAGTGTCCAGTCAATGAGTTAATGTTGCTGCGAACATCTCATGAAAGTGTCCTGAAACTTTCTACAGGATCCGACTCCTCAAGCATCACCGCCGCCTGAAAGCAGTCGGCGGCATCAGCAATTCTCCCGTCGAGCTTGTGCACCTTCCCAAGGTGGAGCCATGCCATCCGGTTTGTCGGCTCGACCCTCAGGGCGTCGGACAAGAAGGACCTCGCCGCCGGGAGGTACTTGGGCCCCTGCTTGGAGCACAGCGCGCCAATGGCCACCTTGGCCGGCACGCTGTCCAGCTCCGTTGACAAGGCATTCACGTAGGAAGCCAGCGCGTCGCTGCTCTGACCGCGCGCCTCGTGCATGTAACCTGCATTGCATTAAATCATAAACAAGGGAAAGTTTGTAAGAGTTTGGTGCCATGAACCTTTTTTTTGTGTGGCATGGACGTGGTGAAGGAGTTTGACTCACCTTCAGCTTGGAGTGTCGCGGCGGAGTATGATTTCAGGGCTCTGGCTTTCTGCAAGCATATTTCGGCGTCTCTTGAGTGTGACAGGCTAGAGTACAGATTTGCAAGACCTTGCCAGATTTCAAACTCAGTAACTCCACCATCCTCTCCCTGAAGCAAAGTAGGAGAACTAATGAAGAAAGTAACAATAGAAAAATATTATATGAATTGTTTTCTGCGGTTGATCAAGTAAAAAAACCTCCAATTTTTTAGGGGAATTCTTTTGGGCCTGAACAAGAGCTAGAAGGACCCGGTATGCTTCCACTGCTTCCATGGGTGATGATTGAGCGACCTTCAACTTTGCCTTTATCCTGAGCAATGCTCCTTGATCCCACTTTGCAGTCTCGTCTAAGGCGGCATTGGTTGCCACTTCTGCTTCAGAATATCTCTGCTGAGCGGAGAGGACCAGCGCTAGCAACCTCCAACCTTTCGATACTGATCCACCAGTTGCATCGATAAATTCCTTTGCACATCTCAGTGCCGCATTCATGTTCCGCTGCTCAGCATATTCAACTCCCATATCGAATATTAGGTTCGGATTCTGGCGGTCAAGAGTCATGGACTCCATAAGAGACTTCATAGTTTCTGTCTGCAACAGAGATCTTTGGTGATCGGATGAAACAATCTTAGCCTTCTTACCCAAGCAACTCCCCAAGAAATGAAGGCCAGTGCTCTTCAGATGAATATCTAATGATTCAGTATTTGCAATAGCTCTTCTTGCATAATCGACACCTTCAGACGCAAGATGACACTCCTCGCTGCATATCTTAGCAGATAACAGCAATGCCATTGTATCTTTTGGATTCTCATGCTTATTCAAGGACTTCCTCAAAAAATTCAGAGCGACTTCTTTCTGACCAACACCGTAGTAGCAAAATGCTAGTGTGTTCCATCTCTCTGTACGAGGGTATATCCCAGGTAGAACCTCCTCAAGATGATTTGCGAGAAGAGAGGGCTTGCTGCAAATCGACAATGCGTAGGTCAGATGTTCCATCACTGAGGGGTCCCAGTGGGTCTTTCCCTGATACCACTTCTTCAGTAGTATCGTGAGCAGTAGAATAGCCTCCTCAACATTGTTCTTTGGAACAAAAGTGCCTTCAGCTTGTGAAGCACAACTGGGCGGGCTCCCCTCCACACAGCCATACAGCAGGAAAACAGCAAATCTCTTCTGGATCCTTGTGATGCATTCCTCATCAAGGTTCCACGGGCTGAGAAGAGCGCGTCGGTACGAAGCTAATGCATCCTGAAGAGAGCCAGCCTTTTTCCATGCCTCTGGGAGAAGTTCCACCGATTTATTGATAGTTTCTTGTAGCTTCTGTTCGATGTCAGGGGTCCCATTCTGGAACATACTTTCAACAGAATCAATGACGCTTTTGCACTGTTGAGCGGCCTCTGCGTGTTCGGCAAGTATTTCCAAGAGTCATTGCAAAGTCAAACATAAGCTGAAATCAAAATAGTTTACGGATGTTTTTGTTGTCGAACGCAATAGCGATATATAGCAATTTGTTACCTGTTGATTTTCCTAGCTTCAGAAGGGACAATGATTTCAAGTAAATGGCTTCAAGAACAAGAGTAGCAGCATTTGGTGGGTCAGAACCAGACTCTGATTTTGTTGGGCCTTTTTTCGAGGGTGTCTTGTCAGAAAGGGATGGTTGGAAGCGCTGAATTGCAGCTTGAAGATCTATTCCATCAAACACACAAAGTGCAGCTTCAACATTGCCTTTCTGAAATTCCAGCCTTCCTAAGAGAGCTCTTGATTCCTATTATCAGTACAGATATGAATTAACTTGGTGAGTTGGTGTTACGTCGGTATTCCCCATGAGATAAGCAAGTTTCAATTTCATTTGGAAAAGTAACTACTGTAGATATACAATGGCCATTTGAAACAAATAATCAACACATAAAAATCGAAACTGTTATGTTTCCTCCAATATATTGAATGAGGCGTTCGTCTGGACATGGTACACAGAAAGCAATTACACACTGTTTTTTCTTGTCTTGTTAATGGAAATATGAGCAGTTCTACGTAATTTTGACAAAGAAATTATCCTTTCTCCATATAGGTATGCATATTCATTCAATATTGATACTTTATGTTGACACTTAGATTATTAACAATTCACTCACCCAAGCAAAAGCAGTTTTTTAATACCATCGTATCATCATATTTCAAGAACAAAAAAAATTACATCTTACAAGCATGCTGAATAATTCAGAATTAGACAAACGGAGCAATGAAATTGTAGCAGTGAGATCCCACCTAGGCACTTGACATGACATCCCCAAGAAAAGAACAAATTTGTCACACAAGGCCTCTCAAACAATCAAATGTTTCCGAAAAATGCACCACCAATGTCGTCACCTTTACATATCAGTTCGTCTGAGAACAATCATGATCATGACCTAATTGACATCATCGTGGCATTGAATTCGTATATGATAATTTATTTTCAACCAATTTCGCACCATGGCAGCATTATCCAAGAAGGCACACGGCTATCAAACACATATTCAGAAGAAAAAAATTCAGAGATTTCGGACCTCGTAGTTGAGAGAGAGACCCTCGGGGAGCGCCGACGACGACGGTGGATCGGCGTCCTTAGCATTTCCCTCGCCCGAGCTCGCCTGATCTGCCTCCGCCACCGCCGCCGGCTCCTCGTCCTTAGGTGGAGGAGACGGGTCCGCGCCCACGGCCGTCTCTGCCGCCGCCGCCGCCTCAGCGGGGGGAACCTCGCCCCCGTCCTCCGGCTCCGCCGCCATGCCAATGCAGCAGAGGGTTCGCACCGACGGGCACCCGATCTCGTCGACCTGGGAGGTGCTCGGTTTCGTCGTCGATGGAGAGAAGCGGAGGCGGCAACTTCTTCCACCGTTCCACGGCTCGCTCTGTATCCTTTCTTCACTGATTTTTTTTACTTCTTCTAACTTTAGTATCTCTCTCCTGCCACGTGTAGAGTTCACAAGCAATTAGCTAAGAATAAGCATGCGAGATAATTAGCTAAGAATAGATTGCCAGTTGCCACGATCACTTCAGAGGAAATTGCGCATATGTGTAACAGCATCTCCAATAGTTTACCCATGATTTTGATACTCCCTCCCATCCGTTAAGACCCGCTTGATTCGTCGGAAGTATTTACGGAGCCGTAATGATTCCGGTCTGTCCGCAGTATTTTCTGCAGGACCTCCCGTGCTCTGTGAAAATATCCACCGATATTGATTAGTTTACTGTCCATCCAAGCGGGGCCTAAATCTGTGGTAGGATTTCAACGGGTCACGTACAACTCGTAAGTATGACCAACGATAATTAAATCGGACCAGGGGAGTAAGAAAAACGATTTGAAATTAGTAGAGAGATGGTATGGGTAAGCATAAATATTTCTGTTTTTTACACTTTACCCCATAAGGCCTTGTTTACTCCTGGTGTTTTTCTGGGGATGGGAAGTTTGGGGATGGGAGGGGATTTGGTGAATCCCTCCCTTTCACCCAATCCCCAGATTTCCCCACTTTCCAAAACCTAGGCTCTGTTTACCAATTTCGGGATGACAGAGTATTGTGGCGTTTTGACCACCTATAATAAAAACTGAATCTTTACCAATACATCAACATATTCACCAACTGAAAAATCAAATCTTTGGACTGGATATATGTCAACTCACAATTGCCATATCTCAACAAATCATTACAAACATGTCACACACAAGTCTAATTGAAATTAGATAATTTGCCCACTCCAGCCAAATGAGTTAAGTTATCATATTACAATCATGTTCTCAGCATGAATTGAACCATAACCAAGTGTTCAAAGATACAGTGCTCAACTTCCAGGCTTCCAGCTGAATGTTACATTAAGATCAACAAAATCCTGACGGTTTTGATATGCTGAGACAAGTAGGTACCTACACTTCTTCTTTGCCCACAGCTGACAAAAAATGGTTAAGAGAAAACACATTATCAGATGAGAAGTATAGACACAAGATTCGATGCAGAAACAAAAGTTTCTTGTGACAGCTCCACGTAGCAGAAACATATAGAAATGACAAGATGGTGAATACAAGTAAACAAGGCCTAGCTTTGAGTCAGACCTATCATATCAAGTAAGCAAGATTTACCTCAAGGCAACTCGAGAAGTTCCTCATGCAGCCAATCGACGGCTAATTGCTCATCTTCAACAACCCATGAAAGGAATGTTTCTCGATTCTCGGCATTCTTCAGCAACCCAGCAGATTCCTCATAGCACCATTGTACCTTGTCCACCGATAGTAGAGAGCTCGTGCAGGAGTAGGGGTGTTACCTCCATCGCGGGGGCCCCGAACCTGGGTACATCGTGTCTTAGCGCATCGGCGCAATCCCTACGGGTGCCGACGCTGCAGATAGCTGCTCCCACTCCTCTACTCAAGCCACCCCGTATGGCAATGCCGTGCAACATACCACGTCACTGCGGTTGTTGTGTTGGAACTCTAGTTGGAGCTTTTCAAAAGAGGCATTGTGGGACAACATGTAGAGAAAAAAGGCAAGTTTCTCCTCAATCTTTATTGTTTTGTCCTTTAACAACTTTTCCCTCCTAATGTATGATGCTATGGATCTGAAAATGTGTGGCTCCATCCTAAAAGCTACCCGACAGTTCTTAACATGTCCATCCAGAATTTCTTCAACACGCTTCTTGCCGTAAAAGACGGAGCTATGCCGCTGCCTTTTCCCAATGTGTCCTAAGCTACGAGTGAGGCCCAAGCGCAGCAAAGGTAAAATCAAAAGCATGAACTCCTCATCATCTTCCTCTCTCCTCTTTCTAATTCGCTCAAGCCTTGTTGGATTCATTTCAACACTAAAATAATAGCATAGCAATCAAATGACAAGCTTTGAGAGCTAACAACATTTCACAAGAAGTATAAATAGAACACATACCGAAGTTTGGCGTTTTAACAGGATCCCAGGAAGGAGGTGGTTCGTCAACTCCCACTATAGTCCAAGGGGCTGGTATCTATAAACAAATAAAGACATATTAGACATGAACAAGTAAAGCCCAGAATAGATCATAATTCAATTCATGGCATATCACACATTATGTTGAAGGTTATGGAAAATAACCCAATATAGCAAGAACTTGGCATAGGTTGAAGGTTCAGTGGCAAAACCGAACAAGGAGCTAAAGAATCTACTTAAGACTGAAGCTAGTACTACGCTGCAGGATACAACAAAAATTGCTACGATATTCAGATTTATACTGATTTCCCACATTCTCTCTCACCTGATTCTACTTATAATCCAGCAGCGACCCCCTAGTCACTCACCCAGCAGATTGACCAAGAAACGGACACAAAGGAACCCACCAGATTCAACTCCTTCAGAGCTACTAGACGAAATTAGTTTCAGACGGCCAAGAAACGGCTCAAAGAAGAGGGATACAGATGGATGCGGTCGTAGCCGGCGCTAGGACCCAACCGACCAAGCAAAATTTCTGGGCCAGGCGTCCATAGCCTCGGCGACGGCAGACATCTACGTGGGGCGGATCTGGGTGCCGCCGGCAGCTCACGAGAGGAGAGGGAAGGAGAGGGGAGGGGATGAGGTGGGCTCACCGGAGAAAAGGCGCCGCCGTACTGGTAGGAGGTCTCCGTGGAGGCGTCGGAGGAGAGCGGCCTCGCCGTCGCCTGTCGTCTGCGCCGCCGCCTCGCTCCAGATAAGTTTCCCCGAGAAAACGCGAGGGCAGCCTCGCGTGTGAGATGACGACGCGTCGGAGGAGAACGGGCTGGGATATTCGGGGATGGGCCGGGGAGATACTCGGAAATACACGAGAGGTAAACGGACCGTCGGGGATGTTTCGGGATGTCGGGATGGGCCGGGATATTCCCCGACGAACCCGGAAAATACCGGGCTAGTAAACAAGGCCTAATCTGGATAGCTGGACTATACTTGGAACCGACTTGTGAGTGGGTTAGCATTTTTCCCTCACCCTTTTTTTCGCTCTCCCTTCTTCCCTAGCACCCACCTCTTTCCCGATGCGCATGTATCCCACTACCGACGTCCAGCCCCGCCGCCCCGCGCTACACCGGCCTCGGCCGCTAACACCCCGCACCGCTCGGTCTTGCGCGGTCGCGCCCTCCTCGACTAGGTTGTGTGCGTCAGCGTGGGCTCGCCTCGATCGTCCGCGACCAAATCGACACATCCGGTCGCGGCTGGGCGCGACCGCGCGAGAGGGGGTGCCAGATAGGGAGGGGCGACGACGGAGAGGTCCCATCAACGACAGATTCTGGTGGGGTGGCTGGGGGGGGGGGGGTTTGAGCGGCGGCGGGTCGATTTGACAAAACTTGGACATTGTTCGGTAAAAATTTGTCAGTGTCTCTTTTCTTTTTGTTGGCTGCTACGGTGATACCCAATAAGAGCGATAGGTGTTGGTTTGTCACATTGATTTCTGCTATCTTTCTTTTCAGTTTTAATGTATATTCTACTCCGTTCGTTCCACAATATAAGATGTTTTAGCCTTTTTTCAAATTCACATGTACACCTACGTATCTAGACACATTGTAGTGTGCATGTCCAAACTTTTTAGTCTGAATGTAGACAACATGTGTAACACGATAAAACATATAGTACGTGTTTGGTTCCGCGATTTCACCGTTATCCAATACCACCGGTAACCGAAACCATTAATCGTGTTTGTTTTGGATGCGCTGTAATTAGATGTCGCGGAATCAGTTCCGCACCTATTCTATGCTGTTACCGGCTTACCGCCCACCCCCCACCGGAATCAAAATACGTTACCGGACCACCTTCCTCCACCTGCCCGACCCCATCCTCCACGATTTGCGCCTCGCCACGACTCCCTAGATTTCCTTAGCCTCGCTCGAGCAAGTTCTCCGCCGCCAGCCGCAGCCGCATCCATCCCCGCCGCTAGCCGCAGTCGTCCCCAGCCCATCCGCCTTCCCTGTCATGAACCTGAAGGCTAATTCTGAAGAAGTGTCGAGCATCATCTTCGTCAGTTAACGGACGGTCGAGATCGCGTGATACCTGTTCGTTTATGATGATCGGATGGCCCACTTCAGTTAACGTCTCTGTTTTCTTTTCTTAGTACTGTTACTTTACCTGCCTTGCCGTCATGGCACCGTCGCACTGGGCTTCGAGATAAAAGCCAGCTGCTGTGTAATGGAAGGATCATCTCGAACTTTATATGAATGACAAACCCTAGCCGCCAGAGGCGCTAGAGGCTACCTCCAATTCTCATCCAATTCCTCTATTCTCTCACCTTTGCTCTGCTATTCCACACCCCATATTCTGTTTATCTTGTGATCTGTGTGAATTCTATCGGTGAGATTAGGCTTAGGTGTGACAAAGTGGTATCAGAGCGTCGAACTTGGCCTTAGATCTGAAATTGTGTGACTTCTACCGAGGGTTGCGAGACTTGTTCTTGTGTAAAATTCCGGAGGAAAAGAGTTACCAGATCAGTCTGAGGGTACTGTGGGAGGCGAATCGCAACGGAGATCGTCGATTGGGTTGGGTAAGCTCACTGCTTCCTGGTAAAATTCCTTTTTCGCTAGTCTTTGGTCCATTTGGAGACGGGGGAGGCGATGGGGAAGAACAACGATGGAACCAACTTTGTTACTAAGGAAGAATTCGAGCAGTTTGGTCTTGAGATGCAGAAGAAATTCGACGAATTTGCGTCTGACCAGATCGAGTTATCCAAGCAGTAGACGTCGGCCACGGCTGCGGCAGACAAACGCTTCGATCAGCTAGCAGATCTGATCAAGAGTTTGACAGTGCAGAAGGCAACACACCAAGATCAAGCAGGTGGTTCCACTGCTCAGTCAAGTGTTCATGGGCAAGGAGCTGCAGGACTTGGTACACCATCGAGTGCACAAAGGCCACCTCCAGCAGCAGATCAAAGGCAGCTGCTGGGAATGATAGGGGAACCAGGGTCGACTGCCTCAAATAAAGCAACCCCAAGATTGGCAAACACCCACCCACCCTTGATTACCCAAGAACCAACGCTACCAGGGCCAAGGAATAATTTTGACAAACAGAGGCGGTGGCTAATGGACACTGAAAATCAAACACTTGCTCAGCATGAAGGGGGCAATGTTGGTGGGGGCATCAACGGCCCAGGTCACATAGAAGGCCACCATCACGACAATGAGCAGTACAATCAACACCACAAAGGGCCGAGACATGATTTTCCCAAGTACGATGGTACTGGCACTACTTCATGGATCAAAAAGGCAGAAAATATTTCAAGCTGTGCAAGGTGGTAGAGGAAGAAAAAGTGGAAGTAGCAACATTATACTTCACCGGGAAAGCAGACACTTGGCTTGAAAACACTGAATGGGAGTTGGAAGAAATACCCTGGGCCCGGTTCTGCAAGAAACTCAAAATGCGGTTTGCTGAGAAATCAGCATATGATGTGATTAAAATCTTCCATGCTCTGAAACAGAGTGGTACTGTGGATGAATACATTGATCAGTTCGAGGATAAAGTGGGCCTTGTTCGAAGAGAAAACCCAGAAATACCTGAAAATTATTATGTGAAGAGTTTTGTGTCAGGCTTGCAGGATTATGAACAGCAGCACACTCAGATACAAAAACCAAGTTCTCTCATAGAGGCTTACTGGATAGCAAGGAGACTTGAGGCTTCAAACCCCTTTCGGAAGAACAGTTCTTCCAACTGGGTTCAGAGAAACACATATCAAAAGGGACCATTCCCTAGAGAAGGATTCCAGAAACCTATCAACAACACTACCACTGCACCCCAAAAACAGTTGACAGAAACACCAGCAGCCAAAAATGAAAACTGTTTCAGATGTGGGGATATATGGTTTCCAGGACACAAACTCACATGTAAGATGAATAAGCAAGTCCGAGCAATCATAACAAAAGAAACAGAAGATGACATACCTGTGGAAGAATTACAGGAAGAAATGGAAGAAGAGATCATGGATCCAGTTGAGCTAGTTGCCTTAGTGTCAGCTCATGCAGTACAAGGCACTCCTCCTACTAACAGCACATCCATATTGAAAATCATGATTGGAAATTTCCCAGCTGTAGCACTAGTTGACACAGGAAGCTCAGGAACTTTCATTGACAGCAAGTTTGCCCTGAAACACAAACTGGAAGTTAATGGTGCACAACCCATGAGAGTAACTGTCGCCAATGGGGCTGAAATGATGAGTACAACAGCTTGCAAAGATTGCCAATACACAATTCAGGGTTATAAGTTCAACACTGATTTCAGGCTGCTACAGTTAAAAGGATATGATGTCATATTGGGTACAGACTGGATGCTTACACATAGTACTGTCAAGTTGGACTACAGAACAGGAGCACTTAAGATTAATTATTATGGAAATAAGAAAATAGATTTCTCTGAACAATTGCAGACAACAAGCTGTAAGCTAATCTCTGCAGAAAAGATGGATAAGTTGCTAGCACAAGGCAATCTAGGAGCAGTCATATACTCACACACTGTAGCAGAACCAGCAACAGAACAGGGGAAGCATGTTGAGCAGCAAGGCACGGTAGATGATGTGTTAGAGGAATTTGCTGATACTTTCACAGAACCTACAAACCTACCACCATCTAGAGACTGTGACCACCAGATTGTTCTGCACCCTGGAGCAAAGCCAGTGAATAAAAGGCCATACAGATTGCCACCATATCAGAAGGATGCTATGGAAAACATAATTGCACAAATGATTCAGTCTGGTGTGATTCGAATCAGTTTGAGTCCTTATTTATCCCCAGCCATTCTAGTGAGGAAAAAGGATGGTACATGGAGGTTATGCATAGACTACAGGCAACTGAATGCTCTCACCATTAAAAACAAATACCCTATACCTGTCATTGAAGATCTTCTAGATGAGCTACATGGTGCTAAATACTTCTCCAAGATTGACTTAAGGTTAGGGTATCATCAAGTGAGGATGCAGCCAGAGGACATTGCTAAGACTGCATTTAGCACCCACATGGGACATTTTGAATTTGTGGTCATGCCATTTGGACTGACAAATGCGCCAGCTACCTTCCAAGCCCTCATGAACAACATCTTGTCTGCTTATTTGAGGAAATGTGCTCTGGTGTTTTTCGATGATATCTTGATATACAGCAAGACACTAAGTGAACACAAACAACACCTGTCAGCTATACTGCAAGTACTCCGACAGAACAGTTTGTTTGCAAAGAAGAGTAAATGTGAATTTGCAAAAGAAAAGATTGAATACTTAGGGCACATTATCAGTGCACAAGGAGTGGCAACTGATCCAATTAAAATTGCAGCAATGGTTAATTGGCCAGTACCAACAAATGTCACACAATTGAGAGGCATTCTGGGATGCACAGGCTATTACAGAAGGTTTATACAAAACTATGGGATCATCTGCAGGCCATTGTTTGAAGCACTCAAGAAAAATGGCTTTATATGGGAAGAGCCGCAGCAAAAAGCATTTGAAATGCTTAAAGACATTATGACCAAAGCCCCTGTGCTGACACTACCAGACTACAAACAGCCGTTTGTGCTTGAAGCTGATGCTTGTGGTTATGGTATAGGTGCAGTTTTGATGCAAAACAACATGCCCATAGCATACATCAGTAAGCAATTGGACCTAAAGCAGCAGCATTATCCACTTATGACAAGGAAGCATTGGCAATCATTGAGGTACTCAAGAAATGGAAACATTACTTTGCTGGATCATCCATGATCATCAGGACAGATCAACAGAGCCTACGGTATCTGCATGATCAGAAGCTCACTGAGGGAGTGCAGCATAAATTGCTGGTCAACTTGTTGGGTTATGACCATAAAATTGAGTACAAGAAAGGGCGTGAAAATAAAGTTGCTGATGCCCTATCTAGAGCTCCTGTAGTTCACAATGTACAAGCAATATCCACAGTGGTGCCCAAATGGGTAACTGAAGTCACACAAAGCTATGAAAATGATGAACACTGCCAACACTACCACAGAAAGGCCTTTCTGTGGCGCATGTTTTTGACTTTCTGTGGCGCACCTGGAGGATTGCTGGGTGCGCCACAGAATTCTCGCCACAAAAATTATTTCTGTGGCGCACCCAGGGCGTGCGCCACAGAAAGTGCAACTTTCTGTGCACTTTCTGTGGCGCACCCAGCGCGGTGCGCCACAGAAATAGGTCGGCAGCACCCTATGCAGAGGAATTCTGTGGCGCACTGTTCCTGTGGTGCGCCACAGAAAGTGGTGCGCCACAAAAAAAAAGCGTGCGCCACAGAAATATGAAACAGAAATACCGGTATTTTTTCGTTTTGCTGTACAAATACAGGTATATACAGGATTTATACAGGTTTATACAGAAATACAGGTATATTTGACAGGTATATAAACAGACAAACACATTAATCAATATGTCATCACACATATTACTTAGTGCCCGATCGAGATACATATATACACATAGTCACAAAAGTGCCGAATGTTTCATCATTTCACACTACACATTACAAATCAAGTGTTCGCCGCCTAACTATGATCAAATGTAGTACACATCGGCGATGATGGTGAGCAAGAGCGCGCGGGAGCATGCATGATCATGGAGTCCTCTTCTTGAGCGGCGCCGGGAACGGTTGATAGCCTTCTTTCGTCTTCCACTCCCTGGTGTCATTCTGTGCCTCTAGTCGTTCTTCGATATCCCTCTGACACAACCCTGAAGATGGATTGGGATATATATTGGTTAGTGATATAAATAGAGTATAATTTATTCATCTAAGTAGAGAGGCAAGACAATCAATCAATTGTCATGGTTGGAAATCATATGGCTATCCTATTTGGGTTTCATAGCATAGCATATATATAATATATAACCCTACACATGCACTTCTATAATACCTCTGGGGTAGTGGTAGGACCCTGATTTGTGAATGACATCGTCGAGGATGATCGTTGACAACTGCAGCCGGATGCGATGGAAGTCTGTTCTGTAATCAGCATCGGTGAGAGAATCCGCCATTTTGGTGTATTCTGCGAGACCAGATGGAATCTTCATTTTCTCGAAATCCCGGACAATCGCTTTAAGGTGATGGAGGGCGTAGTAGGCCTCCTTCACGCTGCCATCCAGTTGCTTGATGCAATGGAAGCCGGTCCCATGCTGGAACTTGTGTGTGTTTTCGTCCGTGAAGAATTCCGACTTCTTATGGAAGGGGCCGCCCTTTTGGGCATAGGCCTCGAGAGCGTCATCGAGAACACCCTTTATTCTGGTGTATCGTCTCGGCGTGGATTTATTCCCCGAGTCCAAATAAGTGGCAATGGACCACCTCGGGGATACGTAGATGAGTGCGCAGTACTTGTCCCTGCTCAACACAATTGAAACAGAATGTTGGACAAAGGATCAGCGATGGAAGAAATGTACAAGAAGGCATAAGATCCGACGGTGGCGAGCGATGTGTACTTACTCGAAAAAGAAAGGCAGAAGAAGGGCGTTCTTCCTCTTGTTGGCCAGCATGACCCTTACGAGGTACTCCGTGGCCGTTTCCCGTGTCTTTGATCCTTCCACTAGATGGCTGTCGCGCATGTAGTAGGGATCCACTATCGCGACGTACGGGGTATCATCTCTCCTGATCTTCATCGCCATATCGAGCGCATATAGGCGGACCATGTTATAGTCCAGCCGTTGAGTGTGAAAGAGTTTGAAGATGTCCTCGTACGCTATGAAGAACACATCCGCGGGGTCTTCCTGGACGAAGTCCACCAGCTCGTTTGGCACCTTGACCGCGAACGCCGGGTAACTCGGCTGCTTGTCTTTAAGAAGGAGCTCCTCTAGATGCAAGATAGATTCCTGCAAGGCAATCATGGGTCCTTCTGCAAGGCGGAGCAAGTCCCCAGACAAGATAGGTTTACCAGCTTCATGAACTCGGGGGAAGCCATCCGCACGGGGTGGAATCGTGTCTTCAAGACCCCGGATCTTAGGAGCTGGCTGGCTCGCAGAGGTGGAGGATCCTTTTCTCTTCCTGTGCTTCTTGTTCTTCATCTCTGTGGATTGTGGGGGTGAAGTGAACCCCGCTTTAACAGTTTCTTTCAGTGTGTTAGGGCTGAAAATGTTACCCGGTTGAGCTTGATGATCGCCGGCATCCGGAGGCGTGTCGGTGAAGGCCAGGCGTTGTGTGCATGAAGTGGGACGAGCAGGTTGACCGCGGTGGTCGCGGAAGGGTTCTTCATCCACAAGAGGCATGTACATACCATCCATGCAGGCGCCAGTGTTGATGTAGTCATCGACGTTGACATCATTCTCCTCCTCCTCATTGTCGTCGTTGCCACCAAGTTGAGGTGCAACGGCTTTGTCCTAAACATAAACAATAGCACATCCGTTAGTCGGGAAAGTCGGAAAGTCGGGGAATTCGGAAAGTCAGAACTAACCTTGGACGGTTGCGGTGAAGATGTTCCCAACAACTGTTTGTGGCGGTTGGTGGCGGTAGCTTCCGGCCGGTGGTGGCGGCGACGGCGGTAGCTTCCGGCCGGTGGTGGCGGCGACCGGCGGTAGCTTCTGGGTGGTGGTGGCGGCGACCGGCGGTTCCTTCTGGGTGGTGGCGACGGCTGCTTGTGGCGCCGGTTCATCCGCAACAGCTTTTTGTGGCCGCCTCGACGGGGGCCGAACGACCTGGGGCCGGGGCCTCGAGGTGGCGCCGCCGGTGCGCCTGACCCCATGAAGAACATCCCCAAGACGAATCTGGGTCTTCGGCCATTCCATCATCCACTTCCCGCATTCGCCAAGCTTCATGTGTTTCTCGGCTCCCGGAGGTTGCGTGGGGGGGTCGATGTCATGGAACTCAGGCAGTACCTCGCTCACATTGACTTTCATCACGACCTCGCTCATTCGGGTGTTGTGCATATCGCGGGTCAAAGGTTGTATGATCTTGGCCGTTGCGACTTCCTTCAACTCGCCGCCGACCCCCACCCTATGCAGGAGTATGCAAGGCATGTCCTGGGAGTCAACACATGTTGGGCACCATGCATGAGATATGGCAGTCATCAAAGGCATATATAGTCATAGAAGATGTCGCGGACTAACTAATTAGTTACCTTGGTGATGGCGTCGAGCTCGGCTAATGTCGAGACAAGGGCGCCGGTGCCGGCGGCCGGCCTATCATTCTCCGGCCGCTCGTGCGCATTATCATTATTCTCCGGCCTTGGTGTATGTTGATCCACGACAGGGAGCACCGGTGGGGTCACCAGGACCGGCGACACGTTATTGCTGGAGGTGCTGCCGGCGAAGCTGGGCACGTGTATCGGCCCCTGTTGACCTCTCGCGTTCCAGGCAGCTAACCCCTCCATCAACCCAGGGGGTAACATCGTCCGGAGCTGCTCGTTCACCTTCTCGGCCACTAGCTTGTCCACCATGGTAGAGTCCACCTTTTCTTTCTCTAGTGTCTCCAGCTTCTTCCTTAGCTCGAGAACCTCGGCTCTATCTTTAGCCGGCTTCCTCCTCTCCTTTTTCTTGTCGGTGTCCGTGCTGTAGTACTCGATGAACTTCATCGACGTACCAAAGCCGGTCACACGGCCAGCTGACGTCGGCGGCTTTGACTTGTCCCTCCCCTTGAAAACGTTCATCGCCCGGTTGAAAGTCGTGTCCCACGGGCCGGCCTGAGCCTCCTGGGACGACGGGCCGGCCTCAGCCTCAGCCTTCAACTCAGCCTCCTGCGGACAAAGGAAATAAACGTGAACCCATGTAGAAATCAACGCAAATGGACTTTGAGATATCCGCGGTAATTAAGTTCCTTACCAGCGTTTTCTCGAAATCCAGCACATCTTTATAGTCGGTAACGAATTCCCCCGTCCCCGGCTTCAGATAGTAGCGGGACCGAACAAAGTTCCTAACTTGCTCGTCCGTGATTTTATGCCACATGTTCTCCTTCCCAAGTCTCGCAACCTCGGCATCCTCCTTGTCCCAAACGGGCTGTTTTCCTGCGTAACCGCCGCTTCCCAAATGGTGGTTACCTAAGTTCAGTGCCCGCATTTTCTTCCCCCACTCGGTCCATTTTTCAGCCTCCGGAGATGCCAAGGACAACTTCAATGCCTCGAACTCTTCTATGTCGATGTACGGCTCTTTGGCACTGATCTCTTCCCAGCTAAGACCCTTTTCAATCTTCGCCTTCACCCGGCCTCTCCAGCTGGTCAAGGCGGTGTTCATCTTCGTGATGGCGAAGTTGTCCACCTTTTTGTTTCCATCATCCGGGAAAATGTATCGTTCGTGAAGCTTCTTGAGGAGTTGTGTGCGCAAAGCCTCATTCTCCGCGCTCCTGAGGTCATATGTGTTACACGGTTTCCCGGAGGATGCACCCTAGTTGCATGCCGTACCCTTTTGCGATGTTCCTAGGCTCCTGTGGTTGGCCACTTAAGGAGACCTTAGTGAACGTGTCTGTGATGGGGGCCACCGCATTCGGTGTCCGGTCCTTCCTCTGCTTCTTATGCCTCTTAGCGGTCGGGTTACCACCACCACCGCCATCCGTGTGGTCGCCACCCCCGACATCCGTGTGGTCGCCGCCCTCGGTGGTGGTGGTTGCGTCCCCATCTCCGTCGGTGTCCTCCGCATCCTCCGCATCCTCCATCTCTAACAGAAAGTCACCATCGCCGTCACGAGCCAGTTCGGCGGCCTCCGCATCCTCCATCTCCGGGTTATTCACTTCCCAGAACGGCTTGTTCTTTTCTCTAGCTTGTTCTTCGACGCTCATGTGCTTAGAAGGACCGGCCTCGGAGGACATGTTTGCACTGCATTGAAAAAGAGGAAAAAAGTTAGTACAACAAATCTAACAAAAGCATCACTTAATTTAGTACTAAGATACCCCGGCCCATGCATTAGCCGCAATACCCCATATGTCCTATTTTTAGCAAAGTCATGCTAAATTTCACGAAATTTTTGGCATGACCTTTGCTAAAAATAGGACATATGGAGTACCCGAATTTGCCGGAACGGAAGTTAATCGACGTTCCGGCAATCTCAAGGGCCTCACGGGGTACCTGCACAAGCATTTCACAAATAATGGCCGGCATCGCTGGCCGGCATCTCCACGACACGATGGTCGGAGCACAAACAACCACGACACGATGGTCGTGGACACATATCCTCATGCACATACATCACCACATCCACATCCACATCCACATCCACATCGAGGGAGAGAGGAACTACCTCGGGTAGGGAAGGGAGGATCGGGTCCGAGATCGGCGTGGTGGAGGTGCTCCTCGTGGTGCTGCAATAAATTAACAAAACCATGATTTAGCATCTACCACACACATTTCACAAAAGCAGCTAGCAGAAAGTGAGGATTCTTAATTGAAGGCATTTTTGTAGGCATGTTAAAAAAGTGACAAAATTTAACTTAGCAAAATTTTCATGCATATGAACTTTTCTTCTGAGGCTATAAAACAGGAGCATACCTGCATATGAGATTATAAGTGATAAGACCACATCCACATGCACACTTTGAACCTGCACCTTGTATACTACAAACTAACAAAATTGTTTCTTGGACTCTTTGAACCTGCACCTTGTATAAAGTTTAAACTAAAGCATGTTGAACAGATGAGCTTTCATATACCTTCACAACTACAGAGAATTAACCCAAAGAGTTCAGGACACCGAAGTAGCTCTGAAGCTGCATTTGTTTTGCTGTATATTATATGGAAAATTACCAGAGGTCTAAATCTACTAATCTGTACCAACTATGCCACTGTACACATCAGTACTTAAACATTAATACCTTCGGATCCATAGTTGCATACGTAAGTTTGGCTATTGTGCATAGTTTCATACCATGTGCCAATGTTGTAGGATGTAATCTAAACTATATATCTAAGTGTTTGACTTGACATTGAAGGTATTAATGTTTAAGTATTGATGTAGAAATGCAAGCAAAGAAATAGATTTTTCTGGCTATGGATGGAAGCATGCTGATCCTCAACAGAGCTATACTAGAGCAATTAAAATCACAAGGGGGAGAAACTACTGGTGATGCCATCAGCTCAGCAATAATCATGCTTGTATATGAGATGAACAGATGAACACCAAACGCACAGACAACCAGCAACACACACGCACAAACACCTTGCGTGCAGGTTTTGGGAGGGGAAGGAGGAGGTAGGGATGGGAAGCTCACCTTGGGCGGGAAGGGGAGGGAGGGGAGGTCGAGGTCGTCTGCGTGACGAGGAGGCGACGCCGGACTCGACCGGGCTAACAGGAGGCGACGGCCGGAGGCAGACGAGGCCGAGAACGCGCGGCACAGAACAGGACGGCGGCGGACGAGGCCGGTACTCCGAGGATGCAGGGGAGCAGGGGAGTTTGGGCGCGACGGCGGCGAGTTTGGGCGGGGGCGGCCGGCGTCGGGGAGTTGTCGACGGCGAGGGGTGGCAGGACGCGAGCGCGCGGGCAATTGAGCACTTAGCGAAATTTGGGGAAGAAAGGGACATCGCAGGGTGGCCCCACATGTAAGTGCAGGCGCAAGACTTCTGTGGCGCACCATCCAGGCGATGCGCCACAGAAAGTGAGGATTCTGTGGCGCATCCGCTAGGTGGTGCGCCACAGAATTATCTGGCCTAACAGGGGGCGGCCCCACATGTTAGTAGAGGCCCGAGAATTCTGTGGCGCACCGGCGGAGGGATGCGCCACAAAAGTTAAGATTCTGTGGCGCATCCGCTAGGTGGTGCGCCACAGAATGTCCTGGGCTTTTTTTTGCTGAACTTTTTTTCTTTTCAAATATTTTTGGTTAAATTTGGTTAAAAAACTACACATAATTAATGTCTTTGGTACATATTGAATTCATTGAATACATATATATGGTCTTGCATGGTCTCACACACAATGTCTCATACATATATATGCTTGCATTGCATTGTCTCTCACACACACACACAAATTAAATACACCAAAAAAGTCTCTTCTTCGTCTCGGTTCCGCGAGCTAGATTCTTTCTTTCCCTTCTTGCGGTTGAAAACTTTAGGCCGGTGACCTTGAGATTTCTTCGCGTGAACGGACAACCTTTGGTAGGTAGGGAGGTCTTCCTTCTTTGTGTACTAGTAGTAGGCATGTCGAAGAACTTGTCGAATTCCTCCTCGATCTTTGGCTCGTTGTCCAAGTCTTGCTCGGTGGCGCCTCCTTCCATTCCGATGATGCTCCTCTTGCCCCTCCTCACGACAACACGGCTAGGCTTTGACGGGTCGGTAATGAAGAAGCATTGCTCAACTTGGCTAGCGAGTACCCATGGCTCATTTTTCGCGGAGGCGTTCTTCGATTTGGCATCGGGTATTACCATGGTGGTGAAATACCGGCCTTCTTTGACGACGTCCTTGGCCCATCTTACACGGAACATTGGCACCAACTCTCCACAGTAGTTGAGCTCCCATATGTCCTCAATCCTTCCGAAGTATCTTTCCTTGACAGTAGCCTCCTCATCGCCGTAGGATAGCATAGTTACTCCTGAGTTTTGATATTCCGACTTCTTGTCCTTTTCCTCGGTGTAGAATCTGTAGCCGTTGATGTCGTACGCCTGATAGGTCTTTACGTTGTGCGAGGGACCCCGTGATAAGGAGAATATGAGTCTTTCATCTTCCGTAGATGGTGCTTTGTTCTTTGCTAGCTCCAGTTGCTTTTGCTTGAACCAACGCGTGAAGCTAGAGTTGTGCGCTCTGGTTACGTCTCCCTTCTTCCTCGGCCGGCCCAGTTTGATGTAATGTTGCTCGAGTAAGCATTTGTGCTGTTCCACCCAAGTTTCGATCAATTGTAAGTGTTGTAGCGCGACCCGGTGAGCCCTGTCGAAGTCGTCCTTTCGACCCTGCATGCTGACAAAGGTTGAGCTGGTGCCCTCTCGGTGACCATATCCATTGAGCCTGCCGAAGTGTTTCCTCGTGGGCAGACCAACATCCTGGTTCTCGGTGCTTAGATAATTCTGGCAGAAGGAGATGCACTCGTAGGTTAGAAAGCCCTTGGCCATGCTTGCGTCTGGATGGGACCTGTTGCGGACGTATCCTTTCATGACACCGTTCATCCTTTCGAACGGCATCATGTAGTGCATGAACGTTGGCCCGAGCTGCCTGATGTCATCAACGACATGGAGAAGGAGATGCACGCAGATATCAAAGAATGCTGGCGGGAAGTAAATCTCGAGCTCGCATAGTATCAGCACGATCTCTTCCTCTAGCCTGTCGAGCTGCTTCACGCCGATCGACTTCCTGTTGATGACGTCGAAAAAGTTGCAAAGGGCAAGCAGCGTATCACGGACGTGCTCGTCCATTATCCCTCGAATCGCAACGGGAAGTATCTGCGTCAACAGCACGTGACAGTCGTGAGACTTCATCCCGCTAAACCTCTTCTTCGTTCCGTCCAGATATCTGCTTATCTGCCCCGCGTAACCATGAGGAAATTTGACTCCTAGGAGACACATGTAGAATTGCTCGAGCTCCTCCGGACTCATAGTGAAGCACGTAGCGGGAAGCACCACAGTGTTCTTCTTTACCCTTTTGCGGCGACCTTGAGTCCCTTCCGTCTGATCATCATCATCATCATCGTCATCGTCATCGCTATCGGGAGCCTGAAGATCTTTCCTGACACCAAGCCATTTCAGATCGTATCTTGCTTTCGTCCCATCCTTGGTCTTTTCCGGCATGTTGGAAAGAGTGCCAAGCAGAGCCTCGGTGACATTCTTCGTAATGTGCATCATATCGAGGCTATGTGGCGTCTTGAGGACCTTCCAGTACTCCAAGTCGTGGAAAACAGACCTCGCTTTCCATACACCCAGCAGCGGATCTACCTTCGGTCGTTTCTTTCCCGGCGCGGGGCACTCCTCCCAATTTTTCAACAGCTCGTCGATTTCTGTGCCGCTCCTCGGCTCGGGGCTCCTTCGATCTCGTCCTTACCATTGAACAGGTCACCGCGTTTTCTCCACGGGTGATCCATGCGAAGCCACCTTCGAGCCCCTGGGTACACGGTTTTCGAAGACCCGGGATTCCTTGGTAGCTGGAGATGCGGGGTCTTATCCATGCACCTGACACATGCGCAGAATCCGTGGCCTACCTGGGCCGATACATATGAGCAACCAGGATAGTCCTGCACCGTCGTGAGCAACGCGGCTCTCATGTCGAAATAATCTCCAGTGTAGGCATCCCACGTACGGGCTGGCGTCTCCCACAACGTGGCTAACTCCTCTTTCAACAGCGCGAGATACAGATGTATGTGGACACCTGCTTGTTTCGGCCCCTGAATGAGAATACTCATGTGTATGTACCTTTGCTTCGTGCACAACCACGGGGGAAGGTTGTAAGGCCATACAAACACGGGCCAGGTGCTATGCGTGCTACTCTGGTTGCCGAACGGATTGAGTCCATCGGTGCTCATACCGAGCCTGACGTTCCTTGCGTCGCCTCCGAAATTTCCGACGGCGTCCAACTCTTGCCACTGGCTAGCGTCTGAAGGGTGTGTAAGGATCCTGCCCTTCTCCGGATCTTCTTCGGGCTTCTCCCTTTCCGCGTGCCATTGCATGAGCTTTGCTTCCTTAGGGTCCACGAAGTACCGCTGCAGACGGGGAGTGATAGGAAAGTACCATACCACTTTTCGAGGAACTTTCTTCCCACGGCTCTTGTACCGTCCTTGGCCGCACACCGGACATGTGGTTCTGTCCTCGTACTCGCCCCGATAAATTGCGCAATCATTGATGCAGGCGTGGTATTTAACGTGCGGTAGGTCAAGAGGGCAAACGACTTTCTTGGCCTCCTCGATACTAGTTGGCAATGTGTTCCCCTCGGGAAGACGCTCGTGCAAGAATTGCATGTTCTTGTTGAAGCTCGCGTCGGTCCATTTGTTTCCCGACTTCATCTCCAGAGCATCAAGCGTTACTTGCAAGCGCGTATCCTGTGGCCGGCACCCAGGATACAACGGAGTCTTCCCGTCTATCTCCATTTGCGCCAGCTTGGCTTTCTCTCTAACGGTGCTCGCGTTCTTGAGGAGCAGTTCTTGAACATGAGACTCCATCAAGGCCGACATTAGCGAGCTCTGCGGCGTGTTCGCGTCTTCTCCACCACCATCATGACCATGTCTGTCGGCATCTCCTTCGTCACGATCATCTTGCCCGCCCTCGTCTTCAGGCGCAACATTTGCTGTCGGCGCTTGGTTGAAGCCTTCCATGAAACCGCGCCTGAGCAGGTGTTCCTCCAATTGTCCGGAATCAGGGTCGATCCATCTCACAAATTTGCAACTTCTACACGGACATCGTATCTGGCGCCCGTTGCACCGATCATTTCCGCCTTCGCTTCTTCCTTGTAGTTGTTGATTCGATTGGAGCTCATCTTGATGACCATGGTCGCCTACGCGGTATACATATAGAGTATGTGTTATTAATTAGAATTAATTAACCGCAACATGCACACACACACATACAAGCTTCTCATGCGGGAAATCGGAAAGTCGGAAATGTTCGACGAAAAAATTCGGCATGACTTCCCCTAAAAGTAGGACATATGTGGTGCAAAAATTTACCGAAATGGAAATGAATCAACATTTCGGCAAACATCCATGCACCACGCCGGCGCAAGCAAAGATTCATGCAAACCACACACACAAGTTTCATGCATAGATCCGTTCAACAATAGTTTGCTTCATGCAAACCACACACACAATCGCCCGCCGACAAGTTTCTCATGCCTTTAACAAACATCCATCCAACAATACCCACCTAGTAGATCTAGATCCGTTGCCGAGACGTGACCGTGATCGATGAGAGAGAGTGTGTGGTGATGGAGAGAAAATTGTGGACAAAAAGAGAGGAGGAGAATATATATGGAGGCTCTCCCAAGCCCTCACCAATTATATATCAAATAAACTAGGTTTAATAACAAATAATGGAGAATAGGATGGTCAAAATGGCATGGGAGAGAGGAGGAGCTCGAGCTAGATGGGAGGATGAAGAAGGTCACATGCATGGGGAAAGGGTGGTGCCACCTTTTTGTAGATCTGGGCCAACTTTCTGTGGCGCATGGTGTTTGATGCGCCACAGAAAGTGAACATTCTGTGGCGCACCGTGGCTGGTGCGCCACAGAAACCCAACTTTCTGTGGCGCATGGTGCTGGATGCGCCACAGAAAGTTGGGTTTCTGTGGCGCACCAGCCACGGTGCGCCACATAATTTCCCCAGATGGACCTTGGCCCAATGATTGCACGTGGGACCCACAGGAATTCTGTGGCGCATGGTGTCTCATGCGCCACAGAAGTCTGGCTTTCTGTGGCGCATCTGTGGACATGCGCCACAGAATGTTTACTTTCTGTGGCGCATGGGCAAAAGATGCGCCACAGAAAGTGGGAAATTTCTGTGGCGCACTAGCATCCATGCGCCACAGAAATAATTCTGTGGCGCACGAATTAATGGTGCGCCACAGACTGGCAACCTCTCTATAACCCTTTTCCTAGTAGTGCAAGACCTTCTGGGCAAACTAGCAATTGATAGCACAGCTGTAGAAAACTATACACTCAAAAGTGGAGTGTTGAGGTATAAAAACAAGATAGAAGTGGGTAACAATGCTCAGCTAAGGACTCAAATAATTTCGGCACTACATGATTCTGCATTGGGAGGACATTCTGGGGAAGCTGCCACATACCAGCGAGTTAACTCAGTCTTTCATTGGCCAGGACTCAGGAAGGAAGTGATGACCCATGTGAAAGAATGTGCGGTCTGTCAGAAGAACAAAGCAGAACACACTCCTTACCCAGGATTACTGCAACCAATTAAGGTTCCTGATCGAGCTTGGACACATATTTCTATGGATTTCATAGAGGGACTACCCAAATCTGAAGGAAAGGATGTGATACTAGTCGTGGTGGACAGGTTCACCAAGTTTGCCCATTTCATACCCCTAACTCATCCTTTCACAGCAAAACAAGTGGCAGATGCTTATTTAGAACAAATTCATAGGCTACATGGGCCACCAACGGTGATTATCTCTGACTGAGACAGGGTTTTCACTAGTCATTTCTGGCAGGACTGTTCAAAGCTCTAGGTGTGCAACTACACATGAGCACTTCTTATCATCCTCAAACAGATGGCCAGACAGAGAGGATCAATCAGTGTTTGGAAGGATACCTGCGTTGCATGACCTTTGATAATCCTAAGAAGTAGAAATCTTGGCTGGCACCAGCAGAATGGTGGTACAACACTAGTTACCACACCTCTCTGAAAATGACTCCCTTCCAGGCACTATATGGATTTGCTCCACCACAAGTTACAGAAGTAGTACTACCAGATGATGCAGATGAGGAAGCACAAGGCCTATTACAGAGAAGGCAACTGGCAAATGAGTTGATAAAAGATAACCTCATCAAAGCACAGAGCAGGATGAAGAAATATGCTGACAAACACAGGAAAGAAAGAAAGCTTGAAGTCGGGGACATGGTCTACCTAAAAATCCAGCCATACAGGCATACGTCACTGAGCATTCACAGATCCCTCAAGTTACATTCCAAGTACTATGGGCCATTTCGTGTGTTGGCAAAAGTAGGAGAGGTAGCTTACAAGTTGCTGCTACCTGATGGTTGCCAGTTACATCCAACTTTCCATGTGAGCCAGCTGAAGAAACACATAGGTGCCAAGGTCATACCAACACCAGACCTACCACTGGTTGATGCTTCTGGTAACATTAAGGTTTACCCCCAGTCAGTTGAGGAAAGAAGGGTTATACCGAGGAACAATGAACCAGTTGTACAGTGGCTCATCAAGTGGGTAAATCTGTCGGAGAGTGCTGCAACTTGGGAAGATGCTGATTTCATAAGAAGAATCTTTCCCACCTTCCACCCTTGAGGACAAGTGTGATCTTCAAAGGGGAGCATTGTCATGAACCTGAAGGCTAATTCTGAAGAAGTGTCGAGCATCATCTTCGTCAGTTAACGGACGGTCGAGATCGCGTGATACCTGTTCGTTTATGAAGATCGGATGGCCCACTTCAGTTAACGTCTCTGTTTTCTTTTCTTAGTTCTGTTACTTTACCTGCCTTGCCGTCATGGCACCGTCGCACTGGGCTTCGAGATAAAAGCCAGCTGCTGTGTAATGGAAGGATCATCTCGAACTTTATATGAATGACAAACCCTAGCCGCCACAGGCGCTAGAGGCTACCTCCAATTCTCATCCAATTCCTCTATTCTCTCACCTTTGCTCTGCTATTCCACACCCCATATTCTGTTTATCTTGTGATCTGTGTGAATTCTATCGGTGAGATTAGGCTTAGGTGTGACATTCCTCCAAGACCCCTTGATACCCGCCCCAAGATCCCCTGCCGTCTTTCCCCAAGATCTGCTGTCACCAGCCCCAATTCCCTGCCGGCGACGAGCTCGACGACGTGCTCGACCTGGCCGATGCCCTGTTCGACCCAGCCGAGAGCTAGTCCAGGAAAGGAGCCCGACGACCAGGACACTGTCTCCCCGCTCATACCGGCCGTCGCCGAGTCCGGCACCGGCGCTGACGCAAGTGCCGGTACAGGCCCGTCCCATGCCTCAACCTCTGCCTCATCAGCAGCGGCACCACATGAGGAGCAGCAGCGCCATGCGAGGAGCGGCGACGGCGCGATTTGCCCGCCTCAGATCTCTTGTAGCATAATTTGGGAAGTGATAGCATTACCGGCATGTGCAAATACTCCGGTCACTCCGCGATCCCACCGCTACCTTTAACGGTGCTGTTACCTCCGGTTATACCAAACATGTCCATAGTGGAACGGAGGGACTATAAATGAGATATTACCAGCGAAAAGAAAAGCTGGGCCTTTTCTCCTTCGGCCCAGGAGCGATCGGGTGTGCGGCTATAGGAGAATATCCCATGTCTTTACCTCTTTGTTTCTCCGACCAGTGGGTCCCACCGGTGCCTCCTCCAACTCCATTCCGACCCTCACCTTTCCTCCACTTGCTCCAGTCGTCCGCCACCGCCGCCAACCCGCTGTTCCCTCGCCGCGCCGCCTCCACCCGGACTGCGCGCGCTATCCCGCCGCTACCTGCCACCTTCCACTACCCGGCTCGCCTTCGGAGCGAGGAGAGGGAAACGATGGTGGTCATCGCCGCGGCCGCGGCCGGGAAGGGGTCCGTCGCTCCGTCCCATCTTCTTCTACTTGCTCTTCATCTCCCTCTTCCCGGCTGAAGAAAGTCTTAGGAGATTTAGTTGGTGCTTAGTTCCTGACGGGTTTAGTGATCGTGTTACTGCGTGCAGATGGCCGGGGGTTCCTCCGACGAGGAAGCCCGACGCGAGGGTTCCTAAACCCATCAACTTGCCGAGCCACAGGTAGCATTTCTAACCCTAGCACGTCGCATCTGCTGGCGAATCTCCTGATTTAGGCATCTGCCTCTGTCCAATATTTATTACTTTCGTGTCTTGTGAAATTGACGTGGTGAGGCTTTGTTTGCCTAGGTTGGACAGCGATGGCCTGAGCCTTAATGAGGAGAATGTTCGAAAGTAAGATATTCTCCCTTTGACTATTTTTAGGTGTTGCTAGAATGGGGAAGATAGTCTGGTTTCTGGATGCGCGCATGTTCACTTGTTGAGGTATCTAGTTTAGTGAGATAGAGAAAGGAAATCATGCCAGAAACAGCACGTGTTAGGTGTGCGTACCTTGGATGATAATAGAACTGTAAGTTGGTAAAGGTTTTTGCTTACATTACTCAGTAGCTTTGCTTCGGTGGTGAAACACTAGCCTGAATTGAACGTGGGGCATGGGACATGTGGATTGTAGGAAATATTGTTTTATGTGGCTTGCAACATTATAATTCGTACTACATTATTTTACTCCTGGAATTATACTCAATATGGAAGTGACCTTTGCATTGGATATTGCTTAACTCAAATGGAATTTATTTGAGGAAGCCGGTACAATATATGTGGAATTACAGTATTGATTAAATGCTGGAATTATGTGTCATACGTATGTATGTATAGCCCGGGCACATGTATATTGGAATAACCAAGTTGTTCATGGGTTGGCGCCATGAATTGATAAAGCTTGCGGATCTGATTATTTGTTCGGATTCGGCACACAACTCGCATGTGTGTGTTTGGGACTTTGCAGATAAATTAGACTCCTTATGTGCTACTAATGATCGTGGTTGGTTTGGTTAGCGAGGAGTCTTGGTTTAAACAGTTCGTCTGGAACTTATCTGCGGTTTGACAGTTTGATTCAAACTGGAATTAGCACGCTATATATAGTCCCTAACCCTTGGCCTCAAACGATGATTGCGAGCGGCACCACGGAAAAGGATCGAGGAACCAGGGTTAGACTAATACGTGCGGAATCTTACATTGGTATCAGAGCTTAATTACGAGATTGGTGTCCGATCGGCGGAAAGTGTCGCCGTGAAGTCGCCGTCTCTCCATCGATCCTGGACGGCCAGCCCGATTCCGTCTGCTACTCAACACAGGCCCAACTCGGTATAGAGGAAAGCCGGGACCTGTCCGCTGCACATAGAAACCACTCGATCTTTCCCCAACTCGCCGCATCGCTCCACGAAGCAACTCGCCGCCCCGCCTTGATCAGCCGGTTCTTCGCTTCCGCCCCTAAAGAGCTGCTGTCGCGCCGTCTACCGCGTCACCGCTTCCGCCACGGTCTGCATCAAGTCGCCGCTTCCGCTCCCGATCTGCATCAAATCGCCGAGATCAATCTCGCCGAGATCGATTTCGTCGAGGAACAGGACGTCCTGCTGCTTCGTCTTCAGTGTAAGCACCTGAATCACAATGGCCTCCAATGCTGTGTTTGCTGAGCTGATGCGTGCGTACAAGCTGGATGGAAACAATTTCACAGTTTGGAAAAGGAAGCTGTTGTATTTGCTCACTTCGGAAAATATAGATTATGTTGTTGAAACTCCTGCACCAAACCAGCCAGCAGATGATGCAACAGATGTTGAGAAACAAGCATACAGAGATGAGATGAAGCAATGGACCAAGGATAACAAAAACGCTAGAGTTTTCATGTTGGGTTCAATGTCAGATTCATTAGCTGCTGAATATGAAACTGAAGACACAGCTTTCGGCATTATGCACAAGCTGGAACAAGATTTTGGAGAGGTTTCTCTCATGAAAGTATTGAGCCTTGTGAACAGATTTCTTAGTTCTAGGATGGGTGACAAATCTGTTAACGAGCACTTGAACCAGCTTGTTGTTTTGGCCGAGGAACTGAAAACTGCTGGGTATCCCTTCCAAGAAGAAGTCCAAGTTATGGTAGTTCTGAACTCCCTGCCACCATCTTGGGAACAATTCAAAATTTCCTTTTGCCATTCTGAGCGTACACTCAATATGAGGAATTTAAGGCAACATTTGCTAATGGAGGAAGACAGGAAGCTCAACAATGGGAAAGAGAGAAATTCCACGCATACAGAACTGCACCTTGGTGAGCACCGAAACAATGGGAATAGAAGGAATTGGCAGAAAAGGAAACCTGGGCAAGACCTAAGGAACAAACTAAACTATAAGCGAGATAGAGATCAGCTTCACTACAGAGATGATAGGAAGGATAAGGAGCAGCGGAACTACAACAACAACAACAGTTTCAACAGATCCTCTCAGAAACCTGCCAAAGGAGATTTCAAGTGCCATAATTGTGGAAATTCTGGCCACTTCAGGGCAGATTGTCCAAAGAGAAGGAAGAATGATGATGACAAGCAAACCAACAACAAAGGAGACAGCCGCAAGGGGAATCAATCCCCTGAAGGTATACATGATATTTACGTTTGCACCGAGTCTTTATTTACAACTACTTTTCATAATAGTTGGGTGGTAGATTCTGGATCTACGGCACACATTGCTAAGGAACATAGCTCGTTTTTATCACTTAAAACAATTCCAAGGGGAACAAGACATGTCTATTTAGGAACTAATGCTAAAGCTGACATACTTGGAATTGGAAATTATGTCCTTAACCTCCCTAATGGAGGGAAACTAGTATTGGAAAATGCCTTATATTCACCCAACATGAGAAGGAACTTGATCTCTGTATCAAGAATAGAATCTGTTGGATACAAAGTACTCTTTGGTGATGCAAAGGTTAAAATTTTATTAAATGGACAACTAGTGCATTCTGGGCCTAGGAACGATGGTCTATATTTCTTAGAAGATGCTTTAGAAGATGATTGTTTGCTTGGTGAAGACAACTCCATTGTGAGGAACATTCATGGTCAAAATAACTGCTCTGAATCGTATCTTTGGCACTTGCGTCTTGGTCATATATCCAAAAACAGAATTAAGAGACTTATTAGTTCTGGAATTTTGAACTTTAAGTGGGAGGATTATGGAATCTGTGAAGCTTGTATTATGGGAAAGATGACTAGATCACCATTTCCTAAAGCCAGTAGGTCAACTGAACCATTAGCAATAGTACACTCTGATATTTGTGGGGAATTTTCCACACCCACTTTGGGAGGGCAGAAAGTTCACTTTATTACCTTCATAGACGATTACTCAAGATATGGGTATGTTTATTTACTCAAACACAAATCAGAGGGTTTTGACGCTTTTAAAATGTACAAAGCGGAAGTGGAAAATCAATTAAACAAAAAGATAAAGATTCTTAGAACTGACCGTGGAGGAGAATACACGTCAGGAATATTAGATGATTTTTGTAAAGAACATGGAATTGTCCATCACTATACCTTGCCATACACACCACAACAGAATGGAGTGGCGGAAAGAAGGAATAGGACTTTAATGGACATGGTAAGGTCAATGATGGCCTACTCTGATCTGCCACTATCTTTTTGGGGGGAAGCTTTGCATACTGCTGTGTATTTATTAAACCATTCTCCATCAAAAGCAGTAGCAGTAACACCCTATGAGCTTTGGAAAGATAGGAAACCCTCCTTACGCCACTTAGCCGTTTGGGGCTGCAACGCCCAAATAAGAGTGCCTAGTCAATTGCGCACCAAACTACAGCCGAAAAGCACCCCAGGAATTTTTATTGGTTATGCAACAGGCTCCAATGGCTATAGATTTTATGACCCAGAAAAGAAAAGATTAATTGAAAGTGGAGATGCTGTATTTTTAGATCAGGACACACCGCGCCGTGCTAAACGTGCTAGAGTGGAACTTCTAATACAACCTGAAATTAATGAAGATAGAAACATGAAATCCCAATTCAGGAAAATGAAGATGTAAATTTGGAAGACAACTCTACTTCAACTAGCATGCCTAGGAGAAGTGGGAGGAATATTCAAGCGCCTTCTTATTTAGATGATTATTATGTTTTCTTGGGGGAAGTACACTCTAAAGTAAATTTAGAGGAAGAGCCAAAATCTGTTAAAGCTGCCTTAGCTAGTTCGGAATCTCAACTCTGGATGGAATCAATGCTAGAGGAATTGAACTCTATGAAAAAGAATAAAGTTTGGGAATTAGTTCCTTTACCAAACAATCGAAAAGCTGTAGGTTCTAAGTGGATTTTTAAGAGGAAATTAAATGCATCGGGTCATGTAGAGAAATATAAAGCTAGGCTTGTTGCTAAGGGCTTCACACAAAAGGAAGGAATTGATTTTGTGGAAACCTTTTCTCCTGTTGCTAAATTTACATCTATACGGATTATTAGTGCCTTATCAGCGTACTATGATCTGGAATTGCATCAAATGGATGTAAAGACAGCATTTTTAAATGGAACTCTAGATGAGGAAATATATATGAGCCAACCAGATGGTTTTGTTGAAAAGGGAAATGAAGGGATGGTCTGTAAGTTAAACAGATCAATATATGGCCTTAAGCAAGCCTCACGGCAATGGTATTTATTATTTGATAATGCCATCACGTCATATGGGTTTTCAATGACGGAAGGTGACCATTGTATATATGCTAAAATAGAAGGAAATAAATTTGTTCTATTATCACTTTATGTTGATGACATTCTTATTGCATCAAATGATTTTGAAACCCTATTGAAAGTCAAATCTTGGTTGTCTTCTAAATTTGACATGAAGGATATGGGGGAAGCTTCCTACGTGTTGGGAGTGGAAATACATAGAGATAGGAAAAACAGAATGTTGGGCTTGTCCCAGAAGGCATATTTAAATGCTGTACTTAAGAAATTCTCTATGGAAAATAGCAAGCCGGTTACTGTACCTATATTAAAGGGAACTAAACTCAGCGAGGAAATGTGTGCTAAAACTCCTGAGGAAAGGAAATTTATGAGCAATATTCCTTATTCATCTGCATTGGGTTCTTTGATGTATGCTATGCTATTTACTAGACCTGATCTGTGCCATGCCGTGGGAATTCTTAGTCGATATCAAATAAATCCTGGAGAAACTCATTGGAAACAAATGAGGAATGTTTTACGCTATGTAAAAGGAACAGTGGATTATCACCTATGTTTTAATGGTCATAATCTTCAGCTGCAGGGTTTTACTGATGCTGATTGGCAAGGGGATCTGGACGAACGAAAATCAACTTCTGGTTATATTTTCAAGCTAGCAGGAGGTGCAATATCATGGAGGAGCAAGAAGCAGGAGTCTGTAGCTGTTTCATCAATGGAGGCTGAATATATTGCTGCATCCGAAGCTTTCAAGGAAGGAGTCTGGCTAAAGGAGTTCCTTGCGTCTCTCCAAGTGGTACCGAGTGCATCAAATCCTGTTACGATTTTCTGTGATAACCAGGCGGCGATCAAGGTTTCGAAAGATCCGAAGTTTCATAGTAAAAGTAAACATATTGAGGGAAGGTATCATTTTATTCGTGATATTATCAATAGGTTAAAGACAATTCGTTTGGAATATTTGCCTAGTATGGACATGGTTGCCGATCCACTGACTAAGCCTCTTAGTCAGGAAGTTTTCTGTAAACATGTTTCGAACATGGGTCTTTGTGTTTGGAATTAAATGTCTTAGCCAAGTGGGAGATGTAGGAAATATTGTTTTATGTGGCTTGCAACATTATAATTCGTACTACATTATTTTACTCCTGGAATTATACTCAATATGGAAGTGACCTTTGCATTGGATATTGCTTAACTCAAATGGAATTTATTTGAGGAAGCCGGTACAATATATGTGGAATTACAGTATTGATTAAATGCTGGAATTATGTGTCATACGTATGTATGTATAGCCCGGGCACATGTATATTGGAATAACCAAGTTGTTCATGGGTTGGCGCCATGAATTGATAAAGCTTGCGGATCTGATTATTTGTTCGGATTCGGCACACAACTCGCATGTGTGTGTTTGGGACTTTGCAGATAAATTAGACTCCTTATGTGCTACTAATGATCGTGGTTGGTTTGGTTAGCGAGGAGTCTTGGTTTAAACAGTTCGTCTAGAACTTATCTGCGGTTTGACAGTTTGATTCAAACTGGAATTAGCACGCTATATATAGTCCCTAACCCTTGGCCTCAAACGATGATTGCGAGCGGCACCACGGAAAAGGATCGAGGAACCAGGGTTAGACTAATACGTGCGGAATCTTACATGGATTTCTTTAGAATATTGTCCAGGCACTTTGTTTTGCAAGCTGTGATGATGTTTCATTCTTATTGCCCTCTGATGGAATTCCGGTATGGATTTTAGGGGCACTGCCACATGGGGCAACAAATCAACGCTCCCAGCATCAAATGCATGGGGCTCACCTTGGCCTCTGTATCACAAGAATGATGGAGCTTCTGTTTCACCTAGCCACATGGATGATCGTCCTTCTTCCCGAGGAAGCTCAACATCATCATCAACGGTTGGAAGTGACTTCCTCGACTTACCATCATATCATTTACCAACTGTCACAAGTCGTCCTCTAAGCTCAGAGACAAGATCAGGGAGCTTGGGACTTTTTCCAGATTCTTTCACTAATGTTCTGAAAGCACCATTGAGAACTGTTGGCAAACGGGTATGCACCTCATCTGTAACTCAAGTTGGCAACTAACTGATATATATATCTAATAGTTCATTTTGTCAATGTAGGTTCCTACATCACAGGGGAAAGGTTTCAGCCTAAGTATGGATGATTTCCCAGTACTTGGATCCAAAAACTCTGCGTCAAACAGTCAACAAGGTGACGAACTGCAACATTTCATTGGGTTAGCACAAGTCTGTTTGTAGTTCAGTTATTAACACCATATCGTATCTAAACACATGTTGTTTGACCCCAAGTTATCTGGCACAAAATAGATACCTGTTGGTATTTTACTTATTTGGATAGGTCTTCTGTTAAACATATATTTTCTATGCTAATTAGCTTTAACAGTTCCATACGGCTAATCACTCTACAACTTTTGTTCTCCTTACTCATTATCTTTTGAATTACAGGACAAAATTCAGGAAGGCGTCCAACTATTGGTTCTGGTATGGTTGTGACACAAGATGAGCAAGGAAAGAACCTGATAACTGGTATACACATGCTTCATGAATGCTATCAGCTATCCTACTCTTTCGCACTTCATACCTCACAAGTCGTAATAGGCTCGCAATTTGTGTTAAATAAATGTAATTTCCTTTCCATACACATGCTTCATGAATGCTATCGGCTATCCCACTCTTTCACAATTCATACCACACAAGTCGTCGTAGTCTCATAGCAATCTGTATTAAATGAATGTAATTTCCTTTCCATATGATGTGATATGTTTCTTTCTTATGGCATAATAATGAAGATATTCTTGTTTGACAGGAACTCGTGAGGTAACTTCGTCTGGCAGTTATGAGCACGAAAGTATCTCAAGAATGGACTGCATGTGCAAAGGTGTTGATCATCTTCCTGCTGCAAAGTTGACAAGGGGATCTGAGAAGGCTCAACTGCATGGTCCCCAAGCTCCTAATATATGTATGCCTCCTCCATGGTTGGATTACTGGCATCCTCCTCCTAATCAACCCCCTGATGAAAATGGAATATTGCACAGAGGACAGGCACTGTATGGTCTATACGAGCATCCAGACCCCATTGGCTTCTCTGTTGATTCGCTTGCTCTTTGTGATCAGTTTGCACTCAACGACGAGGCAGCAGCAAGGCGAGATGCTGGACATGGTGCGCACTATCCAAACAACAGGGATCCATCTCATCCTCGCATGCCTGCTGATTGTTGTGTCATAAATCAACCTTGTCACGTTATTGGGAAGGTCAAGAATGGTCGTGCAGATGTACTTGAGATTGAAAAGCAACCTATCATCAAGAAGGATGTGGCCCTGTTAGAGAAAATAAAGTATCTGAACATCAAAGCTAGAAATCTCCGTGCCCTTAACTTGTCCAATCCACCTTCATATCTACCCAAGGAATCCAAGGTTAAGCACCCAAAAATCATTCCTGTCGAGGCAGATCACGCAACAGAATGTGTTCCCTTCAGTGCTGCTGCGAGTGAGATTGGTCCTGCACTTGACAAGCTTAATTCTGTTTCTGAAAGCAGCATTTCTGTGCTGACTAATCCATCAAATGTGCCTGCTAAGGGTTTAATTGTTGTTGGTCTGTCAGAAGAACAAGTTACTGAATTTAGTGAACCTGAAAAAGTTGGTAAATCTGCTAATTGCTATCCATACGGAAGAGGCGATATCTCAAGAAATGGGCTCGACTGTTCTGCTCAGGACATGCCATCTAGTATTACTGGACATGGATGGGAAGAACACTCTATGGTTGACTCTTTACGGGGAGTAGTTATGACAGATGCTCGACAAGGCCAGCTTTTTTCTATGAACACCTTGCAGCAGGGACATGTGACAGCTGCTGATAAGGTGTCAAATTGGCTTGATTGTGAAGTCCAGGTATGTGGTTGTTATCTCTTTATTAGCACCTCGTGAGTAATGAGATGTATACAAAGATAAAATGTGGCCAAACATGTTTTTTCTTCTGTACCTGTGTAATTTTTGATTGAAATGTTCATACTAGGGGTAGGCAAGTGAGCATCCGGGGGATTTGCACGGGATGAATTATTCAGTGTATATGTCACTTCTGCTGCACATGATTTTCCACTGCATTGACCTGACAACAGTTGACGTGTTTCTTTATCACATTTCGTCTCTGTTTTGTAAAATTCATGGCTGTTCGCTTAGACTCGAGAACCCAATCCTTCTGCAAACCTTGATATAAGAGATGTTTCTGTTACTCCTTCCAGTAATGCTTTTTTACCCTGTAAATCCATTTATCTTTGTTAAACCTTGCTAATGTAGGCACCTGCTGTCTAAATGTTACTCTGTCCATGCACAATTTGTTTGTTCCATGTATAGTTTTAGACTTCTTTAGGCATATTCTTTTTTATTATAATGTTATTCTGCTTCTGTTACCTGCAATCCATTAATAGTGACCAAGGAATATTTAAAATGCGCAAGCAAATACTGCATAAATGTGACTAAGAATATCTTGTGCCATGGTTGTTTCTTAACTAGTATTTCTTTTGATGCATTCAGCAATCCAGAATGAGATATTTGTCTTCTCAAGCTGCCAAAAAACTACATGATGCGGAGAACTGGATTGTTAGTCAACAAAAAGCAAATGTTATTGCAAAAATGGAAGAGTTGAGGAGGTATCAATCGATACAGAGTCAGAAGTCCAATGATGCACCCCCAGATGCAGATTATCTGCACTACAAACAGAAAACACAAGGTGATGGGACTACTAAATGTGCTAGTTTAATGGCCGATGGTCTTAATGTGCCTCAACCAGGAAATGGAGTCAAGATTATGAAAGTTTCTGTCGGTTCCAGTCCAGCATCAAATACTTTGGGTGTAAGTAAAGGTCCGTGGATTCATAATGTCATGTCTTCAGCCAAGAACACAGAGATTAACATGATAGGACACATTGCCCAAAAAAGTACCTCATCGTCACATGACCGCAGTTCTCCAGAACATTTGCAGATGGAGAATAGGCGAATGCATTTTGATTCACGTGAGAGAAATATAACCGATAGCAAGGCTCATGCAGACACAAAGGGTTCTGAAGCTAAATCTCATGGGGACCTCTCGACCAGAAACATGAACAGTAGGAGGGACTCTGGTGCAGTTAGGCCTGCAGCGACACCTGTATTTGGTAATGAGAAGAGTTCTAATGTGCATAATACCCATTTCCCATGTGTCACGAGCAATGGTTCTGTGATTCCTGCCAAGGTTACTTCTGTTACAGGTCTTATTGTGGGTAGTATAATACTTGATGATATTTTACTCTCATCAGTAAACCAGGAGCAGGCATCAGCTTCCAAGGAAGTACATGATACAGCCACTAGCCTCTCAAGGCCTCAGCTGGTCAAGAAATCAGAAAAGAATCAGCATGATATACAGCCTGTTGAGAATCCAGTTTCAAATGATAGTGGCGTGTGCAAGTCGATTAAACAGACAGGCCAGAAAGAAGAGCATGCAGAGGGAGGTCCAAATGGTATGGCTGTAGCTGCTGCCATAGAACCATCTCGAAGTCACAGCACGGTTTTGGAGAATGTGGCGACAACAAAAAAGAGTCAAATAGGACGGTATGCTCATAAGCCTGTATATGAAGAGCTGCAACAGCATAATCTTTTGGCAATATTGCCAGGAGAGAACCAAACGACATCGTATGATAACATTGCAAACTCCAATTTGGAGACCAAGTGTTGTGATAAAGAAGCTTCTGCTAGTTCTACTAAAGCCGAAGTTACAGCTGAGCTCAATGACAGGCTGAATAGGAAAACTACCTTGGATTATCAAGTGAGGCCTCATGGTTCTTGGAAACAGAAGAGTGATGGGCTCTCTCCGGTGGTGCAAAATCTTGCTGAACCGGCTGGCTACTTCAATGTGGCAAATGGTGTACATGAGTCTTCCAATCAGTGGCAGCAAGGAGCGGAGCAATTTGAGTCCAAGGCCCATGATGGTACTGTGGACCATTCAAAACTAACTCAAATGATCCCCTCGCCTGACAATACTTGGGAAAAGTATCAAGCAACTTACAGTCCAAGGGGCTACCATGCTGAGGGCCAAAGAGATGTGGGGAGTCGCTATGGCTACAAGGAGAGGGCAGGCAGGGGACACTTCTTCCACGAATCACCAGCTCCGTCTAGGCTCCGCTGGATGCCTAAATATGTCTTCCATCCTCCAAGCGATGCACAAGACACTGGCGTTTCTGAATGGTCGCATGATTCTCACCAAATCTTATTGGACATGGACAACTCACATGGATTGGACAGGAAACCGACTCAGATAGCCGGCGCAGATGGTCGAGTGGATCTGCAGGGTGGAGAAGGCAATGTAAGCGTGAGTTTCGTAGATGAAAACCTTGTATGGAACGAAACAGAGTGGGAATATCAGCAGTTCTTTCCAGCACCACATCGCCTTGGCCAAAAACACGGTGGGAGGGGCCGTGGCTGGCACCTGGGGAGTGGCCGCGGTGCACATGAGGACAATCAAAGAGGAAGACACTCTGAGTACCACTATGCGGAGCCAGTAAGATCTCGTGATGGTGCACCTGACATACAGTGGGACCCTGACGGTGCTGAAAATCATTGGCATCCGGCCTCTACAAGAGCAGGAGCGCACATGGAGCGCAGGTACTACATTTGAATGTTGCGATAGCTTTGCTCCGAAAGTCCAAAGTCCGAAGTCCGAAGAATCGTCATCAATCCAGTCATGTAATTATCAATGAATGTTCTTGTGAGTTGCTGAAAGCGTAGATACCTTTTTGTCATCTCTGTTTCTCCCTTTTACTGGGCATGTGAACTGTGATGTGTTTACTTGCAAGATGCTACTCCTGCTGGTCTTAGGATTACATAGTTTTATCCTTATTATTTTTGAAGCAGTTAAAGCATCTCCAACCGGCTCCACCAAATCGGCCCCAAACGTCCGGGCGGACAGTCCGGACAGCTTTTGACCCACAAACGGCGACCCAACCATGTCCCTCATAGTCAGCCCATCCGTTAGGGCTGACCGGCAAACCCCAAACCCAGCCCATATGTGGGGAGGGTCTCGGGCTGCCCGGACGCGCCCGAACGCGTCTGCCCCATAGCCGCTGACATCGCGGCCCCACGCGGAGGGAGGCTGACCGGCACCGCTAAGGTGAGGTGGACTTGTCGGCGCTGCGCTCGAGGCGGCCGTCTCCGCTCCCCACCGGCCCTATTTATGCCCTCGCCTCTCTCCGCCTCCGCCGCTCCGTTTCCGCTCGCCACCTTCCCCTCTTCCACTACCTCTCCCTCTTCCGCTTCCTTTCCGACCATGTCCTCGTTGGACTCATTCGACTGGGAAGAGCTGGAGCCGGAGGTGCAGTCCCGGCACGCGGTGGCAACACCGCGCTCTGCCTCCCTAATCGACGAGGATGAGCTAGCCCTCCGCCTCGGGATTGAGCAGTCGCTCAATCGACGACGCATGCAATGCAGTCGCGCGCCGCCGCGTAGATCTGGGGCGGCCAGCGGGTGTGGCTCCGTGCCCCCCTACCGTCGCTCCGCGCCGCCGTCCAGCTCTCCGCTGATGCGCTCCGCGCCGCCTCACATGGAGAAGAAGGCCTCGGCTTCCCTCTGTGCCGCCCCGCCCGTCTGAGCCCCTCCTGGATGGAGGATGTTGCTGGATGGCTCCGGCGGCTGGCGCCTGATTCCGGTTTCCCCTCCTAGGACGCCAGAAACGGAGGGTCGCGCCTTCCTCCTCCTACGCAACGCGACCCTTGAGCGGTGGCGAGGACCGCCCTTGAGGAGGATGTCCCATTGGACGTCCTAGCGCGTTCGCTGATCTCGGCAGAGACGGACGGACGGCGCCGCCGCCGCAAGAACAAGGAAATGTTCGACGCATGCGGACGACGGTGGTGAACACAGCGGCCGCCCGCCTCGCCAGTCAGCATGCACACCATGTCCGCCTCGTGGCGGCTCGGTCCAGGAGCGGCGACGGCACCTCCGGCTCCAGCAGCGACCCCTACGCCATCTTCGAGCGCCTCCGCCGCCTCGGCGCAGACGACAAAGGGAAGAGAAAGGCGCCGGAGTGAAGCTCCGCCGCCATAGACTTCGAGCCGCTCTGCCGCCGCCGCAAGAGAAGATTATTTTGCTAGTTATTATTTAAGTAGTATGTAGTATGTCCGAATATTGAAATGAACTATCTATGAACGGAAATGATCAACGTTGGTTGCCTACGTGCATGGTTTGTATGAATATAGGGGTTGAGAAATGGGGGACACAGTTGGAGGAGACCATATTTGGGGTCTGTCCGGTCACTGTCTGGACGTGTCCGCGGACAGTTTGGATCAAGAATGGCAACTTCGGTTGGAAATACTCGTACTTCTCAAATTAAAGTTTATTAAAAGGTGCCTCTGTATGAGACCCGACGAGTTAGTACTATCTTAATCCGCAATAGTTATCCACAATTCCATGCACAAGATAACTAGTCTATCTTTAGACAACAATAAATGCATTACATATTTTGCAGCACTCTTGGGACTTCTGTGCGCCTCTATTTAAACACACCTTCAAGATCGAACATTGCAGCACAGAGGCCACATCGAAAGAACAAGACAGCCGAGAGAAGAGTAAAACTAGGAAAACAACCCCTCGATCTCCCTCATGGCCATCTTCAAGAAGGAGACGAGTGCCCTGGGCTTGGTTGCCCTCATGATCATGGCTATGGTTCTCTCGTCAAGTGGAGCGGGAGGCGGTAACACTGGCAGTGCGTACACTATCTTCTTCGCTCTATATTGTCACTAAGCGTGTGGTGCTAATTTTTGCTTGTATCTTTGGGATGTTGGATTCCATGGATTTAATGCAATTTTGCGTTGCTGTAACATTACTTGGCCAATGTGTTATGTACGATTGCGGCTGACTGGTGTGCGTGTTTTTGTCGCACCACCCACAGATGGATCGTGCTTCTTCCCACTCCTCAAGTGCGACATGGACTTGTGCAAGCAAAACTGCGGAGATCTAACAGCATACTGCCACTAGTAGGTAAATGTCATTCTGTGACACACCAAAAAAGGTTTCTGCGGCGCATGGTGGGTGCGCCACAGAATTCTCGCCACAAAAATATTATTTCTGTGGCGCACGAACCCATGCGCCACAGAAAGTAGGTAATTCTGTGGCGCACCCAAGCCGTGCGCCACAGAATTACTTTCAGTGGCGCATCCCAGTGGCGTGCGCCACAGAGTAGTTGTATACGTATTCGCAATTTGCTGCTTCCCGCTATACAAATACAGATATATTACTGTATTTATACAGAAATACATGTATACATGTATATTATAGTATTTATACATAAATAATATAAACAATAATATATTTTGACACGGTATATGAAAACAGACACATTATACTATATCATCACATCACTTAGAGTCCAAGATACATACATATAAGTCATCTCATGTCACATAAGTCATAGTACAAGCATATGCATTTAACATTGACATATGCATGAAAATAAAACATTAGTCTTAACCAAGTACAGTGGAAACATCAGTCTACATAGATAAGTGGACAAGTCAACATAAAACATAGTACGGAAAGAAGTGGACAAGTCGCTCTATGGGTCGTCGTCCCTCACCAGCTGAGAGCAGAACATCGGATCTGCGGGGTCATCAGTGTCCTCGCTCCCCCACGGCTGACCCGAAAGAGTGCGGAACGGAGGTACGCCGTCCCGCCTATTCACCTCGACCCAGTGCCTAGGGTCGGTGTGGTGATAAGCATCGGCGTTTGGCGGCCCGAAAACCCGCAGTAGCTGCTGCTCCGACTCCTGCCACTCCTGGTGCCGCTGCTCCTCCGACGCCTGCTGCCGCTCCTGCTGCCGCCGCTGCTCAGAGTCGGAATCCCAGTCCTTCTCCCAGTCCTCCTCCTGATGCTCCTCCTCCTCCCAGATACCAAGAGAAGTGATGTCGTCGTCAGTAGGACCGGCGCCGTGGGAAGGACCGGTGCCGTACGAAGGACCAGCACCGTCAAAAGGACTAGCGCCGAACTGCTGGTAGGACATCAAGTTTGGCTCGTTCTGCAGGAGATGCCTCACATACGGGTCGTCCTGGGGACGTGCGTTGCGACGTGCGATCTGCGCCTCAGCCAACCAGTGCTCCTTCTCCTTGGTCATGGCCACCTGTCTGATCCCATCCGGTATGTACTCATTCACACGGTGGCGATCCGCTGGGTAGTTCAGATCCTTATCTTTCTTCTTATCACCGTACTCGTGTACGGCGAAATAATCATAGGCGCGCGCCGCCTCCTCCGGTGTATCAAACTGCCCAGCCCAGTGCTTCCTCTTGTTGATATGGATCTGACATCCATACACGTGCCGACCAAGCTTCTTCCTATAGTACGCCCTCACACCCTTAAACCCGGCCATTCCGTGAAACTAAAACATATTAAAAACAAATTCATTAGAATCAAAAAACTACACAACTATATACTACAAACTACACAATGTGGAAATTACACAATATAAACCAACAATGAATAGAACTAAAATTATCTACAATCTAAACTACACAACTATATACTACAAACTAAACAACTAAATTATCAATTACACAATGTGGAAATGCAAATCTAAACTACACAATGTGGAAATTACACAATATAAACCAACAATGAACACAACTAAAATTATCTACAATCTAAGCTACACAACTATATACTACAAACTAGAACACTAAATTATCAATTATCAAATTATCAGGGAGTCTTCTCCATATGTCCTATTTTTAGCAAAGTCATGCCAAAATTCACGAAAAATTTCGGCATGACCTTTGCTAAAAAAGAGACATATGGAGTACTCGAATTTGCCGGAACGGAAGTTAATCGACGTTTCGGCAAACTCAAGGGCCTCATGGGTACCTGCAGACATTTAACAAATAATGTTGCCGGCATCTCCGGCCGGCAACATCCACATACACGACACGATAAATATTGTGATGTCTAAAGATCAGGTCCTGCAAGCGGAACAACTGAAAGTGCATGTGTTGCCCCATGCGTGGTTTTGGTAATTAATGACAATCCTTATGGACTAATGTTTGCTTTGAGATATACTTGTAGATCTTGTCCATAGGTAAAGGTTGGAGTTCATGTGTTGGACTCTAGAAGATTATATGATGACCAAGGTTCCATCCAAGGGTTTATATGAAGAATGGTCATGTGAAGAGTTGAGCTTATTGCAAGCATGGCTTGGAAAAGAAGATTGAGTGAACTTCATGTTTATCTCCAAGCCATCATCTATATCAAGAGAAGAATATGAAGCGCAAGTTGTTACATGAAGACGGAGCTTAGCGAGGCTCTCCCATAATGGAATATGGGGAGCATTTGGAGAAGTCTTCATCAAGCATGTGCTAGCAAGCACAATCAAGAAAGGTGGTCCACTTGAAGAGATCAAGAGCGTCATCATCTAGCTCAAGTGAAATGCGCAAGGCAAAGGTATGATCTTGATAGGGTTTCTATTTTACCGGTCTCATGGTGTTAGTGGGAGACCGGGTTTAGGATAGACGGCGTACTATCAAGAGGGGTTCTCAAGTGAGTAACTTGATCGCATCTTTGTGGAGAGCTCAAACCTTTGCATACTTGGCATTATCATCTTTCTTGGTTCTTATTTGGCTTTTATCCATGAGAGAATTTAGAGCTTGTGTTCATCTCCATACCAAGCTCTAGTTCATCAAAAACGGATTCCATTTGAATATCTTGTGATGTTTTTGATGTTGGAGGTTTTACCGGTTCGTCTTTTGTAGAGAGGTCAAACTCTCCTCTTGTGTTCTCCTCCTCACATGATGGACTATGATGTGAATATGCATGGTCTTGTAGTGCTTGTGGTTATCTTCGGAACAAGCCCAAGATCATAGAAAACGGAGTCCGGATGAAAATCTTGTTGCATTCTCGGTGTTGGAAATATTACCGGTCCTCCTCGAGATAAGGTCCACACCTTCCATGTGTGGTATCTCCTCCTCACATGTTTTTGTAGCATTGCTCTTGTCATTACCTTTCCAACGCAATTGGATTCACCTGTTTTGGAGTTCATATGAGAAAGTTATTGCATTTCAGGATTTGCTGCTCTGCTGGTTTTTTGGTCCGGAGTCTCCGTGGTTTTAGTCCGGAGTCTCCGGCCCTTGGTTTTGAGGCTAAGTGCCTCGCGCGCGGCGCGTGCGGTATAGGGGTCCGGAGTTGGTCCGGAGTTACCCCGGAGTCTCCGCACTGGCCGGAGTCTCCGGCCTTCGTGGTCCGGAGTCTCCGGTGTTTGTTTCCTGCATCGGTTTTTTCTCTGCTTTTCTGGGTCCGGAGTTTCCGCCCCTCCGGTCCGGAGTCTCCGCCGGGCCGGAGTCTCCGGCCTTCGTGGTCCGGAGTCTCCGGACTAAGTTGGCTGTAACGGCTCTTTTTCTGGGAGGGGTATAAATACCCCTCCACCTACCTTCAGCCAACTAGCTCGCCCAGTTTTCTCTCTCCTCCTTTGTTGCAAGCTCATTTCTTTGATATCTCCCAATCCCTCCACCCAAACTCTTTGATCTTTGGAGGATTGAAGGAGAAGACCTAGATCTACATTTCCACCAATCAATATCTCCTCTAAGTGAGGGGAACCTAGTGGATCTAGTTCTTGGAGTTCTTGTGTGGTTCTCATCTTTGTTCTTCCTCTCTTATTCCCCCATAAGCATTTGTTGCTTTGTTGGAATTTGAGAGTGAAGGATTTGAGAACTTGTGCTCTTGCCTTTTGCATTTGGTGCATCGGTGTGCTCTCCACGAGGATTCGTGGAAGTTGAAAGCGTGTGGACTTGTTACTCTTGGGTCCTTGGACCCTAGACGCCTTTGTTGTGGTTGGACCCTTGTGTGGTCACTTGAAGCCGTTCGGGAGCCCCCAATCCCTTTGTGGGTTGTGCCTCGGATTGTTGTTGAAAGCCGTTCGGGAGCCCCCAATCCCATTGTGGGTTGTGCCCCGGATTGTTGTTGAAAGGCTCCGGATTCCGCCTCGAAGGAATACCGATAGTGGAAGGTGAACCAAACCTTTGTGGTGCGGTTCATCGGAGAAGAGGGTGAAACCTTTGTGGTTGTTGAACCGTTGTGTCGGTTCACACCTCTCCAACGAGACGTACTCCCTTTCAAGGAGGAACTCGGGAATACATCCTCGTCTCCGCGTGCTTCGGTTATTTCTATACCCGAGCTTTTTACTTATGCACTTTACATTGTGATAGCCTTCGTGCTTGAAGTATTCTATATTGCTATCACCTTGTTGCTTGTCTTGCTTAGCATAAGTTGTTGGTGCACATAGGTGAGACTAGTTTATTTAGGTTGTTTGCTTGTTAATTTAAACACCTAGTTTTATTCCGCAATTAGCAAGCCTAAACCGGAAAAGTTTTAATCGCCTATTCACCCCCCCCCCTCTAGGCGACATCATTGTCCTTTCAACAACTCAAGCTCCAGTTTAGCCAATACAAAATAAATATCAAGTTTGAGTTCAACATTAATTAGGTCAACCAAATTAACCCCACAAATTTCTTTCTTATCAAAACATAGTTATGTTCATATCCAGTGGATGGAGTAGCCAGCTATGAACTTCTTTGCACATCCTATTGAAAAATAGTTGTACATGTTTAGCTTAGATTCCTTATCTTGAAATGTTGTGCATGTTATAATAGTTGGCACCACATAGTTATGCTTAGATTCCTTATATCTTCAAATGACTATAATAGTTGTACATGTTGAAACTTATGACAATGTGCAATGTTAAAACTTATGATTTAATCTTATAATTTAAAACTATAATTTTTTCAGTGGAAGACATGCATCTTATGACAAAGAATTTAATCTTATGATTTAAAACTATGATTTTGGTACTGCAGGGCGGCTATGAGGAGGAATACGTACCGGGACGGGGAGGGCTCGATGCGAGAGGGGTGGGAAAGTTGGAATGGGGATGGAAAAGGAAAGGGGAAGAAAGAGGCAGGCGCGGGGGCAGGCCCACATGTAGGTGGGGGGAAAGATTTCTGTGGCGCACGCGTGAAGGGCTCGATGCGAAAGGGGTGGTGGTGGTGGTGTGTCGGTGCGGTATACACACAATACTTTTTGTGGCGCATGGCTGTGGATGCGCCAAAGAAATGTCCTTTTCAGTGGCGCATCCAGAACCGTGCGCCACAGAATAAGCACCCAGGCAATCGTTGGATGGGGCCCACCACATTTCTGTGGCGCACAGGACTGGATGCGCCACAGAAATGCTGCTTTCTGTGGCGCATCCAGCGCAACGCGCCACAGAAATGTCACCAGATTTTTTTTTAGAGGAAATGCAAAAGACTTTGCGCTTCATTATATTGAAAAGGTAGAAGACATCGAGGGTACAACCTCCAGAGGAGGGACACACACACACTCACGACCGTCCTCACCAAGCGACTACAACTAGGTAAGGAGGTGCACTCAACTACAGACAACGACATCAGGTCCCGCCAGCCTTGCCTCCAACCAAGAATGGCGAGGTGTCGAGGCTCGGAGCAATAGGGCAGCAACACCGCTGTTGCCAGACGACTTCAGGGACGATTTCAGCTCCAGAACTGCCCAGCCCAACATACCTCGCGCCCTTGTGTGCCTAGAGGGAGTCGGCGGGGTGAGAGGCAGGGACCGGCTGGGACTGACGTAGAACTCGTCCGGGAAGTGTCGGCGTTGGCATCGTTGCGCCCCGGATGTCCACCACCTGTGTAGCTTTCAACACCAGAGCGCCGCATCGTCAACCTCCTGCTGCAGCATCAGGTACTCCACGTGCAACCAAAGCAGCGCCTTCAAGAAGGGGGCAGCGCTGAGACGCCGCCGCTGCTCGGTCTGGCAGGCCGGACCTAGGGTTTCCCCCGGAGCTCGAGGAGGAAGTCCGGCCAGGGTCATGCCAACGCCTCCAAGGAGGTAACGGCACCCTCGGGCGTCGCCGTTGACAGCGCAGGCTGTCGCCGCGCGGGGGTTCACCCCGATCCATGACCAAGGACTTCCGAATACCGAAGATGTCGGGGCAGACCAGAGGTGGCGAAGTCGTCACTGGAAAAGCTCACAGGGGGGCCTCACCAGATTTTTGTTGATGCGGGACCCACCATATTTCTGTGGCGCACGCCAGCTTGTATGCGCCACAGTATTCTGTGGCGCATTGTGCTCAGTGCGCCACTGAAATGTTTTTGTGGCGAATGACCAGTTTGGTGCGCCACAAAATGTCGTTCCATAGAAAGGCACTTCCCTACTAGTGTGCAAGCCGTTTGGCCCCAGAGGCAGCCAGTGCTGCTGCAAACCCGCCCCCGCTGTCGTCTCTCCCTCCTCAGAACCTGATGCATATGCAGACAATTAAGGATAATTCTTGTGCTCATAAATTCGAGTGATTCCATGAAGCATTTAATGCTTGGATTCTCTTTTTTTTTTTGAAAATCTATGTTTAGAACGGTCTGAGAATAATCTTACGCGGCGGACCAATCACAGCTCGCGAGCCACCAATTGCACTGGTCCCACCCACGTGTCGTTGTCCTTTTCCCTGGAATTCTCACGCGCTTTGGTTCGCTTCACTCCCACGGTCCCACCAAATACGCAATGCACGGGGGAGGCACCCGACCCGATCCGGAGCGAGCCTGCGAGTCCATTGGACGACGGAGAAGATGCAGCGCCGGATGGGCAGCAGCCAACAGGTCGCGCCCCGTCTCCGCCGCCTCCCAGAACGTCGCCTCTTCCGCCGCGGAAACGACCTTGCACACATGTCCAGCGGGGAGACTCACCGACGGCGTCGAGCTTATGAAAGGCCGTGGCGGCGCCACGCGACGCCCGGGCGAACGACGAGGCGCCCAGGCGGCCGCGGTGAGGGCGACGGCGCGAGGCACTTCCTCGTCGGGCCGCGCGGCGAGGGCGACGGCGTGAGGCACCTCCCGTCGGGCCACGCGTAGATGGCTGTCACGAAGGCGCGGGGCGCAGGGAGAGCGCTAGCCACACGCTCTCATCCAAACGCCGCCAACGTCATCCTGTCGAACCCCACGCCACACCACGCGATCCCAAACCCCACTGGCCAACTTCTGCTTCCGCGGATCGGAGCGACAGCATATCTCACCCATTGCTCTGCTCCTTCCAGAGGCGGCGGCGGTGTTCGGAGATGAGGCGGCTGAAGATCGCTGAGGGCGGGGGCGACCCGTGGCTGCGCACCAAGAACGCGCACGCCGGCCGCCAGGTCTGGGAGTGGAGTCGATCCGAGCTTCACGGACGCCAATGGCGACGCGGCGCACTGACTTGAGTTATCTGATCCAGGCTGGCTTGCGTGACGTGCTCCTCTGCCGCGGATGGAAGGGAAACAGGAACCATGCATGCACTTGAGTTATCTGATTTTGTCCCTGGTACGGTTGATTTTCTTGTGAATTAACTAGATTGTGTACATCTCCAGTGTATTATGCCAATATTAAATCAAGGATGTGTACTTTTTTGCTGAAAATTGCTGCGTCTGTAGAAAAGAAGTGCAAAATCCCTATGACTTGATAACGAGAGTGGTGCATGAACGTAAAGGTTTGAACTTTGAAGCTATCTCCAGCCCCACTAGCACCACATGACTTGGTTAGTGCAAATGCAGATGGTAGCCTGAAATGTTTGAATGGAAGTAGAGCTGCGAAAATACGATGTGGCACATGCGTACCAGCGCACCCGATATTTCTTAAAAAAGTAATTCAAATTAAATTCAAAAAATTCTAAAACTGACATTCGACAAACATTATCAAGTATTGCACCCGGTACAAAATTTTAGCCAAAAAATAACTTTTTGTTACACCCTGTGTCAACAAATTTGCACATGGGATCTCGTCAGAGTGTCGCCGGACCACCATGTACTGATTGAGTTATCCTACACTCTCTCGGTAATAGTTACCACCCCATACTGGTGTAATTACCCACAACGTACTAATTAAGTTGCCCATGTGTTCACGATGTGGCTATCCATCATGAAATTAATGTAGTTACGCTCCTCTCTCGGTAATAGTTACCCACCCAATTTTGATAAAGTTATCCATGTATTCGGAATAGAGTTATCCACCACAAAATTGATGTAGTTATCCTCCTCTCTCGGTAATAGTTACCCACCATGTTTTGATGGAGTTACCCACCATGTACTGATAAAGTTGCTCATGTGTTCAGGATGCAGTTATCCACCACGAAATCGATATAGTTACCTTTCTCTCTCGGTAATAGTTACCCATCATGGACTTATAGAGTTACCCACCCACCACTGATAAAGTTACCCATGTGTTCATGATGCGGTTATCCACCACGAAATCGATGTAGTTACCCTACTCACTTGATAATAGTTACCCACACAATATTGACAAAGTTACTCATGCGCCATGATGCTGTTATCCACCACGAAATCGATGTAGTACCATACTCTCTCGGTAATAGTTACTCACCCAATACCAATACTGATTTAGTTACCCACCAGTTACCATGATTTGTAAGGCATTAAAGGGGGCGTCTTAGCGTCTTCACATCTAATATTGATAGAGTTAGGCACCATGTACCCATGGGTTACCCATGGTTCATGATATAGTTAGCCATAAATTAATATAATAAATACACTAGAAAGTTTGACTTACCCACTAGGAATAATTTATTTATCATACTCTCTCGGTAATATTTACCCACCAAGTATTGATGGAGTTATTCACCTAAAATATGTGGAGTTATCCATGTGTTCATGATACATTTATCCACCACAAAATCAAGGAAATTATCATACTCTCTCGGTAATAGTTATCCACATAGTACTTATGAAGTTACTCATGGGTTCATGTATAGTTAACCACCCCAAAACTAAATTAATTGTCTTGTTCTCTAAATATTATTTACCAATCCGGTATTTATGGAGTTATCCATCTGTTTAGGGTGTAGCTGTCACCATGAAATGGACATAGTAATGACCCTAATACTTTTGAAGCTACACAAGATTTTTGGTATATAGTTACTCGCTTGTGCACGATATATTTACCATATCAAAGTGATAACTCACTTATAATATGAGGTTGTAAGTTCAAAACTTGAAAAAAACGAAAAGAACATAAAAATAGTTGGATCTAATTTCAAGCAAAAAAAGTCTTTTTGTTGATATGATGGGTAACTTATATACTACAGTATGGATAACTCACGTGTTACTGGTGGGTAACTTTTGGGTCCGAAAAAAATCGTCGAAACATATTAACATGGATCTAGTTTCGAAGATTCGTCGCTACTGGTCCAACAGTGAAAACAGATCTTAAATCGGATAAACAGTTTGATCTACAAACGTTTTTGAATTTTTGAATTTCGCATTTAATGCCCATGACATCATCAGTTTTGTCTTTCTCTACATGCATGAAAGAGAGCATACCGCACACTCGACCCGCCATTATTTTTGACCGTTTCAAATGTGACATGGATGTTCTATGGTTATGGTTAAGCGTAGAACGTTCTAAAGGTAGTCGCGTCCTTTTTTTTTTTTGAGAAAAGCAGCATAAGAGCGCAAGTCTTACTGTGTTTCACTGCAGATCCCATAACAGCATCGATTAAATTATAAATGAAATTCGGTTTACTAATTTTTGTCTCCCAACTGGTATTGAACGATGGAGATTCTACCCTTGGTTTGTAACCAACAATTAAGGCATGTTGCTTGTTTGAAGGATTGGATTGACTCTGTTTTTCCACGGCACTCCAGTTTCTTTTTTCTAAGTCTTTATCATGTTATAGAAAATGATAATTAACTTTTCTTCGGTATTTTTGGTTTGTACATATTTGTTTATAATAGAAAATATACCTTAGAACAGTTGTTCTACGGTTCACTGCTTCAAAAAACAAACATTAAATGAAATTTCTCCCCGTGAATCCGGACGAACCATCGATTGGCAGACGGAGAATGTCACCGACTTCGGTACCCCAATGCCCATTTTTTGCATAAAAAACAAATAGGTTTCTCCACTGGCATACTACTACATGCTCCTTGATGTCAAACCAAAAAGCTACTATGTGCTCCTTTTGCATCATCAGAAATTTCATTTCAGAGTTCATGTAGGCATAAGTAGCTCGATCATTTGTTGCAATGTTATAGTTATCCTGATGATGAATATACATGCTGTTTATGGTTTTTCCACCGGCTGCTACAAATTTTAACTGAATGAAGATTGGTCGTTCCGAGTGATCTTATTTGTGACTCTTTGTCCCTTTTCGCATGTGAAATCTCAAAATGTAAATAAGATCTCTGATGTTACCCTGGTTCCTAGCATTTTGCAGTATATATGTTACACACTCGGGTTAATCAGCGCTGCAGTCCTGCATGTTCACGAGTTAGCAATTTGTATGGTGATTCGTGGGCTAAATGTGCTTTGGTGATTGGTGGTGTGACGGAGATCAGAGCATCTCCAAGCGGAGCCCTCAAATCCGCCCCCCAAACTGCGCCCGGACGCGCCCGGACGCGTCCGCGGACACCGACCGGACGACCCCCAAAATTGGGCTCCTACAACCACAATGCACAAAAATTGACGCCCAAATCCATGCAAGCCATGCAACGTCCATCATAGAGATAGTTTTGATGTTTTAAAAAAGTTCACACCATGTTATTACAATTAATAATTGTACTTAAACAAATAAAAGTAGCCGGACAAATCAGTCCCTCCCCATGAAGACATACATGTGTTCCACCAGATCTGTGAGTAGTTGGGTGTGCACAAATTGATCACGAAGTTGTCGATGCATCTCAAGGAATTGCAAGACATACTCTGCTTCTTGTTCAGGTAGGTGGACATGTTCTCCGGGCTTCTCAAAGTCAATGCGAGCAACCCCTTCTCTCTCATCCTCCACAATCATGTTGTGCAAAATTACACAACAAGTCATGACCTGCCATAGAACCTCCGGATCCCACATCATAGCCGCTCCACGAACAATGCCCCAACGAGCATGCAACACACCAAATGCCCTCTCCACATCTTTCCTAACTGATTCCTGCGCAGCTGCAAATGCTTTTCTTTTGGGAGTAGTGAGATTACTTATAGTTTTCACAAAAGCCGCCCAGTGAGGATATATACCATCTGCAAGATAGTAACCCATGGTGTAGTCGTGTCCGTTGACGGTGTAGTTGCATGGTGGAGCTTCCCCATCACAAAGCCTCTTGAACAGGGGAGAGCGCTGAAGCACATTGATATCATTGTGAGAACCGGACATGCCAAAAAAAGCATGCCAAATCCACAAGTCTTGGGATGCCACAGCTTCAAGTACAATTGTAGCCTCCTTGCTGTGCCCTTGGTACTGCCCACGCAATCCCGTTGGACAGTTTTTCCATTGCCAATGCATGCAATCCACTGAACCTAGCATTCCAGGAAATCCTCTTGCTTCTCCTAGTGCAAGTAGCCTTGCGGTATCCTCAGCATTAGGTTCTCGCAGATATCTTGGCCCAAAAACCTTCACGACAGCGTATGCAAAGTGCTCCATAGCCTCAATGCATGTACTCTCTCCCATTCGGACATACTCATCTACGGCATCAGCAGCTTTCCCATAGGCGAGCATCCTCAAAGCAGCGGTGCATTTCTGCATAGGGGAGAAGGATAACTTCCGGCAGCAATCATACCTCAACTTGAAATAATCATCATATTTTGTGACTTCCTCCTGTATGCGCTCAAACAGCCCTGAGCTCATCCGGAACCGGCGTCGGAAAAAACCCTCATTAAACACCGGATTCGGACGCTTGAAGTAATCGTCATAGAGATCTCGAGCTCCTTTGAGCCTGTCACGTTTCACGGTGATCCGCCCTTAATTGATCCCTTGAAGTTAAGAACATGCTCCTCCTTCTCCAATTCCTCTTGCATGCTCATCATGGACATGGCGTTCTCTTCGTCTCCGTCGTCAAGCTTGTCTTCATCACTCGACCCTTCGACGAACTCCTTGTAAATGAAGTCATCGACGGCCGAGTAATCATGGTCCTCATCGGACGAAGAATTCATGCCTACATGCATGAAAAATTTCTCAAAAATCCGGCTCCGGCGTTTCAACAAACACTTTTAGAGCGAGGTGGATGTCCGCCGATGCAAAACGTACCGAAAACTATGTCAAAACGGGCTCCGGCGGCTCCCAAAGGGCTCCGGCGGTTGCCCCGGACTTGGGCGCGGAGTCTGTGCCTTCGGGGGCGGCGGCGCGGTCGGACGGGGGCGGCGGCGGAGAACGGTGGGCGGGCAAAACTGGACGGAGCGGTGGTGGAAGGGGAATTCCGGCTGATTTGAGGGGAAAGTTGGGTAGGCCCGCCTTGACAGATCCGACGTGGCGGACGCGTCCGGGCGCGTCCGGGCGGCCCCAAACCCGCCCTACATATGGGCTGCCTTTGGGGTGTGCCGGACAGGCCGGACGTTTGGGCTGACTATAGGGAAGCTGGTTGGGTCAAGGATTTTGGCCCAAATGCCATCCGGGCTGTCCGCCCGGGCGTTTGGGGCGGATTTGAGGGACATGCTTGGAGATGCTCTCACGGTCTAGTAGTTGGTACATGATCCGACGGCCAGAAATAGCAATCTTTAAATTTTCCGAACTTGCCCCTGTTTACACCTGTACGCTCCCATTCCCTGCCCGTAAACACTCAACAACGGAAACGTTCGTCCTTTGGAAAACAACGAAAACATCCAGCACTCTGAGTGCAACAGGGTACAGTCTGAGTGGGGAAAGTATCTAGTGATACTAGAGGTTAAATGATCGGAAAGTGCTTTGTGCATCCGAGCTCCCGTGCTTCCGCTTCTTTTAAAAAATTCGAAAAATAAATTTACAAGTTTTAAAAAAATTAAAAAAATAATGCGTGTTCTTAATGATGTATACTACACACATGCAAAATGTCAATGCATAATCATTTATATTATAGCCTAAACAAAAAGACAAAAATGGGGAGTTTTGAAACTATGCATTGTTACTATAATAAGATCTGCAAATTTGTCATTTTTGTGTAGGTCAAAATATATAGCTTTTCGCTTTGTGATTTTGCACGTCTACAGGGTACATCATCGAGAACATGCATGATTTTTTTCAGATTTTTTTAAAACTTTTAAATTTAGTTTTCGAACTTATTAAAGGGGCAGGAGCACTGGAGCTCGGGTGTAAGAAATCTCTCTTAAATGATACAATATCATTCTTGAAAATTCAAACAAACTAGCGTCAAAATTTTGAAACATTTTTTCTCGAAATGGGGGTATCACCCAAACCTCTGCATCAATCGATGCATGGCATTTATTTAATTTATTAAAGTCTCCGGTCCAGCAAGATGTGTGTTCACTTACGGTGGGTGTTCACAAGAGGTGTATTTATATTCCCTAAAATTTTCAGAACCAAATTCGACATACACACAGAGAATTTAAAAAGTCAAATTATGACATGAATAGTATTATTTTTTGTTTTTCCTTTTTGTGACACTATTCATGTTGGATTTGTCATTTTTGTTTCCAAGCATGTCTTTTGAATTTGGACAGACACTCACTATGAGATCAATTCAAACCTTGAATGCGATACACAAGAGGAGACATGTGACCGCTCGCTCCGCGTCGCCTCCACGGGTCGCGTGAGTGACCCTCCCCAGCACTTCGACCCCGTCGTCCCTAACTCTTCACCTCCCCCGCTGCCGGGCAAAGCTGCGCGGTGCCGCCGGCGGCGGGTCGTCTTCTCCCTGTGCGTGTGGAGGGCCGCGCGGACCGCTCCAACAGGCCCGCCGGCCCAGATCTGGGCCCGTCGCCGCCACCATCCATGGCCACACTGTGGTGGGCCCAATTTGGATCTCCCAGAACGCGCACGGTGGATGACTCGCTGACACTGCGGAGGCGCCACGGTACTGTGATGACATGCCCCTCCACTCGTCGTTCATGCGTGCGGATTTCGGTCAGGCAGACCCGGGTCTTCTTGGTCATCGACGTCTGCTCCGTGGAATGCGTTGCCCTGCCGGTGCTATAACATGGATGCCGGGGTGGCGGCCTCGGATGGTGAGGCTGCGTGTTTGGCTTTGCGGCAGCCAGGGTTGCAGTGGTGGTGGCGACTCCTCTTGGCTGCATGGGCAACGATGGGAGGGGCGGTGTGTGATCTCGGTGTCGTCTCTTCACGGTGGCGGCCCCCTGGATTAGATCTGGAGCCCTGAGCATGTGGCGGCGGTCCTCCCGTCGTGTTGCCTTGGCGACCGGGGGTGGCATGGATGAGGTGCCAAGCGAAAGCTCCGCGCTACAGCGGCGGCGACGCTTATGGGTGTCGTATCCCTCCTGGGGGCGTCGCTGTGGGTCTCTGATTGCGTGGATCACACGTTCGCTGGGAGACCCCAAGAGGAAGGTATGAAACAGTGTAGCAGCAGTTTCCCTCAGTATGAAACCAAGGTTTAATCGAACCAGTAGAAGCAAGAAATCACTTCTGAAGGTTGTTGATGGCGGAATATGGCACGGCGCAATACCAGGGAATCTGGCGCCAACGTGGAACCTGCACACAACATAATCAAACTAATTTGCCCCAACGAAACAGTGAGGTTGTCAATCGCACCGACTTGCTGAAAACAATGGATTAAACGTATGGTGTGGAAAACAGTAGTAAATTGCAGAGAATAAAAAGGAACAATGTTTGCAGTTGGTTGCATTATCAGTGTAAAAGAATGGACCGGGGTGCACAGTTCACTAGTGGTGTCTCTCCATAAAAGATAACTAACATGCTGGGTGAACAAATTACAGCTGGGCAATTGACAAAATATTGAGCGCATGACAATGCATATATATGACATGATGATTACTATGATATTCATGTGGGCATTACGACAAAATACATAGACCGTTATCCAACAGCGTCTATGACTAATAATCCACCGCCAGGTTGTCATACCGAGTTCCACGTTGGTATTAAGTTGCAAGCAACGGATAATTGCATTAAGTAATGTGTGTAAAGTAAACAAATGCATTAGACCTAACGGCGCACCCTTAAGCTAAGCATCGGTTATTTTATCCCTAGTGGCAACAGCATATCCACAATCTTAGAAGTTATTGTCACTCTCCCAGATTACCGGAGGCATGAACCCACTATCTAGCATAAATACTCACTCTTGGAGTTACAAGCATCTACTTGGCCAAAGCATCTACTAGTAACGGAAAGCATGCAAGATCATAAATAACATATAAGATAGATTGATAATCAACTTGACATAGTATTCAATATTCATCGGATCCCAGCAAACACAACATGTAGCATTACAATAAGATGATCTTGATCATGATAGGCAGCTCACAAGATCTAAACATGATAGCATAAAGTGGAGAGAGAACCATCTAGCTACTGCCATGGACCCGTAGTCCAAGGATGAACTACTCACGCATCACTCCAGAGGCAGGCATGGTGATGTAGAGCCCTCCGATGATGATTCCCATCTCCAGCAGGGTGCCGGGAAGAGCTTCTGAACCCTCCCGAGCTAGGGTTGACGGCGGCGGCGTCTCTGGAACTTTTCGTGGATAATGGCTCGGGTGTTTAGGGTTTTCGCGTCGGGAAGAATAAATAGGCGAAAGGGCGGAGGCTGCGGAGCCACGAGGGCCCCACACCACCCCACGGTGCGGTAGGGGGGCCCGCGCGGCCCCATGGTGTGGGTGCCACGTGGCCCTCCTCCGTCTCTCCTCTGGACTCCGTCTTCGTGTTGGAAAAATAGGAGGTTCTGTCCAACTTTCATCCAATTCCGAGAATATTTCCAGACTAGCTTTTCTGGAATACAAAAACAGCAGAAAACAGGAACTGGCACTGTGGCATCTTGTTAATAGGTTAGTCCCAGAAAATGCATAAAAATGCTATGAAGTGTATATAAAACATGTAACAATTGGTATAATATCAACATGGAACATCAGAAATTATAGATACGTTTGAGACGTATCAGTCTCCTCTTTGTGCCAGGGTTCTAGGTGAAAACCCAAGTCCGACATCGGACTCGGGCCTCGGCGGCGGCGACGTGATGCGTGTCGCTACCCTCTTGAGGGCGTTGTCGTGGAGCTCAGGTTTTCGTTGGTTACAGCTTCGAGGACGCCTTCATCCTGGCATGAAGCTTTTGGGGCGTTGGCTTGGAATGTTCTCACTGGACTCCTATCTCTTACACGTGACTTCGTTGGCATCGTTCTCGGTGCTCGCTATCTGCTGGCAGGATCGGCGCTCCGCGGCCCGGAGCGAGAGGGCAGGCGGTTCTCTCCAGCTATGGCTTGGTGTGTCCGATGCTACGTTGTCCGATGGTTTTCTCAGGAGTCGCATTTTCTTTCCAGGTCAGTTTAGGTTGTCTAGTGCTAGGTGTGACATCTCCGTTTTTCTTGCTCGACTTCGAGTTGGGGGCGTTTGCCTTCCTCTCTCTTGTTGTTTCTTTTATCTTGCTTTGTAAGAAGGTTTGCTCATCACCTTGTATCAGTTTGGCCGTTGTGACTTTATTTATAAAGCGGAGCAAAAGCCTATTTCAAGGATACACAAGAGGAGAATGCAAGCAGAAATCTCCAGTTCAAAATCAAACAAGAACTAGAAACTTGACACTGCAAAGCCCGGAGCCGGGGCTAGATCAAGCCTGGAGCTAGCCCGGCCCAATTGATATGCTCATATTTTTCAAAAGCCTAGACGGGCTTAATTACGGCATTGTTGTCCTAGCTGCAGAGCTGTCACAGAAGCTCAACGAAATAAGGGCTCGCCCAAGAATTTTTTTTTTTTTGGAAATAAACATAGCAGCAGCTATCTGGAAAAAGTTTCCCTAAAAAAAGGATATCTTGAAAAAGATTTCCGACGGAAGAACAGTGAAAAAACAGATTTGGCTTAGTTTAAAGTAAGGAAAGCAAGAAATTTGGATGATTGCATCAATCAAGGAGATTTTTTTCCTAAAATCGGCTAATTTGCTGCTCAGGGTCGCATCAATCATGTGGGATGTGTAATTCCACCTTCGCGCCACCATCTCCTTGTGGGATCCCGGCTAAAACGCCAACATATCAGGATTTTAATTATATATAGCAGCAAATAACTTACATCCAAAGATCTGATACCGGATTTTGAAGAATTCCCAACCATTTAAAACAAGATTTGCCAAATCAGAATAGCAAAGATTTGGCTCATTACAACTGGGGCAACTAATCAGGCCAATCATTGTTTAGCAGGTTTGCATTTCCCCTCGCCCCTATATAACATGGACCAAGGACTACCAAGGAACACGAGAAGAAGGGTTTTTAGCAACACAGAAACATAATAAAGGAGTATTAAGTTTCTCCCTCCATCTAGATCCTCTATCATGGCCCTTCTTCTCAGCAAGGATATCAGGGCTTTGTTCCTAGCGGTTCTTGCCGTCATGGCCGTGGCTATGATGGTTTTGTCATCATGCAATGCACAAGGTAAAACAATATTTGTACTCGTATCTCGTAGCGCATGTATATAATATATATATATATCTATTAATTTCCATACTCTCGTGAGCATGTCGCCATGTTCTTGAATACTTGACATACTATTTTCGCGTGATGTTTAGTTTCTTACTTCCTTAATTACCTTTTGACTATGGTACTGAGAAGATGATGATATGATTTCCAGGCGAAGGCGATTACTGCCGGCAGATCGTGCCGTGCAACGAGACGACGTGCTCCAATTACTGCTCCAAGATGAACTTCAAGAACTTCCAGACGTACTGCAAGCCAGGAGTGTACTATGACTACTGCTGCTGTCACGTATGACGCACCCACCATGGCCGGCTACTTGCTAGCTTGCTGCACTTCCACCCATCCGTCGATCCATCACCCATAGAGAGAGAGAACTAAGAAAGATTGTGGAGCAATGTCAATCTACGGTTGATTAGCTTTGTGGGTTCATTTGTATGGACCGGATCGAGAGATATGAATAATAATATTGCTCCCTATGATTAGGATTTTCCTTATTATGTCAAGTTTTAGCTTATCGAGTTGTCGCTCATCTATAAAAACAAGATGACTCCTAATACTAAACCGTCTGGCAATTTTTAAGATGTTGTGAACTAATTTGGAATGTCCATTCCTTTTGATTCAATGGTCTAGATCTGATAATGTGACCTATCACCTCCTAGAAGGTGAGCTTTTATATTTAGAAATTGTGCATAAGAGGAAACAATGCATTTGGAAAGTACCAATCAACAATGCAAGAATTTCAAAGTAAACATGCTACATCACGTGACGTCTCTATGGATGGAGCAACATTTCTTGTGAGATTGGATATTGTCTTTTTTACGTGACAATTTTTCTTACTTGCAATATTTTGCGCGTGTCACATTAAACATATAGGTATAATTGAATTATAAATTAGTGAGTTCGGGTGCATGTGCACATGCACGGCTAAAAGGAGACCTTTTATATATCAAAAGGTTCTGCAAGAAATCATGCTCGTAGATTTACTTGGTGAACTTCCTTCGTTCCTTTTTACTCCGCATATTAGATTTGTTATAAATCAAACTCCCCTCTGAATTATTTGACGGCTTTGATGACTCGACGGTGAGTATTAAGGAAAGGAGAGCGAGGAGGGGAGGGGACAGCCCTCGGCCCGATCATCCGATTCGCTCCGACGATCCAGGCATGTTAAAGTTTGACAAATTTTATAGGAAAAAATATCAGCATCATATTATCAAACCAGTATCATTCGATTCACCATGAAATATATTTTCATATTATATCGATTTGGTATTATAAATATTGGTATTTTATTCTATAAACTTGGTCAAACTTTAAAATGTTTGACTTAAGACAATCCTAATATGTGGAGTAAAAAGGGACGTAGGGATTATGAGTGCAATGAAATATAAAGAATAAAATGATTTTTTGTGACTTGGATAAAAACCTAAATTTTGTGCTTCGATAAATACTTTTTACAACACATTTTTTGTTTATTTTCTTAGATAACTATGCATTTTCTTCATGAAACTTTGTAGACATGTCAAATACACGAACATGTACAATTGTAAACAAATCTGTTTTTTAGTTAGATTTTTTTTGATTTCACTATTCACACAGGATGCACATACTGCGCGGGGCGCACAAACCCCACTCGGCGGCCAGTCAACCATGTAGGCCTACAATTTGATGAAGTTGCTTTAATAAGGTGCATCCATGGCAACCTCATGGCAAGTTGCAAGACATAGAAGACACATATTAATGTAATATGAAGTTAATATTTATGGAATCTAACGTTAGTGGATGTAAATGTATTGCGTGATAGAAAAATACTCCCTCTATGTTATAATATAGTGCATATTAGCTTTTTCCTTGTTGAAGTATAAATGCATTGTTTATTTCTACCCAGCTTGAGATTTTTGGTGAAACTTAAAGACATGGTTGACCTAATTGATAACTAAAAATTAAGTGGTTATTCTACCTAGGGAACGTGCCCCATTAGTGTAGCATATTGCAGTTGGAGCTCCTCCCTTATAAGGAGATTACATGCTAATGGATGCAAAGTCTATCATGTCATCGGTGGCATCAGCGCATTAATTCAAATTCTAAATATTTAAAATGATTTATCTACTAAATCGTTAAGCCAATTAGCGATAATTTTTTAACATTGAGTTCGTATCCACGATTGCGTCAGAACAAGATCACATGATCTATGTTTTGATGAATATTTTTTGTCGCACTAGTTGCCATTTTATATGCCTGTGGTTGCCAAAGTAAGAAAACCTAGATGCCAAGATAATATTACATTATTGCTAGATATCTTTTAGACATGTTTTTAGACATTGCGGTGTTATGCAGAGGTACAGTGGGAGTATTTCCAGTATTTTCACTAACTAAGAGATGATATCATTGCACTAAAAGTAGTGTCGTGCAGCCTTGCATTGATCTATAATGATGTATAGTGACATGGCAACTAACTTCTTATAATTTGGGAAGTTGCTATTATGTAATTGACAATAAAGTGTTTATAATTTGACAACTATTGACTCAATTTTCTAAAATCTTGTTGCGACCAAGCCAACGGTGAAAACGGAGCGTTACTAAGATAAACATATTTTAATTTTGAACTTATAGGGGAATCTCGCTGGTGTCATTGTATATTCCATTGCATGCATGCATGGTACAAACAAACCGCGGCACACCAAGCTTTCCATGCGGCCGCCGCTATGTAGTTTTGTCTAAAATTAATTAAGTCCATGTTTATGCACGAGAAAGCGACTGGTGAGTGGATATTACACTTATTTTTATCCTTGTTTAAACTGAATATTTCACAATAAATCAATGAGGTTATTCCTCTAATTTTTCACAAATCACTAATTATTGCATAGATGTGCAGATCTCCCTTGTTAATTATTTCCTTGCATAAATGGATGTAATAATGATAAAATATGGAAAGAATCATGTGATGGGAACCTTCCCAAGTCAAGGAGGCGACAAAACACAACCTCGAGGAGACTTCACGAGCACTGTTATGGTCGCGTGTACCGGCGACTGTATCATATGTCGGCGGCTTCGTCAGATCAAATCGAGCTACTTTCGCCAAAGGGCACCCATCAGATTTGCACCAGAAGGCCTCCAAAAACCTAGTTCCGTCCACTGCATCTATGTAAAGGAGAGGCCGGGGACATCCGCCGGAGTGGAGCCGCTCATCCACGATTACTCCACGAAGTGTTGCCACCGTCACAACTCCATATCCATCTCCAGTCTCCTAGGATCTCTATAGCCATAGCCATACTTGTAATCTTGACTTTTTCGCAATTGACGGCATAGTAATGGTATCAATCATTTATATTCAAGTACTATTTCTTGAGTAATTACGGGTGGATGCTACGGGAGTAAAAAGGTCCAACTAGACCTACTACTACTCAAGGTACACAACTTAATATGGGAATTCCTGAAAAAAACTAATGTGCAACATAAAATGGGTAGGAGGGTATTTTTGGTTGCCTTGTCATGACATCTGCACCATCTTGATTATGTACATTTCTCTGATGCTAATGAGTTCTTACGCATTCACACTCTGTGTGGCAGCACCTTCAAGTCCCTTGGCGGCTTACCTTTCAGGCAATAACGCTTGCCGATCTCTCAATCGACATTTGTACCCACCGTTTTGATTTCTCCATACAAATATAGGCTTTAAGACAAAAAACAAGGTTATGGTGGTAAATTTACAATCGAAGAACAAACTATCCATCTAAGAAACAATATAGACACCATAATGAAATGAAGAAAATGAACAATTGGCAACAGCAACAAAAACAAATATGAAAATGTATGTGACTATTTCCAAAGTATTTGGTTTTGTCTCTTTAAATAGTAGTATCTGCCATCATTCACACATGATTTTTTTTTTTTCGACAATAGGGACCCTAATAACTCTCCCTTGATTACCAATATCTTTGATGCACACGATTTGTTTACCTCAAGTCTACTAATGAAAAGATATGAATTGTGAAAGTGTACTTCATGGTTTTTGATATGGCACTGGATTTTTTTCTTACAAAGATCAAAATAACTCGTAGACCCACACATGCACATGCATACTAACACCACCACAATTGTTGGATAATTATGCAATATGGGCCCAAATTCTAACAAAAATCACACTCTTGACACAAGACTGAAAACCTGAGTGACGGAGCTTCAACTAAGATACTACAAACATTTTTATATTATGTCACATGACACTGAAAAAAATATCCGCCTTGGTGAGACGCATACGGTTTTGCAAACCTTGGGTTAGACCTCTAATAGATCGGGTACAATCATCTCCACTAACCACTCAAGCAGTGCTTGGTTCTGGTCCACGAGATCTTGAATTGCGTGAAAGGAAACAAATGACCTATTTGGCAACCACTTTAATTTCCATGGGCCAACAAGATATTTGACAATTGGTTCTTAGGATTGTGACACTGAAAGTTAATGGTCAGAGCACAAATGCAAGACAATTCCTTGCCTCTATATAAACAGCAAGGAATACTAATTTACAAACAACTAGTCCCATTGAGATGGCACTTGTCAGCTGGAACGATATGAGGGTTGCGGTGGCTCACTCTATCTCTCTTGTCATATTCATGGTTCTTTTGATCATGTCCAATGTTTTCTCACCCTGTTATGCATGTAAGTACTTCATTTTCCCTTATTCGGTTGTTATGTCTCCAAACTGTTGAAGTTAATCAAAATGCATCTGGCTATACAAGCATATATCTTACTACTATTAAGTGTGTCTTGCTAATAAACTTGAACATATATTTTTGTAGCCGGGCCATACGATATACAATGTGATAAGATCGAAGACTGCAGAGTCTCTACGTGTAGGCAGCTGTGCAAAGATAACGGACTCGATCCGGAATCGGGCTACTGCTCACTGGCACCGGAACATGAAATGAAGTGCTGTTGCACCCCACTGCCGCCCCCACCGGATACGACAGTGACAAGTGCGGCTCTCGACGCTGGACCATACGGAGGATTATACAATAAAGAAATTTCATGGTGTACAACTAGGCGATCAGTTTTGCATACGCAAAATAGTATTTAATGCAATATGCATCTCGATCAGTCCATTTGATAGTTCTCAATAATCCTGTTTTTCATACGGTTGTTCTTTCATGGCGTTAACCCCGAGTGGCTGGACGCGAGTCTCCAGTTCCTATATATCCCACAGCGTTTTGACTGATCGTAATGATGGTTTTTTTAGAAAAGGGAGCAAAAAGTCTCAACCTCTGCATCATGATGATGCACACAACTTTTTATATTAAGAGAACGAGCACACAACTTTTTATATTAAGAGAACGAACCAGGTATCCAAGTAGTAGGTAAAGTTATTACAATTCAAAGATCGGCCAGAGTGGCCACATGAATCAACCATCTGAAAAGAGCTAACAAACAAAGACTACATATGTTGAAGTCTTTTAGTATGTTGCCAACCATGCTGGCAGCAAATAGCTCGGACGACCGCCATAAGACGGGCACAGCCAGCATCCACAAGGGTGCGATGCTGAAGTGGTAACAGGTAAGACCACAGATGAATCCAATGTGTAGCACGATGAACGACCTGCAAAAATGAGCAACTCTAATCTTATTAAACACAACATCATTTCTAGTGTTCCATACAGCCCAAAGAAAAACACATACACCAGTGCGAATACGTGCTTTAGTATACTTATCTACCCCATCAAGCCAATGCTCAAACATATTCGAAACACTAACAGGTGGAGTAATATTAAACGTGAAGTGAATAAGTCTCCATATATCTTTCACAAAAGGGCAAGATATAAACAAATGCTCAACGGTTTCATTAGCCGAACAAAAAGAACATTTTTTACACTCACTCCAATTTCTCTTTATCAGGTTGTCCTTAGTAAGAAGGACTTTCCGATTTAAAAACCACATAAATATTTTGATCTTAAGAGGGACTTTTAGTTTCCATAGATACTTACGCAAAAATGGGTGTGTCCATTAATAGTATCAAAATATAAGGACTTCACTGTGAAAGACCCATTAGTCGTTAGGTTCCACTTGAACGGGTCATCTTCATCACTTAGAGATACCCTCATTAGGCGTTCTACCAACTTAAGTCAAGAGACCATCCTATCTCCTATGATTGACCTTCAAAATACAATATTTAGACAGTTATTAGCCAACACTTGTCCGAGAAGAACAATTTTATGTTGAACAATGTTAAAGAGAGATGGATATTGAACCGCAAGGGGCTTGTTACCAAGCCAGGTATCCTCCCAAAATCTAGTTCGTAGTCCATTACCTACAACAAAGGAACCTTTTTCGAAAAAATCATTCTTAACAGCCATTATTCCTTTCCAAAAAGGTGAGTCATTTGGCTTCGGCTCGACTTGGGCTAACGTTTTTTCCATTAAGGTATTTGTTGCAAAGCAATTCCTGCCAAACACCTTTTTCATTTAAAATTTTAAAAAGCCATTTCTTAGTAAACATTTATTTTTAATTTCTAACACCTCAATTCCCAGCCCCCCTTGGTCCTTAGGCCGACAAATAATATTCCATTTTGTTAGCCGATCCTTTCTTTTTTGTTGGTTGCTCTGCCAAAAAAAACCTTAAGCGAAAATAATCCAACCTCTTTCTCACTCCCACTGGAATTTGAAAGAAAGAAAGTAGAAAGATAGGTAGACTTGTAAGGACCGAATTGATCGGCGGTCCCCATACGATAACATTTTACCGGCCCAACATCCTAACTTTTGCTCGAACTGATCCTCAATCATTTTCCATTCCTTGTTTAACAATTTTCGGTAGTGTATAGGAATTCCTAAATACTTGAATGGCAAACTGCCAATCTCACAACCAAAAATATGACGGTACTCATTCTGCATTTCCTTAGGTTTTCCAAAACAAAAAAGCTCACTTTTGTGGAAATTAATTTTCAATCCAGATAATTGCTCAAACATGGAGAGAATAAGTTTCATATTAACTTCCTTGTCAAGATCATGTTCAAGAAATAAAATCAAATCATCAGCGTATTGCAAGATAGATACCCCTTCCCTCAACAAGATCGGGAATAAGAGCCCCAACTTGCCCATCCTCCTTAGCTCGTGCGAGCATTACAGCAAGCATATCAGCCAAAATATTAAAGAGAATAGGTGAAAACAGATCTCCCTGTCTTAATCCGTTTAAAGTATGAAAATAATGACCAATGTCATCATTTACTCGAATTCCCACGCTCCCTCCCTAAACAAACCGACCCACCCAATCACACCAATTGGGATCAAACCCTTTCATACACAACGCTTGCTGAAGAAAAAACCACTTAACTTTATCATAGGCCTTTTCAAAGTCAATTTTGAAAAGAACCCCATCTAACTTTTTACGTTTTAGTTCATGTATCGTCTCGTGTAAAATAACCACACTTTCAAGAATATTTCTCCCCGGCATAAAGGCTGTTTGAGTTGGTCTAATAACATTGTGAGCAATCGAAGAAACACGATTCGTACCAACTTTAGTAAAGATCTTGAAGCTCACATTTAGTAGACAAATAGGCCTATATTGTTCAATTCTGCTTGCATCCTCTTTTTTGGGCAGTAAGGTAATCACTCCAAAATTAATTTTAAACAATGGCAACTCCCCATTTTGGAGTTGGACAAACATAGCCATCAAGTCATATTTGATTACCTCCCAAAACTTTTGATAAAACTCCGCAAGAAACCCATCTAGCCTGGAGCTTTATTGTGTTCCATTTGAGAAATGGCCTCATAGACTTCTTTCTCAGTGAAGTTAGATGTTAAAATAGCATTCTCCTGTGGCGAGATTTGAGGCAAATCTTCAATAAAAGATTCCCTTACAGAGAAATGAGAAGGATCCGGCTTTCCAAAAAGTCGTTATAATATTCGGATATAAAAACTTTCAAATTGTTTTGTCCGATTATAGTCCCCTTATCCTGTTCCAATTGAAAAATGTTCTTTTTCCTATGCTTTCCATTGGCAAGTATATGGAAATACCTAGTGTTGTTTCCTCCCTCTTGAATATGTTTAACTTTTGCTCGCTGAGCCCATTTTGACTCTTCATCGCGGCAGAATTTAGCTAAACGTTCATCAGCTTCCTTTTTTGCGGTCCTCTCAGCCTCCGAAAGAGGTGTACTTTCCGCTTTAATATCCAATTCATCAATTAGAAGTATTAACTTTTATTTCAGTTTTTTATACTCGCCACTCATATTCTTCGCCCAACCCCGTAAAAACAGACGCAAGTAAGGCTAGTGCTAATGGATACAATTTATGTGGTGTGAATGGATACGATTCTCCCATAAAAATAACATTTAATATTGCTAATTGAAAGTAGTATCGAGTTATAACAGCCGCTGATTGCGTGGGTAGTTTAGCAATTTTCTATTACCTAAAATAACTTTCTTTTTCTTTGAGTGATTCAAGGCTCGTCGTCCCCAATGGATTCTGACTATCCTCCACCATGCGCAGGGCGCCCTGCCCCATTCTACAATGTCATCTTACGATCATATCAACAGCTTTAAGTGTAAAAACAGAAACACGTCTCTCGCCGCTAAGTGGGGTAAGGTAACCCAAGTTGATGTCGAACGCGTTGGCGAGGTCGGTGATGACTCCTCCGCGGGTGATGGCACCTTGGGCTTGATGAGCTTGGGGTATAGGTAGAGTAGAGACATGGCACCCAAGTTTGGTGTCATTGGAGCGTGGGGATTGCATCCTTAGCAAGGATGATCATATCGTCTTCATTCGATCTTGTAAATTCGCCACGTGACTGCAGGGTGTTAGTAATAAGTAATAACATAGAAGAAATAACAATAGTAGTACACTCAATATTTCACCCATGGGGATATCATCATAGACACTCATGTGAAGTAAATAAGTTTAATGTTGTGGTTCGAGCATAAAGTTTATTACTAAATGAGTATGACAATTGTTGTAGAAGAATCTGAATAAAACGCACCACTCGTTGACTGAGATATCATAATTGTAGTTCACGAGGCGGAAACGAATCCAATCCTTCGTTGAAGCAGCGGGGTAGATGCCAAAAGAGTGTTTCTATGTGCTAAAAAATTTGAGCGTGAACCTGCGTTAGGTTGGTACATAATGGAAAAAAAGTGATGTAATCCCACATTATTACAAAGTAAATCAAAATCTACCTATGACGAGGGTGTCTTGGTTCTCTTCACTTCAACTTGTTCTTCTTCACTTCACGTTCTTGAAGCTTTTGAAGCGGCCAAACTGATACTTGCTTCTGAGTTCGATATCCAGAAAATCTTCTTGTGGGGCCTTGTCCTTCTCGGTTGCCATAGGATTACGAGCACATATTTGGCTCCTCGTATTCATCTAAATAACAACTTAAAAACAAATCTCGGTACAATAGGATTAATAAATGATGATTCCTCTAAATATTATAGTTAAAGAACTCATCTAAATAATACTACAAAACATGATCAACAACAAAAATGATTCAAACATGACTTAGAAACTAGATTGATAATGGTATGAGATTGAGTACGGATTTGCAAAAAATTAATTGGAGGATCGAAGGAGGGCCATATCGTAGGTCGTTCTTGCGCAAGGAATCAAACAGAAAACGAGTAGGGAAGGAGATCACTTGAGGTTTATAGATGTTTGGAGGAGGAAGAAACAAGTGAAATAACATTCAGATTAGTTTATTTGATTTGGGCATCTAAAATATGTTATTTGCCGCGGTACAAGCGCTGGTACGGTCGGTCGTGAAAGTACCACACCTCATTAAAAAAATTGGAACGGATTCTTTGGTATCTTCACGCGGTACGATGGCGGTATGGTGGCGAGGCACTGTACCGCCAATCATTATTATATTTCTTGGTGTTTTGGTTTTCGGGCCTCCAAATCGTGCGGTCCTCCGATAGAAGTGGGAGTACAATGGAAATGGCCGTACCGTTAGTCGTAATATTACCGTAGCTTGTTTTAATTTCCGAAGATAGGTATGGTAGACTACTCGCAGAGGGCGGTCATACTATCACTTGTTATCTCCTCTGAAACTTTTCTGCGAACTTGTGGTTTCGGCAAAAAAGTAAATGTATGGCCACACGGTACGGCCGTGACGACCGTACTGGTGGTTGTTAACGTTTACTAAGAATCTGAAATATTAGTCCAATACACGTTTGGGGCAATAATTATACAAAGATTTTGATATTATTATGTTCATAATAATTTATCAATAACATTTAACCTTCTAATGTCTCTTCTTCTCTCCTTCAAAAATCTTTGAACACTCTTTATTAAAACAAAAAACAAATAGCAAACATAAACTAAAATGAAACCTTTTATTTCTCATGGCTTTTCTCCCATTAAGCGCTTCTATTTTTGTTCATTTTGGTGATCAACTTGGTTTCACTAATAGAACACCCATTCTAAAGTAATTAACCTGTTAAATTGATGATCCTATTTTGTACACCTTGGGATTCTTATTCCTAGGAATTGAACAACAAAAGTATCTTGTGAGGGTGTAATTCAAACTCACATTTACTTCATGGAGATAAATAAAAGATTTAACAGTCTTTAGAATGGTCTACCTTATATTACAGGCGTGATGAATCTTCAGGCATATCAATTATAACAAGATATAGGAATGCAGGACACCACTTAATTGTACGACTATATTTTATTTAATCCACATAGCTTGTTGAAATGTAGAATTAGCTATATGAAGTTAAAGCTAGGTGACATTATAGCTACCAAGGTTTAATTTTTAGGTATGATGCCAACACTAGAACCTAGATAGCAAAGTTCAACAATCTCATTAATACCTATATTTATTTTAATAGGAGGTTTGTATATATCTTCAAATTTGGCTGGTTGATCTTGATTAATAAATTATTTATACGCAGCTTTGTTACCTCCTTCAAGATCAGGGTTTTTCAAGCTAACCATCTTGACTAAATCTTCAACTGTGTTGTAGAGTGTAACAGCAATAATATAGTCAAATTCTTCAGGCATATATCATCTTTATTACCTCTCATCATTTTTGAACTTCAACCCGATTGGGTTCAGATTTTTCTGAAACTTTGCAAGAATCAGCTTTTGGCTCTCGGCTATCTTGGTCATATGTGTTTCCACGGTCCTCGTCCTTTCTTGGAGAACTTGCACATCAGTTCTAATAGCAACAATCTTATTGGTTAGTTGTCCAAGAGTTTTATTATAATTATCCGTTTTTATAAAAAAAAATCTCATTATGAGCACTAATAAAAGCTTTTAGGGTTTTCTCAAGTGTCTGGTAGTTACCGTTATTTTCTCAATAATTATTATTGTTTCGAGCTCCTGCAGGGTTATATGGTTTGTGAAAACTTGAGCCATGGTTTTGGCTCCTTCATGCAGGGTTAAAAGTATTACGAGTTATTAAATTTATCCTTCCTATCTTACCATCGGTAATGGCGTTAATTTGAGTTTATCTTCTACCTGTGATTATATCAATCAACGCATCTACCTTGGTTGTACGCTCTTCATTTTTTTCTTCGGTGATGGAGTTCACCTTTGTGTGGATCTTTCTAAGTGATATTGGGCATGGTTATCTTGCATATCATTTAGGAGTTTCTTTGCTACTACAATTAATTTTCCCATGAATGCCTCCTACAACAATATCAAGTATTGATTTGGACATGGGGTTAACAGCATGATAAAATAAATGAAAGCGCTAGAGGCTCTCAATCTTTCTATCTAAACCAGTGATGTTAGGAAGTAACTTCATTGTTTTAGCGGGTGGGAAAAACTTAGTCAGAAATATATTGCACCAATTGTCCCAAAACAATTGAGCCTTTAAATAAAGCTAGTAAACTTTTTTTAGCCTCCCCTCTAACTAAAAAGGGAAATAAATGCATCTTGGTCGCACTGGAGTCAACATCCTTTATGCTCATCATTTCACATAATTCGGTAAACGGGTTCAGGTGCATACATGCATTCTCAAAAGCTGAACCTCCAAACTAATTCGGTTAAATCAAATTCAATAGCTTAGGTTTAATCTCATAGTTCTTCGTTGCGACAACGGGTTGAGTGAAGAGTGCACGCAAGTAATTATCATTGGGCGTAGAAAACTCACCAAACTTCTTGTTTTCCATATTACAAATTTATTAGTGTTTCCAATAAAAAGAAATAATAAACTAAGAACAAAAGCAAACTAATTTTTTGGGTTTTCAAATAAGAAACAAGGATTAATTAAGTAAGAACAAGAAAATAAATTAAGAACAAAAAAAAACAAAGTAAACTAAAGTGGACTCTAATGACCTTATCAGGATAGAAATATTAATTATCTGACAACGGTACCGAAAAAGGAATTGGAGATGCAATGGTGACAGTGGCAGCACTTTTTGGAGGGATGGTTGATGAGTGTCTCTCCTCCAACGGTTGTTCCTTCTCCTTTATATAGAGGTAGTGGACGGTGGTTCTCATCGGGGCCCTGTGATGAAAATTGTTCAGTTTAATCTGACTGAGCCATCGATGTACGGTACGGTCGCACGTGACCATTCCATTTCTCGTTAAGTCTACTGGAAGTTGCATTCGGCGATCCACTGACTTGGTGAGGCTCCCATCATGTGATTCTTCCCATTACTAACTATATAAAAGAGGGTCCGATCCAGCCCGTCGTCCGACGATCCAACGATTCACAACGCACGCCCGTGATGTTTTTGCAAAAAAACCCTCCCAAAAAACGAAAATCGATCCCGCAGTCCATCGCTCTGCGAAGAAAAGGACCTACAAGCAATTAAAGCAAAACCCACGTACTTTTTTGCAAAAACGCCCAGGCTCCCCCTTTCCCCTTCTTCTCCCACGATGCCAAAATCGCCGGCGCCGACGCGCCGCGTCGTCCCGCCGCTACACGCCGTCTCGGTCAAATCGAAGCACACAGTGCGCTTCGCCGCCTCGTCTTCTACATCCTAGCCGACGGACGCATGCAGGAACAGCGGATCCACGCTGGAATCATCCGCGCCGCACTCGCGCCCGCCGCCGTCAATTTGGTCACCGCCGGCAGCTCCGGCGACCAAATGGTCCACGGCGCCGTTTGCCCAACTCCTCTCGACCTCCTCTCGCAGATGCGCGCGCTCCCAACCTCGCGCACGCACGCAGCTGCTCCGCCGCGAGCTCCGCCGTGCGGCCACCTCCGCCGCCCAGTCACGTCACAGATGACGTCACCGCCATGTGGGCCCCCTTGCCAGAAATAGATTAATTACAGAAAAAAACATAAAAAAAATCATAAAAATAATATCTTCTAATCTGTAATTCCAAATAATGCAAAAAAATACAACAAAAAATGTGTAAAAATAAAACATTTACATCATTTGCATTCAAACATTTATAACATTTGTATTCCATGCAGAATTAATCAACTTAAATTTTAAAAACTTGAAAAAAATTGGAAATTTTAAAAAAAAACATCATATTTTACAATGCAAATCTTAATAACTGTCCAGCTTCACCAAATTTTTGGAACTAAACATTTTTAGAACATAATTTTTTTTTGGATTACAATAATTTTTAATTTCAAACAATTTTAGAATGTAGACAATCTTAAACTTAAATTGCAGCTATACTTGACAATTTCAATTCAAATTTCAAATGTAAACACTACAAAATTGATCTCCACCATCACCAAATTTTTGGAACTAAACATTTTTAGAACAAAAACTTTTTTTGAATTACAACAATTTTTAAATTCAAACAATTTTAGAATGTGGACATTATTAAACTTAAATTACCGCCATACTTGAAAATTTTAATTCAAACTTTCAAAATTAACCACTACATAATTTTAAAAGTCTTCCAAATCTAATCACCTTACGAACCAAAAAATAGAAATGATATGTCAGAAAAAATGCAAATGATATGTCAAAAAAAATCAAATTTAACGTCAATTGATTTCCCGACTTCTAGACGTCCACAAAATAATGCCCACAAAATAATGCAATTACAGTAAATATGTTGTCGATTTCCCGATGTCCTTAACGTGTAACACAATATTATTTAAGCTATTGTTTTCCTACTTTCTTGACGTATTTTCCCAATTGTATTTCTCAACGTTTACTAAATTTGTTGCACTCTTAGAATAGCATAAAAATATGGAGCTCCCCACATTTTGAGTTTTAATTTCCTATTTTTTATACCACAACGACAATTAGGAAGAGTTCTATAGTTTTAAACAAAATCCTACTTACTTAAAATGCGAATATTTCCTAGACAATTTAAACATGATGTTCACGGCTGCAATTTAACTAAGTTTTCAAATTGTCCCATAAATGTTAATTTAATTTTCTTCTTTCTTAAAACTAAATGTTAATCTAACTAAATTTGTCGCTAGGGACGCGGCATGTCATCGAACTCTTCTTCTCAACTAACACATTACCATGCATGACTAAACAACTTTAAATAATTTAAGTTACAAAAACTGATATAAGCTTTATATTTTAATTATAGAGCTTATGGAAATGACAACTTCTAGAAAAATCCTATTCAAACCAAAAAAACAAACAATATATCAATAACTTTAAAACTATCCGTCAGAAAAACATGAAAAATATATCAACATAATCATAAAAATAAATATCCGTCCAAATTTGCACACAAAAAATGCTACTACTCTAGAATATATCAACATGCCCAAAAAATAGATGCTAAAAATGTATGGAGAAAACAAACATGTTTTAATATTTTCAACTGCTCAATATTTAGATAAAATCTAATTGCCTTTCCTCTAATTACGTGCAGTTACATATATTAAATGCTCACACAATGCACTTCCTCTAATTGTGAACTCAAATAGAACATTTCAATTTGCTAAATATTTGGAAGTAATATGCACTCCCTCTAATTATATGCAGTTCAATTTTAAAAACTTCTCTAATTATGAAATTCAATTGAATAAATGTGCATTCCAACAGATGGATTTCAATTAACTATTGATAAAAAAATAGAAGCATTTTCCAACAATTTCGATTCTAAATGTACCAACATGCTCACAAAAAAATAAATGCGAACTATTTAAGTCAAGATACCAACTTTTTCAGACATTTCAAATTGCTTAACATTCCAATGTTCGAAAAAATATAACGCAAATGCTTAAAATTAACAAATGTTTAGAGATAATTCAAATACATTTTCTCTAATCACGCTAAAACAAATTATGGCAACTTAGAAACATATTTAAACACTTCAATTTGCCAAATAACAGCAAAACACAAAACATAATTAAACAATTCAAAATAGTCAATATTTCTATGCAATATAAGAAAACTTTCCCGAATTGTGAACTCGAATCCAAAAAATATACATTACCATTAACTACATATTTAAATAAAATACCATTTTAAAAATTGAATCATAATTAAACATTTCAAACCATTAAAATATAAAAAAACTCCAAAACATATCGACGTGCTCAAAAAATAAATAAATTGATACTTATTAATGCCCAAAATACAAACATATTTAAACAATTCAATTGGCTAATATTTGCATACAATCTAAGTAGACTTCATCTAATTATGAAGTAATTTAAATTTACTAAATACTCACAAAATATATATTCTTTAATTATGTAGTTATCTTACAAATTTATGAAAAAATACTAACTAACAAAGTCGCGGCATGACGCCAATATAAGTAATCTTTCCCGAATTGTGAACTCGAATCAAAACAAAAAATGCATTACCACTAACTACATACTTAACTTAAATATCATTTACACAATAGAAGCATAATTAAACATTTCAAACCACTAAAATATTAGAAATACTCCAAAACATATCGACATGCTCAAAAAAATAAATGGTACTTATTAATGCCAAAATACAAACATAATTAAACAATTCAAATTAGCTAATATATACATACAATCTACGTGCACTTCATCTAATTATAAAGTAATTTAAATTTAACAAATATTCACAGAATACATATTCTTTAATTATGAAGTTATCTTACAAATTTATGAAAAAATACAAACTAACAAAATCGCGGCGTGACGCCGCGTTAAATTCCACTAGTATATGCTCATTGTTCATCATTTAGACGTTCATTTCTACAAGGAAATAATTGAACAAGGAGATTTTCACATCTATGCAATAACTAGTGAATAGTTGCAGTTCAAGGAATAATCGAATTAATTTATATATAAACATGCGGCGTGAACTACTTATTGCAAAGCATTTATCAAAACCTAAAAAACCTTGATAGACTTTCCACCTAGGTCTCTTGGAGCTATGTTTCAACTACACAATGCAACGGAGGAGATTGGCTTGCTAGGTCGTCAAGGTCATACTCGGCATCTTCTCATACAACTTCTTTTCTAAAAATAAAATAAAAAATCTTCTCATACAACACCTAGCTAAGGCTCGTTTTCGCACATTCTCCAGTGTGACAAAGCGGATCAGCAGCTTGGTGACGTCTAACAGAACCCAGACCCACACCGAAACGTCTATCTATCGAGTGTGCGAGGCGTCGCGCGGTCTTCGGACGTGTTGACGTGGTGGGCACGACACGCAACACGTGGGTGGGTCCCACCCACGTCTTCTTCCTCCTCCCTTATCTTCTTCCTTTCTTTCTTTTTTCCCCACCTCGCCCCATGTCGCCGACGCCGATTCTTCCACAATCCTCTCTCCCTTGCTCTTCGCGGCGTCGAGACGGCGACCGACGACGCCGCTGCTACCGGAGGGAGCTGCGGCGGAGGAGGCGCCGTCGAGGAGGGAGCGAGGCGAAGCCGAGCGAACCCCATCCCCGACTGAGGGCAAGCGCGAGCCGGAGCCGCCGGAGACGCGTCTGGCCGCGGCGGAGGCGGCGGAGGCGAGCAAAGAAACTTAACTTGGGGGTGCGGGGGTGGGGTTCGCCGGCGACGAGATCGGAGGAGGGGGGCTTAGAGGGATGGTCGCGGACGGCGGCGGACCGGCGGAGGTGGAGATTGGAGCAGGGCGGGGCGGCGAGACGGCCGCGGGCGGCGGAGGCAGGCGGTTCGGCCGGCGTCGGCGGCGGGGCGCAGCGGTCTCCTTCCCTCCGACACGGGCGTGCGGTGCTCGTATTCTCCTTCCGACAACCGCACGTGCGGCGGTCGGAAACCGCGCGAGCGGTTGGGCGCGCGCAAGCTAGACATTCCCGACCCACACCTAATCTTGTGCTATTGTCGGCCTCATCTCCACAGGACGAAGCAACTTGAGGATCCTCTTTGCTACATCGGACACAAAGAAACTAAACACGCGTAAACGGCTGATGAATGTTACAGTAAACGGCCAGTTTTGAAAACAGAGTCAGCGGGTTGGTGGGAGAAAACGCCTTCAATGAAAATTTTATTTCGGATGTTCCAAATCGCCTAGTTTTGAGACGCAAATAAGAGCCAAATAAACTTGTGTGCGGACACTAGAGCCCCCGTGCGTCCGTGATTCCCTCGATTCGTCCGCGCCGCCGGCGGTTAGCCCACGCCTCCGTCGACTCGCAGCCTTGGTGGCGTCCGCGCCGCCGTCAACGACGGTGAATCGCCCGCGCCGCTGACGGGTACATCATCCGGCAGGCACTTCCACCCACGATCTGCACCTCCTCTGTTCGCCAGCTAGCGTCAATTAAATCAACAAAGAAAGAAAGCATGCATGCATCGCATCTGAGGCGATCTGAGGCGATGCGTGCGCCGGACGGCGCCATGCCACGGCGGAGGCTCACCCTCGCGCCTGGGGCGCTCTCGCCGGTGACTGCCTCGATCGCATCTGGCTCGCGCTTCGCGGTCCTCGACGGGGAGTGCGGCTCGGTGGCGGAAAGAATCGCTACGGAGACGGCAGAGGAGGTACTCAACGATGATTGGGTGGTGTCGCGGGATGATATCCGCCGGCCGCCTAAGTCCGACGAGGACATTGAGAAGGAGTTCTGGGCGGACATTGGTTTTCCCACGCCGGCCTCGCGCGTCTGGGAGAGATCGCCATCGCCGCATCCCGATAACGAAGGTATGCGCTCTTCTTCGGTGTGCAGGGTGGACGCGGATTCCAGCGAGGGCGAGAGGGCGTCGTCTTCGTCTCCGGGCAGTGCCAGTCTCGGGGATGGTGGTGGCGGCTCGCCCCAAGCGCGGGCGCTTCGCCGGCCGCCGCTGCGGATGGGGTGGCGGGGTCCTCTTCCTCGACCACGGATCACGCCACCTCCATGTCTGGGGGACTTCTTCCCGGAGGCGGCACCGTCCAAGACGGCGGCTGGAAGTAGCTCGCCGGCGGCGGCCGGGCTGGAGTCCGGGGACACGCAATCCAAGGCGGCAGGAGCGGAGAAGGATATTCAAGCGACCCTGACGTTGACGGGTGGGGTCCAGGGGCAGGGGACGGACGGCCGTCGATCTCCCTGGGCTCATATGGAGCGCTGGTACGGTGGCTTGTGGAAAGATCGATTGCCGAGGGTAACTCGATCACCGCCTCGCTCACCGCCATCGTCAACCCTTCGTCTGCCGTCCCCTGTCGTCGCCTACGTGACTGCCCCTTCGTCGACCGCGACCCCGGGGCATGGCGGTCCTCCAACATGTGCGCCCGCACCGGCGGCCGTGACTCGAACTGCGGAAGCTCCGCGGTCTCCCTCGTATGCCGACGTCGCGGCTGCGGCGCCTCGGATGGTTGCACAGGCGGGGCGTGGGGGGCCTCCGCGAAGGGTACCAGAGGCTTCGACAGGGCCTCAAGGTCGGGGCGTGGGTGGCTCCTTCGGCAGCTCGGCGGGACCTCCGACGTTCGCGCCGAGGCAGCAGCCGACGACGGTTCTCTCACTGCCGCGTGAGCCCAGGGTGCATGCCGATCAGAAGCATGGATCACCTTGGGCACATCTCAGCCATTGGTACGCTGGCTTGTGGAGAGAGGATCGTGGCGCTAGGGCGGTTTCTCCCTCGCGTACGAACGGGAACAGCCACCGTCGCACGCCTCCGCCTCTGATCACCGCCCCCATCGCCGTACCTGTCGCGACGAGTCCGTGCTCCACTCCGCCTCCGGCCGCTGCGACTCGAACTGTGGTAGCTCCGCGGTCCCCCTCGTACGATCCTAATCCGGTTTCGAGAGGGGGACAGGTGCAAGGGACACAGATGGCGCAGTTGCTGAGGGGCGTCGCGGTGACACCTTTTAACCCAAATCCTCAAACTCCTAGAGCCAAGCTACTGGTACGGCAATGGAGGGAGGCTTCTGGTAATTCGGTGGTTGCTGTGCATCGGTCCGATGGTTCTCGGGCATGCAGAGGTGGGCTGCTGGGGGAGGACTCTACTTCATCCTTGTCCTCACCCATCGTCGCGACGACATCTCCTTCGTCGACGGCACCTTGCACAGTGGTCGAGAGGGCTGCTTCATCGCCTTCGCCCTCTCCCATTGTGCCCACGCCAGCGGGGGGACGTTCGCTTCCTATGGTGACACCTAGGCGTAGCGCACGTCACCTCGCTGGGAAGGATGGAGCATCAGCGACGGATGAGGACTCGTTGGCGAAGGCGATACGTCGCAAAGCCGAGTCGTTTTCCACTCCTGCTGCTGGTACGTCACTCACTTCGAAGTCATTTTTGTCCTTTCCTACGTCTACTTTAGCTGCTAAGTTGTCAGCGGTAGGCGTCAGTTTAGGGAGAAGTGATAACGAGGTGGTGCTTTCGGCTAACGTTCTGAAACATGTAGAGTATGATCGCCGTAGGGTGTCTCCTAGTGTTTCGAGTTGGCCGGTATCCTCTTCTGTAGATGATGATGATGCGCATGCCACAATAGATGGACAGCTTCTATCACATCTTGTAGGAGAGGTAACCGAGGTGGATATGGACGAGGCTGAGCTGGGATCTTTTGATGATCTGTATGCTACAGGCCGGAGATCCAAATCCGCCAAAAATAAAAAGAACAAAGCTTCGCGTAAAAGCGCGAAAAAGTCAAAATCCCCAACTGTTTCCCGATGAATGGCATTTTCGAAAATAGCAGAGGTCTAGGCGACTTGGCTAAACATTTGAATATTGCGCATCATGTGAGAGATTATAAGTTGGATTTTTTGGCTATATCTGAGACGGGTAGACGGGATTTTCCAAGCACTCTACTAGACCGACTTTCAGGCGGTGTGGAGTTTGATTGGCATTCCTGTCCCCCTAGAGGCAGATCGGGTGGCATGCTACTTGGCATCAAAACGGAAACCATGGAGTTGTTGGGTCATTCGGATGGTGAATTTCACATTAAATTTCAAATTCGAAACAAGTCCGACAACTTTACATGGAGCCTAGTTGCTGTGTACGGTGCTGCCCAAGAAGAATATAAGGCTGCTTTTCTTAGAGAGTTGGTTAATCTAGCTAAAGATGACCCAAATCCTATTATTATAGGAGGGGATTTTAATATGCTGAGGTACCGACACGAGAAAAGTAGGGGTAGATTTGATACTCATTGGCCTACTTTGTTCAACGCTGTTATCGATAGCTTGTCCTTAAGAGAGGTTCATATGACGGGGAGACAATTCACTTGGGCTAATAGTCTCCCCGAGCCGACATACGAGAAGCTGGATCGGGTTCTGATGGACTCCCGCTGGGAGGATAAATATCCATTAGTAACGGTTCGTGCGCTTGAACGTATAGAGGCGTTTTCGGATCATGCCCCCATACTCCTATCTACTGGAACGTTGACATCGCCCGGGAAGCACCAATTCAAATTCGAATTAGGTTGGCTGTTACGGGATGGTTTCGATGATTTGGTCAAAAGGATATGGTCTCAACCGGTTGTGGGTGATAGCGCTATCCAGCGGTGGAATAATAAGATGCGCAATTTGCGTAAATTCCTTCGTGGGTGGGCAAGACACACAACTGGTATGCTTAAAAAAGAAAAGGAGCGCTTGTGTTCCATTATTGATGAGCTTGATCAACTAGCAGAAGTACGCCCCTTATCAGCTAATGAGAGTGACCTAAAACGGCACTCGAATGAGCAGGTGGGTCGTATGTTGCGGGAAGAAGAGCTCAAATGGTACCAAAGATCTAAAGCTCAATTCATTCTACAAGGGGACTCGAATACAAAGTACTTTCATAATGTTGCTAATGGCAGACATAGAAAGAAATGTATTCACTCTCTCCTACAGGATGAGGGCTTGATCGAAGGACAGGATCAGCTCAAGGAATATATCACAAACTACTATAAAGGTTTGTTTGGGGCTCCCGAGGAAGGGAACTTTACTCTAGATGAGTCCCGAACAGATGATATTACCCAAGTTACTCCTGAGGAAAACAACTTTCTTACTGCACCTTTCTCTATGGAGGAGGTAAGTAAGGCGGTTTTTCAAATGGAGCATAATAAGGCACCAGGACCAGATGGTTTTCCGGCTGAGTTTTACCAGCATTTTTGGGAAACCATCAAGTCTGATTTGCTTGAGTTATTTGGCTGCTTACATGCCGGACAACTTGAGCTATTTCGCCTTAATTTTGGGGAGATCGTTTTGTTGCCTAAGATTCAGAATGCCGAAAGGATACAACAGTATCGGCCAATATGCCTTCTGAATGTTAGCTTCAAAATCTTTACAAAAGTAGCGACCATCAGGTTAAATTCAGTGGCAGATCATGTGGTAAAACCTACCCAAACAGCTTTTATGCAAGGGAGGAATATCCTAGACGGTGTTGTGGTTTTACACGAGACCGTACATGAGATGCACACGAAAAAACTTGATGGGGTGATATTTAAAATCGACTTTGAAAAAGCGTATGATAAAGTCAAATGGCCGTTCTTGCTACAGACTCTGAGAATGAAAGGGTTCTCAGAGGAGTGGTGTGCTTGGATCCTTAATTTTGTTTCTGGAGGTAGCGTGGCGATAAAAGTCAATGATGACGTTGGTCGCTACTTCCAAACAAAAAAAGGATTAAGGCAAGGTGATCCTCTATCGCCTATACTATTTAATATAGTGGCGGATATGTTGACGATCATGATTGAACGAGCTAAGACGGATGGCCAAATTGAAGGAGTAGTTCCACATCTTGTTGATGGGGGTTTATCTATTCTTCAATATGCAGACGATACAATCCTCTTTATGGAACATGACCTAGATAAAGCCGCGAATCTGAAATTGATACTCTCAGCATTCGAGCAATTATCGGGATTGAAAATTAATTTCCATAAGAGTGAATTGTTTTGCTTCGGTGAGGCTCAAGAAGCAGCTGCTCAATATGCCGATATTTTTGGCTGCGAGCAGGGTCAATTTCCAATTATGTACCTTGGAATACCAATACATTTTCGGAAACTGACTAATGCGGAATGGAGACACGTCGAAGAACGTCTACAAGCTAGGCTATCTAGTTGGAAAGGAAAATTGCTATCTCTTGGTGGAAGATTGGTTCTCATTAATTCGGTACTAACAAACATGGTACTGTATATGATTTCCTTCTTCCAAATACCTAGAGGAATCTTGCATAAATTGGATTATTACCGATCAAGATTCTTTTGGCAAGGAGATGGTGAGAAGAAGAAGTACAGACTGGCTAAATGGAATGTTGTTTGTCGCCCTAAAGATCAGGGAGGGCTTGGTATTCATGACCTTGATGTCAAGAACTCAGCCCTCCTAGGTAAATGGCTTTTTAAGCTGCTTACTGAAGATGGGATATGGCAAACACTCCTTAAGAGAAAATACATTGGCACAAAGGCGGTATCACAGGTATATTGGAAACCTGGTGATTCCCACTTTTGGGCTGGACTGATGGCGACAAAGAAACATTTCTTTCGCTTCGGGGTATTTAATATTAAGGATGGCTCGGAGATTAGATTCTGGGAGGACAAATGGTTAGACAACACCACCCTCCGGGATCGATATCCAGCCCTATACAATATTGTTCGTCATAAGGGAGATACCATTGCCACTGTAATGCAATGCTCTCCTCCGAATGTGACGTTCAGGCGAGACTTGTTTGGACCGAGACTAGCGTCTTGGAACTCCCTGGTGGCACGGTTGAGTTCAGTTCAACTCACACAGGGGCCCGATGAGTTTCGTTGGAATCTATGTGCGAATGGTAAATTCTCTGTGGATTCCATGTATAGGGCGTTAGTACATTCCGACGTGCCAGTTGATGATAATAAAAAAATATGGCAAATGAAGATACCACTTAAGATTAAAGTTTTTACGTGGTATCTTCGTAGAGGTGTCATTCTAACAAAGGATAACCTTGTTAAACGAAATTGGCATGGAAGTACGAAGTGTATGTTTTGTCCACATGATGAGACAATAAAACACTTGTTCTTCGAGTGTAGTTTCGCTCGTTCTATATAGTCAGCCATCCAAATAGCGTCTAACTTATATCCACCCAAGTCTGTTGCCAATGTTTTTGGCAACTGGCTACATGGGATAGATAAAAAGCTTAGAACGGTTATTAGGGTGGGAGCGATTGCTGTTATATGGTCGCTTTGGCTTAGTAGAAATGACAAGGTTTTCAATGATAAAGATGTTTCTCATATGCAGGTACTCTACCGTTGCACAAATATTCTCCGTATGTGGTCCACCTTACAACGTGTGGGACATCGAGACCTCTTTACGGAGGCGTGTGCACGTCTGGAAGTGGTGGCGAGGGACATTTTTTCGCATCATGGGTGGCCGCTTGATCGCCGGATTGGACCTCCATAGGCCGTCGAGATTGTCCATGACATAGGCGTTTTACATTATTCTTGCTGATTGTAATTCGTCTATTGCTGCACAACTTTTTTTCTTTCTCCGTTGGATTGCGGCTGTGTGCATTTTTGATGCAGAGGCCGGGTGTAATAGTTAAACTTTTGAGTAATAAAGCCCTTTATCTAAAAAAAGCTATCCACACTACTATTAAAAGAGCAAACATTTTCTTTCCTACAGCCACCCCATCAAGTGTACCCAGCCCAGTATGTACCACCAGATTTTTCCACTTGACAAGATCTAACGGCCAACATTAGTCTTGTAGGAGGCATGTGTGCAATTAGCAATTAGCATTGGCAGACGAAACTCTGCCGCGTGGACCAAAACTTCCTCCTCACGCGCAGTCCGCTCGCGATGGAAAGAATTGGGCGGTTTTTCGAATTTAATCCACCCGAATCGCATTGACGGGTTGTTAATGCCCGCCAATCGCTCGAGTCAGCCTCGCACGGCACCCGCCGGTAGCCTAGAGTCGCCCGAAGGAACCAAGGAAGTGCATATCGTGGCGTGAGCGGCGTGCAAAAACGAGGTGGTGGAGCCATCTGTTCCTCCTCGCTGCCGCATTCAGCTCCCCCGTTGCATCTGCGAGCCACCGCCACTTCATTGCTCCGCCATCGGCCGGCGTCACGAAGACCTCCGCCACTTGTGCCGCTAGATCCGCGAGGCGGAGGATTGTCTCCCACTTGTGCCGCTGCTGCGACCCTCCGATCCCCACTTTCATTGATGGGCTTTTCATCACCAACGCTCCCCCAGATCTCGAGGCCAGCACGGCCGGCCGCCGGGAATGAGGTACGAGAACGCAGCATCTTCAGGAGACAGAGCGTATCATATTTGGTTCCTTCTCCGTCCAAGATTTTGCATAAGTTATTTGTTGGATTGATTTCTTTGGTGGCGTGGCTTTCTTGCTGCAGGGCAAAGCAGAATATAGGATACATGCACCAGATTAGTTTCGGCTATAACAATTTTATTTTGTTGACCTGACGAGAGTGTCCTCTAAGCTTTGTACAATGAGAGCTGAAGCCTCTCCCTTTTACGCATTGATTCATCGTTTGCATGGATCAGTACTGATAACGGTGGGCTTCATCTTGCCAAACTTGATTAAATTCTTTAGTCGTGACATTGTTTTAGATTAATAAACATGTTATTGGTGCAGACATTAGATTATTTTTCTGAATCCATGCAGTGTTTCAATATTTGCGTGATTGAATATTTGGATGATTTGTAATCCATTGAGCAATAAAAGTGTAGGAGCAGATAAGCATTATGACAGTGCTTCAACATTTGTTACTGGATCTTCAAAATCTCTCCGCTTTCACTGACCTTTAGGCGAACTCTCTTGATGTGCTGTGTTCACAAGTGTCCGAGGTAATTATTCTATATACATTAAGGTGTGATTTATAGTGCAACATGTGTAGTGAAATTTTCTGGGATGACTCTTTGGTCAAGGCCAGGTAATCGACAGAACAAGGCTTAATAGAAGCTGGCACATGTCACATGTGGATGCAGAACTCGCAGAAGTACGAGGAGGAGAGCGGAAGAGGAGGGTGGCCGTAGCTTCTGCTTGGTAAACTTGCCTTAATAGGTGAGACTATTCAAATCATATTTTGTTTTTCCTGTGATCCTGATTTTGAATTAGAGCAGACAAGAAGTACATGAACAAATGTTTCTGATTGGTCTAGCTTGCACTGAGGGCAAGTGAGGATTAGTGTTCTTTGTTTTTATTTTATCTTTCCCTGTCATATGGTTCTATCTAATGTATGCAAAAAACTAATAAAGCTAGCGAGTATTTATTTATTACTTGCATTCTTTAGTCGGGTACATTTTGCATGATGAATCGACGAAATCCTTGAATCCTAGATCTTTGGGAACCATTTTGCCGTTTGTCAATCACAGTTATGATGCTTCACTGGAGCATCCAGAAGAAGTGTTTTATGCAACAGATTTTTGCTTTTTTATGTTTGGCTGAGACTTGTTTTATTGGTTTTGTCACCGTATTTTGTACAACTTTGTATGAAACTGTTAAATATGAGAATGCAGTGATAAATAACCTATTATATATCTTACAGAATGGAGTCTGCAAAATTGATAGCCCGCAATCTGATTGGCTCACTGATCAACTCTTCAGTTACTGGAGGTGATCTGAGCATTATATAGCCAGCAGACAGACTCTTGAGTTACATGTTCATCGATTGCAAATGGATCAGGGAAGGAAAAGGAATATTGATTATGCAACAAGATGCCTCAATTGTGCCTACAGAATCTTATATATTTTTGAACTTCTAAATGTGTGAACCTATGGTCAAACATCATGCTCATGTATGGAACCTGGACAGTGTGAACCAAAACCTGTGTGTTCAATATTTTTTGGAAGCTTACATTCCTTCAGTTATGTTGCTATTTTCTTTTTGACTGTATTTTGTTGCTATTCATTGCCCCGTGATGCTCTCTTAAAAATGCTATATATCAACGGCCATTTTCAAATATTGTCTGTATTTAGTGCACAAGAAAGGTCATGTTCAGAAAGTTCCTGTCCAAATTTACATTCAGTGCATGTTACTAGACAGTTTTGGTGATGTTGATGATAAGCATAAAGCATGCATGATGATTAATTTTCATCTGTACGAAGTTAAGATATTGTGCCTCCAGCTATCTTCAGAAGTCGCTACTATGTGCTAACAAGCTGCATATGTTCATGTTGTGAGTGATTAGGCTTTTGGCGGCACATAGGACTTCATGGTCCGGTCAACCACCTTCTAAAGAATTGCAAAAAAATGAACGCATAGTCTCCGGAAAATAAAGGTCTAACAAAAAGTAAATGATGAATTCATTTGTATCTCATAAATTCATTGCACAAAGCATACACTCAAATAATTGGGCCGTGCGTTGCACGTGCATAACTACTAGTTAGTTCAAAAACAACAAATTCTGACTAAGTTGATTATAACTAAGCTAGCCTATTTTTAGTTTGGAGCGGGCCGGATTCGGGCGCCGCCTGACACCCTTAAGAGGCAACTGGAGGAAAACGGATTTTCTCCAACTCATACGGCGCACAACCCGTATCTCGGGCTGTTCGTTTCCGTGATTGAACGGTCGAGATTTGATGTTGGATGCGTTGAATGTTCAACTCATTCAGCGGCAAATCTAGACCGTTCAATCGCGAAAATGGATGGCTGAGATACGGGTTGTGCGCACAATGGGTTGGAGAAGCTCATAACCGCAGCTGGAGCAAAATGGTCCAAAAATGACCGAAAGAGTTTGGGTTCCACCGAACACACAACATACCCAAAAGCGTCCTCTCGCACGCGCGCCATTTGGTTGAACCGAACGAGGCCGCACGCGCGTCGTAGGATCCCGCTCGGGCGCGCTGTGATTCGTGTCGAGGTGTCACCTAGTTGGACAGGTTCCCAGACGGCAATGAAACACCGAACGTGGGCGCTCTCGGCACCACATGCTAAGAAGAAAAAACAGCTCCCTAACTCTCCTCGATCCAGATTTCGATCTCACCTCCGACGCCGGCAAAGCCCCGTTTCGGCTGCCGCCCTGCTCCCAGGTACCCCGTTCCCGCCATCAGCTTTCCTACTGGCTCGCCCGCCCCGCCCGGTGCTCCACAGCGCGCCGTTGGCATCCCTGCTGCAACCAGGCGAAGACAACAGCCATGAACACGGTTCAGCGCAGCGTGGCGGCAGCGGAGAACGGCGACCTCCGCGGCTGTCCGCTCGGGGCACCTTCTCCCTGAGGCACTGAGAGCGGTCGTCCCGACGAGCAGTGGCGGACCCACCGTAGGGGCGAGCAGGGGCGGCCGCCCCGGGTCTCCTGTGGCGCAGCAGGGTACTCCTACCTTGCCTCCGGCGGCCGAGCGCAGATGCTCGCCATGGATCTATCGATGGGAAGCTTTTTCTGTCAAGGAAGAGTACGGGAGAAGAAGAGAAAGAGGCCTGGACTGGGTGTCCCGTCTTAAGTGAAAATGGCCCATTAAGAGAAACGGGCATCTCTCCCATGTCCCTTCTTTGTGGACTTTCAAACCACGACCTCCCCCTAAAAAAAATGCAAACCACGACCTTCCACTAAAAAAATCTGAGCACAAAACGCATATACTGCTCCTGTTTTCATGTTCGCAGTGGTTATATTTAATGGATCTTGAAAACGAAACTTTTTAACCCTTATTTTATTGAGTAGACTTACATTTTTGTTTCTAAAAATTTTAGTCCTCAATTTTTTCGCCCCGGCTAACCTAAATTTCTGGGTCCGCCACTGCCGACGAGGCTATGGACCTCGGCCACACTGATGACGAGCTCCAGCCCAAGGCGACACGGCCTGCATGCTCCAGACCCAAGACGGCTCCGCCCGTGCTCCCTGCGGCTGCCGGCGCAAGGCAGTGGCCCGACACAGACTCGGTGGTGCTCCCAGAAGCCACGTAGACTGGCCTCAAGGAAGCTCCGCCCCTGGCTACCTACCACCTATCGTGGCATGGTATCTTCCAGGCTACAAGAAAATGGTCAAACGACAATATCTCTTTGCCCATTTTACTAGAAGACCCCTGGATTCAAAGGAATTCACAAAACATGCTACAATCTTGTGTCCAAGTCCGATTTTAAGGATAAATACCAAAAGTCGTTTTTAGTTGTTTGTGCAGTTGCATAATGTTGTTGGATTGTCATAATTGCAAACTAAAGTTGCTTAATGAACTGCTTCACTAGCTAGGTGACGTTGAATGTTGTCTCTCTGAACTAACTGACACTTGTGCAAAGTTTCAGGAAAATGTGTGAGCTTTGCATCAGTGTCCACAAATATTGGCCACAAATGGTGTTTCGTCGCCCACAAATATTGTTTCGGCACCCACAAAAGTTACTTCGGCGCACACAAAAGTTACTTGCTCACCCCCATAAAAGTTGCTCCGACGTCCACAAAAATTGCCTAGACACACACAAAAGTTGCTTACTCACACATAAAACTTGCTTTGGCGCCCACAAAAGTTTCTCCGGCGTAGATAAACGTTACTTCCTCACCCACAAAACTTGCTTCGGCGCTCACAAAAGTTGCTCTGGCACACATAAAAGTTGCTTCCTCACACATAAAAGTTGCTTCGATGCCCACAAAAGTTACTCTGGCGTAGATAAAAGTTGCTTCCTCACCCACTAAAGTTGCTCCGACGCCCACAGTAGTTGCTCCGACACACGCAAAAGTTGCTTCCTACAAAAGTTGCTCCCGCGCCCACAATAGTTACTCCGGTGTCCATAAAAGTTGCTTCCTCACACCCCCCCCCCCCCCCCCCCCCCCTCACAAAAGTTGCTCTGACGCCTGATACGTCTCAAACGTATCTATAATTTCTGATGTTCCATGTTGATATTATACCAATTGTTACATGTTTTATATACACTTTATAGCATTTTTATGCATTTTCTGGGACTAACCTATTAACAAGATGCCACAGTGCAAGTTCCTGTTTTCTGCTGTTTTTGTATTCCAGAAAAGCTAGTCTGCAAATATTCTCGGAATTGGACGAAGCTTGGACAAAACCTCCTATTTTTCCAACACGTACACGGAGTCCAAAGGAGAGACGGAGGGGAGCCACGAGCCAGCTACACCATGGGGCGGCGCGGGCCCCCCTGCCGCGCCGTGGGGTGGTGTGGGATCCACGGGCGTCTCCAGCCGCCGCCCTTTCGCCTATATAATCTTCCCGACGCGAAAACCCTAAATACCCGAGCCATTATCCACGAAAAGTTCCAGAGACTCCGCCGCCGTCAACCCTAACTCGGGAGGGTTCAGAAGCTCTTCCCGGCACCCTGCCGGAGAGGGGAATCATCACCGGAGGGCTCTACATCACCATGCCTGCCTCCGGAGTGATGCGTGAGTAGTTCATCCTTGAACTACGGGTCCATAGCAGTAGCTAGATGGTTGTCTCTCCACTTTATGCTATCATGTTTAGATCTTGTGAGCTGCCTATCATGCTCAAGATCATCTTATTGTAATGCTACATGTTGTGTTTGCTGGGATCCGATGAATATTGAATACTATGTCAAGTTGATTATCAATCTATCTTATATGTTATTTATGATCTTGCATGCTTTCCGTTACTAGTAGATGTTTTGGCCAAGTAGATGCTTGTAACTCCAAGAGTGAGTATTTATGCTAGATAGTGGGTTCATGCCTCCGGTAATCTGGGAGAGTGACAATAACTTAAGATTGTGGATGTGCTAGTTGCCACTAGGGATAAAATAACCGATGCTTAGCTTAAGGGTGCGCCGTTAGGTCTAATGCATTTGTTTACATTACGCACATTACTTAATGCGATTATCCGTTGCTTGCAACTTAATACCAACGGGAACTCGGATGACAACCTGGAGGTGGATTATTAGTCATAGACGCTGTTGGATAACGGTCTATGTATTTTGTCGTAATGCCCACATGAATATCATAGTAATCATCATGTCATATATATGCATTGTCATGCGCTCAATATTTTGTCAATTGCCCAGCTGTAATTTGTTCACTCAGCATGTTAGTTATCTTTTATGGAGAGACACCACTAGTGAACTGTGGACCCCGGTCCATTCTTTTACACTGATAATACAACCAACTGCAAACATTGTTCCTTTTCATTCTCTGCAATTTACTACTGTTTTCCACACCATATGTTTAATCATTTGTTTTCAGCAAGCCGGTGAGATTGACAACCTCACTGTTTCGTTGGGGAAAAGTAGTTTGATTGACCCATAAAAGTTGCTTCCTCACACCCCCCCCCCCTCCCCCCCCCACCCCACCCTCACAAAAGTTGCTCTGACGCCCACAAAAGTTGTTGTGACACACACAAAAGTTGCTTCCAGCCGCCCATAAAAGTTGCTTCCTCACCCCCACAAAAGTTGCTTTGATGCCCACAAAAGTTGCTCTGACACACACAAAAGTTGCTTCCTCACACATAAAAGTTGCTTCGGCAACCACAAAAGTTACTCCCGCGTAGATAAAGTTGCTTCCTCACCCAAAAAACTTGCTCCGGCGGCCACAAAAGTTGCTTCCTCACACACAAAAGTTGCTTCGACGCCCACAAAAGATACTCCGGCGTAGATAGAAATTGCTTCCTCATCAACTTCACTTGCTCCGGCGCCCACAAAAGTTGCTCCGGCACACACAAAAGTTGCTTCCTCACACACAAAAGTTGCTCCGGCGTCCACAAAAGTTACTCCGGCGCCCATAAAAGTTGTTTAGTCCACCACAAAAGTTGCTTTGGCATCCACAAATGTTGCCTCCTCACCCATAAAAGTTGCTTCATCATCCACAAAAGTTGCTTCGTTTCCCACAAAAATTGCTTCGTCGATCACAAAATTTGCTTTGTCGGCCACAAATGTTGCTTCAGCGCCGACAAATGTTGCTTCGGCGCCTACAAATGTTAGCAACTACAACACCCTAACAGGGTGACTGGTTAGGGTATTGCTAACGCCGGTCTGAATGTAGTTTCTTCCCCGCACATAAAGTTGTTTCGTAGCACACCAAAATTGCTTCGTCGTCCACCAAAGTTGCTTCTAAAAAAAGTTCGTCGAAACATATCCAAAGTGGGTCTACTTTTGAAGAACTCGTCGAGAGAAACCTAACGGTGAAAACGGATTTTAGTTTCAATGCTTGGTTCAAAAGTTATGGCTTTTTAGAAATCAAAGAACGAAATAAATGGATGTGAACTGGATTGACCGGTTCGTACTATAGTACAGCTCACGTAGACGTAGGTTGCTCCTTTCCTTTTTTTAGCTGAGCGTTAGCGACTATGGACAGACTCAAGCGCAGGAACTTTCCTTTTTGGTCGGGCCGTTCAGATGCGCGAACGAACGCTCGGCCGTTCCTTAGGGCATCTCCAGTCGTTCGGCCCCCCCAGAGTTCAAAACTGCGTTTTTTTTGCCACCGCGGCGCCAAACGGCGCGAATCAGGATCCTGGGGGGTGCGTTTTCCAGCCGTGAACCCAAGCCGCCCCCCCCCCCCCCCCCCCCCCCAGCCGGCGATTCGGCCGTATTTCGGCATAAACAAAGGCCGGCCCTTTTGGCATACAAATTCACACATATAAATAGTTTAACATACAAATCCACACACAAATAAATAGTTTAACATACAAATTCACACACAAATAAATAGTTCAACAATGCAAGCAAATAGAACAAATCGTACTAGGCATTGGCATCGCCATTATTGGCACCGCCATTATCGGCATTGCCATTGCCCTTGCGCGCCCACAAGTGCTGCACCGGATCATTCTGTAGAGCTTGATGTGTTGCAACGTCTCGAATCTCCCGGCGCGTGGTGAGGAAGGCTGTCCATGATGTCGGCACCTGGTGATCAACCTCTGCAAGAGGACCCTGACGGTAGTATGGTGCACTTGCCTCACTGTCAGACACCGGGTGATCCCACTCACTCTCAATGATCATGTTGTGCAAGATCACACAACACTGCATCACCTCCCACATGTCGGACTTCGACCAAGTCATAGCTGGGTACCGGACAACAGCGAATCGAGACTGCAGCGCGCCAAATGCCCGCTCAACATCCTTTCTGCAAGCCGGGGTGGCGACGGGATGGCGACGGCGAGACGGGCAGAGGGAAAGGCGAGCCGGGGTGGGGACAATGCGTTGTCTCGCCGACAGCGCTGTCCCACGCGTGCTTTTCCTTCCGCCGGCCCCCCCAGGCCGAACCCAGTGGGCTGGGTTTCGCCTGGGGGCGCCGGCGCTAATTTCCGCCGAAACGGCGGTATTTGGGCTTCTGGGGGGCCGGCTGGTAGAAAAACGGCGCTATTCGCCCAAAACGGCGCTATTTAGCGTCCTGGGGGGGCGCTGGGGGGGGACGACTGGAGATGCCCTTAGACACGTAGATCCGACTCCACATAAAAGATATGGCTAGAAATTTCGACTTTCCACATAGTGCACACACTTGCCATCCGAAGGGCCGTGTCTTACAAGAATCTGCACTCTAGAAGAAAGACGATTCCTGGCCGACTGTCAAAGGAAAATCTTTATCTTAAACGGCATCTTAGGCATTGCGGTTTTGCAATACGCCGATGACACAGTTCTGTGTATTTCTCATGATCCTGATAGAGCTGTTAATTTGAAACTGTTGCTTTGTACGTTTGAGCTTATGTCCGGTCTTAAAATTAACTATATGAAGAGTGAGGTCTTTACTGTTGGTGCTGATAATGAAGTTACTTCCTTTTATGCGGATATGTTTAATTGTAAGGTTGGTAATTTACCTTTGAAATATTTAGGAGTGCCTGTCACCTTTTCGAAGCTCAAAAATGTGGACTGGGATTTTGTTGACGCGAAATTTATTAAAAAATTGGCTGCATGGATTTGTGCGAATGATTCCTCTAGTGGTAGACTTACTCTTTTAAAAGCTTGTTTGGCCGGGATCCCTTCTTATTACATGTCTATGTTCTTGTTGAATAAGACTTTTATTGAGAAACTAACTAAGCACATGAGGAAATTCTTTTGGCAAGGGATAACTGGAAAGAAAAAATACCGTCTGGTGAAATGGAAGCGAATTGCTAAATCTAAAAAGATGGGTGGTTTAGGAGTTCCTGATTTGCGCAAACAAAACCTTAGTTTATTGACTAAATGGTGGTGGAAACTTGAGACTAAAGAAGGCCTGTGGCAGCAAATAGTTAAAGCCAAATACCTGGGAAATAAAACCATTACCACGGTTAAAGACAAAGTTTTCTGATTCCCCCTGTTGGAAAGCTATTATGAAGGTAAGAGATATTTATCTTGCTGGTAGAGGCATAAAAATTAATGATGGCTCGCTGGCACGGTTTTGGAAGGACCCTTGGCTTGATAAAACTCCCTTAATGCAAGCTTTTCCTCAATTGTTTGATATATGTCAGCTCCCTGAGATTACTTTCAAAGAATGTGTGGAGAGGGATTTTGTTATTCCTTTTAGATGTCGGCTTTATATGGCCTTACAAGGACAATGGGATTCCATTGTGGAAAAAGCAAGAGCGGTGCATTTGGGTATTGAGAAAGATATTGTGGTCTGGAATAGGACTCCTAATAAACAGTTTACTACAAAATCTTGTTATGAGTTGCTAGAAAGTTCTTCTGTTGGTCCAAATTATAAATGGATTTGGAAAGCAAAATTACCTCTGAAAATTCAGATTTTTCTGTGGCAGATCATGCAAAACGCCATCCTTACACGTGATAATATGAAGAAAAGGAAGTGGTTAGGAAACCCCGCCTGCTCTTTTTGTAATCAGGCTGAGTCGAAGAAGCACTTGTTTTTTGAATGTTGTTCGGCTAGAGTCGTGTGGGGCTGCATTGGTTCCTTGTTTGTGACTAACACTGTTCCTTCTTCGGTTTGGCAATGTCTCACTTGGTTTTATTCCTTTTGGCCTGGTGGGAAGAAATTTTATACTCTGTTGCTTGCTGCTGTGTGTTGGTCGATTTGGACCACCAGAAACAAAATCACCTTTGAGCAGTATGTTTGAAATCTCCGGTAACTATGGTGTTTACAGTTTGTGCCTTCTTAAAACATTGGGCAGGTTTGTACAAGATAGAGGACAAGGAGGCTATCTGTGCGGGAGCAGAACAGCTGGTCAAGAAGGCCAAGGAGATTATGGCTGGCAGCTCGTCTACTCCGACACCAGATGCACAGGGGATGCTTCGTCTCACATACAAGTGATGATCTGGGACGTCGGAAGAAGTGGAGGGTGGAATAGTGTGTTGGTGCTTCGGTCTATCTCTTATGTTGGTGGTAGTTAGTTTTCTGGATGTTTTGGCTAGTTTGAGAGTTGTAGACTTGTATGGTTGTTGTTCGGTTCGTTGCGAATTTCGGTGGCAGCAGGTTTTTGCCCCGCAGGTTGCTCGAGAACGAGCATTCTCAGTGGATTTCCCGCTGCTGCCCCAACTCGCTTTCCCCTTTTCGTTCTTTTGTTGTTGAATTCGTAAAACAATGTATTTCCGTTATGTTAATAATGGAAAGGGGTTAGCCCGGTTGGAAAAAAAAAAGGTAGGATCATAGATGTCTGTTCAACAGTCTGTAAGATTTTGCGATATAAAAAGAATCCGAAAACTGCCCCTAGGATTCTAGAGTCCAGGAAACACTATCATGCTCATATATGACTCGTGACTGCCAACGTATACTGATTGAGTATGAAAAGCTCGACGTGTGACATGAATGATGACTAAACTTTGACACAGGAGCACTAATTTGTCCAGGCTCAGTGCACTCGTAAAGATGCATACATATGATTTTGTCGCCTACGACCCATTTCTATGCTTTGAGAATGACTCGTGATTGAGAACGTCCCTGCACGAGCTCGATCGGGTATGAGCCTCAGCAAGAAGGAATTTCTCGGTCTGACGAGTGCGGTGTCCTCTTTGACGGCGCCGCCCAATCCAATTCCAGCATACTTGACCGTCTCCGTGGCCGAGCTCCGGTGCGGCCACAGCAGCGAACTCCTGACACGACGTCGCGGTGATCTCCGTCACCAGCTCAACATACGTATTCTGATTGAGTACGATAAGCTCATCGATCTGTGTCATGAAGACTAAACTTTGACACACGAGCCTTAATTTCTCCAAGTTCACTCGGCCTGGCTAGCTTATAAGTATCAGATCGAGCTTGTGATGGTAAACAACTAAGCTGGCTCACAACAACAATTTCGCCGGCAGAGCTCGCTCCACAAAGTACTGTTGGGCTAGACATTTTATTCGCCATGGCAGATCTCGTGAAGGCACTCATGCTAGAGACGCCTCCGCGGCCATGGTTTCTGTTCCTCTTCCTCGCCTTCTTCCTCTTTCTTGTTCATCACTACTGGTTTACTACCAAGACAGGCAAAAAGGAGCAGCGAGAACACCGTCTCCCGCCTTCGCCGCCGGCGCTGCCCATCATCGGCCACATGCACCTCGTCGGCTCCCTCCCGCACGTCTCCCTCCGCAGCCTCGCCAGGAACCATGGCCCCGACGTGATGCTCCTCCGCCTCGGCGCCGTGCCGACGCTCGTCGTGTCGTCGCCGCGTGCCGCCGAGGCGGTACTGCGCACGCACGACCATGTCCTGGCGTCGCGGCCCCGCTCCGTGGTCACCGACACCATCATGTACGGCTCGTCGGACGTCGCCTTCGCGCCATACGGCGAGTACTGGCGCCAGGCAAGGAAGCTTGTCACCACCCACGTGTTCAGCGTCAAAAGGGTCAAGTCTTTCGGCGGCGCTGCCATGGAAGAGGTAACCAAGTTTAATGATTTTGCTATTTCTGCCGCGTGCATAGAAACTTTTGAATAGCTCCACCTGTACAACCAAGATTATGATTGCAAGAAATAAAATTCTAGGCTGTAGCCAGTGACTTAGAATGGGTATGAACCAATAGTTGTAGCTTTTTCCCATTTGGTCCATCTACAATGGAGGGTGCTTAAAAAATAAACCAACCTTTTTCTCAAGCATCAGTGCTTATTTGTATAGGAAAGGTGTCTAGTTAGGCATCTCCTAGTGTAAATAAGCACCATTGCTTACACAAAAAAAGTTATTTTTTGAAACACCTCTAAGCATATTGCATTGTACATGCCTTAAGTGGTTGTTGTTTGGATTAGGAGAATTTAGAGTTAGTTTATAAAACGAGTTTACGGAGGAATTTTAAAAAACATTTTAAATTTTTTTTTTTTTGGTAGAGCGTCTTTACCAAAAACCATGTTTGGGCGACTCTGGACACCAAGCACGTTTTCACATTATAATGTTTGAATGAGTAACAAACATATAGATAGCAGAATAGTGCGATTTTAATATAGAACTCCGATACATATAAGAAATGAAAAATTGCTACTCCCTCTGTGTCAAAATACAAGGCGCGCTATTTTTAAGGTGGTCTTTGACGTTCAACTTTGACCGCCAATATATAACAGAATATAATGAATAAGAATGTATATATGGTACCATTGGATTCGTCTTGCAAAATTCTTTAATTTCATGTATATTTATAATAATTTTGGGTTCGTATTATAAGTACAAATCATGGTCAAAGTTACATGGCGTTGACCAGCGAAATTAAAGGGCGCCTTGTATTTTGAGACGGAGGGAGTATATAAAAAGGTGAACAAAATAATACTAGTAAAACAGCACTGTTGCTTCTATCAAGGCAATTTGAAGTCCATTAATAGCTAAATTTTGAATGACATATATACGTATAAAATCATCGTTTTTTTATTTACGTGATTCATTGTTAATTTTAAATGTGCAACGAAAAATATATTATCAACACTATTTTCATTCAGTAGCACGCATTCCGTGCATGGGTTGCTCAGATATATCGACATGAGTAAATATAGTGACATAATGCGAGAATGTAGCGACACGAGTAGAATACAAGTTACTTAAAGCATGTGTACCTTTTTTTAGCAGAGTCCATATGTTGTCTCGAAACGATAGGCATCAAAGAGTACATACATGCGTGCGAACTGCTTACAAGACATGCATGGCATGGTGTAAGACAACCACGAGCATAACATTACAATCCAGGAATAAATGAAAATAAGAATGTTGAAAAAGTTAAGAATGTGCATGATAATTGCTTCGTGTTAAAAGCGATATGTATGAAACATCGAGGGAGGGGGATGGGTGGAGGAGCACATTGTATTCATTGGAAAAAAATATAACTACTATTAAAAAGGTGAAACATGAGAAGTCGGAAATTAGTATTAAAAATATACATTCGGATGTTGGTATAACATATAAGATCGGTAACAGTTAGAAAACCATTTCAAACAACCACATGAGCGAACCCAACGACAATCTTTGTTGCTTTGATGATTTCACACCTTCAGCCAATCGCACTCCTCATTCTACTTCTCCACATGCAACTCGGACATTAATCCACCCATCTAGATAAACAGCCGAGGTCTCTAGACCTTGCTATGATACCACTTTTTAGAAATTTAAGGAGTACACCAATCATATGACGAAGAAATCACATCATGACACCGAGATTTGTTAATGAGATTCGACGACTACAGAAATACAAAGCTTGATGAAGCATTATGCGCATGCATCTTGACCGCAGTGCCACGTCCGGTCACCCCTGCCATGCTCCGGACCGTCCCCTCTGGGATCTTGTGTCAAGCTTATCAGCTTTTTTCTAAAAAAAAAAAACCTAACCCTGCAATGTCTTTCTATATAGTAGTCGCATGTTACATTGTTTGAAACAAACACCTAACCCTCCTCTAATTACAAGTCCGACAGTAGTACAACTCTTATACATTTGACAATATTGAACACACATGTATTTAGTGGGATGAAGTTCACCTATTAGTATACACGTTAATATATCAGTATATATTTGACAAGCTAGAAAGGACATGTTACCTAAGGAGAGGTGAGGGCATGGAACATGATCTTCTAGATAGGAGGGCTGGACCTTGGTGAAGGGGCTGCATTACGACAAAAATATTAGAAGCAATTAATAATCTTTTAACAAGATGGTTAAATTATAATATGGGAAACATCTAGTAATTAGGGTATTCTACATTTCAAAAAATTGTTGGCACGGCATCTATTTAGTATATATCAAATCTCTAATTTTTTTCTAAAAATCAAATCTCTAATGTTTTTTGGGGAGTTGGGTATTTTTTTGTTAGTAGTATATGACCATCAGATATATCCCGTTTTATTCAATGTGACCTTGTCGGTAATTTTGTTTCACAGGCCTATCTTTAGAAATAGACTTCACTTTTGTCCCCTGCTAACAGTTCCATAAATGTTAGGTGGTCTCATACTTTAAGATGAATGCTATTATAGGTGAGCATGGTGATGGACAAGATTAACAAGGCAGCGTCAATAGGTGGTACAGTGGACATGAGCGAGTTGCTCAACTCATTCGCGAATGATATGGCGTGTCGCATCGTGTCAGGAAAGTTCTTCCTAAAAGAAGGACGGAGCAATGTGTTCCGAGACCTCATCATGGATAGCTCACGATTGCTAGGAGGCTTCAACCTGGAGGAGTATTTCCCGGTATTATCTAGGGTAGGAGTGCTTAAGAGGGCAGTTTGTGCCAAGGCTGAGAGAGTGAGGAATAGATGGGCTGATCTCCTGGACAAGGTGATTGATGATCGTGTGAGCAAGGACGACAAGTCAATGTTTGATCACAAGGATGTTGATTTCGTAGATATTTTGTTGTCTGTTCAGCAGGAGTATGATCTGACAAGAGAGCACATGAAAGCTCTCCTAACAGTAAGTGGAAATAATAACTTTTACATTATATATTCTGATTTATATAACTTACATAATACTAATTAATTGATCTCCACAGGATGTATTTTTCGGTGCGACAGACACAACATCTAACACCCTCGAATTCACCATTGCTGAGCTCATGAGAAAACCACACTTACTGCGGAAGTTACAAGACGAGGTGAGGAGTAATGTACCCAGGGGACGAGAAATTGTTTGTGAAATCGACATGACCAACATGACATACCTAAGAGCAGTCATAAAGGAGTCACTCCGGTTGCATCCTGTTGCGCCTCTCCTTGCTCCGCACCTTGCCATGGCTGACTGCAGCATCGATGGATACAACGTTCCTGCTGGGACGCGTGTCGTCGTCAATACATGGGCCATTGGTAGGGACTCGGCCTCATGGGAGGATGCAGAAGAGTTTATACCTGAAAGATTTGTAGAAGGGGGTAGCAACGTGCGTGTCAACTTCAAGGGGAATGATTTCCAGTTCTTGCCGTTCGGAGCTGGACGAAGGATGTGCCCTGGTATAAATCTCGCAATCGCCAATGTCGAGCTTATGTTGGCAAACCTCATCTATCATTTTGACTGGGAACTGCCGCTAGGGGTTGAGAGAAAAAACATTGATATGACAGAGGTGTTTGGGATAACCGTTCGCAGGAAGGAAAAACTATTGTTAATCCCAAAAGCACATATGTAGCAAAATTAGGCATAGAGCCCAACTATAAAATCTAAGGTAAATACTTTGTGATATCGCTGTATTGTTGCTAATAAATAATGGTCTATGTACTCTTGGTTGTCGTAAATCAGTTCGAAACTATTTAGTTAACAATGTTGTTTTAACGGTGGCATATCTTCATAACACAAGTTTGAATATTCATTTTAAATTTTACGTACAAATAGTAGAGCATGAAAAACATATTATGAAAATACTTTTGAAGTAAAAACTAGCACTGTGGCCCGCTCAAATGTGTGGGGGGACATTTTATTTGTCTATACATTGATGTTAAAATTTCCAATGTGTAAACTTACATTATAAATCTATTGAGAAATACATAGTCAGAAGATCGGAAAAAATATATATATAATGCACATGCACCTACACAGGCTAGCAAGTGAAACATATGTTAGTACATAGGCTGTAACAGGTCAAGTCGATTCAGTATAAAAAAAGAATTATGAAAAATCGGGCACCTAATAATTTTCGCACACCTTTCGGACGAGTTTTGATTTGGTTTTTTCACATAACCATCTCTACGTCGCTACTCGGTTAATAACTTTACCCGAGTGGACAAAACCCAAGCAGCCCGGATGTTTTCTTGGCCTCTGGATTTTTTGGTAAACCGACTATATTCCTTTAATCGGATCAATCATTAAGACCGACTAGGCCATAGCATGATCCTCTTGTTTTTATCCAAGTTGAGTAGGCAGTATTCAGAACCCTCTGGAATTCCCCGTAGGATGGCATAATTTGTTGGCTGCCATGAAACAAGACCATACACATATCACATTGCCAACAGAAGAAGATCCCAAATACATTCACGAGAGATGATACTAACATTCACAAGGGATCGGAAAAGATCACAAGTTCACAGGTTTTTTTTTTTGGAGAGCTTGCTGTAGATCTACGGTTTTATGTCACATCAACAACCGGTGAAAACCACGAAAAAATATATTCCAAAGTACTAAAAACTTCTCCACAAAAATACATTGCGTTGGGAAAGTGAAATTCTATAAGCATGCAAATTCGCAAGTTTAAAATTGAAATTGTTTAGTAGCTATGAAAATAATAAACTCAGCAATGAATAGTAATGTTGCTACTATTCATTGCTGAATCTACTATTTATTGCTGAATTTATTATTTTCATATCTCCTAAACAAGTTTGAGTTTTAGCTTGCAAATGAGCATTTCTATAAAACTCTACCTTCCCAACGTAACACTTTTTTTTTGAGAATTTTGTAGAACTTCTAAACATGATTTTGTCATGGTTTTCCTCGGTTTACACTGAAAGTTGGTTTTTCATTGCCGGATTTCTACGCCACTAGGCATCTCCTAGGTCTTAGTGATTTCGTCATTTGGCCTTCCACCTGGACGGAGGGAGTAAATAGATTTTGTAATTATTGATAGTCATCCATATGTAAGATAACTATTGTATTAAAACACACCAAATAAAACATCAATTTGCTATTAATTAGCTTATCGTGAACTTTAGGTAGGAAATAAACATTCGATAACCCAGGCCTTTCTACTCCCTCCGTTCGGAAAAGGTTGTCTTAGATATATCAAAATTTGGATGTATGTGGACATGTTTTAGTGTACACATACATCCAAATCTAGATATATCCAAGACATCCTTTTCCGAACGGAGGGAGTATAATATAAACACCCTTATCATAGGTGGAGATCGATCGATTGCGCACTAACCAGATCTGACAGACAAATAGCCCGAGACGATCATGGCAATCTTCTTGAAGAACATGACGGCACTGTTGTGCCTGGCTGCTCTCATGGTTGTGGTCACCGTCCCGTCATCGTGCTACGGAGACCAAGGTCATGTCGACCATCAGTGATGTGTCCATTCTTACCTCGATACCATGTTAATTTTTACATGATTTGCTTTCAATCTTGAAACTGGACATATGTCATATGTGTGCCGGTGCATCTGGTAGTGAAGCTATAGAAAGTCTCAATGGTGTTAACCATCTTAATTGTTGTGGGCATGGATGCAAAACATGCAGATCGAGGTGAGGTCTGCGTGAGGACTCTCCTTGGGTGCAACCTAGCCAGGTGCAGTAGAATGTGCAACTACGTCGACGGAGCCCACTGCACCAATATAAGCAAATGCTCCTGCTGCCCACACAGGCGGCGGCGGTGGCCCCATCAAACGCCGGCCGGCAGAATGACGGTGACAAATTAGTTTCATTTGATCATCACATCTAATGCAATCATAGACCCAGTTGTGCATCTTGCATTCAATAAAACAAACTGTAATCGACCGATTTATCCAAAACAAAGACCTGCAATCGGTCGATTTCAAAAAAATGAGCAATCGATTAAAGATTTTTCACGAGAACATTGGTTTGGTGTGGGCTTCAAAGACCCCAAAGTGACGACACCCTTGTGCTGCGCCGGGCCGAGTATGTTACCTTGACTCGACGGGTGCATTTGGATGATTCGTGATGCCTAGCTGAACATCTTACCTGAAGTAGTCGAATACCACTGCGAGAATGTTTTCTTGTTCATACGCTATGTTTGTTCTGATATGATTATAGGTTGTCTGCTTGTTATGATGCGAAAATAATCTCAATGGTTTAGCAATGCTTGTTATGATATGAATAGGTAAATCTATGTGATTATATAATGTCTGCTTTTTACGATGCTGCAACGATTTAAATCTGCTCAAATTAGCCTACTCTGCTAGTAATATATTCACACAGAATTATTTACAATTAATCATATGTGACGTCATCAACAAACACAAACGATGAGAATATTGCACAAGCGTTGCTTCAAGTTTAAGACCCTGCTCACGTATTGAATATTTTTATTTGGAAATCACAATTTCTGAAGTTATTTGCTAAAAATAATAAGATGGTCCTACGGGCAGCCTCGCTAATAACTAATAATATAAATGCGCTTATGTTTCATAATTCTAGATGTCATGATGTCAAATTATTTTCCTTTTTATATCCCAGTGTCCAGTTGTCCCCCACTTCAAAAATGAACAAAGTTGTTGTTTCGTCGCACTCAAATCGATGAACTAAATCCTAACTCATTGACGTAAACTTCAATCACATTGTAGGGTTTGATCAAAGAGTTTTTAATTTCCCCCAAAAAAATTGTATGTATGAATGCAATGCGCATATCTATACTCTACCCTTTTCGTTGGTATACACTACGGGATCTGACATTTATATTATGAATGCAATGCGCACATCTGGCGACAAAGATGTGAAGCGATAGGCGGTGGCGATGAGCATGAAGGGTCATGAGCACTTAGTTTTCTTTTTTTTCGTCTATTAGGGTCTTTTATGTTCTCGTGTTGCAACAGTTATGCTCGTATTCAAGACCGTAACCATAGTGAGATAACGAGGTTGGCTTCAAGACCGTCGTGGCGTATGCTGGTGGGCGGCAGGTTGGGCGGAGTGCGACAGATCGTTTGGGTACTGGTTGTATGCGGGTTGGGAGAAATCCTTGTCGGCTCGTCCGGCTCCGACGCGGTGACGCCTGCGGGTGTTACCCTTCCTTCCTGAAGGGCGTTGGTTGTACCCGTCCCCCCAATACCCTTCGCGTACCGGGGGAAACCCTAGGACCTGTCCGGGCAGCAACGTCGTCATCGTCGCAGTCCTTCTTGAAGGTGTTGCTTGGTACGTGGCGTTTCGGAGTGGTAGGAGCGTGGTGGAAATCTCCGGAGGGCGCAATGGTTGCGGGTCTTTCTCGTTTAGTTGATCTACCTGTGTTGGCTTTAGTTTCTCTTCTTTTTCTCTTGGGCTTTTTTGTGCTGTTTACCCCAACAGTGGTGTCTTCTATCGGTTGGTTGCTATATTAATATAGAGGGGCGAAAAGCCTATTTCGAGGACAGTTATGCTTGTATCATGGTCGTATGTCCCCATTTATGTATGTTGTCCTAGATACGTATGCTATGGTGTATGACTTTGAAGAAAAATAGAAGGAATTTGATTCTCTTGGATCAAATAATATCTAGCAGAGCTTTTGACCAAAAATTACACATGAGATAGGCTGGGACGAAGCGGTACCTCCTCGCGTCGCCCCTCGAGGCGACGGGGGAGGCGAAAACCTAGCCCATCCGCCGCCACCCCCACCCTCTGCCTCCACCCCTGGCCGTCCCCGGACCTGGCCGTCCCCGGAGGCGGCCGCCGGACTAAGGCCGTGCGCCGCCGGTGAAGGGGGCGGCGGGGATCTGCCGCCCGCGACCCCCGTGCTGCAGCTTGGAGGAAGCCTCAGCGCCGGCGGCCCGCGACTCTCCCCCGACCTTGCCCTCGCCGGGACCTGCGCTCCGTCCCCATCCCGGCGTGCTCCGCCCTGTTCCAGCTCCGATGCGTCCGCCCCGCCTTCCGCTGTCGGTGGTGGATGTCCGGGCCCGATCTGGGCCCCGGATGGGCCGGCGCGGGTCGCAGCCCCCCCTGCTGCTGCCGCCAGGACGCCCCTAGCCGGCGCTGCTGTGCTCCGCCCGGAGCCGCATCGTGTCCGGCTGTGCGTCGTTTGGCTTCCGGTCTCAGGTATTGGCACGGTGCGTCTTGATGCCAGCTCTGGGGAAACCCGTGCTCATGCTTTGTGCGTGAGCTGACCATGGCGTCGCCTCCCGACGTTGCTTACCTTGTTGAAGGCGTGGTGTTTTGAGCTGTTGTATTGCTCGCGAAACCGATGTGCAGGTGAGGTCCGAGTGAAAGCTCTGCGACGACCGCGCCCGTGGGCGTGGCTGCCCTTCTTGAAGGCGTTGCAAGGATCCCTGCTCTTCGCCTTTGTGCCTGATTGGCCTTTTTGTGCTCTTGGTGTGCTTGTTGGCTGTGCAAGCTTGGCAAATATCCGATGGGGATGGTTGCGGCATTGTCGCGAGCTTCGTGTTGTTGGTGCGGTCTCGGTTGTTCGGCCCCCTTCGGCGGCGAGGTCGCCTCCCCACGTGGCGCTGGTGCTAGGCCAGAGTGCTTGGGGCTGCCCCTTTGGCTGAGGTCGGGGTCAAGGTTCGTGGCGCTGGTGCTAGGCCAGTCTCACTCGTTGGTCCCCGTTCGCTCCTGGTTCGCCGCTTGTGGGATAGTCGCCATGCAAGCAAGTGGTGGTGCTGCAATCTGCAATGTCTCGGGACCGTGATGCCCTTCGACGGCGTCGGACGCACTCCTCAAAGCTCTGTCTTGCCCGTCTTCCTGGTGGTGTTCTCATGCGAGCACGCCTGTTAGTGCTTCTCAAGCGCACCTGTACCCCTCCCGCCCCCTCTGTGTGTGTGTTGGTGTGTGTTGTTTTTTTGTTTTGTCTTCTCTTCGTTTCTCCCTGTAAATTTCTGGTTCGCTTGAACCCATTAAACAGAAAATGAATACAATTCAGGTGGAGGGTCTTCTCCCTCCCCCGGTGACCATTCAAAAAAAATATCTAGCAATAAATAGCCATGAAAAAGATTTCTAAAAAATATCCTTCTTTGATTAATATAATATGTAGGATACATGATACAATATATTTATCAATTTAGCACAATTTATAGGCATGAACCTTCAACCTTTAATGGTATAACCGTAAAGCATTTATAAATTGCTTCAAGATATGTTGCGTGATACACAAGATAAACCGTATATTGATTCGCTTCATTGAATGAAAAATATTGCACAAGTGTTGCTTCATTGCCTAAAATATTGCACAAGCGTTGCTTCATTGCCTATATAACTATAAGCACCATCGGGGTTGAACATAGCAACAAGGCCTAAAGAAACGTAACGTAACTAGCCTCTCGTTCTGTCATGGCGATCTTGAAGAACACTGGTGTCATGTGCTTGGTGGCTCTCATGGTCATGGTTGTTGTTCTCCCGTCAGAAGGCGATGGTGCGTAAGCTCTCCGGTTCTCTCTCAATTAAGTGTGCGTCGAATTCCGCCATGTCCAACAAGACTAGCTCGTGTTACAGTATAAATTTATTTCAAGGAAGTTACTTCTTCAATGGTTTGAGACAGTTGTATATTACATACATTTAGGATTATATATGTCCTGGGAAATGATCATGGTTCTCATATGGATATGGGCACTCCGCGCTCACGACAAAATCCTCGCTAACGCCGTCTCTGCGACATATAATCCATGGATATTACTGCGGCTTTTTTGCAATTTTTGGAACACATGTCATAGTATGTGCGTTATTTTAATTTATTTTACTGCACTTGCAGAGTTCTGTCTTCCGCCAACCCCAGTGTTTTGCGACATGGAGCTCTGCAGGCAGAGATGCGGAGACCGTGGAGGGCCGACGTGCAGGGTGGTGAACCTAAACCAATATACTTGTTGCTGCCACTGGCGGATCCACCTTAGACTACCCGGGTGCACAGGACACCGGGAAGAAAAGATTTTCTTTGTAAAATAGCAATTTTTCACCACATATGCACCCCCAAAAATTGTTTCAAATGTGTTCAGGCACCATGTGTGCACCCGGGATCCAGTTGTTCTAGCTCCGCCACTGGTTGCTGCAGTGGACTCCGCCATTGCCTACCAGCCGGGAAGCTTCCTGGATGCACTACCGACCAGTGCATGCAGAGATTCTGCCCTGGCAACATCAACGCACACTGCACCGGCGACGTCTACTGCTGCTGCCCCTTCCCCTAAAATAAGATTTTGTGCCGTCGAGATCATACATCCAGAGTTTGTGCCGTCCAGATTATACACCAGCTCTCGCGCCGATCGATTGGTCGTTATAATTGTTGTGGAGCTGATGAATAAGATTTCAACTACGGTTGTGTGCTGTGAAAATATGAGACAATGCATGGTTTATTTTTTTTATTGTTTACAGTACATGTTGCATCGATGGAGGTGGAAATGATAGTTCAAACTATAGCATGAGCTTGACCAAAAAGATTTTCTGTGATGCACTCAATCAGTTTTGAAGAGCGTAAAAACCACCGCAAAAACGGTCGAGGGGGAAGAGGTAAACATAACTAATACAATGAATAAATAGAATTCGAACTCCATATGCATGGAACTAGGATGGTTCATGATGCAACTCACCATCTTTCTCACTCGGTAGCTCTTTCATCCCATGAATCCAACTCAGAACCTAAGAGTGGACAGTTTTTCTGTAAATTGTTTTGCGTTACCAATGCTGTGGATGTCATCCGAATGGGGGGGAAAAATAGCCTCAACGAATGAAACAACTGATAAATATTGCACCATTAAGCCATGTAACAGAAACAGTGACATTGTTCATCCACCAATATTCAGTGGAAACCCCAGCAACACAATGAAGTCCATCATATTACCGACGAGCACAAAATAGAAGATTGTCTAAGAGAAACAAGAAACAGATATACGCTTGTAAAAAAAATGTCGGTGAGCATGAAACATCTGGCCATATTGAGGAAATGTTTTTGTCATTCTCTTGATTAAATCATCTGGCAGACTCTGCGCTTGGAGGAGTGTGATATGTCAGGAATGTGAGGCAGAACTTTTTCTTGGCCAGCCTCGACTACTGTTCTCAGAAGCTGAAAACAAAAGAGCGGACTCATTTTCATCTTCAGCACTTATCCTTTCGCATCGGTGCATCTTCCATGCTCAACGCCTTCATTGAGGAATTATAAACAGCCGTGCTCATAGCCTGTACATAAGCAAAGGGGAATTGTAAATTAAATATACGATGGTGCAAGAAATATAGCGCTTCCTGTCTGTCGAGTCGGCTGCATTGAACCAAGACCTGTCAGACAGTCAGAGTGTGTGTCGCGCCTTTGTGCTTCCCGGGCTCGCCGTCCCAACCCCGCTTTGCTGGTACTGCTGCAACATGAACAGCATCGCCTTTCTCTTCTTCTGGTTCAGCTTCCTGCCTCCTCTTCTGGCCTCCTGCTGGTTACATCTGTCAGCAAGTCGGTGGCATCAATGCAGATTATCTTAGTTCTTCTCCTTTCTTCCTCACCTTCGCAGAAGCTGCAGGGCCTCCTGGCTGCCGACTTCCCTCATCATGTCAGCTGCACCATATCTACATAACTTCGCAGAAGCTACAGGGCCTCTTGGCTGCCGGCTTGCCTCGTGCCCTCGTCAGGTCAGCTGCACCATATATACATAACAGAGGACGGTCTATGTCTTTTCATTTACAATTTTTTATTTGTTCTGCAAATGATGATTTTGTGCCTCTTTGGCAAACAATGCATGCCACTATGTGTATCAGCAAGAATAAGTTCTATTTACCAATGATTTCCTCCCTGTTCTAAATGATTACCAGTCCAAATCTCCCTCTCCCATTCGAGGCAAGATACCAGAATCGACATAAGAAACACATGAGGAAAACTGTACCTGATTCTGTGTTCAGAATCACCGAGGAAATGTGCCCTTCAGTGTCATCGTTCTGAGTCGATGATTCTGCTGACCAGTGCCTGCATTTTGTATTCATAAGGAAGGAATCATGATCACACACTGAACACGGCGCAACTGCAACTTTCCAATACACTGTGCAAACACACTGCAAAGTTACAGCTGTGCGTGAAGTATGCTCCAGTAAATTCAGTAGTATTGTTTTTTTCAAAACCACAACTCATAGACATTGGCCTTGAACTATAAGCAGTTTTGCAACAGGTGTTTTTGGACTACCAGGTATCACTTAAGGCATTCATAGTCAGACGAGCCAACGACTTAAGTTTGCTCAAGAGTATCATATACCATTTTCATCACGCTAAGGGCCAAGGTATCACAGGTTACCTTCCTAGTTGGCTCTAGTGTATTGACCTTTTGATTTGACGCCTCTTTCTGTTTAGGTGCCAGCAAGTAGCTTGAACCAACCAATTGAGCTCCTTTTACGTTTTCCTGCTTTACATTAGGCTTTAGATCTTCCGCCCTTGTGGATAAATGAAAGGTGCAGGGAGGCTGGCGTCAACAAGCAAGCCTTGTCAGAATCCAAAATCTAAGGAGGAAATAGAGACAAAACAATGAAGAAATATGTATCATATGCAAAGGATCATTTGCAATAAAATCAAAAGCCGTGATGTCCAGTTAATCATAGGGCTTCCATTTGCCACTGGTGTTCGGTTCATCATGTGTCGTCCATTTGTTACTGGTGTGCGGTTCATCATTAGGCTTTTGTTTGCTACAGGGATTCGGTTCATCAGGGGATTTCCATTTGCTACTCTCTGTTGTCTTTCATTGGACGAGCAGCTCTGGTCCTTTAACCAAGACACAAAAAACCATGAGACATCGATAATGCAAGACTGATGGATTCAGTTAATCGATTAATGAGTACACTTACTTCCAGCATTTGCATCGCAGCAGTCTTACTATTAATATACCTGATGGCTCTAACAACCCCCCTGCATAAAGAAACAAATATCAGGTAATCGTAGAGCAGATATCAGGTAATGCGACACCTCATTTTGGAATGTCCACTCACCAGGCAAATCTGGCACGAGATCCTTGCCTGGCTACGCGTGCCGATCGTGGCGCCATATCAGGAGAACTCCCTGGCAGAGTGGTGGACCAAGACCAAGACCAACACGCCCAAGCCAATGTGCAAGGGCCTGGCCTCCATCGCCCTCCTTACGCCTTGGATGATCTGGAAACTTCGCAATGACTGTCTTCGAAGGAGTGCAGCCTCTCGTGCACAATCTGGTGTCCAAGATCAAGGAGGAGGCTCGGTTGTGGGCAAGGGCAGGCGCTTTAGGCCTGAGAGTTCTGCTGCCACCCACCTGGGATGTGCACTAAGCCATGTAATTTGAGAATTCGCCTCCTAGGAGGATTGTAAACAAACACTCTACCTTTTCGATAAAATGAAACGCAAAGGTCCTTTGCGTTTTCGCTAAAAAAAAAAGTACGCAAAGCAAGAACACGCCCATTATAGACAGAGGACTGTGTTTGCTTTCTCCAAACTAAGTAAGAGAAGGTAAACACTATCACCCACTGAGATAGTTGAATGTTTCTTGTCACGAATATACAAGAAAAGGATGTTTTTTCATGAAACTAGATATACATAAAAATGTATGAACCAACTTATACATTTCTATGTAACTGAACCCAGACATATGGAGATAACGGAGAATTTGAGATACTGGTAAATCAGAAAAATAATTACATATGTGTGCATGCCAATCATCAGGATAAGTCATAAAGACAAGAAAATAGATCAACACTGTATCAGAACTAGTGGTGGGTCACAGCAGCAGAAGAAGTACCACCATCTCATTTGTAAAAGTTCCGAAGATGTCACCCTGCAGTTGCGTTAAATCTGCCCGCACTTGTTCTGGCCAGAATGAAAGAGTCGAAGATATCTCATTCAATTTGTCGGTGTGAGAGTTTAAAATACCCAGATGAGCAGGACTGTGATTCTACCTTCATGAAATACTTTGAGATCGTTTTGTCCCTTAAGCTGTGATAACATGTTGCATATATCAAACTTTGTTGTCTGTGCAAAAAACAAAATAATAGAAGAACAAAGCCATCAATTATCCTTACAATTTGCTGAAGTGAATTCTCAAGAAGATCAACCTTTTTCTGTATCCTACCAGCTGCACATAACAGATAAATGCAATTCAATTATTTGATGCATCAGTTATCGAAGAAGAAAATAATTGGGGCGCAGAAGTTCATGAACAAAACAGGAGCTGCTGCGATTTCTATTGTGATTAACTGTACCAATTTTTCAGGACTTACAATCTAGCGATGTCTCCTTCATGTCTCTGTTTAACCGAATAGCATCATTTTGTACCGAGTCCAGTACAATCTCCAGTTCTCCACCTTATGTACTGAACTTGCCAGATGCTGAAATCTGCGCTCAGCGTCCTCATTAACCTGACATGTTGAACTACTACCAGTCATTACACCGAACAAAATATACTATGACAATGTGACAGCTAAATGATAGAAGAGTTCCAACAGGGAACGGATACCGGTGCATTATACTAGTTTACGCTCAGTAAAAGCGATAAAAGAAAGGAGGTGAACTAAACAACTGTTCCTGAAGTTGATGCCAAACGTCAAATGTATCAGGTAAAATAGACTGGAGATTGTATCAGCAGATAATTTTGTTTGAACTTGGACTAAGTGTGGTACTGCGGCCAAATCAAGTGAACCAGTTTACGGATCCACGCACTGAATCAGCACAAGGGGATTCATCCGAAGCGACTACCAGCAAACACTGCTAAAATCAACCACTAGTTACTCCTGATCAGCCTCGGGGAATCGGACGAACGGAGACACCGGCCAATCCGGCAGAAACGAAGGGCTTGAATCACCAAGCGGTGGCAACAACGAAGAGGAGGAGGGAGCGAGACCTCACTCTATGGCGAGCGGGCGTGGGGACGTGGAGGCCGCCGGGGGAGGCCATGGGGATCTTCGGGTGCAGGAGCGACGCGCCGCCGCCGCCGCCGCCCGCGAGAAGGTCTGCGGTTTCTGGGGCCGATCTCCGTACACTGCCACCGCCGCCGCGGAAGTAACAGGCGTGCTCGTCCTCCCGCTTCCGCCGGGCCTCCTGTTCCGAAACTATTCAGCGCGCGTCTCAGCTACGGAAGGGAAGGGAGGGAGGAAGGGGACTTGGGTGCGGAGTCGATCTTACCGGCGAGGGAGCAGGGAGGTGGCGCGGAGGTCCCAGGCGCCGTTGATCTGAAGCTTCATCGTCTCTTCGCTGAGAAGGAGGAGGAGGAGATCGACGAGGAATAGGCCGCGGCAAATCGCCCTACCGCCGGCGAGAGAAAGGAGCACCCCGAAAATTTGAACTGGAGGAGGAGAAAAAAGAGCGCTGCAGAGAGTGTGCTCGGTTGCTCGCTGAGTCGTCTCGTCCACGTGTGACGTCACGTGGACGGATGGATCGCATGGTGGACGGACGACGAAATCAAGCCGAAATTTCGAATTTGAAAGAATTTCATAACACAGCATTTTTCTTTTGCGGGTAGCAAACAAAAAAAGGCCTGCGCGTACCTTTGCAGGGTTGCAGCAACTTATTATATACTAGTTGAATACCCGTGGCAACGGCGTTCTAGTTTTTTTCACCGCTGCATGTGTAAATATATCTGTGTGAAGTGCGATATTTCGGAACTATAGAGTATATTGAAATTTTGACAAATGATTATTACAATTCATGAACACGTGCGATGAACATTTGTGTACATGAAATGTCTGTACACATATGATGTATTATTATATTTGTGTTACTAAAACGGCCATGCAACACATGTACTGTACCGAGACGACGAACAGAAACATGGTTGTTCCACTTCCTCTGGACCAAACATCTATCTCTGTCCCGGGTGCATCTTGTCACCACCATCCACGATAAAACAAGATGCATATAGTAGTGACAATGAGGGTATATGATACCCAGTACCAACCTTAGTGTTCTCTTTGAATGCTTTAGAGCATCTCCAGTCGGAGGCCCCAAAGCCGCCCTATACGGCCGGGCGGGCAGCCCGGACAGGGTTTAGGCTGAAAACCAGCACCCAAGGGAGGCCCCCAAAGCCATCCCAAACGACCGGGCGGTCCGGCACACCCCAAACCCAGCGCATATGTGATGAGGGTTTGGGGGCAACCGGACGCGTCCGGACTGTGTACTTTTCCTTTGTTTTCCTTTTTTTCCTTCATTGATTCTTCTCTCTCCTTCTACACCAATCACATGCAAGTGACCCCACAATTTAGGGGGATTTTGGGGGACACGGTTGGAGGAGGCCCTTTTTGGGGCTGTCCGGTCATGTCCGCGGACAGTTTGGGGGCCGATTTTGGCAACTCCGACTGGAGATGCTCTCACCTTGCACATGCACCTGCTGGACAGACAAATACTTGTTGATATGAAGAACTGAAAATTCAGAAATAGAGTCGTTAAGCTAATGATTGCAGAAGTGATTAAAGCAGATTCTGAAAAATAGTAACATAAATTGCAACGCCTAGGTGCGATAAAGCAGATTCTGAAAAATAGCACATGCACCTCCTCGCTCGTCTTTTTTTGTTTTGTTTTTTGAAACGATACCTCGCTCGTCTTCATGCTTGCACTGAAGGACAAGACCTTGCTCGCCCTTCGGCCGGCTATAGCTCTCCGGTTTCTTCCGACTTTATTTCCCGGTTCCCGCTGCCTCAGAACGGAAGAATCAGTCGTTGATCCCCTGGAGCAGTATCCGTTCCGTCGACTTCTTCTCCAGCAGCCGCCGGCACGTTACTCGAGTCGCTCTCGCGGGCCTTTAATAAGAAAACGTTTCGCTAGTTTAGCTGGGCCTGGCCCATGCGCGTGGCCACAACTTGATCTTGCGAACGCTTGCGCCCGACGTACGTACGATACGTACGGTAGATTTCACTTGGCGGTGGCAGCGGCCGTAAATTCTCCCAAAACACAGGGTAAAACCGGAAAAGTGAAAACGCACCAACACCTGCTCAAGCAATATTATATATAGTAGATAGATAGTAGAGATAGAGATACTTCCTATGACATTATTCAGTATTGCAAAATTTTGCAGTTACACGTCATCATCCAACCAGAACGCCGGCAGCTACCCTAGCAGGCTCGTCAAAAAGCTTTCACTTCCTTACAACGAATGAATTTCATTGTAAAATGAGAGACCAAAAGGCAGTTCAGAGCAAAAAAATCTGAGATGACTGAGTTTTGTTTTTTCAAGACCACCAAGAGAATTGCGTGCCTTTTGTACTAAGATAGAGAGCAAGATTTACATCCAGAACTTTACAAAGGCTGCTCACAGACGAGCAAAATCCTCCACGACAGGAACTCACACTCTAGCTAGGTGACTCCTCGCGGCACTCCCCACAATTTTGCCACCTTCCACAAATCGAACTCAGTTCTTATACGCCGGGAGAGTTCAGCAATTTTCTCAAAAACTCTGTTGTTCCTCTCGAGCCACAGGGAGAGCTACTAGGAGGACTACAACATGGACCTCTTTTCTGCGTGCCTTCGGAACAACAGCACTCAGCGTCCTCAATGGTGGCTTCGGCATCTGGCGTCAGATGGGCCAAGCCATACGAGCATGGAACCAGATCTCTCGGGAGTATGAACATTGCACTGTCAGGTGTTCTTGTCTTCCTGGCAGCAGAGCGGGCATTGGTCAGGCCGATCCAGTCCTCTTCGCGCCAATATGTCCGCGGTCCATAGCCTATCCTTGAGAGCAAACCACATAAGTAGTTTGTGCTTCAGCGGCGCACCCGCAGCCCACAGCTCCTTTGCGCGTGGTGTCAGTTGTCTGCCCAGGAAGAACGCCCATAAGCAGTCTTGGCCGAGAACCTGGCGTTTGCAAATAGCCTCCACCTGAAACCATCATCATCATCGCTTAACTCCACATTGCACAGCCGTTCCCACAGCTGTCACAAATTCCACAATTGCCTGGATTGGTAGGGTGCCATGTAGTGCACGAACCCACCGGTTGTTGTCCAAAGCCTCCTCAGCGACAGTGATCCGGCGCTCCGTGGCCTTGATGACTGAGTTTCGGCGTCCCTCTTTTCTAGTGGACAATATTCTGGAAATTGTGATATGTTACCAATGTTGTGGTTGTTCTCCAAAAGAGATGAACAACTAGTAAATGAGAGACAAAAATATACAGCCACACCGGATGAAATAATTGATAAATATTGCACCATTAAGTCATGGAACCGAAAGAATGACACTGTACTTGTACAGCCACCAAAATTTGGTGGAAACCCAGTAACACATCATAGTACATCATTTGGCCTCGTTTCAAAAAAAAATACATCATCTTATCTTACCAGCACAAATAAGCAGTGTCTGTAACAGAAACAGCAAACAGAATCAAGCCAATGAGCTCAAAACAAAAAATTGAAAACATATTTGGACAAGCAAATCTGCACAAGTCTAACACTAAGTCTGTCGGTGAGCATGAAACATTTGCTCAGATTCAGGGAATGTTTCTGCCATTCTCTCGATTAGATCATCTGGCAGACTCTGCGCTTGGAGGAGCGTGATATGTTTCTGCATCAGTGAAAGAACCACCTGTTTTATGTCCACTTCGTCCAGGTAACCTGCATTAGCACCAGAAGCAAATGTTCACAAAACAACTTTTTGAGGTAAATATCACAAGACAAAATATTTTGAGGTAAATACAAGACAAAAAAAATGATTCGAGAAGCTTACCTAGTTCAATGTCTTGGGTTTCATCATCTATGTCTCCTTCCTCGACCTCGATCGACTCACCAGCAGAAGCAGCAGCTGCTGCATATCTTGCAAGGAATTCCTCTTCTGTCTCTTCTCGCACATCGTCATCCTCCGAATCCTGATTGCATGTTGTTCTTGACCATCAAGCAATACGTTTTGAGCATTCATAGAGAACATAATAACACAATCCAATGGTCCATTACCTCATCATCGTCATCGGTGTCTTCCTCCTCGTCATCATCATCGTCATCTTCTGCTCCATCATCATCATCCCCATCCTCTTGAACGTCCTTGAGATGTATGCAGGACTCCATCAATGATATATAGCAGTCTTTCAGCACCTTGGTGCCACCCATGGAGAGGGCCAGCAGTCGCTCAATCACAGTTGCTAATGTTAGTACTGCATGATGATAGCAAGCAGTAATAAGACGACATATCTTTCCAAGTCGACAAAGCAAACATCAACAAGAATAAAATATTTTTTTGCAGGGGGGAAGACTAAATCGTAGTGATCAATAGATATATAGTTACTTACCAGCCAGTTTGATCTCAGATTCAGATGACAGCGCAGGAGTAAACAAGCTACTTGAGACTTGTGCCAGTGCAGATGCCCATATTGTATAACCATTACCATCATCCTTGCATAAAACTTGCTCAATAGCATCTGGATAGCAAATGTAGCATGAAGAAATGGCCAAGACCAGTGGCTTCCATATTCCAGCAGGGCTGTCAGATAAACCCTTGAAATGGGAAAATGTTGCTTCCCCAAAGGTTACAGCAAGAGTCGTTCTAGCATCTCCTGGTCCCAAGGAGAAATCTGGAGCATGCAATAGTGTATGGATGCATGAGCATGCCCTCCATGTTGCAGAAGGGTAAGCTGCAATGGCACTGGTCACAAAACTAGAAACCCGACCAATGACTGAACTTTGTGAACCATTTGTAGACTGGGAAGGGAGCAACTTCATAAAGAAACCAGAGGAGTCAAATCTTTGATGGAAATTGACAGATTCTTTGATTGCGTTGAAAATCCCCTGATCCTCCATCTCCTCCCAAGATTCCCAACAGGCAATGATGTCAGCCCATATAGCTACTAGCTCAAAGACCTTCATATGTGCGATTTCTTCCATGGAAGTTACGGACTTCATGATGAATTCGAGCAACAAAGAAGCATCGTTTACACACGACGGTGGTGGCAATGCAGAATCTAATGTCAACTCCTGAAATAGACATCAACAGTCAGACAGACATTTTTGCATGGGTACCTACAACAAACAAACTTGACACCCAATCTGGCAACATACCATCTGTTCAACTGGCAACAGCCAAGCTTTTTGTAATACTGTTGAAAAAGATTGAGCAATAGCAGTCTGGCCTAATTGCCACTCTCTCTTCTCATGTTCTTTGTCTTCATCTGGTGCAGAGCTATCCCAAGCTTGAACCATCGCTACCAGTGCAGCAAAACCCTGTTCAACAACCTGAAACAATATACAAATGTAAGCCCAGTTAGAGCTATTAGGATTTTTTTTCTCTAGCAAATAGATAATAAGGATATTGGAGGCAAAGCAGGGTCGTTAAAAGAATAAATGTCCAATGGCAACATGTATTTCCTTAAGAAAAAACGGTAGTTCCACGTAAAGTTTCTAGAGTCTTAGTTTATATGTACATTGTATTAGAAGAATGCCACAGGGTGGACTTAGTTTCCAATTTTTGGGATTCACTATTTCAACAAATATATAATAACGTTGACCAATGGGGGGTGGATCCCTCCCTTGGCTATACTTTGTTGGGTAGATAAGACCTCTCCAGCATTTTTTCACGCGGATAGCGTCCGTTTAGTCCGAAGGCTTCACCTGCGATTCGCACCTCGGTGGGCGAGCTCATCACCATGAGCTCTAGCCACCAAGCCAGCGCTTGGTTCTCGTTTCGACAAATATATGGAAGTAATAATTGTGGATAGTATGAAACACGTGCAATAGTGACCTGTACTGTCTGCGGACAGCATGGAAGTATTGACCACAAAAGAGAATGATGAAATATTACCTGAGGCCATGGATCCGGTACAGGGGGCAGAAGATTCATTATGGTATTGGCAATGTTAGACACGGTTCCAGGAATGTGAGGCAGAACTTCTTCTTGGCCAGCCTCGACTACTGTTCCCAGAAGCTGAAACAAAAGAGCGGACTCATTTTCATCTTCAGCACTTATCCTTTTCACAACAACTTGCAAAAGGGCAACCCAGTCAGGCAAAGCATAACCGTTCTGCAAAAGCCACAAAATAATGTCAGTGGCATAATTACAGGCGGCAAATACATTCCGTTCATAATACCACGTCAAATCTTACCTCAATGAGTTCAGCAATAGCACCAGAAGCAGAAGCACGAACCGGATAACAAGTTAAATCCTCAGCATCTTCCATGCTCAATGCCTTCATTAAGGAATTATATATATCCGTGCTCATAGCCTGCAAATAAGCAAAAAGGGATCAGAAATTAAATGTATGATGGTACCATAAAATATACAGTGGTGAAACGTTATGTGTTGACTAGTCTGTCCTACAACATGATAAAATTATGGAAGCAAAGAGGAGGATGTACCTCTGGCAGGCACGGCGCAAGCTGTCCAATAATCCAGTTTGCTGTAGATATCAAATATGGATTGCACGGATCTAAATAATACAAGGGAAGAATTCGATTCCTGATCAATGTAGCCGTCAAATCTTTCTTCTCAGTCAAAAACTGCAAAACGGTTAATGAATCAGCAACTACTCTAATATAAGTTCAAAAAATAAGGGAACCCCTAGGTGTGTCCCTCATATGGAAAAAAAAGTTCAGAAATCTTGTGAGGGATGTAACAAGCTTACATCTTGAAGGCCTCCATATGCCATTAGAACGCCAAAATAACTGAAATGAATGACAGTAAAGTGACTATTTTGTAATTATGAAACAATGGCGAATCAATTAGTCTTTCATATGTATGCATGAAGCACATGTATGTCTGGAAACAGTCAAAATAAATATCTGTGAGATCTTATCTTACTTCTGCACTGCCTTTGATGACGCATTTTCTCCATGAGAAGGTACAGGAAATTTTGACAGGAATGGAATGACCAATAGGTCCCCAATAGAGCTTCCTCCTTTTCCTTTGCTTTTTTCACCCTTCTTGCGTTTGGAAGCAGCAGATACAACTGGTGGGCCCTGAAACAAGAAAAATATGATAGTAAATGAGTAAGCACCTATGCAAGTCTCGTTTTAATCCAATTAGTTCCCTGGATCAATAGGAAATAGAAAAATGTGCGTAAACTTGGTACTTGTGCATGCAAATGCTAAAAGCATTTAAAATTTGTAAGTATGCAGGAAATGATAGTTGAAAATACTGAACTGCCTTGTAATTATCTATTGCAGGGAATTATAAAAGGGATCAACATAACAATAGAAACTCATGAACGCTGATATAACGATATAATGTAAAAATAGCCTGGTGCGCCTAACTTTGAAATTATGTGCATCGCTGCAGTATGAAAGAAAATTGCAACCTTTGAGAGGGCTATAACACCAAGTAAATTGATTGCACTTTTCCTAGCAGTAAATAAATCCTCAGTCCATCCTGAAATGTCATCCTGCCAACAGCTTTATCAGCCAAACGACCATAACACAAGAGATAAACTAGCATTATGAAATCATGTACTTACAAGTTCAGAGGGGAGATTCTTTCGCATATACTCATCAGTATCATCCTCCCAGTCATCTATGTCCTAAGTACATACATAAAGTTTGACCAAAATGAGAACATGTTATGAAGGTGTTATTTATTGACAAAAAGATAGGGAGCCAACCTTCTCATTTAATGTCAATGCTGGAAGAATTGCTGAATCCAGAAGTGCGGAAAAATGGGGTGAAACAAGCCGCCATCCCTGCAAACAAGAGAGCACATGGCCATCAAGTTCAAACATTTCAATTCAGACTATCCATCAAACAACTTGGCGTATACTTACAGGGCCTGTCTCCAATATACGAGAAATTACGTCAAATGATAATGAAAAAATGCGGTCTGAGAGAGAATTGAGTTTCTGCAATCATTATCAGTCAAAATTTAGCAAATAACAATTAATAATGATTATAATGCCCACAGCATTCAATAATCAAGCATAAGTCAGTATGTATAGGTCCATAATGCCTGAGTTTCAACAATTGTACAAATAACATGACTTCATAAACTATAGAACTTACACTTAAATGAATGCTTTGTTTTGATATTCTGGTTACGCAGTTCACAATATGTGGCATCTCTCTGAGAACAATGGAGAGTAAGCAACTAAGCATGCAGGAAACTATAATAGAAAAGAAAAACAGGAGAGAATAAAGTACATACTTATCAGCATGTTTCCGGTGACGAGTAACAAGTGTGCAAAATATAATGAGACATCTTTTTGCGATCTTGAGCCTTGTTGTAGCTGAATCTTCAGGAGGACTGGTGAAATCCAATGAATCTAGTAGACGGAACATGTCTTCGCAAAAGGAAGGTAAAATCTGCTTCACACTAGATGGCATGTATGACCTTACCTGTAAGAGTACCATAATTAGACACAAATTACAGGAAGTTAACAACAATGATTGCCAAAAAAGTCTATATTCCGCAGACAATGTAAAAATATACAGAAAGGCAAAGCATCATTGGAAAGCAAACGAATAACTCGGTATGTATGGCATTCTAAATTGCCTACACAAACAAACAAACAAAAGAATTGCTTTGAGCTTTGTTTAACAAAATATATGTTACTAGACGATTCCTCAGCCCAGTCCTTCATTTCATATGTTTTGAGTATGTGATATCTATACTGTTAATACATGACAAAGGCTTACAGTGAAATACATGCATTTGCATGTAATAAGTAGGAGCTGCTCGTATTCCAATTTATTCCCATCGTGTGATGACAGAACCTGTTACATAGACCATAAATTCTTCAGCAAAGATCAAGATGTGTATAATCTTTGGACAAATCAAAGTACATTAGCACAGTACCTTGTCAACAAAGTGGTGGAATGTCACTTGTAGTGGTACAAGAATCTCAGCTGCTATTTGCTCCAACTGCTCCGGAACAGGCTCATTTACAACTTGCGGGTTCAAGAAATACTGCAAAAATAATACAGTTAGAAAAGAAACATATGTTCATTGAATATTGTTGTATTAGCGGTTGTTATATTAAATTGCATTACAAATATTCAAACTAAAATAGATCTGTATGGGACTCAACTCTCAAGAAAAACCTCATACATTCATGCTGATGAGTATAGAAACTGATACAGTAGAAATACAAGTATTCGCTAATAAATTGGAATATTAAACAGTGAGTGTATGCAACTTGAACGGTGTATCACAGAGAAAATAAGTTCTTTAAAGAAGTTAACACTAGAGAATGGTTAACTTTATGCTTTTAATTATTTACTCGGATAAGCTAGGCACGGAAATCAGTAGTTCTGAAACAAGAAAGTTTTAATTGTTTAGGACGCAAGGGCCGGTATATTCTGAACTAGGAGTCAATGTGCATTCTTCTGGAGAGGAACACAGAGGTAAAAAATTGGTTTTCAGAAACATGTCAGATGTATCCAAGCCTATGTAAATGTGTAACATTAGTCCTTGAAAGTGAAATATACCTGGAACGGTCGAACAATGGACTGAAGTACCGTGAGAGCATTAATGGTTTTCCACTCAGGATGGTGGCCTGGACTAATTGTCGCTGCTCTGGATCACTAGCTTTAATTGAGGCACAAGCTGAGGCCATGAATTCTCCTTCGCAAAATCTTTCTCCACGACTTGGCGAAACTGCCAGTAACAAACGGTAGCAACATAAGTAACCAAAAATAACCTTACTGATGAATGATGATGCAGCATGTAATATTTAGCGATGCTGTGCACAACTGGGCATACAATTTCAATCAGCACTCGAAGAATTGCACGTTCAACTCGAAGCAGAGCCTGTGCGAGCTGGTCGCGAAACTCCACATAGAGCTCTGAAGACGATAGCCCCCTTCCATGTTGCGCCGGGCGAAATTCTTCAAGTATGTCGCCGCAGCGATTCTTGTCCCTTGATCACCATCCCCTACAGCCACAATTAGAATAATCTGAATAGAGTCAATTAACTCGCTCCGCAGCTAAAGCAAGCTTATTGCATCAGTACTGTGACAAACGTGCGGCACTAATTCCTCAAGGGAGGAAATTCTGTATCGTTTCCACGAAATTCCGCTGGGCCAACACTATCCCTGCACCAAGCGCCTAGAAATGGATGCTGCCACTAAATTGCCATGAGATCGCGCAAGCTACTGGAATTAGTTCCTTCGAAAAAAAAACTAGCTTGCAGGAGCGACTGGAGTGGTAAGAGGCAGGGTACCTGCGGCGATGGCGAGGACGGCGATGGCGAAGCGGGGGTCGCCGGCAGCAGAGATTCCATCAAGACCGGCGGTGGCGGCATCCACGGACGCTTTGTCAGCGCTGAGGGTGGCGGCGAGGAGCCGCCGGAGCTGTTCACCGGCTGCGGCGGCGGGGTGGGCGGCGTCGACCTCCATTGAGCAAAGCAAACCCTAGGAAGTTTTTTGTCCTCTCTTCTTTAGGCTCTTCCCGCCTTTTGACCAAGGGATATCAAGAGGAGAGAAAGGAATATGGCGGGAAAAAGTCCTTGTGCAGAAACGAACACAACACCACTCTGTCTAAAAGACAAACAAAATATAGACACTCTTGTTTGGGTTTTTTTTCTGGCAAAGTCGAACAACATTTTTTAGACAGCAAAACCTAACAACTTCATTAGCGAGCCAAACTTATTCTGATTTAGTTATAGTGTGTTGGATAGTTTGTATCTCTCGACAGGGTTTGTGTGTGGTCCCACGTGGTGAATGGCGTTCTACCATGGAGGCCTGGTGTTCAGGGGCGGACCCAAGTGCAGTTGTGTGGGGGCCTTGGCCCCCACTCAAAATTTTGAATTCCTATAGTATTTGTTCATAATTTACATAATTTTTTTCAGATTTTGCAAATTTATACTAAGACTGCCCCCACTCACGTGATTTGCCCCCACTCCTAATTGTTTCTGGGTCCGCCCCTGCTGGTGTTACGGCATGTCGCAGCGGCGAGCATGTCCTAGTGATGCACTCTCGTGAGCCTTCGAGGTGGAGGGGCGGTGGCGGACCAAGGGGTGGCCTTCTTCAATAAGCACGGTGGCGTTGCGGCCCTTGCTCACCAGGTGGTGATTTCCTCCTCTCCCTGACGTCATGGTGGTGCAGATGAAGGAGGCGTCTTCACAAAGACTCATGCCGAGATGCGTCAAGATCCTAAAGCCCTTGCTTCCAAGGTTGGTCGGTTGTTGTTGTTTATGGAATTCATCAACGGCGACGGCAATGCCTTGTTTTTACCTTACAACCAGAGTCACTCCAAGTCGGAGCACAGATGGTGCTCCTCGTGCTTCCTCCTTTAGTGGAGGTTGTTTGGGAGTTCTGCTACGGCGCTATTGGTTATATCTTTGTCAAGTGGTTCCGTCCCCAATGAGGGCGTTGACGATCGTAGAATCGAGCTTAGTTGTGCTGGCGGCGGTCGAGGACCTGATGGCATTTCTTCGGAGCATCCCATGGTTCTAATTATAAAAAGTTTGGGCCTTATCTGTATTTTTCTTACTTTCGAGGGCATGTATGTAAGTTTGATCACAAGCTAATGCGGCAATGGGCCCTTCAGGGTCTTTATCTTGTAAAAAAAAATCAAGTCCAAACAGCCTGAGCTGTAACTCATGCTCTCGTTGTATGTATAAGGAAAACTCTAAAGGTACCCCCAAAGTAGCACATATGCGTGTTTGAAGCCCGGATCGAAAACAGCCCCAACAACATCTGCAGCTTGAATATGTTTGTCCCCTCCCCCATCCCCACCCACCCTCCCCGCCCCATTTCTCCCTCAAACTCACACAAGCAACTATTCGTCGGGCCCATGAGATAGTGAACAGAGCATCCATCGACTCTCTCTCTCTCTCCTATCAACCAGCGTCGCCGCCACCCATACACTCTATTGGTTTCGTCATTTCTCATCCACCCGACCATCCTCCTTTCGTGGCGGTGCGACGTCATCTAAAGTCTAGCGCGGAAGAGTGACTCCTGATGCGGGGAGGCTCTCCCAAGGCGGAATGCGGGCTCGGGCGACGAGACGTAAGGGAATTCAGTGACGAGGTCGGCCATGAGCGTGTGTACCTCGGTGTGGGTGACACTAGTACGAAACTATACTAATAAGGACAGCCCTCTATGGAGGCAGCGATCGAGCCCACGGTAAAAAGATTTTGCATGTGGCAAATGAAGCATGCCTGGCCAAGCGGCTCGCGACCCGACTATCATCGGCAACAAACTTTTCTCCCGACTCGTCTACCAATATACAGACATTTATTCATACTTGTATGTGTGGCTCAATGGAATCATATTAGGACAAAACAGTTGGCACTAAGGTTGGGAATATACATATTTCAAAAAAAAAAAAGGTTGGGAATATACATTTCCTTTTTTTAGGGATACACTTTCACCCACCTTGAAAATTATAAAAACCAATATCTCGCCCTTCTTCCTCTGCTCCAGTTCATTTCTACGCCCCACTCGTGTACGCCATGGCCAGCATGAACTCGTTAGGGAGATCGATGACGTCCCTCTTCCTGTCCTGTCGCGTCGGGACAACTCTGTAGCTTGTCTAAGTGCGTGTGATGCCGCTGTAGAAATGCGATTCGTCGAGTGTTGGGTTCGGATCTTAATCCAGCTCGGATCTACTTAAATTGTCTAGATCACAGGCTAATTTTGATGCCTCGACTAAAATTTATTTCCGAGCTACATTTTATTGTATCGAATATTATGTTGAGATGCTGCTTCCAATAGCGTTGAAGTCAAAACTGCAGAGCTGGACAATATAGTCAAGATTACCAGGGAGGAAGAAGGAGATGCATGATGCGCTCACTGAATCTCAGTTGCTGGTTTGGCACGGAGTAGAAGAGACAAAGGAACTTCATCGACTGAACCTGAACCTGTTGTAGTTGTGTGCAAGGAGCGGAAGAAAGGAATATAATAACTCATTTAGATGCTCTTGTGAGCATTGCTATAATGGTTTTCTGTGTTTCTGTGCTATTTTTAGGTGTGAACTTATCAAAATCAGTACAATGTAGTTGAGATGTGTTTTGTGTGATGCTATATGATCACCCAGTTATAGAGTAACTTTTGGTGTCCCATCAGGTACACATACGGTGTCCGAGACTTCGATACTCTCATGGTCTAAGGATGTCTAGCAAATGTGAACATTAGAAGGCATTGTTCCATTAGCATGTTTGTTGATGATAATATTGAAGAGTCTAGTACACGGCTCACAAAATTTGCCACCATCTAACCTTTTTTTCCAAACATGAGTGCCCTCACCATTCTCGACCTTAAAAGAGCCAAACTAAATAAATATCTCTTTTAACTCGCATTAAACCTTTATTCAAAAGTGAAAATCCCACGATGGGCAGTGCCCCACATATTATGGTTTTTATTCCGATTTTATGCATACATCCATTCTAGTAGCCCCCCCCCCCCCCCCCCCCCCCCCCCCCATTTCCGTACATCTCTTTCCGCAAAAGTAGCTCCCCACCAATAGGCTCGTACCACACTTCCCCATAATCAACCTTGAGGGGATACTCCCCCCCCCCCCCCCAAAAAAAATATCCTCGTCCTAAATAGGCCATCAAGCCCATGCACGTCCTCGCGGGCGGCAGCCCTCGATCTGCTATAGTCGAGCCCATTGGCTGCCTGCGCCTCCCCGCCCGTGCTTGTTCGTCTGAACATCTCGAGGCACGAGGCGTCTTTGATATCCAAAGTGAAGACGACGAGGGAGAAGGACGCGAACCTCACACTCCAGGAGCTAGCGCTAAACTGCATACTCGAGGGATGTTGTGGCAGGAGGAGAGAGCTAGAGAGGCGAAGAGACTCACAAGTTGGCCCCACTTGTAAGAATATGGCGGATGCTATTCTTTTAATCTGGAATGGTAGTTTTCCCCATTTACCCGTGAGGTCTCATTTGGCAGCAGTGTTTGTTGGTGTTTTGGTGTGTATTATCCCTAGTGTTTCTAGTGAAAACACCCGCCTCACCAAATACTCTTCCTTGGTGAAAACACTCGCCCCACATACCCCCTGCCACTAAACCACGTTGTTTGGGGGGGGGGGGGGGGGGGGGGGGGGGGGGGCAGGGTTAGCACCCGCGTGTTTCATCAATTTGAGCACCAACAATACTTTTGATTCAACGTATGACCAATAAATAAAAAAATCTTTATAGCACTTTTGCACACAGTTTCAACATTACCTTTATCATGTCAAGCAGAATTGCAGGAATACGAACATCTCATCATTTTATTACAAAAATAATTTAGTTCATGAATATCACACGCAATATTACAAAAGTAAGAACAGCCCATTGATCACTTTATTACAAAAATGGTTTTGACCATTGTATTATGCAGAGTCTTAGTTTTATTGCCTAACCGAACAAAGCTTTGCCGCACAAACTGGAACTTGATCGGTCGATGCAAACATTTAGCAAGTTGGGCATTTGAGAAGGGAAGGTAGGCATGTAGTTATCAACAATTAAACAAGACCAGAATAAGACAGTAAGCAGGAAAGAAGACTACAAAACAAAAATCACATACGGGTAGTAAGAGAAACCATAACGTGGTAGCTACTACTCTACTCTGTTATTTCTCAAAACAGGCTTTCGGACACACCAGTCCCAGTTAGGTTCGGTCGGGCCCATCGGGCCCGTAATAGACCCCGCAGGGCACACCAATCCCAATCGGGTCCGGCCGGGCCCAGGTTGGGCCCGTAAAGCCCGCCGTCATGCTGCAACAGGCAGGATGCCGTCGCCGCTGCACCCTGCACGAGCTACACCTGCTGCCATCTGCAGAAGGGGCCCCTCGCAAGGCCAGGCTGCCCGCCCCAACTTAGATGGGCCCCGCAGGGCCCAGATCTGGGCCGAGGGGTGCCGCCATGCGCCGCCCGTCGTGCTGCCGTGCCGCGCCGCCCCACTGCACCACGAGCACACCGCCGCCCGAACCGCACCGCCGCCATGCCGGAGGAGCCCCGCCTCCACCTTCACAGCGCGGGGAAGGACAAGCCCCCGCCGCCGACCGGGCCAAGCCTGGTGGCCTCTGCCGACGGCGGCGGCGCGGGGGAGGTGGGGGGAGGAGCTCGGGAGAGGAGCTCGGAACGGCGCGCGCCGCCACCACGGGGGGCGGCGGGCACGCGCGCGAGGGGAGAGAGGAGATGGGAGGGAAGGGGCGGCACGCGCACCGGCGGCGGCGACGGCCGAAACCCTAGGGGACGGGGGAGGATAGTCGCGAGAGAGGTCCTCTACTCTGTTATTTCTGCTCCGCATTCTGACAGCCAAGAGTTTGTTAACTGAACCTTCACCTCGAACTGCATATACTTCTTGATTCGCTAGGAGTAAAATGTACACCAAAATTATAACTGGACACTGACTTCACCTAAACCAAAAAAATGTTAGACTTTGAGAGAATTGCGAGGAACTAAAATAAGTACTAGGAGTTTAAGTTCAGATGAGATAATTAAATTTGTGACTAGTATAAATGAGCAGTGATACAATATATACAAAAGCAAAATCTACTACTGTATATAAGTCCAAATATGTTCAGTGATACATGGTAGGTAGACAAGTTTATACGTGTAAGGAATTATTCCTCCCTTGTACACTAGCTGCTAGCATTTCATTTGTTGCCTCTGAAAAATTTACAACTGTACATCTATAAAGATACAGTAGACACTTGCTCCTCATTAGAATTGATACGCCGCAGTCATGTAAATCAGTGCCATAATTACTTGCTTTTTTAACGAGTGAAGCAAGGAGCAGTGCTACCACCGTCACGAAAACAACATCTGCAGGCAACAAACCATCAGGCTAGCAGTGCTACCGCTGATTTATCTACTACTATCTCCGTTTCGTAAAGTAAGACGTATATTTTTTAGTTAAAAGTCAACATAGTCTAACTTTAATTAATATCTGTTATATACTAAAAGCAAAATGAGGGAGTTATTCGAGCCACCATGTTAATCCACATCATCTTAATTAATTTTGGTACTATCTAAAATATACAGCTGAGATTTTATTAGAGATTAGTACCACGTAACAGTTTTACACGACTTACGTGGAGAACATCAGGTCCGCTCGGACGTGAACTCCAAGCACGTAGTCCTTTAAAAAAAAATCAGCCCAAACTAATCTTGGCTGGAAAATAAAAAGAACACGTCCTTCCAAAGGACTGTACTTAAATAGCTGCATCCATTTAATGAACGATCGTGTACCACGAGAGTAACTACGTACCTTGGCTACTACTCGCTCCGTTCCAAATTAATTGACTTGGTCTTGTCCAAATATGGATGTATCTATATTTGTTTAGTGTATAGATACATCCATGTGTAACCAAATGTGTGTCAATTAAATCAGAACGGAGGGAGTACAAAACGTACGGAAAGTTATTTCCAAAACTGATCTTTTTTTTTTTTTTTTTTTTGAGAACACAGTACAACACAGACGCTCACAAATACGCATGTACACTCACCCCTATGAACGCACGCACGCACACCCTACCCCTATGAGCACCTCTGAAGGACGGTGTCGGCAGATCTTGAGGTTGACGAAGTCACCACGGGCGCCTCGCTGTTGACGGGCACGTCACCTACCACTGAAAGAATAGCGCCGAATAATCCTGGATAAATCCAGGTAAATGCAAACGCCCATGCCAAGTCTAGGACTTGAACCTGGGTGGGCTGGTTCCACCACAGGGAACCCAACCATCAGAGCCAAGCTCCGTTTGCTTTCCAAAACTGATCGTTGAGACAAAAAAACAAAAGCTGATCAATACGTACGGCCGGACCGCTAGCTCCAAACTTGGAAAAAAAATGCAAAAGCTGATCGATGCGTACACTAGAACATGGCAGCAGCCTAGCAGTAAAAATTTGCAAAATCCAAATAAGTAAGATGATTTCAGGACGACTCTAGGGCGTGGACCCCAAACACATAGTCCGTTTTAAAAAAATCTGCTAAGAAGAACATGTACGTCTGTGGCCCTCACAGATGCAAGGGCATTATCTATAGTTGGTTGAAAGTGTTCAAGAAATAGAAAATATGGTTTCATTGATATCACATTATTTCAACAATGTGACAATAAGTAAAATATCACGTATACACAAATATTCTGACGTAATGAGACACAAAGCTTCAAGTGTTTAAACTTTATGAAGATACAACAATGGACAATATCGACGGGAGCGTCCATCACACTATCAAACTAGATCATTTAGGCGCGCGTTGCCGCGCCCTTCCATTAGGACCGTAGAATGTCAAGAATTGATGAAATCTATTTGAATTTAACAAACATGTTTGATATATTCGTAACAATCTGAATGTGTATTTCGGTAAATTTAATTACTGTTATGAAGTATATTGGCCATTACTCTTTAATTATAGTCAATACATGTAAGCAAAAATTGAGCAAGTGTGATGACACGTGTTATCGTTTCCGTCTGTTGGTACAGTAGTACCACATCTTTGCTTGCTAGAGGGCATGATGTGACAAACTAACAATATTGCTCTCAAAGTTGCGACATATCATAGGCATGCTTATTTAGAGTTAACGTGTTCCATTCACAATAAGTTAACATGCCAAATGATGTCAAAAAGAATGTGGTACCCCGAGAATCCAGTAAGTTAACATATGTCATCTATTGACATATGTTTTACTTGCAGTCATAAAAGTGACACGCACAATAAGTTGTGGTACCACAAGGCATACATCTAAAATAACAATTCACATACAAAACAGAACTTCATACAAAAATGTTAACAACGACAATGATCTTAGATACCAATGAAAGCACCGAAATTTCATTAAAGATGCTCCTTTCAAACTTTTCTTTGGAGTTCCCAGAAAATATATTAACAGGGCAACTTTGTCAGCTAAATGTACCAAAGGACACAATTAGCTAATAGCATGTGTCCAAGTATATACAGTGGGCTTACTATAAACTTACCACTGTATCGACCCATTAGCTTTTACCAGTCCTATACCATTCTCAGCAATTCCAGCTTCCACATGAGCAACAGATACTGCACGTTGAGCCTCCGCGACTACACTGTATCAATTACCTGAATCAAGGCCATCAATGGATTCAGATAAACACATGGAAATATGTGATTTTTCACCATAATATTACTATTACATGGAACTGAGTATTACAGGGACGTAGTTATTAACAGTCTTAGGAATTAATGCCAGCAACAACAACTTTCTTATTCTAAGCTCCTGAATTGAGATTCCGTGAACAGTACACTTACAAGCATGTTTCAGCAAAATTTTACAACAATATACAGTCGATTCAATATCAATATACCATTTAATTTAAACTGTAAGATGTAGATGATATTATAAACCGGCCAAATATTGACACGTGTGAAACTCATCTTTGCATCAATCACAGATTAGAAAATCAAAATCAAGAGCATGCGAATATAAGGTCATGTAAAGCTTGGAGGATTTCAGAGAAATTCTTTAGCAAACAAAAGAATGCATGAACAAACAGCTACAACAAACAGAAAGAAAAATTAAGTCTCAAATTCCAATTCCCGTAATGGTAATGAAAGATTGGATCTCGGGAATGAATTACCTTCAGTGCTTCTTGTGGTGTTCCTGGTCATCCTCATGCAGTTTTGCCGGAATACTAATTTTCTACTAATTGTTAAAAACCAATATGAAGTGAGTAGTGTTGAAATGCCTTCTCTGTTTCCACTCTCAGTCTTGCTAGTAATTTCAATATATACTGCAATTTCTCCCCCCAAATAGCTCAATTCAGTATTGGAATTTCCCATATAAGCAATAAGAGGATGCATACTTTAGAAAACCAATGTATTGTCAAGCCTGCTTGTTCGGTGAGATTTCCAAGCCCTGCAATCTGTAGCTAATATGGAGCATCAACGTCAGTAAATAACAGCCCTTGAATGCTTCTGAAGTGTTTTCCATAACAAATCATGAACCTGCTACAGCAACATGAACAATCAGTACATCTTATTAGTACACATACTGCGTACTATTGCCGAACGTCTCACACTTGATATTCACATATTGTTACCTTTGATGGCACATAGTCCTCTCTCTCAAAGTCAAAGAGATGCACCACTAAGATTCAGTAGGATATACATAATAGGTGCAACGTTATGGGATTGAAGACTGTTGCGTAATCCATATCGACCTTGCAACTCTCGTACAAAATAGAACCGAACTTTGCTTATGTAGGAATTTCATTGAGCACCTAGTGAAACAAATTCAGAGTAAAACATCAGAACAGAATACCACCTAATCAACTGCTACATGGTATCAATAATTTAAGGCAACATTGATAGCTGCAAGATGAAACGTAGTTGGGGAATTCAGTAGTAAGAAAGAAATTAACCTGCTAGAAATAATTAATACTTTGTACTCGTAATCACCTCATGTGGTGCTATGCAATTAGAATAATCAAATGAGAGGAGACAATGGCAACAACAGGGGTTGCGAGCGGTGGTGGTGGCGCACCTTGGGCTTGCGAGAGGAGAGTGATAGCGGAGACGGATGCATGCCGGTGGCAAGTGTTACACAAATGAGCAACTACTGTTCACTGGGGGCACTAGGCCACTACATATACACATCTAACACCCCCCCTCAAACTCATAGTGGGTCAACAACACTGAGTTTGGAGAGGAAAAACCCATGCTGCGCTCGAGTCTGTGCCTTCGTGAAGAAATCCGCCAGCTGTAACTCGGAGGGCACATAGTGAAGAGCAAGAATCTGATCCTGCACAGCAGCACGCACAAAGGAGGCATCCACGCCGATGTGCTTGGTGAGCTCATGCTTCACCGGGTCACGCGCAATGCTGATGGCACCGGTACTGTCTGACAATAGAGAAGTCGGTGCAGCAGCAGAAACACCAAAATCTGCTAGCAACCATCGCAACCAGGTCACCTCAGCCGTCAACATAGCCATCGCTCGCAACTCAGCCTCTGCACTGGAGCGGGAAACTGCCTTCTGTTTCTTCGTCTTCCAGCAATGAGAGATCCTCCAAGAAAAACACAATAGGCAGACAGCGAGCGGCGATCAGAAGGATCACTGGCCCACGTAGCATCAGAGTAGGCCTGGAGCTGGAGCGAGGAAAGAAAAGGCGGCGAGAGATCGTGCCACGAAGATATCGTAGAACACGGAGAAGGTGACTATAGTGGACAGAACTGGGAGCAGAGACGAACTGACTCAGAATGTGGACAGGATATGATATGTCTGGACGAGTGACAGCCAGATAGACAAGACTCCCAACAAGATGGCGATAGCGTGTCGGGTCTGTGAGGGGATCACCATCGTAGCACGAAGCTGAACATTGAGCTCCATAGGAGTCTCAGCAGTGCACTCATCACCAAGAGCGGCGCGAGCAAGAAGATCCTGAATATATTTTTCTTGGGAGATGTAGAAGCCATCAGAAGTCGAAGAAACCTCAATCCCAAGAAAATAGCGAAGAGGACCAAGATCTGACATCAGGAACTGCTCACGGAGGCGGGCCTTAACAAAGGCAATATACTCAGAGTCATCGCCAGTAATGATCATGTCATCAACATATAAGAGGAGGAGCGTCCGACCACGAGGTGAGGTGTGGACAAACAGCGCGGGTCATGGTCGCTAGGCACGAAACCAGCGGCAGTCACCACAGAGCGAAACGCTCAAACCAGGCGCGAGGGGCTTGTTTAAGGCCATAGAGAGAGCGCCGAAGACGGCAACCATACCATCAGGAACAGAGTACCCCGGTGGTGGCTGCATATAAACCTCCTCACGCAACTCACCATTGAGAAAGGCATTCTGGACGTCAAGCTGAGACACAGACCAATGACGAACAGAAGCCACAGCGAGAAGAGTGCGACAGTGGTCATGTGGGCAACGGGAGCGAATGTCTCATCATAATCGCGTCCCTGCTCCTGCTGAAAGCCACGAGCCACAAGACGAGCTTTGTAACGCTCAAGAGAACCATCGGAGCGAGTCTTGATCTTATAGACCCACTTGCATGTGATGGGACGAACACCAGGTGGAGGGGAAACCAGATCCCACGTGCCAGTGCGCTCAAGGGCAGCAATCTCCTCAGACATCGCAAGCTGCCATTCAGGCTGAGCCATGGCATCACGGTAGGAAGTGGGCTCAGCAACAGCAGAAAGGCTGTACTGGGAAGGAGAATAGCGATCAGGAGACCGTAATGAGGTCCGAGAACGAAGGTTATGAACCGGTGTACACGGGGAAGGTGGCGCGCCGGAAGTAGAAGGCATGTCAGAGGGATCATCGTCAACACGCGGCCGACGAGTGTAGTGGAGAGGAAAGGGAGAGAGGGTAGTATGCACTGGAGAGGGAGGTGGTGAGGGAGGAGAAGAGGATGGTGTCGGCGGTGCATCGGGAACAGTGGGACTTGGCGGAGGTGGAGGTGGAGGAGGAACATGAGGCACGGAGGGAGATATGTCGGGAAGTATAAGGAAGGAGATATCCTCAACCGAAAAGGTCGAGGCAGTAGGACGCGGATAGTACGAACGAGACTCATCAAAAGTCACATCACGGGAAATACGTAGCCGACGACTAACAGGATCCCAACATCGATAGCCCTTGTGCTCATCACTGTAGCCAAGAAAAACACACTCCACCGACTGAGCGGTCAATTTGGTGCGTTCGCGGGGAGCAAGGAGAACATAGCACACGCACCCAAACATGCGAAGAGCGGAGTAGTCAGGAGAACGACCAGAGAGACGCTCCATAGGAATACCACCCTGCAAAGCAGCCGAAGGCTGGATATTGATGAGATAGGTGGATGCGGAGACAGCCTCAGCCCAAAAGTGGGGTGGAAGAGAGGCGGCGATCATCATCGCACGAGCCGTCTCAAGAAGGTGGCGATGCTTGCGCTCAGCAACGCCATTCTGAGCGTGAGCACCAGGACAAGAGAACTGGGCGAGAGTACCCTGTTCGGCAAGAAAACCACGCAACATCTGGGAGATATACTCACCAGCCGAGTCAGCACGAAAGACACGAATGGGCGTGGAAAACTGGGTGTGTACCATGGCAGCAAATCGCTTGTATATAGGGAGAACCTCGCTGCGAGATTTCATAAAATAGAGCCAAGTGTAGCGAGAGAAGTCATCAATAAATAGAACATAGTAGCGATGACCACCTTTCGAATCGAAGGGAGCAGGACCCCATACATCAGAATGAACTAAGTCGAAAGGACGCTGAGAGACTGACTCACTCGTAGGATAAGGTAATTGAGTCTGTTTGCCAAGTCTACAACCATTACAATGTAAAGATACATCGCCAGAGACAGACCCTAAGACACCTTGATGCACTAGCGAGGACAAGCGAGAGCCACATATATGACCAAGTCGATGATGCCACTGTTGGAAGGACGCAGAGGAGGAGGCAGCAAGAGCATGCGAGCTGGCGGGTGTGGTGGCAGCGGAAGGAACACAAAGCCAGTCAACCTCCCAAAGGCCCTGAGCCTCACGGCGCCGAGGGCCAGCTCCAACTAGAACCTGGGTGCGACGATCCTGAACAGAACAAGAGTCGGTATCAAGAATGACACGACAGCCAGAATCAGTAAGTTGAGCAGCGGAAAAGAGATTCATGGTAAGACGGGAACATGAGAAACACTAGGAACAGAAAAAGAGGAGTAGAGAGTGCCACGACTAGCAACAGGAAGAGGTGTGCCATCGGCAGTGAGAACATTGACAGGAGAATCAAGAGGTCGAAGAGAAGACAGAGCGGAAGAATCAGAAGACATGTGAAAGGAAGCTCCAGAATCCAGAACCCACGGAGATGTACCTGACTGTGTAGGCGGCGGTGGCGGAGTAGCAGTAGTGGAAGCAGTCAGCGAGGCAACGGTGCCCGTCGAAAAGCCAGAGGAAGCCAGCATACGCTTGAGCTGGGCAATATCCTGGGCAGTGAAGGACTGTGCAGACGGAGGCGCACGAACCGCAGGAGAGGAGCGACCCATGTCACGCTGCTTCTTGAAACAATCAGACTCTGGGTGGCCCGGCTTCTTGCAGTAGTCGCAGAACATGTGAGAGCGCCGACCCCCCCCTGCAGAGGGCCGCCCGCCCACCCCCCGTGAAGGAGTGGGTAGCAGCGGTGGAACAGACGACACCGGAGCACGGGCAGCAAGCACAGTGGGAACCACAAGCAGTCCAGCAGAACGGAGTCGAGTCTCCTCAGCGCGAAGCTCTGCAAGTACCTCTGAGATGGGAACACGTCGACCACGGGCAAGCAAGTGTGCACGCCGAGGCTCAAACTCGGAACGCAGGCGAGACAAGAACTCATGGACACGCTGAAACTCCAAGTCTGACCTCACTGTCTGGCAGCATCGACAAGTACCGCAAACAACAGTCCTCAGAGAGTCAAGCTGACGCCAGATGGCAGAGCACTGTGTGTAGAACTCATCAACAGTAGAGTCACCCTGCTGAAGATCATGCTCCTGACGCACCACAGACAGGTAGAGAGCATCACCAGAGGGCTGATAGCGCTGACAAAGATAAGTCCACATCGCAGCAGTAGTGCCCAATCCCATAAACTCAGAAGCAAACTGAGGTAGAACACTAGCAGTGAGGACAGCAGCAGCACGAGCATCATCATTGCACCACTGAGTGTAAACAGACAGAGCATCCCGATAAATAGAGAGAGACTCCGAGTAATTCGATACCTGCTGGTCATAGGCTTCAACTGCAAGATCATCAGCATCCTTGGCGGCAGCACGATCAGCCTCAGAAGCATCAGCGGCAAGAGCAGGTGGCACCGGTGGAGTAGGAGCCACAGGAGCAACGGGGCACGGCGGACAGGAGACCTCGCCAGAGAGAACGCCCCACAACAGGAGGCCGCGCATGTGGATGCGCATAAAGCCCACAAACTCGGCGTAGTTGGTGCCATCAAAGATCACAGAGCACCGAGGAACAGCAACATAGCCCGAAGAGGACATCGCGGGCTCTCTGTTTTTTTTTTCTGATTTTTTTTTTGAAAGTCAACACAGGAGAGAGAAACCAGATCGGGCCGATGCGAACGAGAGCTCGATGGAGGCGAGCAACCTCGACAGGGCAGTGGCCAGGAAGAGCTCCGGCGGCCCGGCCGGAGCAGGGAGGCGGCAGGCCGGAGTAGGGCGGCAGGCCGGAGCAGAGCGGCCGGCGGCAGGCCCGAGCAGCGACGGCCGGGAGAGCGAGCAGGTCGCGGGAGCAGCAGCGACGGCCGGGAGACGGCGACCTCGAGCAGCGACGGCCGGGAGAGCAAGCAGGTCGCGGGAGCAGGCCGGTCGCGGGAGCAGGCCACAGGAGCAGGTCGCGGCAGCGAACGGCGACCTCGAGCGGCGGCGGACGGCGACCGGGCAGAGTTGCTACGTGCGGGAGAGCCTAACCTGGGACTGATACCATGTTACACAAATGAGCAACTACTGTTCACTGGGGGCACTAGGCCACTACATATACACATCTAACAGCAAGGAGCGATAGGGCAAACGAGGGAGGCACCTCAGCGCCACCACTTTGCCTGAGCACGGCGACCCTGCTCGTCGGGAGGAGGGGCGCCGGAGGGAGCTATGAGGCATGGGTAGCGGCGGAGGGTGGCTAGGGTGACCGGAGGGTAGGAGGGGCAGCGCGAACGGCAGCCAGCGCGAGGGGCGGCGCCCCTACAAGCCGGTCGGGATGGGGATGGGGAGAGACGATCCCCATCATCGCGCAGCGCTCCTCCGTACATCATCTCCTCCCATGTGCCGCCATCACAGTGAAGGGGTGGCTCGCCAGGATGGGGTGTGGCTTGTGAGTCGAAGAGATGGATGAGGCGAACCATCCGTGGGTAGAGAGTTCATCCATGGGGTTGTGAGACACTGGCGGTGGTTGCAGTGGCGGCGCCGGCGGTGATGGATTTGAGGTCGCGTCGTCGCGGGGACGAGGGGAGAGAGACGAAAGGTCGGGAAGGGAAAAAAATTCTATGGGAACGGTGTCGTCCCGTTTTTTCTGGCTCAAGTAGATGGGCTTTAGTGGGTTTTCGGGCCCAATCAACCAGTGCGGCCGAATTTGACGCCCAGAATAGCGTCTCCTAGGGACAGGATGAGCCGACGAAATAGGCCGTAGCCCCGCTATATAAATATAGCAACCAACCGATACAACTGACAAACACGAAGTGCTGGGGCGGCAGCACACAAGCACCCAAAGACAAGAAAAGAGAAAATAAAAAGGAGACATAGGTGGATTGACTAAGACGGTGACCCGCAAATGCTGCACCCTCTCCGAAGAAGAACCACCACGCTCCTAGCTAGCACAAATCGACGAGTACCAAACAGCACCTTCAACAAGGAAAGCAACGCTGCTGCCCGGACCAACATGTCCTAGGGTTTCCCCCGGCACAGGGAAGCGGACGAAGGCAGCCACGATGCCCTTCAGGAAGGAAGATGCCACCCGAGGTGGCACCGCGCCGGTGTCAGACGAACCGACAAGGATTTCTCCTGAGAAACCCCATCCACAACCCGGTCGATCTGTAGCACAGGAGCCCCGCGAGGACGAGCCTCGACACCAGCAAACTAGCCGCCCACCACCATGCGCCAACGAATCTGAAGCCACCGTCGTCGTCTCACCGAAGTAGCCGTCACGAGGTCTGCAAGACGGAGGTGAGGAGTATGACCCGGGGTCAGCAGTACCGCAGCCGAGCGGGAGGGAACAACCTCCACCGCCAAAGACGGTAGTCGACCGGACGCGGCAGCAGAGCACACCAGTCTCTGTCAGGTCCGGCCGAGCCCAGCGGGCCCGTAAAGCCCCCACGGGGACAGGATGAGCCAGTGCGGGGGAAAAAGCATCCGACGGCCAGGAACATCCAGAATGGCTGATCCGACGGTCACAAAGTCTGATGGCGTGAGAAAGCTCCCTCTTGTCTTAGTTTTAATGTCCCTAATATTTTGACTTAGATACACAAGGTTAAGTCACCACAAATTGCCGCTTGATATATTTCATACTCATGTTATGTCAATGAATATTAATCAGAGGATTTGAACAGCATACACTTAATTCATATGAATTGCTTTTGCGGATATTGCTTGGTTTGCATGGTAGACAAATATATGTACTGTTGTATGTTTCTTTATATCGGGTAACAAATTCAACATAAAACACACATGTCATTCCAATTGCATAGTAAAGCCGGCGACCAATTAAGAGTCTTGAACTATGCTATCCAAGCCGAGAAATCATTTTGCATAACTCAACAAAATACACATGTCTCCGGGTGTGTGGAACCATTGAATGAAGATCCGGATAACTCAAGAGTCTAAAAAACATAGAGTCGTACTTCTCTAAGTTTGACTATTGATTATTGATGTATAAATATGTTAAAAATATGCCAAGGAGAAAATATCGTTAGCAATATATATTCATATAAAAAAGTAATGGGCAAAGTTTCACCACATTCATATTTGTAAAACTTTGCACATTGTGACATGCAGTGAGTAAATGAGTCGAAGAAACATCATAACAAGATATTCTCACTATTTAATGTGGCCTATCTATTAAGGAGGATAAACCGTTTTATCATAATTCAATGATTTTTTATCGAAGATAACTAATCTCGAATAATGATCTAACATCATGTAAAAACTATAGTTCACTTTACAAATCCAACATCGCTTACATTTGTGTTCCAAAATATGACATGATAATCATTTTCTCACAAATTTTAGATTGGCAAAGATATTACGCGTATACATGATATTTTACTTATTGTCAAATTATTGAAATAATGTGATGTCAGTGAACCATATTTTCTATTTCTTGAATACTTTCAACCAACTACAGATGATGCCCTCGCATTTGCGAGGGACACCATGCTAGTTATAGAAAAATATAAACGTTTATAAAAATTGATAAACATACAATGAAATATAAACTATGGTGAGTATATTGATGCTGATTTGATATTCCGAACGTTCATATTTTTATCAATAAAATTGGTCAAAGTTAAACTATGTTGACTTTTGGCTAAACATATATGCCTTATTTTAAGGAACGAACGGAAAACTAAACTGCAACCATCAATCCATTCGAAAACACAAGCAGGGAGCAACACCGACAACAACATGCAAACTCGAGGCATCAAGAACTCTAGGACCTAGGAAATTGATTTTCTATATACCAGTACAAGAGAAGAGGAGGGTACGAGGTATACAAGGACTCACAGGAGAAAAGTTCTGCTTTGCCAGAGAAGAGAGGCGGCGAAAGTTGCTCGGCATCAACGGCCACGCAGTTGTTAGATGTGGAAACTAGGCTCGACATGATGGGAAGAAGTCGTCCTTGCTTCCGACTGGTTGGTTATCCCTAATAGCCAAATTACGCCGAATCTATACTAGGAATGCCCTTTCTCCCCTCTCACCCTCCCTCCTACTTCCTCCGTTCCAAATTAATTGACTTATTTTTGTCCAAATATGGATGTATCTATATTTGTTAGGTGTCTAGATCCTTGTGTAACCAAGTGTGAGTCAATTAAATCCGAACGGAGGGAGTAACTTTTTAATTTTTTTTATTCAAGAACTAGCCGCCTCTGCCATCACAAGTTAACTTTTTAATTGTTTTATTCAAGAACTAGCCGCCTCTGCCATCACAAGTCCCATGCAAGCAGGTCTGGTCAACAATTTGCAGTCCATCTTCTACCAATGTTCCACCCTCGTGGCACGACGATTTGCACATTGGTTGGCTACTTGGATCTCATCTACTCCTCCGTCACACAATTCCTCCTTATATATTCCACCCTCGTGCTTCGACCTCGGAACCACTACCGTTCCACTCCGCCTTTGAGTCCACTGCACGTCGCGCGTTCTCTCCCCCATAGCTCCAGGACCCTTCCGGCAGCCCAAGCCATGGCGCGCAAGAAGATCCGGGAGTACGACTCCAAGCGCCTCCTCAAGGAACACCTCAAGCGCCTCGCCGCCATCGACCTCCACATCCTCTCCGCCCAGGTCAGGCGCCACCTACCTTACCCTGATCCCGAATTTAAAAAAAAATCCATTTTGAGTCGTACCTGGCTGGATCTTTGCATTTTCTCGCGTGATTCGGGTGGCCTCGAAGAGTGCGAGGGTCCGGTTATGATGGAGATCTAGCTCGAGATCCTGCCAAGAGGCAATTCATCTGGTAGTAGGCATTGGTGATTCATAGGATTATCACTGGAACTGCTCTTCGCTAGCGATTTTACGAGTAACCAGTAATATTAAAGGTGCAGTTTTTTCATTGGAAGTATGCGCAATTGCTGCTGAAATTTGGTACTGGCGGTTGTGTTAGGTGCAGCAAATCTTGCACAAACTATTGCTGTCTTACTTAGATCTGAAGCTGTCTTGTACTATTGTGTAATTTTTCGTGTTGAGGTATTTGTGAACAGTTAGTTATGTCATCACCTCGATCCTACACTCAAGTCCATTTCTTTTGGTGTCATCAGAGTAGGCAGCAATCCAAATCGACTGGTTTGATTATACAAATTGTACCCTTAACGACTTCACCATAGTTCTGTTTTGAGATACTGCACCAATGTTTGACATCTGACAATATAAGTTTCACTGATTTCGCAAATTTTTGATTGAAAGGTCACGGAATCCACAGACTTCACAGAGCTTGTGAATGAGCAGCCATGGCTGTCAACCATGAAGCTGGTCGTCAAGCCCGACATGCTGTTCGGGAAGCGTGGGAAGAGTGGCCTTGTGGCCCTCAACCTAGATATTGCTCAAGTCAAGGAGTTTGTGAAGGAGCGGCTGGGAGTCGAGGTAATTTAAGGCCACCAAACTGATCCTTTTATGCGCTTGAGGGTGAAGTTATTTCTGATCTCTGTATAAATGTTTGATATATCCAGGTTGAGATGGGCGGCTGCAAGGCTCCGATTACAACCTTCATAGTTGAGCCATTTGTGCCCCACGACCAAGAGTACTATCTTTCAATTGTGTCTGAGAGGTTGGGTAGCACCATTAGCTTCTCAGAGTGTGGAGGAATTGAAATCGAAGAGAACTGGGACAAGGTTAAGACAGTATTTCTTCCAACTGAGAAACCAATGACACCTGAGACATGTGCTCCCTTGATTGCAACCCTTCCACTGGAGGTACCTATATTGTAACATTACCTGCCTTTCATTAGAAAAGAGTTTGCTCTTGGTGAAATGCTCATAATTAATTTACTCTCTTTTTCGGCATCAGGCACGTGGAAAAATTGGTGATTTCATTATGGGAGTGTTTGCTGTCTTCCTAGGTACTGTGGACTATACTACTAATGTTATTTGTCATTAGCTTTCTTGACATGCCACATTTACAAGAAATCTGCTCCTTTTCGCAGACTTGGATTTCTCATTTATTGAGATGAACCCATTTACCATGGTGAATGGGGAGCCATATCCCCTGGACATGAGAGGAGAATTGGATGACACAGCAGCTTTCAAGAACTTCAAAAAGTGAGTGTCTTTCTTCACAGGAACTTGATTCTCCTTGAAAGTGTTGTATTAAATGGTACTGATGAATGTGCAGGTGGGGAAATCTAGAATTCCCTTTACCATTCGGCAGAGTTCTCAGCTCTACAGAAAGTTTTATCCAAGAGCTGGACGACAAGGTATCCAAATCTGAACCACACCTTTTCTCTCTCTCCACATGAAGTATGAATTACCATTTCCCAATGTAGTAATCACTTAGGTTTGCACATGAATATAAATTACAAATGCTGGCACTGAACGTAAATTAACATCGTCATTCTTTCAGACGAGCGCATCCCTGAAGTTCACAGTTTTGAATCCAAAGGGACGCATTTGGACAATGGTTGCAGGAGGCGGTGCCAGTGTCATATACGCTGACACGGTAAGAAAGAGCTCTTGCCTGCTTTCGTGTTAGCTGTTAAACTTTTTCATGTTAGCAGCTGTTGAGCAGATTTGGCTTGTGCATACATGATTAAGGTTTTCTGTCGTTTTACCAGGTTGGAGATTTGGGATATGCTTCGGAGTTAGGAAATTATGCAGAGTACAGTGGTGCCCCCAAGGAGGAGGAGGTTCTGCAGTATGCTAGAGTAGTACTTGACGTAAGCATTCAAGATCCATTCATCACACTGCTCTTCACTGCATGTTGGTACTACCGCTTAACCATATTATTCAATGCAGTGTGCGACTGCTGATCCTGATGGCCGCAAGAGAGCCCTTCTCATTGGAGGTGGTATAGCCAACTTCACTGATGTTGCTGCCACATTTAGTGGCATCATTCGGGCGTTAAGAGAGAAGGTATGTAGGACCACCCAGTCTGGAATCTCTTTTGCACCATTGCCACTCATCTGATTATCAGCTCACTCTAATAACTTTCAGGAATCCAAGTTAAAGGCATCTAGGATGCACCTATATGTTCGACGAGGCGGTCCAAATTACCAAACTGGACTAGCAAAGATGCGCAAGCTTGGTGCAGAAATCGGCGTTCCGATTGAGGTACTGGTCTAGTTAGTATCTCCTATTTATCTTATGCATCCTCTGCTATGAAAAAGTATCCATCGACTTGTTCAACAGTTTTCAATCCCCGAACAAAGTTTATGGGAATACGAAAATCCATCTGTTTCTTGTTGGTGGTTCCGAGTCGCTATCCTGGCGCAGATGAGCTGATTCTGTCTTGAACAATCCACTGCAGGTCTATGGACCCGAAGCGACAATGACAGGCATCTGCAAGCAAGCAATTGAATGCATCACGGCTGCAGCATAAATCAGTATACAGTTGAGTAGTAGTTTGGGATCTGTAAACAAGAAACTGGATGCGCATAAATGAGAGCATCGTTGCAGTAGTTCACATCACATGGTCGATCATTTTTATAAGTTATTTGAACAAACACATAGATTGTTATCACAAAGAAACCTCTACCGTTGTAACGTAAAAAGCAAAAGATTTATCATTTCTTATTTTTTGTTTGCTCGTTGAGCTGCATTTCGACCACCCGCTCTCACCAAACTGTAATGTTCTTTATACGACTGCCTCATATACAAAGTTTCATGTTCCTATGCCTTGTTGCCGGCAAAGTGCATATCTTCAGCTTTATGTCCAAGTTCAACTGGTATGACTTTGCATCTTTTGCGCAGAAGGGTTCTATTACCATGCCACCTGTATGAATCTGTAGCCTGTTAAAAGCACAAAATTGCAATGGCGTTCTTGGTTCGACTGCCTCATACACAACCTGAGGTTTGGTTTGTAAGTGTGTCGGCAAACTTGTTCAGAAGTTGTGAGCTGTAGCAACTCTGATGCATTGATGTAAAGAATTCAGCAACTCTGATGCATTTCAACCAAACTACAACAATCGAGGAAAACAATTGAACCTTTTTTTTTTAAGGAACAAAGGTAGAGGCCTCTACCTCATGACTTCGATTGTAGCCGTTGGCTGTTTTTGTTATAATTACAAAATTGACAAAAGAATAAAAGAAGAAAGGCTAAAAAAAGAGAGGGGAGACCAGCTCGAGCTGGCGAAGTGCATTGCCCAAAACTCCGTTCCTGGACTTTCCTTTGTTCGATCTTGTCGCCCAGGAGAGGACTGTATGCCATCTTGAATTCCGCGAAGCAGACCTGCTGATGTGTTCGTTGTTAAACACCAGGCCATTCCTGGCTTTCCATAGCTTCCAAAGGCAGGCAGCGCAACAGATGTACCAAAACTTAGATCCTGACTTGTTGACAGTATACACACAACAATTGAACTTTTTGAACTGAGACTGAAGTTTGTCGAATAATGCGAGACCAAAAACATATGGTGTAGCTGGATAGAGATTGTACTTCATAGATATTGTTGCAACTCTGGTGCAGCCCTTATTTCGTTTTTCTCAACAAACTGGTGCCGGAATCATCATAACGTGGTGGGGCAGAAGAGCCATGACCAAATACCGCTGATTCTCTTACCATTCAATTTGTATGAACAGGCCGGTCCAGGTACGTATGCTTGTCACGCACTTTTGGATGAGTACAAAACCTTGTACACAACCAAACTGCGTGCATGAAACCTTGTACTCTATCGGCATACACGGTATGTGTATCCAGTATCCATGAGTAGGTACGTTCGATTTGATCCAAAAGGTAAGTACGTGAGTGAAAAGAATTTAGCATTTCTTACAGGTTTGCTCATTGAGCTGAATTGCAAGCAACGTGTCTCACCATACCGTAAAAAAATTCAGGCTCCTAGCCACAAAGATTCTGGAAGTGGATCACTAGCCACTAGGCCATGAATTGATCCATTGTCACGAACTTGTGTGACTTGTGACTCTACACACGGTGTACGTGCTAGCCACAGAAAATCTAGTGGCAGTTTTTCGATTGCCTCATATACAGAAATTCAGGCTCCTGTGTTATACGCTAGCCAAACCGCATTTCTTCAGCTTTATGTCCAAGTTCAACTCACACGACCTTAGAGCATCCCTACCGATACTTCCATTCAGAGGATTGTATTATCGACGAAGCGAAGAACTGCAAAGATGCAGGGCGAAGGAAAGCGTTCGATTTGCTTCACAGACCAAGGGAACCTCATTAGTAGCCTCTTAAAGGCGTTTTTCCTGCCTTACTTGCAGCTTAGTTTCCTTTTTTAGTCCTTTCTCTCCTTTTTTTAAACTCTTGTACATCTTGTGCTATCTTATAATTGCAATGAAAATTAGGCCAGGTTGCCTTTTCGCCAAAAAGAAAAGTTGTCGGACGAGGCTGGTAGAATGTCCGGCACTCCCACCGGGCAGCTTACGCTTCAAGAGGCAATTGGGAGTGCCGAACAACAGCGGCAAAGGGTGACACGTGACCGACATGTCATGCAGTATAGCACGGGGGAGCGCCAAGCGATGCATTGGCTGGCAGAATTTTGGGTGGCTACGCCCCCGTTTGTGCACTTTGTGTGCCCTGTATGCACATGGTGTGTGATCACACCCAGGATTTTCCGTGACTATCATGCACGCTAGCCACAAAAGATTCTGAGAGTGGGTCACTAGCCACTAAGCCATGAATTAATCCATTGTCATGAACTCGTGTGGCTTGTGACTATACACACGGTGTGCGTGCTAGACACAGAAAATTTAGTGACAGTTTTTCGTAAAACAGTCCCAGTCTGCGGACACTCCCAATAGCAGTTTGGCAATACTGTTGTTGGTCACCCCATTGGGAGCGCCGGCGGAGATGCTCTTGTATATTTGCGATTGTTTTTACCGCATCTTGGGTTACGTGCACTGGGCAAAGAGATAATCGTTTTGTTGTTGAGATATATGAGCGGAACTGTCGAGATATTGTTCTATCATAGGAAATACATCTGCCTTATCTATCGTAGGAAATACATATGCCCATGTTCATCTCCATGTCCATATAAACAATACATACACCGATACGGTACAGCAGAGTTGTAAACATAATACAACTACTATCCGTGTGTTCGCCTTATTTAAGTAAAAAGAATAATCTAAACCGTTTCTTTATCATTACTATGTAGCAAATCTGAGTCGTTTGTTGTCTTCTACTTTAATAATATAATCGATAGATAGATAGATATACATGCATGTGGTAGTATCCACTTAGAGCATATCCAGTCACAACCCCCATATCCGGCCCCCAAACTGTCCGCGGACACGTCCGGTCAGTGTCCGCGCCCCCAAACTGTCTGCGGACACTGACCGGACAACCCCCAAAATTGGCCACATCCAACCATGTACCCCAAAAACACCCCTAATTGTCCGTCCGGATGCATGTGATTGGTGGGGATGAAGAGAGAAAGGAAAAAAGAAAGAGAAAAGTAGTAGATAAAGTGGTCCGTATCCTACGTGGCGGGGTGTCCGGGCGCGTCCAGCTGTCCCCAAACCCTCCCCACATATGGGGTGAGTTTGTGGGCTGCCGGACAGCCCTGACGTTTGGGGAGGCTTTGCCCACCCCGGTTGGGTAGCTATTTTAGCTCATTTCCGTCCGGAGCCCGTCCGGACGTTTGGGAAGGATTTGGCAAGCCCACTTGGAGATGCTCTTACACCACAGTTGGAGACCAACCCCCCTCTCTTCAGCCATGCCCCATTTCCTGAAGTTAGCCGTTCTACTTCTTCTTCTATCCTAGCTTGCAAGTTACAACGACGCTGCCCCCTCTTATTCGCAAAGGAAAAGAAACCCACTTAAGCCGCCGGTGGAAGTTGAACTCCATTTCCATCTCCCAGACCCATCAGTACCACACACCCGTTATGTCACACAGCTATGCACTGTTTTGAGCTCCAACGACAATCCTAAGAAAGTTGAGGGCCATGCACTGATGGCGACACAGACCAAGGTCGACGGGTAAGTTCTGCACTAATTGTCGGCTTTAACAAAGACCGATATACCCTAGCACCAAGCGTCCTACTCGCTGAGGTTTTCCATACAAACCAATCGGTTTTTGATCGGCTAAGGGCATCTCTAACCGATGTACAAAAATCGGTTAGAGGAGTAAAAGATGCTCTTTTACTCCTCTAACCGCACCTAACCGAAGTCCAAAACACGTTAGAGGAGTAAATTTTTTACTTATCGGTGCCGCCAACTCCTATATTTACTCATCGGCCGCACCGATGAGTAAAAGATTCTCTCCATCTCCTCGCGTTCACACACACTCATCCCCATTCCACCTCGACATCTCCTCCGTCTCCGGCGACCGCCGCCTGCGATTCCTCCCTCCCGCCGGCACCCCAGCTGTCCGCGATGGCCCGGATCCTCCCGCCGGCCATCTCCGCCGCCAATCCCGAGCGCTCGCCGGCCCCGTAGCCCCCCGCCGCGAGCTGCAGCCTCCTCGACTTCCCGACGCCGTTCCTCTCCATCTCCTCGTCGATTGCCGCCACCAAAACGCCGTCGACAACCCCGCCGCTCCGCCGGCACCCTCGACCTGCCGGTGCCGCCGACGCCGGTCTACCGTGGCGTGCGGCAGCGGTCCTGGGGGGCGTGGGTGTCGGAGATAACCGACCGCAACACCGGGAAGAAGGTGTGGGTCGGCTCCTTCCAGTCCGTGGAGCAGGCGGCGCGGGCGTACGACGTCGAGAACGTCCGCCTCCACGGGAGCGAGTGCGGCGAGCTCAACTTCCCCTTGGAGGTGCCGGAGCTCGAGCCGGAGGGGCTCCGCTATGTCTCTGCCCGCGAGCGGCGGGAGGACAGGGAGGCGCGCGAGCGCCTCGAGGCAGAGCGCCGCGACGCGGCGATGGCGGCCGTGCTCGCCGGCTACAACCCAGAGCTCGTCGAGGAGGAGCGGAAGGCGCTGGAGGCGTTCGCTGAGGCCAAGCGGAAGGCCGACGCCGCGGCGGGGAAGAAAGTGAAAAAGGAGGAGGAGGCGGGGCCGTCGGCAGCTCCGGCGCCGGCCACGGTGAAGGAGGAGGAGGAGGACTAGGAGGACGACTGGGAGGACGTGCCGCCGCCGACGATGCCGGCGGTGATCGAGCTCGACTCCGACTCCGACTCCTTCGATTGGGACGATGATTAGGGTTAGGTGGTCGAATTCGGCCGAATTTTCTCTAATTCGGCCGACTTTTGGTTGTAATATGTATAAACTTTGTTAAATATATGTGTTAGTTTTAAATTCGGTTGATTTTCGTTGAATTTGGTGGTTTTTGTTTGATTTACTCCTCTAACTATTGGGGTTCGGTTAGGAATGGCAATCGGTTAGCTGCGTATTTTTACTCCTCTAACGAATTTTCGGCAGTTTACTCCTCTAACCGATTGGGGATCGGTTAGAGATGCCCTAAGGGTACAACGTATCACATAGGTTGCCACTGGCTTTAGTTTTCCTCCAGTATCTTACATGGATTGATGGGAGGATTATAAAGGAAATCTAGGGCTGTTAGGCAAAAGCTACAAGTAAACTGTTCCTCTTATATTTGTCAGCCCATCAGTATTTATATGTTTGAGAGGAAGTGGTTTTGGTGTTTGCAAATTGCAACATGCAACTGTGATGAACTTAGTGAGAGTTGTGCATTTTCCTCTCACACCAAAAAGGTGACATTCAATTTGTATGAACGGGTCAACATGAAACTGTGATGAAACAGTCCGGAGTGAAGTCCCTCTGGAGGCGATTGCTGTCTAGCGGAGAACATATCTAGTGCACCCACTGAACTGGTGCACCCGGTGCACCCAACTTTGATTGGTCACTTAAAATACGTTTAAAAATTCCGTAATTTTTTTTGACATAGGTATTATTCATTTCTAACATGTCACAAAAATTCAATTCAAAATTCATAACACATATCAAGAAACAAAATAGACAAATCAGGCAATGAAAATAGTGCCAAAATGAAGTTGGGCTTTGAATTTGGTCCATTATCACTATTGGTGAAATTTTTGTCATTTTCACTGTTAATGTTGTGTTTGAAATTTAGAGTTGAATTTTTGGTGATGAATATTCATGTTGTGTCAATACACATGATTTTTTTTCCAGATTTGTTAAAACTCTTTTAGATGGTCAACCGGAGTCGGGTGCACTGGTTCCTTTGTTGCACGGGATACGTTCTCATGTCTGGCGGTGTGTACGGCCGGTCATGAGATTTCAGGCCCAGAGAAGCTAAACTTCGGACCGAACTGGTTGAAGAGTGGCATACGAACCCCAACTATTTTCATAATTATGCAAGTGTGAGGAAGAAGAATTTTTTAATCTCAAAACTGAAGGATTATCAAGGAACATGGGCCGAAGGTGATCCGCTCAAGCCTCTTGTTTTTGGTTACTTTTCTAACTTTTTTTACCTTGGAAGTGAGCATGACAGATATGGCGTTTTTGGAGAAGATTACGCCAAGAGTATCGGCTGAAATGAATGAGCAACTTACAATCATGCTTAGCCCGGATGATGTCAAAAAGCAATATTCAGTATAGGGGAGCTTAAGGCGACAAGACCGGATGGTTTACATGCCGTCTTCTATAAAAATTCTGACACCTTGTCGACGAGGATATCACAACTCAAGTTCTGCAAGCTATTAACACATGGAGTATCCCAAGTACATGGAACGAAACCACTGTCGTTTTAATTCCAAAAGTTGACAGTCCATAGGTGGAACCACAATTTAGTCCTATAAGCCTTTGTAATGTGATATATAAGATCATTACGAAGATTTTGGTACCTGAAATGATTTCCCCAACACATAGTGTGTTTGTTCTCAGAAGGTTAATTTCAGATAATGTCTTGGTGACCTACGAGTGTATTCATAAAATCAAGAAAAAAAATGTGCTGGTAAGTCAGACTTATGTGCTGTTAAAACTGGATATGCACAAGGCATACGACCGAGTCGAGTGGATATTTCTGAGGAATATTATGGTCAATATAGGGTTTTATGAAGAATGGGTGGATCTTTTGATGGCATGCGTTACATCAATTTCGTATAAAGTCGGATTTAATTCCCAAGAGATGGACAATTTTAAGCCTTCAAAGGGCGATGGTGCTGCTTACCACCGCCTCAAACGCCATTTGCTGCGACCGGTCTTGGCCAACATTTTCATAACAAATGTTAGTGCTACAGCGACGACTACTTCCTCTACAAATGATCAGTGCCTGTGTTGTACCTTTGGCTAACATGTTCTTTAGTTACATGTTGTGCGATATCATGTTTATGTTGTTTAGTAGATATATTATGTTTGAGTTACACGTAACAATAGTTGGTTTAATCACGATCGGTATTTTGGAACTATCGATTAACATGCATAATTATCCAACAATAAAAAACCTAATTGTAGACGATTTCCTGAATTAATTATATCTGATTTTACTGATGCACTAAATCCGAAAATCCAATGGTGTGCACTATAAGAGGTGGCAAGTTAAGTGACATCTCTGGCTTACTACTCTCAAAGTATTTGAAGTTAGTAAACGCATTGTTGAAGGAAATATATCTAATGAAGATCAGAAAAGTTCGAGGATGCCAAGGATGTGCTTTGAGCGTTCTCGCTGATTCCGTGTGATGTGTATATGCATATAACAGACGCGAAAGAGATAGGAGATGCACTGAATGCTAATTTCGGTCATCCGATGCATGAAGTAAACTGTACAACATGCAGAGTTTTCACGACTACATGTGGGCGAGTAACCATTATGTACTTGAGCAGGCTCATGAGATAAACTGGAAGTGATGGAGCTTTTCAAGTGCACCTTACTCGGTAAGTTTGTGGCTGGATGTCATTGCAAAATTGCCTACTTCATGGAGGAATTTTGCCACAACTCTCAAAAATAAGATACATGAGATATCGGTCGAAAACCTGATAGCATCTCTTAATATTGATAAGAATTTTTAGGCTAAAGACACCAATGACGGAGGAGGCGAGGGTCAGTCTAGCGTCAACATGGTGAAGAAAAACTCACATGGTAAGAACAAAGAGAAGAACAAGCCCACCTTCAACAAGCCTGTCAAGACTACTCCCTCCAACAAGTAGAAGATGAACAAAGCTGAGATAGGTTGCTATATTTGTCGAGAGCTCGACCACTTATCCAAGGATTGCACAGAGCATGCAGACTGCAGAGGAAAAAAAATGGATAGAATCTAGATTTACTATAAAAGTGCACATACAAATGCGGTATTGGGGATTAAATGAAATATTAATATGAAAATGGATATATCCTTACCTGAATATAATGTTAAACAAATTTAGCGTTTTTATCCCTATATGCTAGTTATAAAACCTAACAACTGCCCATACGTGATTTCTTATCGAAGCTCTAAGTTATTAGTCATATGTAGTAGTAAATTTATCGATTTAACTTGTCTAGTCTTGTTTTATTAGATGACGTGTGTCCATTAATGTCGTATCATGTAGTTACCGATACATTGTTTTTACCGAATTTGTTGCTCAATGGTAAGATATTCATATTCGTCACTAGTCAAGTAAACATCCACCCAATCGTATTTGTTCAGAAAATATGAAAACATAAGTGAGAAGAGCACTATCCAATATGCATCTGATCCGTTTCCACCCGTAGTTCTCTGGTTTCGAGTGGATAGATACAAATTTCCTTTAGCTCTGATTTTGAATCCTGCTTGAATTCAAAATTGAAGGTAATATGGCTCTATATACTCAAGCAATCTAGTAGTAGTGAACCCTTTTTTCCAACCCTGAACAACGGTGACTCACATCCCACATTGGAAACCCATGAACTTGATAGCTGGAAAAACTCGAATTCGCCCATGAGAGATCGATCTTGAAATGAAAGAAACCAATGCAAATTTCGCGTGGTCTCGAAATTCAGAAATCGATCTCGATCGCCGGTGATCTTGAAGGCAAAGAAAACCCAGATAATCGCTCATATTGCATATTTCATACTTCGTCATGTTGGTATTCGTTTTCCTCCAGTACCCCACACAGATTGATGGGGAAGATCAAACTTTGGACACGGAGGACTGCTAGGCAATGCCACCACAAATTGCTTCGCTTGGATATGTTAGCCACTTAGCCTATCAATATTTATATGCTTTAGAGGAGGTGGTCTTGATTACTGCAAAATGCAACCGTCATGAACACAATAACAGTTCTGCATTCCCTTCTCACCACAAAAGGGTGGGCGGCCTAGGTACGGACACTTGAAGCATCGCACGTCCTCCGATCCACAAGCGACGCGAGTGAAAATAGCCAACAGCAAAGCATAGTTTGTTTTGTAGAGCAAACAAACAAACAGTCCGACGAGTTTATCTATCTATCCATGCATTTTTCAGGCCACCTACTACTCTGCATGCAGAACTAAGTTTCAAAATTTGAATTTCGGTTAATTCCCTCCCTCACATCTCGCTCTACTCGATCTCGATCTTTATATATACACATCTCCCCACATCGATCTCACCATCACCATCAGCAGCACGTACGTAGCTAGGCAGCTCCAACAATGGCGTCCTCCTCCATGCATCTAGTTTTCCTATTCCTCCTAGCCACCACCACTCTCACCATCCCCCGCGCCTCCTCCTCACGAGCCACCCCGTCCAGCGCTGACGGCGGCGCCGGCAAGGCCGTGTACACCAAGGTCTGCGACGCGTCCCGGTTCGAGGCCGTCGGGCTGAACATGTCCCTCTACCGGTACTGCGACGCCTCGCTCCCGTACGCCGATCGTGTGCACGACCTCATCGGGTGGATGACGGTGGAGGAGAAGGTGTCCAACCTCGGCGACTGGGCCGACGGCGCGCCCCGCGTCGGCCTGCCGCCCTATATGTGGTGGTCGGAGGCGCTGCACGGGCTCTCCAGCACCGGCCCCACTACCAAGTTCGACGACCCCAAGAAGCCCCGCCTCCACTCCGGCCGCGCCGCCGTCTTCAACGGCACCGTCTTCGCCAACGTCATCAACAGCGCCGCCTCCTTCAACGAGTCCCTCTGGAAGTCCATCGGCCAGGTACGTACCTTCACATACGTGTCAGTCTCATATGCATGGCGATGCCACGTAAGTTTTAATCGATGTGTTTTATTTGGCAGGCGATCTCGACGGAGGCTCGTGCGATGTACAACCTGGGCAAGGGCGGGCTGACGTACTGGAGCCCCAACATCAACGTGGTGCGCGATCCGCGGTGGGGCCGCGCGCTGGAGACCCCCGGCGAGGACCCCTACGTCGTCGGCCGCTACGCCGTCAACTTCGTGCGCGGCATGCAGGACGTCCCGGGCCACGCCACCGAGACCACCACCGACCCCATGTCCCGGCCGCTCAAGACCTCGGCGTGCTGCAAGCACTACGCCGCCTACGACGTCGACGACTGGTACGGCCACACCCGGTTCAAGTTCGACGCCCGCGTGGAGGAACGCGACATGGTGGAGACCTTCCAGCGGCCCTTTGAGATGTGCGTCCGCGACGGCGACGTCAGCAGCGTCATGTGCTCCTACAACCGCGTCAACGGCATCCCGGCCTGCGCCGACGCGCGCCTTCTCGCGGGGACCATCCGCCGCGACTGGGGCCTCCACGGCTACATCGTCTCCGACTGCGACGCCGTGCGCGTCATGACCGACAACGCCACCTGGCTCGGCTACACCGCCATCGAGGCCAGCGCCGCCGTGCTCAAGGCCGGGCTCGACCTCGACTGCGGCGAGAGCTGGATCGTGCAGGACGGGAAGCCCGTCATGGACTTCCTCACCACCTACGGCATGGACGCCGTCCGCAAGGGCAAGATGCGCGAGGCCGACATCGACAACGCGCTCACCAACCTCTACATGACGCTCATGAGGCTCGGCTACTTCGACGGCATGCCGCGCTACGAGTCCCTCAACGAGAAGGACATCTGCACCGACGACCACAAGGCCCTCGCCCTCGATGGCGCCAGGCAAGGGATGGTGCTCCTGAAAAACCACAACAACCTGCTTCCCCTCAACGCCGACAAGCTCGGCGCCGTCACCATCCGCGGCCCGCACGCGGAGGCGCCTGAGAAGGTCATGGACGGAGACTACACAGGTACGATCACTTATTGTTCACTGTCTGACATGTCAAATACTCAATGTCACACTTAATCTTGAAATTAACATTGTTGTTGCGACTTTTTATTCCGTCAATGCAGGGCCGCCCTGCCGGTATGTGACGCCGCGTGAAGGCATAAGTAAGGACGTGAAGATCGCACACGCCGCCAACTTGACAATCTACTTCGGTGGCATAAACATGCACATCGAGAGGGAGGGCAACGACAGAGAGGATCTCCTCCTGCCCAAGAACCAGACGGAGGAGATCCTCCGTGTAGCAGCGGCCTCGCCGAACCCGATCGTCCTCGTTATCCTGTCCGGCGGAGGCATCGACATCTCCTTCGCGCATGGCAACCCCAAGATCGGCGCCATCCTCTGGGCCGGGTACCCCGGCGGTGAAGGTGGCCACGCCATTGCCGATGTCATCTTCGGAAGATACAATCCAGGTGTGATAAAATGCAATATATAGTATTTCGATCAAAGGCCATCGTTGGAATGAGTTGTGATGTAATTGCGTGATCGATCGAGCAGGTGGAAGGCTTCCGCTGACATGGTTCAAGAACAAGTACATCCACCAGATCCCTATGACGTCCATGGCGCTCCGGCCGCGACCGGACCACGGATACCCGGGGAGGACGTACAAATTCTACGACGGTCCGGAGGTGCTCTACCCGTTCGCCCACGGCCTGAGCTACACCAAGTTCCGATACGAGCTTACCGGCGCCGCCGACGGCACCGCGGTCAAGTTGGACGCAGCCGGCCGGCACTGCAAGCGGCTCAGCTACAAGGGCGGCGCCGTCGACGCCGCCCCATCCTGCCCGGCGATCGACGTCGCGAGCCACGCCTGTCTCGAGACCGTCGGCTTCAACGTCAGCGTTGTCAACCACGGCGACGTGGATGGCGCCCACGTGGTGCTGGTGTACACGCTGCCGCCGCGGGAGGTAGCCGGCGCGCCCATCAAGCAGGTAGTGGCCTTCCAGCGGGTGTTTGTCAAGGCGGGTGCCGCCGCCACCGTGGGCTTCACGCTCAACGTCTGCAAGGCGTTCGGCATCGTTGAGAAGACGGCGTACACCGTAATGCCATCCGGCGTCAGCACCGTCCACCTCGAGAATGGCGACTCGTCGTCGCCATCGTCAGTGTCTTTCCCCGTCGAGATCAGCTTCTCTGCTTATTAGTTTATTCTGTCGTTCTTTTAGGATATTCCCCGTCAAGATCAGTGTATTCTCTTATTTACCACAAGGAGTTGTTCAGCATCCTGCTGAATATTTTGTATCTTCAGTGTCAAAAGTGAACATTCTGTTCCTTACAAAATAGTTGAATCGAATGGTGGATTGATACAGCAATTTTTAGGTTGCTGACTTCACTACGGGAAAATCGCTCTCCGCCGTGGTCTCGGCGTCGCCGAGCGCAAAATGTCGGGGCGACTCGGCGAAGACCACCAACGCCGGCACAGCGTAGACGACACTCGGCGAAGCCCAGAGGACTCGGCAAAACGCAACTTCGCCGGGACATGGTCGATAAAGCTCTCGGCGAAGATAAGAGCATCGGCAAAGACCACATAAAACCCTCGGCGATGAGCCGATCTCGGCGAAATGGACGACCACGTGGCGCCTGCGGTTGGGTCCCACATTGCAGAGGCGATGCGATGATTTCGCCGAGTGTCTTCCCCGGCGAAGAGGTGGTTGAAAAAAAAATTGGACGCTGCTTTTCTTCGCCGAGTGTCCTAGCCGGCGAAGAACTGGCGGGAAAAAATATTCGTTCGCCGCGCAAAAAGATTCTTTTTTGCCGAGTTTGTCGGTGGACGGCACTCGGCGAAGGCATGGGCGGGAAGGAAAATCTCATTCCGCGCCAAATCTTCGCCGGGTGTGCGTCTTCGCCGGGAGCTCCTCTCGGCAATCTTGGTGGGCGGGAATAAAAATTTAATCCCGCGCCAAATCTTCGCCGGGTGGGACTCTTCGCCGGGAGCTCCTCTCGGCAACGTCGGTGGGCGGGAATGAAAATTTCATTCCGCGCCAATTCTTCGCCGGGCGTCTATCTTCGCCGGGTGTCGTTCTCGGCGACATGTAGATATTTCGACGCCATGTTCTCAGCCCTAACGACGCCTATAAATACTGCACCTCTAATCCAGCTTACTCACTCATTCTAGCTTGTTCTCAAACACAAAACTTTCGGGTTCCCTAGCTATGCCCGACACTGAATGCAACGAAATTCGACCGTGAATCAGTGTCGGGCTGTAGGTAGGGGAAACCGTGTGTTTTGTTTCCCAGTTTACTCACTCATATATTCTACCTTGTGCTCAAACACAAAACATTCGGGTTCCCTAGCTATGCCCGACACTGAATGCAACGACATTCGACGTGAATCAGTGTCGGGCTGTAGCTAGGAGAAACCGTGTGTTTTGTTTCGCAGGTTACTCACTCATATATTCTACCTTGTGTCCAAACACAAAACATTCGGATTCCCTAGCTATGCCCGACACTGAATGCAACGACATTCGACCGTGAATCAGTGTCGGGCTGTAGCTAGGAAAAACCGTGTGTTTTGTTTTCCAGGTTACTCACTCATATATTCTACCTTGTGCTCAAACACAAAACATTCGGGTTCCCTAGCTATGCCCGACACTGAATGCAACGACATTCGACCGTGAATCAGTGTCGGGCTGTAGCTAGGAGAAACCGTGTGTTTTGTTTCAGCTATATTTAGGTATTCAACACAACTTGTTTTTCATCCGGATTAATTCGTGGCGTCCAACACAAATCATCTGGATTCCCGAGCTCAGTCGCACACTGCATGTGATATCGCAGCCAGTGTGTGACTGTAGCTCGGGGAAACCGTTTGATTTTTGAATCTCACTAAACTTTCAACATGAAAAGTGTTTAAATTTGTATAACTATTTCAAAACCATTTTATCTTTTATAAAATAATTATTCTAACTATTCAAACTATTAACCATTTTATCATTTCGAAAAAATGAATCAACAACTGCCAATGAAGGGTACATAGACGAATAACAACAAACTTGGGTACATAGACGAATGACAACAAACTTGGGTACATAGACGAATGATAACAAACTTTGAGTACATAGACGAATGACAACAAACTTGGGTACATAGACAAATGACAACAAACCATTTTGTCCTAACCAATGATGTGGCTCAGGTTAGTCATACTCTTGCCTAGGCCTATAATACTCGTGGGTGTAGTCGTCGTAGTCGCCGTCGTCGTCGTCGCTGTCGTCGGACGGCCGTGATGTAGTCGTTGACGGGGGTTGTCGCCTGGACTGTAATTGAGGGTAGCGCAGGCGGGGGTTATCGCCGGCCATGATGTAGTCCATGACCCTCTTGAGAGTCCGGCCGGCCCACCACAGCCGACGGCCGGCCTCGTTGAAGTTCGAAGGACGCGGGCGGTCCTCCTCGTACTTGGCGAGCGCCTTCTCACGCCTTTCGATGAAGAAGGCGTCCCAAGTTGGGCGATAGTCTGGCTGCCAGCGGGAATCCATCCGCTGCTCCGGAGTGAGCTCGAGGTAGTAGTGGTTCGTGATGGCCGCCCGGCGCGCCAAACCTTGAGGGACAGGAGGGACCGGCACGCCTCCGGTGCTCAGCCTCCAGCCGACGGGGACGTCGTAGCTGGGTGGGCAGGGGTAGTTCGAGGCGCAAAGCGCCTCCGCCTCCGAGTAGGTTAGAGTGGGTACGGTGGGAGCCATGGGAGAGTGATGAGGTTGCAGATATGAGTTTAGATGTGCTATGCCAATGGAGGCCATGAGTACATATATATAGTGAGAAATGACGGGAAGACGGAGGCGGGAAGCGGTCTGTGTTTCTTTTCAGGGCTTGTGAGCTGTAGTATGCCCAATCAGGAAGAAGCACACGGATCATGTGTTTCCTTCGTGCGCTTCTGAGCCGTTGGATCAGCGGTGTGTTTCTTTCGAGCGCTGGTGAGCCGTTGGATCCGGAAGAAGCACACGGATCGTGTGTTTCCTTCGTGCGCTTCTGAGCCGTTGGATCAGCGGTGTGTTTCTTTCGAGCGCTGGTGAGCCGTTGGATCCGGAAGAAGCACACGGATCGTGTGTTCCTTCGTGCGCTTCTGAGCCGTTGGATCAGCGGTGTGTTTCTTTCGACCGCTTGTGAGCCCTTGGATCAGGAAGAAGCACACGGATCGTGTGTTTCCTTCGTGCGCTTGTGAGCCCTTGGATCAGGAAGAAGCACACGGATCAGGAAGAAGCACACGGCTCACCCCAACAAGGGCCCAAAGGAAACAAATTCTCCAGTGGGTCCAGGATCACCTATTATTCCTGATGGCTATGCAGCTAACATAATGAGGGGAGTGAATTTGGCTGGGTTGCGGATAGGTGGGCTCAAGAGTCATGACTATCACGTATAGTTTGTGGACTAACTCTGTTCCTTGATCGTTGCCATTCATAGGTTATTTGAGACAGAAACATGGAAACATCGAAGACCATGTACCGACAATGACAAGTTGGTCCTTTTTAAAAAGGGGGTCAAGGAGGCGGCGGTTTCATTCCATGGTTCAAAGCTAAAGTAGGGAATGTATCCCCTTGTTTCATTCCATGTTTGTGCAATACGTTTCGTCAACACTAATATATCATACTTGTTCCTATTGCACTTGTAGGGAATATCCGACCCAGACATGAGGCCCAAATATTTCCCGCCACCGTTTCCCGCCCAAATATTTCCCGCCACCGTTTCCCGCCCAAATATTTCCCGCTATCGTTCCCGCCACCGGTAGTTCTATAAAACCCAGTCGAAGGTAGGCATGGTACTCACTTGAGCGCAAGCATGGTGTGTATTGGTCCTTGTGAGAAGTGTGTGTCCGGGTTTCACATTTCCGCATCCGAGCATCTCGCCAGGCTTTCGAGCAATTTGAAGGTAGATGGTAGGGTAGTTCCAATTGAAGAAATTTTGCACACTGAGAGTCATCTCGCTTTGCTCGGGGCGAAGCTATGCCGCGATGGGTTTCCGTATAGGACCCCGCTCCAAATTCATGCAGAAATGCTCAGGCTTGCAGATAAGTTTGACAGGAAAGTTACGAATAGTCCGTTCTACCGAACTGAAGCTGAGCGTGATTCGTACGGTCGTTCCTGTCTCTGGGTAGTTGACAGCGATGATGACGACGATTTCATGCCGTCGTCAAAGGAAAGGAGGGTTGAAGCACTGAGCAAGAAGGCTGAAGATTCGTCCAAGGGTAAAGGCAAGAAGGCAGAATCTTCGTCAAAGGGCAAGGGTGGCAGCACACGCACGACATAGGGTGGAGAAATTTGTTAGTTGTTCGTGATTGTTGTAATTTGTTCTACATGCATGTTTACTTGTTTGTTAGTCAATTATGTATCGGTGGTTCCAGAATGTGCTCGTTATGTGTTAACGTTAAATCAAATTCTGTGTTCGATATTAAATGTGTTTTTTTAATTAAATGTATTCTTGTCACCACATACCCGGAATATGTGATCTTATCCACTCCACCGACGGCCCTAATATATGCATTAGGTTGTTAGTTTTGTAGTACACATTATAAAATTTAATTATAAAAGAAATAACAGAAAAAATTATATAAGATGAAATGATAATTTTAAAAGGGTCTTCGCCGAGAGTTCTACTCGGCGAAGAGGCATACTCGGCAAACTGGTGGTCTTCGCCGAGTACAGTTCTCGGCGAAGAGGACAACTCGGCAAAAAAAAAAAACGCGGGCGCGGGGACTTAATGAAATTTTGGCCGCCGAAGCGACCAAAATTCCCCAATCCTTCTCCACCACCCTCACCCACGCCGACGCCGCCGTCGCCGCCGCCACCACCCTCACCCACGCCGACCCCGCCGCCGGAGAGCTCCCTTTTGCGCCGCCGCCACCTCTCCCCGTCCGCCGCCACCCCCCACCGCATCCAATCTCGCCGGCCTCCACCGCGAGCGCGCGCCGGCCTCGGGCTAGCAGTTCTGTTCCTTACAAAATATTTTGTATCTTCAGTGTCAAAAGTGAACATTCTGTTCCTTACAAAATAGTTGAATCGAATGGTGGATTGATACAGCAATTTTTAGGTTGCTGACTTTGCTGTGCTGAAAAATTGTGGACTCTACCTTTACTTCTCCAACGCTTAAAAATGGAGTACTCTTCACCTCTAAAACAATTTTTAAGAACGACTATGCGTAAACTGAAGCTCCAATAAACATGGAGATGAAATGATGAAAATCTAATGTCATGCCGGTAATGAATTCAGCATTGCCTAATATATCCATGGAGCTCAATATTGCAAACGCGATAGATCCATGGATCTCAACATTGCAAAAGGAAGTGAATTAAACTTCTTAAGATAGGGGCGTAAAAATAACCATAGTCATTATTGACGCTGTATGAGGAGAGAACGGTATCGATAACCACGAGGGTGGCCAAGCAAGAACTGAAGCGCTCATGCTCTTCTTAGGCCATCACCAGTACAAGATGCTTAGAAAAATAAACTGAATTTTGCTTAAACACTAGTACTTATTTATACGTACAAGATGGGTTCTTAACTAGGCAGCTCTAGTGTATAAATAAGCACCGATGCTTAAGAAAGAGGCACCGATGCTTAATTTTTTAAGCAACTCTCTAAGCACACAATGACCTTAGAGATTACTAATTTTCTATGAAGAGGGTAATTCTTTTCTTTGAGTCGTTTACTTTGGTGTGCATTTGTTGCAAGGTTCTTTCCCTGTTGATGGTGTTTACATAGAGGCCAAGCACAATTCTGGCATTCGTTTGGCAGCACTGCTTAGTCATCCTCCACTCCTCCTACCTTAAAATCAGAAGCCCTCCATTTTGCATCCAGAGAAGTACACATTACCCTCCCCTAGCTAGGCTTCTTCTAGAGTTCAGATAAAAACGTCAACTCTAATACTATTCAAAATACAACCATAAATTCTCAAAACCGTTTATACTACAACCCTTCCCAATTGGTCGTTTTGACACATCAGCTTTTCTCACTTCTTCCCCCTCTATAGAGAAGGTGTGAAGGGGTTGGGGTGCCGTTGTCGCTAGCTTTCAAGTCAAATGCCGGCTTCGTGTGGTGCGCCCTAGCACCGACAGAGAGCGTGTAGAGTTGTGTGTCCGGCGGATCTTTTGGATTTAGTCCATTTTCATGTTCATTTGTGTCGTTGTAGATGTGACTCTTCCGATCTACGGTTGTCATCGTTAACGATGGTTCCTGCACTGCTGCGTTGGTTCTTCAGGATCTTAGCACGACGAATTCCCGTGTGTTTACTACAACAAGCTCTACTACGACAAGGTTTGCCCGGTTCCAGTGAGTGAGAGGTAAGGATGGCGACGCACCTTCGACTTGCTTCACTGCTTTTAGTCATCGATAGGTGGTCTGAAGACCTACTAATAATTTTTATTAAATTTGGAATTCTCTATACCGTTGTCGATAACCAATATATCGGTTGGCATTTTTGCAAGAAAAGAAAAATAAAATGCCAGATTTGGTGGTCACGATGAGACTCTTTGTAGACTTCAGGATCAGTTCAGATTGGTTCGGAGCTTCTCTGACGCGGTTGTGGCTATAAACAACCATGATTACATCGTCGATCTGGTGGTTGACATGCACACTTTTTTGCGAAACACAGTTTAACGCAGACGTTCACATACACGTGCACACACTCATCTTTATAAATGCACGCACGCACATCCTACCCATATTAGCACCTCCGAAAGACTGAGCCGGCGGTCGGGTATTGAGATTGGTGAAATCACCATAGACGCCTTGCTGTCGACGGAAACTTCGCCTCTCACTGAAGAATATTCCGGCTCAATGAGAAACATCAATGTCAAATCTGCGATTTGAACTTTGTTGGGCTAGGGCTACAACCACCATCCTAACCATCCTATCACAGACAGATTCTCGACACGCACATCTTCTCGATGACAGTATTCTGACGTTATGGATACCGGCTTAGCAGAGCACGATGCGGCATTTGTCTCCGACTTCAGGGTCTAGTCACCTGACATGGCGCTCGCCGACATATGGAGCATGCTGACGCCTCTTTAGAATGGTTTCATTCTTTTATTAACCACCAAGAAGTTCACTGTATTCAGCATCCTGCTGAATAGTTTGGAACTTCAGTGTCAAAAGAGAACATCCCATTCCTTTAGATTTCAGTTACGATAGAGTTGAATCAAATGATTGATGGGTGCAAAATTTTATTTGGTTGCTATGGTGAAAAGTTGTTGACTCAACGTTTCTTATCTAACGGTTAAAATAAAGTACTATTCATTTTTAACGATTAATTGATGTTTTAAAACTACATAAGTACTTGGGAGGGCCATTACTGTGACACCCCTCCCTGGCCCATCTCGCCAGAGAGGCGGTCGTCCCGTGCGCCAGCCCAAGATTATCTGGCCGCACGTCACGACAGTGCAATATAATGGAAATCATTACACAATCAGGCACAATAAGTGCTATAAATGGTTTACAAGGCCATCAAGGCATGACTGAAATATCAAGCCAAGCATGGCTCAGTACAGAGTTTAACTGGCAGCGGAAGACGACTAAGGCAACGGCTTGGAGCGGCTCCACTCCACAGGCATCTGGCTAGGCTACTGATTCTAGCACGCTCTTGCTCCATCTCCTCGCTAAGGTGGAAGAATTCTCGCCAATATCTGGGCACAAACACAAGGCCCGTGAGTACATTTGTATGCACTCAGCAAGAATCGCCACTTGCTACAAACAATCCAACAATAATGCAACAGGATATACATTGGAAATAAAAATCCTACAACATGGCAAGGTGTACACTAGACACATGACATAAAAGTAAAATGACATTGACAACCAAACATGTCATAAGCAAGCAACGAGGGTATCACCAGTACAGAGTCCAAGCCAGGTGGGGTTGGATCATGCACCGGCAATCATACAAAGAGCTTACCTGTGACGAGTAAACGAGTGTGCCAGTTAGTACCAAATAATACACAACAACACATGTGATCACTGCTAGGCCCACTGGCCTCATCTTTCCACTCTGAGCATGCACGGTTGATGTTGGCTCAGGCCTAACTCTAGGCTCCCAACGATCACACCGCCATCCCATATCACGGGTTACCATCGACATCTCAAGGCAATATTCCCTGCATCATCTTATTTGTTCATTTAGTGAGATCGGGTCGTTCATTAATTCTTTCAAACAAAACTTAAGTTTAACCTCCGGACACGACAAAGACACACAGTGTGACGACACTGAACTGTTGTTCCATATCCCAGGAACGGGGCTAGCTTGCTAGGTTGAGTCTCTCGAGAGTTTGCTTTACCACCTATCAGAATGCACCCTACTTAGCCGACGCTCCAGGTTTCTCACGCCCAAAGTCGTACTAAGCAAAGTACACTCACATGACGGTCCACTTGCTAAGACACTCTCCTGCACCACCCTATGCGCGTGGCACAACGGGCAAGTAAATCCGGCACATCCCCGACGCTACCGGGTATGCCTAGATCCGGACTCCCTATCACAGTCGAACCCGTGCCTGTCGACCTCTACCCTCGGACAGCACAACCGAACGACTGCGCCCAATGGATGGCACAAAAGGGGCTCAACAACCTACTAGGTCACGGTCCTCCCTGAGACGACGATGGTTCTGCTTTCAAAGTTCAGATTAGTGGCACCATGGACTGACCCTATCGTTGTTTGGAGGGGTGTTTCATTTAATCAAGTTTCATTATAACAAGTTCAAACAACAGATGATTAGTCTAGCACAACAACCACAATAACATAATAATATATCATCAAACGACAAAATATTAGCAACACAATATTTCAAGAATTAGTAGTATCCATGTCCAAACTTAGCAAAATAAAAAGGCGTCAACCGGAAGACTACGCCGGCGATTCCGCTGACCAGCGCCTTCTCGTTCGACAAGGAAAAGGAAACGTCAACCGGAAGACTACGGCGGCGAACCCGCCGACCAGCGCCTTCTCGTTCGACAAGGAAAAGAAACGTCAACCGGAAGACTACGGCGGCGAACCCGCCGACCAGCGCCTTCTCGTTCGACAAGGAAAAGAAACGTCAACCGGAAGACTACGGCGGCGAACCCGCCGACCAGCGCCTTCTCGTTCGACAAGGAAAAGAAACATCAACCGGAAGACTACGGCGGCGAACCCGCCGACCAGCGCCTTCACAGATCAACTAGTTGGTTAGTGTCGACCGGGTGACTGTGGCAGAGATACCTCCGACTAGCGCCATCACAGATCAACGTTAATATTTTAGTGAGACGGCGGCGGTTCACTCAGTCCATTGTCTCAGGAATGAAGTGTGTTTGACAAATATTAACAATACATAATATAACCAAGCAATACGATAAATAAATATGCAACAAGATATGAAACATGGCAGGAGCAATATTACAAGTCTCATATTAACATGAACAATAATCATACATGCATAAATATAATAGTACCCAGACAAAAACATAAACACCCGGCATGGCAATAAGCAAACAAACAACAATGTGGGACTACTCATAGCAAGGGGTTAGCTTGCCTTCGAAGACGGATTCCAGAAGATCCCGAAGGTCTCGGCGTCGTCGCGCGTCGGAAACTCGAAAAACGACTAAACCCGGAACGGTAAACAACGGGTTAAATAAAGTCAACGGAACTAAATATTTTTTAAAGACAACAAAACCAGTACCAACGGAAAGAGCTCGTCGAAGATTTAGAAATTTGAATCACCGAAAACGGACTTACGGTTCAAAAGATATTGATGTTTGAAATTGGTTCAGCAGGAAAAAGAAAAGTTCTGCGCGAAAAAAAACAGATTGGGCCGCAAATGGGCCGCTACTGCGCGCCACTGCGCTGCGCTGGCTAGGCCGCTGGAAGGCCGGCCTGCTCCTGTGCGCTGGCTGGGCCAGAAAACGATTCAGAGGAGAAAAAAAGAAGAAGAAAAACAACAGAACAGAGGGGATCGACACAGAGGTCGTCTTCCTCCTCTGTCTCGCACGGGGGCGAGCAGGGCTGGCCGGGGACGGGCCGGGGAGCTCGCCTGGAGGGCCAGCGACGGCGGGGACCGCCCGGGGGTGGCGCGCCGCGGCCGGGGAGGGCTAGGCCGGGGCGGGGATGGCCTTCCCCAAGCTCTTTCGAGCTCCGGCCATGGTGGCCATGGAGGAGCTTTTAGTGGAGGGCTTTCGGTGGATCTTGTGCACTGAACGGAGAGGGCAGGGGAGAGGAAAATGGGGTGCAGCACTGCAGGGGCTCGGACTACCTTATATAGGCAGGGGAGGGAGAGGTAGGTGGTGGATTTTCGGCCATTGATGGCCACCTAGATTTTTCCAAGCTTTTCTCCTCCACAAGATGGAGATAGGGATGAGGGGAGGGTGAGGCCGCCGTGCTGGATGCACAGGGAAGGTACAGGGAAGCACGTGGCGGCACTGCCGCAAGGGATAAGGCAGAGGGCTGGGTTTGCACAGTTCCATGCCGACACCGGCATGTCCAGAGCGCGACGCGAGCGGCGTCGTCGCGTTCCCGATGACTCGGAGCACCAAATGGAAAAAGGTTTTCACCACTGAGTTCGTAACGACGAGGATAACACAAACAAACAAGAATCCCTCAAGGATTCCCAACTTTGCAGAATAAGATTTTCAGAAAACCACAGACACCGAAGGTGCTCGATGAAATGAAAAGGGGCTTCCACTACCCCAATGGAGCTAGGATTTTTACTGGAGATGTTCTACCGGTATGTGAGCAATGTGGTCCAGTTTCACTCAATTTGGAGAAGATTTCATGTGTAAACATTTTCGAGTTTCGAAGATAGCAAAAGGTGTTCGATGGATGTTCTGCAAGAAAAAGGTGGTCCAAATGATCCCAAAATTTCACCACTGTCTAGGTTTGGTACAAGGAGTGTGTCTATGGAGTTTGAGCTCAAATGGTCATTGGTAAATTGGGTTTTTGCAAGATGTCCAAAATTTGGCATATTGGCATGATCAAGGCAAAGTGATTTTCACACTTCACCTTGGGGTGATCTTCTGGATTTGGGTGTGTATGGACCATGTGGTCAATGTTACCACGTCTCATGGTCATAGGATTTGTCTAGGTATAGGTTTGCTTGAAGATCTCAAATAGGCATGAAAATGGCCTTACAAAGGAAGTAGGTCAAAAGTTGCTCAAATGGGTTCGGCTCCAAAAGATGAAGTGTGGGGGATGTAAAAATATTCATCCCCTGAATTTATCAGAATTTATGGAGATGCATAGCTTGACTCAAACATTTCTGGATCAGAAATGGCATTTTGGAAAATAGTGCCCAACTTGGAAATATTGCATTGAAGCATGCAATATTTTTGCATGGATTGTCTTCATATGGATATGGGAGTCCTCTGGTATTTTTAGTGGAATTTTTCCAACTATGGAAATAGGCTTTCCTTTGGTAGGTGGAGAAAAGGGTTTAAAAGGTTCGATAATTAGGGCTAGAGTTTTTGAGAGAAAACCTAAGCATCAAAATTATCACGGGTGTTGGAGTGGTTCGTGGATCACTGGGAAATTATTGAGAGAGAAATTCCCAAGTCAATTCATCCTCAAAGATTTGAAGAAAAAATTTAGGATAAGAAGAAAAAGTTTTTCAGGTGTCAGAAAACACCGCTAAAATTAGGTTTGAATTTTCGGGATGTTACAATTACCCCCTCTCAACCCACACTCGTAAGGATCACCTGGGGCCGGGGAAGACGAGGGCATGCGGCCGATCATGGGATGGGAGGATCGTGTTCTTTTCGGGATTAGAGAGTTAGGGGGTTATTGCAAAAAAATGACAATCTTTTATCCTGGAAGCGGGCACGTAAATGTAAATTTCCTTCCACTTGACGTGAGGCGCATGATTTACATCGCTCGGCGTGACACGATCGGATGCACGGATACACCATAGGCAGCGGATTCACATGATACATTGCCAATATGTAATTTTAACTATTCATTATAACATTCTTAGTAACTTTAGGAAAAATAGATAGGCCATAAAAATAATGTACTCCCTCCTTCAATCAAGAACAGTTTAAAAAATAAATTATTCTGTGGACAAATGGATCTGAATTTTATTTGCTATGCTAGCCTCGATGTTGTCAAGTCGGATAAATCATAAGTTGCGGATATCCACGCAAGCGCACGCGCTACATATACCTACTTCTGTGTGGTCCTAGCACTAGTCCTACCATCCAACTCATGTATGAGTACCTAAAGTCCTCCAAAAAGTCAAAATGGAGGCCCAGCTACATGTAGCCCTTGAATTTGGAAAATTAGAAAATCATATAAGTTTCAAACAAATCTGAGAAAAAATCCTAAATGTCGTGAAAAAGTCCCATGGGTAGTGAGTTCGAACACAAGGGACCGAAACAAGCAATCGACGGAACCTTCCGCGGCCTCGGTGAACACACACACGCGGCAAGGAGACACAGCGGTTTACCCAGGTTCAGGCCACCATGATGGTGTAAAAGCCTACTCCTGCTTGTCTGGGATTGCACTGCTTGTAGCGGTTATAGTACATGAGCTTGTAGATGAATCAGAAATGGATCCTTACTAAGGTTGTGGCATGGCCCCTTTTATAGTGCTCTGGTCCTCTTCCCCCAAAGACGTTGACGGGAAGGGTTGCCACATAGCACCAAAAGATGGTACTGGCGCACTGCTGATGATCCCGAAGAGCAAGTCTTGATGCCTGCACAAATAACGGGATTTAGGTTGAGACTCCAAGTGCATAGTGTATAGTATAGTGGAAGACAGTTTTCCCCACGAGGGGTGACTCGAGGGTTTAATATCGAACTCTCGGGGAATCTGCAGTGGTAGATTTCTCTTCTTATCCTTCTTTTAGTTACCTACAAAACAAGGTTAGATGTTTTGGTCCTCAACCTCACCTGTGGTTGTCAAGCACAAGGTGTAAGAATGATATCATGATAGTTATGCAATGCTGATGCATGTAAAATGCATACATGAACTTTGCACTTTAATTGCTTATATTCTAATCATATTTGCATCATATAAGGGTTATATCAATGTTTTATAATGATTTTGGGAATACTTCATAGTTTTCCCATTTATTTGGAATTAACTCTGTTTTTCCAGAAAACGTCTTTTTTAGTGTTTCAGACTTTCCGGGAGCTTCGGGACTCCAAAAAGGGCAAGGTCAAAGAGCACGGTTCAGAATTTTCGAGACGAACGCAATGGGATTAAATTGAAGACCAGAAGACCAATAGGCTGGAAATGGGAGGGTCCCACGCGGCCTAAAGTACATGGCCGCGTGGGCCTATCTCGTTTCCACCTCGGAGCTCCGTGGCCGTCGATCTTTCGTCCACTAATTAGTACTGTATGAGCTGCTGAACATGATTACGGTCATCTATGTAATACCTTTGTGGTGAATATTGTGGTGTGAGATGATTTGTTATGCATTTACCGTTGTGTTGGAGCTTTTGTGATTTGTCATACTTTGAAGTGTGATGTATGTGGGTACGAGATGGCCGATGTGACACGGCATAGGTATTGAGTGACACAGTACCGCCCAACGTCCTTTATCTGGGGGTAAAAAGAAAGAGTATGATGTGGGAGTGAGAGAAACCACGCTAGCCTTACGAGGGGTGACCTAGCAACACAAATGAGTATTTCTTTCAACTATGTGTTTTAGGACATATAGCCGTCATAAAAAGCTACCATTAAAACATGACAATTGTGTGTACTTTATCTATAACATGATGATCACCGTAGATGAGAGAGAGAGAGGATTAAGTGAACCCATGAACCATGTCCATTGTTCCTATAAGAAACACACACTTGAGCTTGTCCTCTTGCTACATAGAGGATTGGGCTTTCTCTCTTTGAGAGCTTTCACTTGCTACTACCTTTGTTTTGTCCTCTTGCAAAGAAGAGGATTGGGACACTTTTTTCATCCATCAAATCAACCATCTTGTTCTCTAAACTTGTTTAGTGCATAATCAACTAAAACTTATGACACTTTAGTTGTAGGGAATAGATAACTTTTCCTTCTTGCTCCTGCGGATCGATACCTTACTTCCACATTGAGAGGTGCTACAGTGATCCCTTGCTCTTGGGGGTTATCAAGTACTTTTCTGGCGCCGTTGCCGGGGAGCGTAGCGCTTAAGTTTCTATTCTTGTGTGCACTAGACTAAGCTTGGGGAGGTTCCTTTTATATCTTGCAATCATCTAAGCTTGGGTTCCTATGCTAGTCACTTTGTGCTTTATTGATTTATTTTCTTACAAGATCCCAATGCATAGGAAGTGGGTTAGACTTAAATGTGTTTGATATTTGCTTCTTGATGCTCTTTTATATTCAACTCTTATTCCTATGGAGCATCATTAAAACTATCAAGCCTAGCTATATGGCTATAAAGAAAGCGCTTTGCGGGAGGCAACCCGGTTATTTTTGTGTGTGATTTTTCTTTGTGTCCTCTTGCTGTAACAAGAGATTTTGTTTCTAGTTTAGTTTCTGGAGTTTTAAATAAAGTGCCAAGTTTTACCCATTTTGGTCTTGAAAAGTTGCTTATTGAGTTCGGAGATTTTATTCCTGCACGAATCAGTGCACGGTATGATTTTTAATTCTTATTCTGTAACTCCGAATGAGCTCATATTTGAACTGTAGTTGCAACTTTTCATCCTCTGTATGCATGAATTTTTCGGAATTTTTCGAGAAAGTTTGGTAGGGTAGAAAAATACGTTTTGCTGCTGCTGTTTTTCTGGACAGATTCTGTCCCATTTTGTTTGATGCATGCTTTGAGCTTTTAAGTTGAATCTTTTTGATCCAATTGAGTTTATGAGTAGGCATACAACATTATACACTTTCTGGACATGTCATATGAATTTTTGTTCAAGGATTATATGCAGCAAGGAACCTATTTGTTTATCACTATTAATGCACCCCACAGAAAAGAGATGGGAGAAACGGTGTTTTGAAGTTTTTTCACAGGGATTGGAGGAGATGCACCAAGAGCTATCCAAGGATGGTGAAGACCATAAGCTTGGGGATGTGAAGACAACCCCGCTGGACCTACACACTCTCGGTTTGCACACGTCCAACTTCTGTTTTTCGATCGAAACACTTTATCGCATAAACTTGGAGCGTCGTTTTTGTTTTTGTTTGAGTCTTGAGAGACCACCACACTATCAATTATATATGAGAGAGCTACTGGAAATATGGGTTGAAATATGTTGGATGCTTTTATAAGATTGGGAAAAGGGATGTTTGATTGATTTTTAATGATACATATAGTTGCATGATTCATGAGCTTGTTTATGAGTAATAGTTTGCAAATTCTTTTTGTAGAGCTATCACTTATTCATGTTTTGGTGCTGATTGTTATTTCACTTGGTTTAACATGGATTAGTTAGTTCTATGGACACTCATGCATGCATCTAGATGGTCAACTTTCTCCCTTTTGCTAGCCCAAAAACTCCAACAAGCAAAAACTTGTTTCCAACACCTTCAACCAAAGTTATTCCAGTGAGTCCACCATATCTACCTATTGGCTTATGCTATTCCGAGTATGTTTAACATGTTGTTTGTGTTATCTTACCTCTGAATGAAAATGTTTATGTTATTGATTGCAATGGAAAAAAATTGGTTATATAGCTCTCACGAACTTGATGCACAATGTTCTTTTATTTGCATAATAAAACTTGACCCATTGTGATTAAGATTATGATGTTTGTGGCTTGATGAATGTTTTGGGTTGGAAGTTAGCCCATATGTGCTGTCACATGGCAAGCTTTCAACACGCTCTTCATCTCATTTAGTTGATATCATGTGCTTTTGTCTATGGATGCTTATCATGTTGAAATAAATGTGGAAATAGAGTGAGTTTAAATGAGTTTGTGTAAATGGTTAGAGAGACGCCTGGGCCGCTAATCTAAGCCATGCATCATTCATGGTGGAAATTTACTTACATACTATGGTGAACCTTCTGTGATACACCTTGCAATAAAAAACTATTCCAAATGGTAAATAAAAAGGGTGTTGAGATTGTTCATTTGTTTGTTTGTCTTGTCATTTTGATATGGGCTTGTTCCATATCTTGGGACAAGAGGTACCCCAGTTGACGCTCTTGATGATACTATTATGCTTACAATGATATTTAATTGAACTTGCTTTGTTTCCAAGTTGAGTAACACATGGTGTAAGTACTTGTATTCAAGGGGCATGAGACATTCAACCCATTCTTTATCAAGCACACTACTCATATTTGCTTTCACTTTAACCTTAATCATTCAAGATGCTATGATAGGGGCAATGAGAGCTTGACACCAATGAATACCTTATTGCAATCATTAACTTAAGTAGAAGAGTTTGGAAGTTGGATGAAACTTATGCATGCTTTACCTCTACTCACATATACATCTTTCCAAAGTGTCCACCTAATATTCAGATTTTCTCTACACTCTATGACCATTGTAGGATGTTCTACTTATCATTATGCATACATGTGTTCCATATTACTTGCTTGTTACACTTTGTGAACTATCAATGAACATCCTTGTCTTGAATACTTGATATCACTTCATAAACTATTTGCATATTGCTACTCCTTTGAAGAATGAATCATTTGACTATATGTAGCAATAGTAATCATCTTTGATATTCATTGTTAAGTATTAAATTGCAAAGTCCATGTTAGTTTTATCATCTTCATACTCGAGGACGAGCATGGATTAAGCTTGGGGATGTTGATGCATGTAAAATGCATACATGAACTTTGCACTTTAATTGCTTATATTCCAATCATATTTGCATCATATAAGGGTTATATCAATGTTTTATAATGATTTTGGGAATACTTCATAGTTTTCCCATTTATTAATTAACGTCTTTTTTAGTGTTTCAGACTTTCCGGGAGCTTCGGGACTCCAAAAAGGGCAAGGTCAAATAGCACGGTTCAGAATTTTCGAGACGAACGCAATGGGCTTAAATTGAAGACCAGAAGCCCAACAGGCTGGAAATGGGAGGGTCCCACGCGGCCTAAAGTACATGGCCGCGTGGGCCTAGCTCGTTTCCCCTCGGAGCTCCGTGGCCGTCGATCTTTCGTCCACCGACTCCGTCTTGACCTAAAAACGCCTATAAAAAAGGTCCCTGGCGTTTCGCGAAAGGAGGCGGCGGAGAAACACAGAACCACGAAACAGAGAGACAGAAGGCTGCCGCCGGAGAAGATCGGAGGGGGGAAACGCCGCCGGAATCGCCTCCGGAGGGCTCCACCCCCCTCCGGCGTGTTCATCATCAACATCTACAGCAAGAACTTCTTCACCGTCATCACTATGATGAAGGGGGAGTAGTCCACCCCTGGACTAGGGTTTGTGGTGGTAACTTTTGTATCTCTCCTCTCTCTTGAGCTTCACTAATTAGTACCGTATGAGCTGCTGAACATGATTACGGTCATCTATGTAATACCTTTGTGGTGAATATTGTGGTGTGAGATGATTTGTTATGCATTTACCGTTGTGTTGGAGCTTTTGTGATTTGTCATACTTTGAAGTGTGATGTATGTGGGTACGAGATGGCCGATGTGACACGGCATAGGTATTGAGTGACACAGTACCGCCCAACGTCCTTTATCTGGGGTAAAAAGAAAGAGTATGATGTGGGAGTGAGAGAAACCACGCTAGCCTTATGAGGGGTGACCTAGCAACACAAATGAGTATTTCTTTCAACTATGTGTTTTATGACATATAGCCGTCATAAAAAGCTACCATTAAAACATGACAATTGTGTGTACTTTATCTATAACATGATGATCACCGTAGATGAGAGAGAGAGGATTAAGTGAACCCATGAACCATGTCCATTGTTCCTATAAGAAGCACACACTTGAGCTTGTCCTCTTGCTACATAGAGGATTGGGCTTTCTCTCTTTGAGAGCTTTCACTTGCTACTACCTTTGTTTTGTACTCTTGCAAACAAGAGGATTGGGACACTTTTTCATCCATCAAATCAACCATCTTGTTCTCTAAACTTGTTTAGTGCATAATCAACTAAAACTTATGACACTTTAGTTGTAGGGAATAGATAACTTTTCCTTCTTGCTCCTGCGGATCGATACCTTACTTCCACATTGAGAGGTGCTACAGTGATCCCTTGCTCTTGGGGGTTATCAAATGCAAACAGGAAATAAATATGCAATGATGGTGGATGCAATGGTAAATGATATTTTTGGGTTTTTAATGATGTATGCAAGATGAAAAGTATTTTTGTATTTTCGGATTTAATGATGGCTGAAAATAGAAAAGTGGTATATGGTGTTGGAAAGGTGTTTCTTATGATTAAAAATGGACTGGGGTTCATGGTTTCACAAATGCACTCTCTCTTTATAAAGTGGTAGACAATGGAACACACAAAGTTAACATATGAGATTGCAACACAGGGTTTGATAACAAGTTACTTAGATATATGGGCATCACGTCCTAACATAGAGATCTTTTGGTTATTAACCTCTCTTATACTCCACCAAGATGCGAACTAAATCATAACACCTCAGTAATTAAGATAACTCAGAGTATAGCATTAAGTATCATGACATGAAGTGAAAATAAGAACATGCTAGATCTAGTCATGGAGTAGTGGCAATGGTCACGCCCACATCCCCGGTAGCATGGTATTTTAGTTTATCCCTAGTGAGGTAACAAAGTAAGGTAAAGATACCAAAGTGGATCGCAGAACTTTCTCTCACGTTCACTGCACTAGCCACCCCCCGTTACTCCAACTAATGCACACGTTCCCCCCACACGCTCTCATAAACATGCTTGATCAAAACAAGTAGACAAGAACGGGGTACATAATATGCATCTATACTCATAACTGAAACAAACATTGCAATCTCAAACATATATTAACTCATAAAGATCCACCACAAAGGTATTACAACGGTGACCGTAATCATGTTCAGCAGCTCATACGGTGCTAATTAGTGAAGCTCAAGAGAGGAGAGATACATAAGTTACTTCCACAAACCCATAGTCCAGAGGTGGACTACTCCCTCTTCATCATGGAGACGGTGGAGAAGTCGATGGAGAAGATGGAGACCACGCCGGCAGCGCCCCGCCGGAGTTTTCCCCCTCCAATCTGCAGCTCCTGATCTCCGTTTCGGTGTTTCTGTGTTTGTGCGGCGCTCCTTCCAGAGAACGTCGGGGGACCTTTTTTATAGGCGTTTTTAGGTCAAGACGATGTCGGTGGAGCGAAGATCGACGGCAACGGAGCCACGAGGCCCAAACGGGTGGGTCCCACGCGGCCACAGTACCTGGCCGCGTGGGCCACCCGTTTGGCCCTCGGGCCTCCGTTTGCTTGCTTCCTTTTCCCTTCTTCCTTCCAAATATTGACGCCCGTAAATTTCCAGGTGATTTCGTTGACGTTTGGGTCCCTGAAACATTAAAATAAAAACTAGGGTTTTCTGCCTGTGCAGGGTTAATTCCAAAAAATGGAAATATGAAGTATTCCCAAAATCATGATAAAACATTGATATAACCCTTATATGATGCAAATATGATTGGAATATAAGCAATTAAAGTGCAAAGTTCATGTATGCATTTTACATGCATCAACATCCCCAAGCTTAATCCATGCTCGTCCTCGAGTATGAAGATGATAAAACTAACATGGACTTTGCAATTTAATACTTAACAATGGATATCAAAGATGATTACTATTGCTACATATAGTCAAATGATTCATTCTTCAAAGGAGTAGCAATATGCAAATAGTTTATGAAGTGATATCAAGTATTCAAGACAAGGATGTTCATTGATAGTTCACAAAGTGTAACATAGTAGCAAGTAATATGGAACACATGTATGCATAATGATAAGTAGAACATCCTACAATGGTCATAGAGTGTAGATGAAAATCTGAATATGATAGGTGTACACTTTGGAAAGATGTATATGTGAGTAGAGGTAAAGCATGCATAAGTTTCATCCAACTTCCAAACTCTTCTACTTAAGTTAATGATTGCAATAAGGTATTCATTGGTGTCAAGCTCTCATTGCCCCTATCATAGCATCTTGAATGATTAAGGTTAAAGTGAAAGCAAATATGAGTAGTGTGCTTGATAAAGTAAAGGTTGATGTCTCATGCCCCTTGAATACAAGTACTACACCATGTTACTCAACTTAGGAAACAAAGCAAGTTCAAGTTATATCATTGTAAGTAATAATAGTATCATCAAGAGCGTCAACTGGGGTACCTCTTGTCCCAGATATGGAACAAGCCCATATCAAAATGACAAGACAAACAAACAAAATGAACAATCTCAACACCCTTTTTATTTACCATTTGGAATAGTTTTTTATTGCAAGGTGTATCACAGAAGGTTCACCATAGTATGTAAGTAAATTTCCACCATGAATGATGCATGGCTTAGATTAGCGGCCCAGGCGTCTCTCTAACCATTTATACAAACTCATTTAAACTACTTCATTTCCACCTCATTTCACATGATAGCATCCATAGACAAAAGTACATGATATCAACTAAATGAGATGAAGAGCATGTTGAAAGCTTGCATGTGACAGCACATATGGGCTAACTCCAACCTCGAACATTTATCAAGCCACTAGCATCATAATCTTAATCACAATGGGTCATGTTTTATTATGCAAATAAGAAAATGTGCATCAAGTTCGTGAGAGCTATATAACCAATTTTTCCATTGCAATCAATAACATAAACATTTTCATTCAGAGGTAAGATAACACAAAACATGTTAAACATACTCGGAATAGCATAAAGCCAATAGGTAGATATGGTGGACTCACTGGAATAACTTTGGTTGAAGGTGTTGGAAACAAGTTTTTGCTTGTTGGAGTTTTTGGGCTAGCAAAAGGGAGAAAGTTGACCATCTAGATGCATGCATGAGTGTCCATAGAACTAACTAATCCATGTTAAACCAAGTAAATAACAATCAGCACCAAAACATGAATAAGTGATAGCTCTACAAAAAGAATTTGCAAACTATTACTCATAAACAAGCTCATGAATCATGCAACTATATGTATCATTAAAAATCAATCAAACATCCCTTTTCCCAATCTTATAAAAGCATCCAACATATTTCAACCCATATTTCCAGTAGCTCTCTCATATATAATTGATAGTGTGGTGGTCTCTCAAGACTCAAACAAAAACAAAAAACGACGCTCCAAGTTTATGCGATAAAGTGTTTCGATCGAAAAACAGAAGTTGGACGTGTGCAAACCGAGAGTGTGTAGGTCCAGCGGGGTTGTCTTCACATCCCCAAGCTTATGGTCTTCACCATCCTTGGATAGCTCTTGGTGCATCTCCTCCAATCCCTGTGAAAAAACTTCAAAACACCGTTTCTCCCATCTCTTTTCTGTGGGGTGCATTAATAGTGATAAACAAATAGGTTCCTTGCTGCATATAATCCTTGAACAAAAATTCATATGAATGTCCAGAAAGTATAATGTTGTATGCCTACTCATAAACTCAATTGGATCAAAAAGATTCAACTTAAAAGCTCAAAGCATGCATCAAACAAAATGGGACAGAATCTGTCCAGAAAAACAGCAGCAGCAAAACGTATTTTTCTACCCTACCAAACTTTCTCGAAAAATTCCGAAAAAATTCATGCATACAGAGGATGAAAAGTTGCAACTACAGTTCAAATATGAGCTCATTCGGAGTTACAGAATAAGAATTAAAAATCATACCGTGCACTGATTCGTGCAGGAATAAAATCTCCGAACTATAAGCAACTTTTCAAACCAAAAAGGGTAAAACTTGGCACTTTATTAAAAACTCCAGAACCTAACTAGACACAAAATCTCTTGTTACAGCAAGAGGACACAAAGAAAAATCACACATAAAAATAACCGGGTTGCCTCCCGCAAAGCGCTTTCTTTATAGCCATATAGCTAGGCTTCTTACTTGTTGTTTATTGACGAAGCTCATGAGGGAGCTTGAACTTTGGTGGTTCCCTCTTCCTTGGAAAGTGTTCCATGCACTTCTTGTGTGGAAACTGAAACTTTACATTCCCTTCCTTTGAATCAATGATAGCACCTGTGGTACGAAGAAAAGGTCTTCCAAGAATAATAGGACTAGAGGTTTTATTCCCCATATCCATGATTAGAAAATCCACAGGCACAAAAGTCATATGTAACTCTACCATAACATCACTTACTTTTCCCAAAGCATGTTTAATAGAGTCATCAGCAAGTGCTAGTTCAATAGAGCATTTTTCAAGATTTTTCAATTCAAGCACTTCATATAGTTCTTTAGATAAAACAGAGACACTAGATCCTAGATCAAGTATGGCATGGTGTGTCTCTTTTCCAATAGTTACTAGTACCTTAGGTATCCACATATCCCCAAGCTTAGGTGGTATCATAGCCTCTTGGTTGTACCTAGCAATCTTTTCTTTCAAGACATGATTAGCAATATAAGAACCAAAACCTGCTTGGTTAGTGTTGATGGAAGGATCACTTGCAAATTTTTGTAAGATAGATATTAATTCATGCAAGCTACAATTTTCTAAGTCAAGCAAAGGATCCTTGACTTCATTAAGCATTTTAACTTCCTCAACTTTCTTTTCCTCAATCAGCATAAGAGATTCATCATGTTCAGTTTCTTTAGCTTCTTCTTTTAAACTACCAAGTTGAGACATGAGTGGCAACAAATATTCAGGGTAGTTTAATAATTCATCAAGAGTTTCCTCTAAAGTGAGAGGAACATTTTCAGCAAGTTTTTTTGGTATTTTTAATTTTTTATGCAAAACTGAAATAAATATGATATGATATGCAATGACACTAACAAAACAAATAAATTGCTTTGTAAGTAAAAATGGATAAGATGGTGCTCACGTAGGTGCAACCTCCCCAAACTTAGGTGTTAGCACAGGTTGGTGACGTTGACTTTGTTGTGAGATGAATGCGATGATGCACACCCTTGGATAAATCTCTCAGCTACGATTCCCCGGCAACGGCGCCAGAAAACGTCTTGATGATCCCGAAGAGCAAGTCTTGATGCCTGCACAAATAATGGGATTTAGGTTGAGACTCCAGGTGCAGAGTGTATAGTATAGTGGAAGACAGTTTTCCCCACGAGGGGTGACTCGAGGGTTTAATATCGAACTCTCGGGAATCTGCAGTGGTAGATTTATCTTCTTATCCTTCTTTTGGTTACCTACAAAACAAGGTTAGATGTTTTTGTCCTCAACCTCACCTGTGGTTGTCAAGCACAAGGTGTAAGAATGATATCAGGATAGTTATGCAATGCAAACATGAAATAAATATGCAATGATGGTAGATGCAATGGTAAATGATATTTTTGGGTTTTTCAATGATGTATGCAAGATGAAAAGTATTTTTGTATTTTCGGATTTAATGATGGCTGAAAATAGAAAAGTGGTATATGGTGTTGGAAAGGTGTTTCTTATGATTAAAAAATGGACTGGGGTTCATGGTTTCACAAATGCACTCTCTCTTTATAAAGTGGTAGACAATGGAACACACAAAGTTAACATATGAGATTGCAACACAGGGTTTGATAACAAGTTACTTAAATATATGGGCATCACGTCCTAACATAGAGATCTTTTGGTTATTAACCTCTCTTATATTCCACCAAGATGCGAACTAAATCATAACACCTCAGTAATTAAGATAACTCAGAGTATAGCAATAAGTATCATGACATGAAGTGAAAATAAGAACATGCTAGATCTAGTCATGGAGTAGTGGCAATGGTCACGCCCACATCCCCGGTAGCATGGTATTTTAGTTTATCCCTAGTGAGGTAACAAAGTAAGGTAAAGATACCAAAGTGGATCGCAGAACTTTCTCTCACGTTCACTGCACTAGCCACCCCCCGTTACTCCACCTAATGCACACGTTCCCCCTCACACGCTCTCATAAACATGCTTGATCAAAACAAGAAAACAAGAACGGGGTACATAATATGCATCTATACTCATAACTGAAACAAACATTGCAATCTCAAACATATATTAACTCATAAAGATCCACCACAAAGGTATTACAACGGTGACCGTAATCATGTTCAGCAGCTCATACGGTGCTAATTAGTGAAGCTCAAGAGAGGAGAGATACATAAGTTACTTCCACAAACCCATAGTCCAGAGGTGAACTACTCCCTCTTCATCATGGAGACGGTGGAGAAGTCGATGGAGAAGGTGGAGACCACGCCGGCAGCGCCCCACCGGAGTTTTCCCCCTCCAATCTGCAGCTCCTGATCTCCGTTTCGGTGTTTCTGTGTTTCTGCGGCGCTCCTTTCAGAGAACGACGGGGACCTTTTTTATAGGCGTTTTTAGGTCAAGACGAAGGCGGTGGAGCAAAGATCAACGGCAACGGAGCCACGAGGCCCAAACGGGTGGGTCCCACGCGGCCACAGTACCTGGCCACGTGGGCCAGGCCCGTTTGGCCCTCGGGTCTCCGTTTGCTTGTTCCTTCTTCCGTAGTCCTTCTTCCTTCCAAATATTGACGCCCGTAAATTTCCAGGTGATTTCGTTGACGTTTGGGTCCCTGAAACATTAAAATACAAAACTAGGGTTTTCTGCCTGTGCAGGTTAATTCCAAATAAATGGGAAAACTATGAAGTATTCCCAAAATCACGATAAAACATTGATATAACCCTTATATGATGCAAATATGATTGAATATAAGCAATTAAAGTGCAAAGTTCATGTATGCATTTTACATGCATCAACTGCCCTAGCCCAGCTAAAGCCACCGTCCACGACGCAGTTGCACGGACTTGTCGGTGATGCATGCTATGGCGCGTAGCACCGATCCGGCCGTCTTGCACCAAACTGGAAGGTCTTGGGCTTCGCTTTGCTTGCCGTGGATGGTCGGTGTCCTTTAATCACCAAAGAGGAAAGCTTTGGCCGGCACGCTCTGCGGCGGGGCGCAGGCGCGCGCGTCACTCTAAAAGAGACGCAGGCGCACATGGTCCCTGACGCGGAGTCACGGGTACGCTGTTGCTTGTCTTCTCCCGCTCGAGGCCTGGCGGGGATCCTTCCCTCGCGAGGGTGGCCTCGCGAGACTGGTTCTTGGGCTGACTTGGCTGACCGCCACCTTGGCCTCTCGAGGCCGGGGTCCTCAGCGGACCGTGCCTTCATGAGGCTCTGGGGCACGTGTCATGCCTCTTTAGCTGTTGACTTGACTTGGTCTTCCACGTGTAATCTTCTGGGCCAAAGGCACACGGGCCGTGGTACCCTGGTTTCCACTAGTCCGACAGTAGCCCCCGGGCCCGCGTCTTGCATGCATCTTGTCCGTTGGATGCGAAGGGGCGTGGGCCCTAGAACAGGTGCCGTTCTCGGGAGTACGGACGCGTGGCGTGATGGTTCGTTGCGTACGAACCCACGATGGCCGCGACGCCTCGGTAACCGTCCAGGCTGACACAAAACATGTGCCGCGCGCGGGGTGGCAGTCCCATCATCTTCCTTGTTCCACTCTCGAGTGCTTCGCCTCCCTTTTTCCTTGGCCGCCGCCTCCATCTTTGAGCGTGATGTCGTCGGAGAGGAACATTCATGGAGAAAAGAACCCGATGGAGACGCGGTTGTCGATCTCTAGCTCACGTCACACCTCTCCCCCACCAGGAATCATGGCTGGAAGCTCTAGCCTGGGCTCCGGCGGGCCTACCAGAACGGCCCCGCCTCTCTCAAAAAGGCGGAAGGGCCACTGGTACGCCTTGGATGAGTGAGTTTCTCCCCCCTGACACTTGCGATTTCATCATCTATGCTTTGCACCTGATTTCTTGCTCCGACACAGGGCTCCTCCGTCGAAGAAGTGGAAGGCAGGGGAGTCGCGGAGGAGAGCGGCGAGCTCCTCTGAAGCTAGCCGCCGCCCGTCCTCCGATTTACCCCCGGCTAGTGCGGGCTCAAACAGGGTGCGTGAGCCTGCACCGCTGGCTGGGCCCTCGTCAAGCCCTTTGCCGGCCGTCGACCCACTGGCTGCAAATGTCTCTATGTCCACGCCTTCTCCAACACCTCCCCCCTCTGCCAGTGTTCCTGGTGTAGCTGGCGGTGCCGCCTCTTTGGCCGCTGCTGAGGCGTCCGTCCCGACGCCTGACGAGGTGCCGACGGCAGTGGAGGTGGACCCCCCTAGCCTTCGGGCATCTCCTGCGGCTGCGGTTAGGGAGTCAGAGGACGCATATGTCGGCCTGACCAGCTCTGGCCCCACACGGAATGAGCCCGAGGCGTCGGCCGGCTTTTTCCCGGCTGAGTGGATCTTGCAGTCACCCGGCAGTAACTCCGTGCTGAGGGGTAGTGCCGTGCAAATTGCCCATGGCGTTCTCTCTGGCCTTGAAGCGGAGCTTCGATCGCATGAGGCCTTGGTGGCTGCGGAGCAGGCTCGCCTTGCCCAGGCATGGCGTCAACTAGAGGTTGCGCGGTCTTCAGCCGCTCGCGAGGCGGAGCCAACTTAGAGGGTCGCTGCTAATGAGAGACTTGCGGTGATCGAAGCCCCTGAGAAATCCTTCCAGGAGTGGGCCGACTCCGAACGCCGGAAACTCCAGGACCGAGCAGCCGTTGTGGCGGCTCATGAGGGTGAGGTGGCCGCGGCCGAGGCGGCGTGTGTCAAGACAAAGGAGTAGGAGGCCTCCCGCTCCTAGGTCCTTACGCTTCGTGAGGGTGACGCGTCTCTCTGGGAGCAAGAGCTGGAGAAAACTGTTCAGGACTTGAGCGCAGAACGGGCCCGACTGGAGCTTCGTTGGAGGGGATTACAGCCAGAGAGGACTCTTATGAGGAGCGCTTTGCGAAGGCTCAGGCTTTTTTCCAGGAAAGACAGGAAAAATTCCTGAAGGAGACCGAGGAGCGGGCCAACGCAAAGATCGAGGCCGCACGCGAGGAGTATATGCCCGACTGCAGTGACGACCTCAAGGCGCAAGGGAAAAGCTTCGCCAAGAAGCACCAGACTTTTACCCTGAAAATCAATGATCTGGAGGGGAAGCTTTTCAATCTTCGTGCTTCCTTTGAAGAGGCCGTCGAGGCGAGGGGCACCGCTGAAGCGGAGCTAGCTTCGCTGCAGGCCCAGGTGGCCCCCCTAACGGCGACGATTTAGGAGGCTCAGGAGGAGGCGAGCCATGCGCAAATGTTGCAAGACGAGCGCGTGAAGATGTTCCGCGTGCTTGCTGTGCGGGCTCGCTCTGCCGTTTCTCATCTGGGCGTCGAGAGGCCGCATCCCCCCGAGGTGGAGAGTGACGCATCTTACCTCTACTTCTTCACGCGGCTTGTCGAGAAGCTGGAGAAATCCGCCAAGGGACTAGACGACCTTGTGACCGACGAATGTCGCGATCTTCTGGGTGCGGCCATCAGTCGCGTTTTCTGCAACCTTCGCTGTGTCAACCCTTTCTTTGATTTCGACGAGGTTTTGAAGCCGGTACATGCGGATCAACATGCGGCGCTTGTGGAGAAGGTGAGGGAGCACGTGCTGGTCCTTGCGGCGATGGTTAATAGGAAGGCGCCAATGGTGGCTGATGGCGTAGAAGATGCCAGCGACAACGAGGAAGATGCAGGTGATGCGGAGAGCTCTGACGACAGCGATGTCTCCTCTTGATCCTCCTGTAATGCCCCAAGGATGGAAGCTTTTGTAAAATCTGAAACCTTCGCTCTATAACCAGTTGGCCTTAAGTTTATCGTGCTGGTTTGTTTTCCTTTTGGGGGTTTCATAAGGTTTTTGTGTCTCTTTGCCCACTGCTTTTGGTGTTCTACGCCTCTAAGGCCCAGCCCCGAGCGTGTATCGGCACCGCCCTGCCGAGGTATGCTCAGCGAGGATGGGGGACATTCCACCTCGCGAGGTGGTAAGGGCTCTTGAGGCTCGCTGCTCAAGGGCCCCCTTTTGGCGTTCAAACAGCCCATGGAGCTCAGAACTTGAACCCACGGTGCCTCAGGAAAGAGAACAAACTTCTGGATAGGGTGAGGACCCTAAGGAAACTTCTCGCCTCCCGAGCCTCTGGAGGCTTGTGGTGTCAGCGCCGGGCTGTGCCTCAGGAGGCTTTTGTCCTTCGCCTAATTTTCCGTAGTGATTCCTGCGTCCTGTTTTGCGACAAAGGCAAAGCAACGAGGGTTGCGACGGTACACGCTTGCTGATCCGTGCCTGGTGTTGCACGAGGAGATTGGCACCAAGGACCTTTGGAGGTGGCGTGTACGAGGGTGTCCCCCTGAATCCACATTAGGTTTACTTGGGTTTTTCGGAGCTGCAGGGACGGACCCGACACAGACACCGTGCCCCAGCCCCCGCTCGTGTGACACTCAGGTAGAATCGAAGGCGCGTATCAAAAATAAGAAGCTTACCGAGGGTAAGGACACATAGAGATATGCATGGCACGAAGCGCATTGTTTACTGCTGAATGAATAGGTTCATTACAAAACGGCCATCGTGATGAGCACGAGGCGAGGAGACCCTCGTGGAGAGGAGTCTTATTGAGTCTGTAGTGGCCGCGTGGCACCCTCAAGAATCAAAATAGCCGCCGTGATGAACACGGGGTCACACTCGGAGTGTGTTGGAGTCTTCTTCGGCCTAGTATTGGCGCTGGGGAGATGTGGGTGGAGAATGTCTTAACCAGGAGATGCAAAAAGTGCTGGGGCAAGCATGCCACCGCTTGCCGGAGGGTGCGGCACAGGTCTTCCTACTGGGAGGCAGGGTCCTGTGCCTGCGGGGGTAGCCCCCGAGCTGTTGACAGCAAGGTCCAGCCTCTTGGCGACAGTGAGCTCTTTGGAGGCGGAGAGCTTCTTCTTCTGCGCTGGCGTGACCAGTGGCTCTGGAGCCAGGAGCGCTTTGGGAGAAGCCCCCTTGGTGGGTGGCGCCTTAGCGGGGCGGGTCTTGGCGGGGGGGGGGGGGTGCTTTGATAGCAAATAGTTTTGCGGGGTAAGCCTCGGCAGGGCACCGAGCCGCTGCCCTCTTTGTCGCGGCCTTCTCCTGAGAGGTGAACTGCTTCTTTTTGGAGGGCGCGATCTAATCGGGGCCGTCCTTGTTGGCGGGGTAGGTGGTAGCCGTGACCTTGTAGACGTCCACGACAGTGCGCACTGAGTCCTTCTCATCACAGCGGATGGTGATGGTGCTGCTGCAACCTGGTATCTTGACGACGTTGTAGGCATGGTGTGTGATCGCCATGAACTTGGCCAACGCGGGGTAGCCCAAGATGGCGTTGTATGGCAGGTTGATGTGGGCCACATCAAAGTCGATGAGCTCGGTACAGTAGTTGTCTTGAGTGTCGAACGTGACGGGCAGATGCACCTACCCAAGGGGCACTGTGGTCCCATCCGTCACCCCTGAGAAGGGCCTCGTTGGCATCAGTGCTCGTGAGCAGGTCGAAGGTATCGACAGAGAGTACATTCAGACCTGCTCTCCGTCGATGAGCGTTTTGGTGACGGCGACGTTGTTGATGGTGGGAGTGCACACCAGCGGGATGGTGCCCATAGCTGCAGTGTTCTTGGGGTGATCGCTGGATTCGAAAGAGATTTTGTACTGCGACCACTTGAGGGGCTTTCCGGCGGCGACCTTTGGGAGGGCGGCGTTGACCTCGCGAGTGAGCTCCTTGAAGTGTCGGTTGGAGATGGGAACCTGTGCTTCCCCGAGGATGCACGCGGCCCACCTGCGAGGCTCTTGGTAGCCCCCTGCTTTTTCATCAGGGAGGTTGTTGTTGTTCTCCTTAGGCTGTGGCTGGGCAGCATTGGCTTGCTGGTTGGCCTGCTGAGGATACTGACCCTCCTAAGGATACTGACCCTGCTGAGGGTAGTGACCCTGCTGGTTGTAGTTGTTGCCACGATCCTGCCAGCGTCCACCATTGTGATCGCCTCCGCACCGTTACGGCGGTTCTGGCGGCCTTCACGAATCTTCTTGAGTTCAAAACAATCCTCGGTGTTGTGAGTGTTCAGCTTGTGGAAGCCACAGTACTTGCCACCCTTCTTGTCATCTTCTTCTCCGCGCTTGAGCTTTTGCCCGGGCTCGGGCTCAGGCTCCGCCGCTAGGACGGCTGGTGCCTTACGCTTGGTTGGCTCCTTGCTCTTGCTCTTGGCTTTTGCTGCATCGGGGTCGTCCAGCTCAGGGCAGTTGTGGGCGAACAGGCGGCCCTCTTCTGCCTTGGCACACTTGTCGGCGAGGTGAAAGAGTAGGACCACAGAGGTGAGGGAGTCGGCATAGATGCCGAGCTTCTCAAGCATCTTGGTGTCTGTGACGCTGGCGGAGAAGGCTCCGATGACAGCGTCGTCGTTGATGCCCGGGATCTTGTTGCGGACTTGGCTGAAACGCTGGATGTACTTGCGCATCGTCTCGCCCTGGCGCTGCTTCACAGCAGGGAGGTCGTTGAGGGAGAGGGGACGCTCGTACGTGCCTTTGAAGTTGGCAACGAACTGCTCGCACAGCTCTCCCCATGACCCTAGGGAGGCCTCGGGGAGATTCAAGAGCCATGAGTGGGCAGCATCCTTGAGGTCCATGGGGAACCAGTTGGCCATGACCCGGTCGTCGCCGCCCGTAGCTTGGACTCCCACGGTATAGAGCTATAGAAACTCTACGGGGTTGAGGGTGCCGTCGTAGCGTGGAGGTAGCTTTGGCCAGAACTTGGGTGGCCACACCACGCGCTGCAGCTCTCGCGTGAGGACTAGGCAGCCCCTGCTGTACGAAGTGTGGCCGCCCGTGAGGACGGCTCAGTTTGGGTCACCGGCTGCAGCGATGTCGCGGACCGTCCGGTCCTGGCGCTCGAGGTTCACGCGGGCGTCCTCTGGAGCCGTTGTGATGATTTGGCAGCTGATGCCGCCGAGGTCCGGGGAGGATGCGTCATGAGAAGGAGCTCCGCTCGGAGCGCGAGCGTCTGGGTGCAGTCCGCAAGCTCCTCCCGACGGAGGCGGAGGAGGTGGGGGAGGAGGAGCGTCGTGCGCTACCCTTCCTTGTGGCGCGGGTGGCGCCAAGGAATGTGATGGCGCCGGGGCGATTCTTGCGGCGTTGACGAACTCTGTGACTTGTAGGAGCCACGCATCATGTCCGGCCTCAGTGGGATGGTAGCGGAGCAGTTCCTGTGCCATGAGGAGCACAACCCCCGGTGTCGGTGGAGCTCGGGTGGAGGCCGACGTGGTGTGGCCGTCAGATGGCAGCAACGGGCTCTGCTGAGAAGGGTGGAGGGAGGAAGCGGAAGCTTCCTCCGCTCCACCCTCAAAGGCGGCGGGAGCCGCACGCCGGCGAGGGTTGTTGACGACGGGCTCAGTGGTGACCCGGCTGGCCGCCCTGCGGCGAGTGTCGACCATGGCGATGAAGGAAAACGAAGATGCGCCTCAGTCCCCTACCTGGCGCGCCAAATGTCGTTTAAAAGTCCCACGGGGTAGTGAGTTCGAACACAGAGGACCAAAACACGCAATCGACGGAACCTTCGGTGACCTCGGTGAACACACACACGCGGCAAGGAGACACAACGGTTTACCCAGGTTCAGGCCACCGTGATGGTGTAAAACCCTACTCCTGCTTGTCTGGGATTGCACTACTTGTAGCGGTTACAGTACATGTGCTTGTAGATGAATCGGAGATGGATCCTTGCTAAGGTTGTGGCACGACACCTTTTATAGTGCTCTGGTCCTCTTCCCCCAAAGGCATTGGCGGGAAGGGTTGCCACATAGCACCAAAAGATGGTACCGGCGCACTGCCCTAGCCCAGCAAAAGCCACCGTCCATGGCGCTGTCGCACGGACTTGTCGGTGACACATGCAGTGGCGCGTAGCGCCGGTCCGGCCGTCTTGCACCAAAGTGGAAGGTCTTGGGCTTCGCTTTGCTTGCCGTGGATGGTCGGCGCCCTTTAATCACCAAAGAGGAAAGTTTTGGCCGGCACGCTCTGCGGCGAGGCGCAGGCGCGCGCGTCACTCGGAAGGAGACACATGCGCACATGGTCCCTGATGCGGAGTCACGGGTACGCTGTTGCTTGTCTTCTCCTGCCCGAGGCCTGACGGGGATGCTTCCCTCGCGAGGGTGGGGTCCTCAGCGGACTGTGCCTTCGTGAGGCTCTGGGGCACATGTCGTGCCTCTTTAGCTGTTGACTTGACTTGGTCTTCCACGCGTAATCTTCTGGGCCAAAGGCACACGGGCCGTGTTAACCTGGTTTCCACTGGTCTGACACTAGACATAGGCAATAGTGTCTTTTCAACATGCAAAATCTCAACTCAAAACAATTCATATTTCGGGCTATATACCAGAATCTCAAGTTCAAATTTTGCACTATTTATTACTTTCATAATCAAATTTTGTCATTTTTGTACACCCAAAAATACAACATATTTACATTCGAGATTTTTACATGTCGGTAGAAGACAATATAATGTACATCCAGGATTTTTTCTCAAACTTTTTGGAAGTCATGATCTTTAAATTTTGCCAAATAAAGGGCTACATGTATTTCGGCCTCCAAATTGCTGCACCGGAGTCCTCCCCTGAAACAATTGTATATTGGCATGGTGGAACTTTTTAGTTCCACCAGCCAGCCAAGTTCCTCTTAAATAATTTCATACGTGAATCTGGCCCATTTTACTACAATGCCCATAAAGATCAACATGCTATGCACACCTATTTGAGCGGAAGCTAGGCATCAATTGGAGCCTTGGAGGCTGATACTAGTCCTACGTCACCGGCTAATCAAATGAACGTATAAATTTCAACTCTACTAGTTTCGGTACGGTGCCTGCTAGCATGATTTGAGGCGTGCTGCGTGCATGGCATGAATCCTCGCCAGCCGATGTAAATGTGCAAAATGGGCGACCCATGATCAGCCTGTGCATCCAGGGGTTGTGCGGGGTTTTGCTTGTTTGTCAATCTGGCGATAATTCTCCGGTTTTGGTTGGGTTGGTTCGGTTTCGACGTACTTATTAGACGGGCGTGTGAAAATATGTCGACCGTTTTTTGGCCTACGTTGATTTTCCTCTTCACCCTCTCCACACGTTTCTCCCGCCCTCGATCTCGAACCACCACCGCTTGTATCCCCGAGTCCTCCCACGCCACTTCCAAACCGGTGTGGAGGTTCCCATTACCCCGTTACCGAGACTCTCCTTGCCTCCTTTTTTTTGCGAATTCGGAGAGCTTTATTATTAATCAACGACAGGATTACTCTCTCCATGTCTCTCCCCCGCACCCTCCCTTGCTATTTTTTTTTACATATTAGGGCATGTACAATGGTAGAGAAGTCGCGCCCTCTTAGCCATCCACATCATTTAAAGAAGATAAAATTATAAGTTGTACAATGTATTATCTTTTACTGTCATTCCTAACAATTAATGAGAATTAATTATATTTTAGTAGGAAATTTTATTTCTAAGGGAAGAAAAATGATACACTGGTGAAATTAGTCTTATCTTATTTTGTAAGATATCATCTCTTAGCTAAAGGGAAGGCAATCTCCACTTTCTTCATTCACTCTCCTCTAACTAGATAAATATCCTACGTGTCAACGCTAAGAGAAGGCTGACGTCACCCTATTATACATGCCCTTAGTTCACTTTCGTAGTCCCCCTAACACGGGTTTTTGGGCCAAAAAAAAAGCAGGCTAAAAAAAGTAGTTGGTGATGGTGACAGTGTTGAGTGCCTGAGTTGTGACAACGACACGAGTACATTATTTGTTACGACATTTGTTACTCCCTCCGTATCAAAATATAAGATGTTTTACTTAATTTTAATACACATGTATTTAAACATGTTTTAGTGCAAAGTTCATGTGAATCTGGCACTACGACATGTCTAAATATATGTGGGTCAAAAGTATGTAGAACATCTTATATTTCGTTATATTTTGATACGGTGGGAGTATTAAGTACCAAAAGAGCCACGCGATGTATGCGCGCTCTCCGCCGGTGGATGCTCCAACGTGATTAGCTGAATCAATGCACGTTATGTCATGTGGATTTAACGAAAGTCAAGCCTGGTTCTGTATAGTGAATCATGAACGCCCTCATATTATACAATGTACGAACTCGGTCGTGATATATGGTGGCGACACCAGTTTGACTAAGGGCTGGAGTAATACCTACTCCCTTAATTATGTGATTAGCTGGATGAGTGCACGTTATAGACCTTAGCCTTGTGTGATTAGCTGGATGAGTTGCATGCACGACGGCAACGAATTGATAATCGAGATCGCTGTAGTTAAATATTTTTTTGAAAGAATTGCTGGCTTTCGATTTCTTAGTAGGTAGCGTATTTACAGAGTGGCCAGGAAACCAAGGAGCAACTGAAAAGAATTAAAGAGAAATAAAACAAAAGCATGGTAAAGCTGTTAAAAGAGATGAACCCAGTTCTCAGGTCTAAGACAAGTACTGTCTTCTATATAAACATATCAAGCCCTTCAAGAAAAAAGCAACCACCACGCAGAAAGCAACCAGGCATATGCCCACAGAACAAAGCAAGAGATCCACCCAGAGCCATGGATCTCGCTACGGTCGCCATGGCCGGCCTGCTCCCCAAGCTGGCCGAGCTCCTCAAGGAGGAGTACAAGCTGCAGGAGGGCGTGAAGAAGGACGTCGAGTCTCTGTCCCGAGAGCTCGGCAGCACACACGCCGCCCTACGCAAGATGGCCGAGGCGGTGCCGGGAGATCTGCTTGACGAGCAGGTTAGGCTCTGGGCTACCGATGCCAGGGAGTTGTCGTACGACGTGGAGGATGTCGTCGACGGCTTCCTGGTGCACGCTGAGGGGTCCGGGCCTGCCAGCTCTGGCACGGAAACCTTGGAGGAGCTCATGAAGAAGATGATGGCCATATTCGAGAAGGGCAAGACTCTCTCGCCGATTGCCAATGCGATCAGAGGCATCCGGGACCAGGTCCTGGATGTGGTTGCTCATGCTAAACCGGCTGGCACGACCGACATTCTCGAGCCTTGCCAGTTGCGAGCTCTGTGCAAAGACCAGAAAGAGATTGTTGGCATTGAAGGGGCGAGGGACGAGGTCGTGAGAAGGCTCACAGATGGGGACGATAATAATCAGCTCAAGATTCTCTCCATTTTTGGATTTGGTGGATTGGGCAAAACTGTTGAATCTATGGGATCATCTAGGTCTAGATCAAAACGGTAGAACAGAGGAAGGAGAGATAATGGAGGTACCTTCTCCTCTTACAGCACGAACCCGGAGTGCCGGCCATGGTGGAGATGGCTGGCGATGGCAGTGAGTGGCGGCGGTGGTGGAGCTTCCCGCTGCTACTGACGCAACCCTAGATCGGTAGGGGGTCTTGGTGGGGTGCCTGGCGCACCAGTCAACCTCGTACTGAGTGCCGCCGGCCCCCACCTCTTTATATAGGCAGCGCAACAGGGGCCCACCAACCAGGGTTTGGTTGGGCGCCCCCGATCAGGGCGTGATCATGGGGTCACGGTGAGTCGTTGGACTCACGCGTGTGGAGATCAACCTAACATTCTCCCCCTTGATCTCAACTTTTCACTTTTACTCACTTCATCACAGATCGATACATAGAGCATGTTTCATCGTCTCAGCTCAATTGCCGATAGAATCAGACAACTACAATATACCTATTTGTTTTGTAACAAATTCTTTGATCTTTTTGGGCCTCTTTATTGTCCGGAAATAATATAGACTATACCATAAACCCATGTCGACTATGTGTTCTCCAAAACACACTGGGCGGTAAGCCTTTAATTAGCAGATCTGTAAACACTTGTGTGTTTCTTTTATCTATTCCTCTTATGCTCCAAGCATTTCAACATAATTCCGGACTTTCTCCTTTACAACGTATAACTCTGTGTCAATGTGTTTGGCACCACACTTGACTCGTTGTCTTAGGAGTGAATTACTTAATGGTTATTGCTGTTGTCAACCATTATCAATTCCGGGTACAGGTTTCTTAACCATTTTGCCTATCCCTCAGCCTCATATGATGCTATAACATATCTTTACATCACATTGATGTCAAAACTTTAATTCTTTGGAGATTTTCCACACAAAAACTCCAAATGTGAAAATTTAGCGACAATTGTGGATTTCGCTATACATTTCACAAATTCTTTCAGAGTACTCCCAACCTTTTGAGAGCACTCTTATAGATCTATCTTTGTACTCACAACCTTTTGAGAGCACTTGTTTCTTTTAGCATGAGGCCAATATCTTTGATTCCATTCCAGTGATCTATATCTGGATTGGACATTGCCAAAACAACCCGGATACGTGAATTGTCAGGGTAATATTGAGCAACCAACAGCGGAAGCACATGGTACCATATCCATTTGATCCGTTCTATGTTATCTCTTGGAACACTAAAGTTCCCAATTCCATTACCCTTGTCAATAAGAACAGGCGTAGGTTTTCTCGACGTGCATGCTTTAGAGACTTCTTCTCAGCATGTCCATGCGATATTTCTAATACCCCTTTTCTTCTTTTCTTAGTAAATCTCGATACTTTTAACGACATACGCTCTACCGAGAATACTCTTTTGAGGACAAGAACTTCTTTTCTCTACCGGTAGTAGATTGACATCACCACTAGCAAGTAGGATATCATCCACATACACAGGATTAGGAAATGAATTTCCCATTCTATAAGTTTGTAGAAAAACGATTGTCCTCTCATTCTTTTTAACCCAAAATAACTTTTGATTCCTGTGACTTGCTCTAGTCCGTAAGATCCCTTGTGTTCTTTTCTTTCATCTGATGTAACTCAGATCATTATGTGCCATTATCACTCGTTATAATCTATCCGATATCTTTTAGCGCAAAGCTTTCGATTTAAAATCGCTTTTTACATATTTCCTTTGGAGTCACATTGGCGTTGTAGACCCTTTATAGCCTACTGTTTTGGCTCCATTGGAAATTACTTATGAGTCCCAAACATCGTCGGGATTCACATAGTCTCTAATCATTAAGACAAGTAGACACTTGTCAAAATTGATTGAGCGCTTCTTATAATTTCTGTAAATGAGGTGGGATCAACCTTCATTTAAATTTCTCTGATATAGACTTTATAGTCATCTGTTTTTCTCATATGGGGATGTTGTTGTTCTGTCATTGCCTAGAGGCAATTAATTCTGTAGTCTTCTATTGCTATAGCTCTTACAAGGACCTAAAACACAAGATCCATGTTTGCTTGTTCATCTCTATTATAAAGCAACAAGCTCCCCCAGATAAAATCTATTTGAGCCTTAGGTATATTCATACCATGCTCCCCCAGATTACTCCATTTTCTCTAAAAATGGTGTATCCTTAATCCTTTTAATTTGGGTTTATTCTGTTAACCTGTCAATCTGTCTTCTTTATGGCACTTTGAGTACCGTCCTTAGTCTCCTTTCGGAGCTGTAAAATATCCAAGAATACATCTATTTCTTTACTTTAGGGGTATCATTATTATGACCGGCGTACTCCCCAGACGATCATAATTCATTATAGATCACTTAGATGCATAATATGCATCACATTATCTGAAGTATAGGGGAGTTTATTCTGTAACATTCTCTATCTCCCCCTCGAAATGTGGCAAGAACCTTTTTACCACAATTTCGAAACTTTGATTATCTGCTTTATTCAAAATGAAGTTATTTTTTATCTGCTTCATTCAAAATGAAGTTGTCTTTTAATGTATGGGAGTACTTTTTCCTCATTCCTTTTCAAAACTCTCAAGAGTTCTTTCTCAATGGTACTTTTGCAAGTCACACTTGCATGCCATTCTCATCTTTAGGTTCTTTTGTAACTTTATTCTCTTTTGACTCATTAAGTGCTTTGTAACTATGACACATAAAGTGTGCGGTCGATATAAAAACACATGAGTCATCACATCTTCTTCCTGTCATACAGGATAAGTCCTTTGTCAAAATTTTCTCCCGCCATGCGAGTATTTTCCCAGACTTTTCCCACCACGTGGGTATTATTATCATCTTTTCCCGTCATGCGGGTAATTAAGAGACACAGATGCCACAATTGGCTCTTTAGACTGCATATTCAATCATCAAATTGAGAAATAAATCTGAATACTCTTTTATACACATGCTTAATCCAACGTTAGTCAAATTAAGCATTCATGTTGCTCGTTTAAAAAAATTCTTCATATAGAGTACATGAAAGAAATTCGTTAAACAAAACTCTGAATGATTTCTTTGTTTTCTGCATGGAGAGTACATGAAAGACATTTGTCAAACAAGACTCTCGATGGTCTATTTGCAGTCATTCTTTAGAGAGAACATACTCTCTCACTTTATGACCTTTCTTGGTCATCTTTCGGGTCACAAGTACCCATCCTTTTGTTTTCACGAATGAAAACATGAGAATCTTTGTCTGAGAAAATATTCAATAATAATAAACAATAATGAGCATAAAAATAACCCTACGTTGGTGCACATTAAATCTTTATAAAACTTTCTTCTATATTCTAAAACACCGTTGGGCAGAATTAGAATGAAACATCATCTTTCTACACTAATTCTACATCACCGTTGGGCAGAAATAGAATCAACGCACAAAACTTATAAACAGAACGATGATAATATTTCTATTGCAATAAAGAACTCTGTTCAGAAAATAACATTATCATCAATTCTATTGCAGCGGAAACATGAAATGTACATATTTCTATAGTTCAAGAACATTTCTTGATCTTTTATCTTTTCTCTGAAAATTGATCACTTTGATGCAAAATTATCAGAGATCTAGCCCTTTGACTATAGAACTCACATAATTATAGTACTGCTATTATCAACGTTGGTCAGAAGATAACAATACCATAATTTAATCTGTTAAACAAATATTTCTCTTTTTCCTCCTCTCCAATTAAATTTTCCCGTTGGTTCCAATTTAATTAGAGGAGAGTCCTTTTACTTTACAGTAGAAACTGTAAAATATTCTCTGTATTTCACAAACAATGTACTGTTCTGGTCTGTTCTCTAAAACAAATTCATTGAATTTGAAAAGAGATAATCTTTTAGCAAAATCTTTGTCATGAAAGACTTTTCTGTCCTTTAATTAAAATTCTCCTAGAGAATTTAATTAAAGATCTAAACAAATTCACTGAATTTGAAAAGAGATCATCTTTTAGCAAAAACTTTGTCTTAAAAATGCTTTTCTGTCCTTTAATTAAAATTCTCCTAGAGAATTCAATTAAAGATCTAAACAAATTCACAGTGGAATCTGTATGTCTTTTCTTTTGATCTCAAAACAAATTTTCTCAGTGAAAACTTTAACAAAATCATAAACATTGCAATAATCACTTTAACATGCTCCTCTTAAAATTTTAATTCTCACTTTCAACTCTTTTGACCTTTTAAATTGAAAGGAGCACATTTATCTATTTGCAGCGGAAAAATATGAATTAAAAATTCATGAACTTTATACTTTGCAGAAGCTTTTCTTTTACTTTTCTTTTTCCTAAACAAATGAATTCGTTGGAAAACAAATTGAATAGGAAAAAGTAGCTGAAAAACAACTAAAATATGCTTCTGAAAAAAAAATTAAAAAAAATAACAGAGTAAAACAGATAAAATACTCTGTAATTCGTGGGGCCCAGCCCACGGCCTTTAACTTTCGGTCCACGGCCCGTTTAGCTACGCGCCGCGCGCGCGGTGCACAACCAGCAGCAGCAGCCCACGGCCACTGCACTTTCGGCCCGAGAGCCCATGTCGGAGCTAGGGTTTCACTCTCCACCGTCCGATGGCATCGAACGGCCGCGCGGCGATCTCGGTCGAACAAAACCGAGGGGAATGGCCACCGCGCGAACCCTAGCCCCATTCTGTTCCTCCCCCGCGTCCTCCTCTGTTCTCGCTCCGCCGTCGCCCGCAGGCAAGTGAGCGAGCGGCGCCGCCACCTGCTGCCTCCTCCCACCAGAGAGTGAGAGCGCGGCAACAGAGTCGAGACCGGCACCCCTCTGGCCCCTTGCCGACACGTGCGTCCACCCGCAGGTGAGCGCACCGTCGTCAAGAGGTGCAGTGGCGGTGCCACTTTGCCGGCGACGACCGGTAGGTGGAGATCCGGCAGAGCGCCGTCTCCCTTTTTCTCTTTTGGCCTTTTCCTTTAGACTTCTTTGGATTCGATGTCCGATCTGTTCTAGGGTTAGGGTTCTTTGCTCCAGGAGGAGTGTGTTCTTCTCCCAGATGCCTCGGCTTGCCGATGCGCATCTGGGTCGAGAGGAACTGGCGCGGCCCGAATGGCGGCGCTCCTTTTCCGGCGATCCCGAAGGCGTTCCGGTGAGTCTTTCTTTCCCTTCTGCCTTCTTTTTCTTCGATCTGGCATTTAGGGTTTCGGGGAGGGGATCCTTTTTCTTTTGCTTTTCTTTTCTGTTTCTTTGCTACCGAAGAATCTAGAACCCTAGATGGCTCTGATACCAATGTTGAATCTATGGGATCATCTAGGTCTAGATCAAAACGGTAGAACAGAGGAAGGAGAGATAATGGAGGTACCTTCTCCTCTTACAGCACGAACCCGGAGTGCCGGCCATGGTGGAGATGGCTGGCGATGGCAGTGAGTGGCGGCGGTGGTGGAGCTTCCCGCTGCTACTGCCGCAACCCTAGATCGGTAGGGGGTCTTGGTGGGGTGCCTGGCGCACCAGTCAACCTCGTACTGAGTGCCGCCGGCCCCCACCTCTTTATATAGGCAGCGCAACAGGGGCCCACCAACCAGGGTTTGGTTGGGCGCCCCCGATCAGGGCGCGATCATGGGGTCACGGTGAGTCGTTGGACTCACGCGTGTGGAGATCAACCTAACAAAAACAACTCTTGCCAAGGCAGTGTATGATTGTCTTCGCGTGCAATATGACTATGGGGCTTTTGTTCATGTGGGTCGTAGCTCTAATACGAAGGAAGTATTCAAGGATATCCTCATTGATCTTCGAAAATATAATGAAGAAGCATCATTGTTGGATGAAAGTAAGCTTATTGAAAAACTCCGAGGACTACTTGAGAACAAGAGGTACGGCACCGCTAACCTTTACTAGAATACACGTTTGTATATTTCAAACCATGAAAATTTTGCTCAGTACAATAGGAAAATTCTATCTAATGTAAGCATGACATATGTAATTACCACAATTATAAAAAACATCATCATTCTTGGTTTTCTAAAGCTCTAGATCTATGCATATTTTTTCTTAATTTATGGTTGTTGTCATGATAGGTACTTCATCGTCATTGATCATATATGTGATATAGAATCATGGGAAACAATCAGATGTGCTTTGACAAATGACAGTGTTGGAAGTAGAATAATCACAACCACTCAAGTTTTTGATGTTGCCACAAAGGCCAGTGATGTTTACAAGTTAGAACCACTTTCCCATGACAACTCTGAAAAATTATTCTGCAAAAGATTATTCATTGGAAAAGAAAAACACACTTGTGATCAGCTGGCAGAGGTACATAGTAAGATTTTACACAAGTGTAGAGGAGTACCATTAGCTATCATCACGGTAGCTAGATTATTGTCCTGCAAACCAAGAGATGATTGGTCAAAGGTGTACAACTCTATCGGTTCTGGGTATGGAGATGCTAAAGATGTTGTCGACAACACAAGCAAGATATTGTTATTTTGTTATTATGATCTGCCTTCTTATCTCCGGATCTGCTTGTTGCATCTCACTACATATCCAAGAAATTTCATGATAGACAAAGAAACTTTGATAAGGAAGTGGGTCGCTGAAGGTTTGATCAATGAGGAAGCAGGAATGGGGCTATTTGGACAGGGAGAGAGATATTTCAACGAGCTCATAAATAGAAACATGATACAGCCAGAAGAGACCCCCTACAAAGGAATCATACATTCATGTCGTGTCAATGATACAATGCTTGATATGCTATGTTCTTTGGCAAGCCAAGAAAGCTTTGCCACCATTGTGGAAAGTAACAAAACATGCACACCTCCCCAAAGCAATGCTCGTAGGCTAGCCATCCACCACAGTGACCCTGGCCAAGACCCTCTGGCTAGCATAATCACTTCACAAGTGAGGTCATTTCATGCCACCATGTGCCATTTTAGTAAACTAATGCCACTGCTTTCCAGCTTCCAAATCTTACGTGTTCTAGCCATGGAAGAATGTAAATTCATTAACTACCAATTTTATCATCTAGAGAATCTTGGGAGGTTGCTCCAGCTGAGGTATCTCGAGTTGAATGACACGCCTATCCGCGAGCTCCCGGAAGAAATAGGGCATTTAAGGTTTTTGCAGGTAGTTGATGTACGAAGAACTTATTTACAAGAATTACCCTCGAGTGTTTGTCTTCTAAGGCAACTCAAGTGCCTGCTTGCAACCTTCAGCTTGATTGGAGTGCTGAACTGGGTAGGAAACCTGACATCCCTACAAGAGCTGTCGTTGGGACACGTCAGCGAGTGCCCGAACTTCATGGAAGATCTGGGCAAGCTGACAGAGCTGAGGAAGTTGAGAATCGCAATCCAAGAGCTGGATGATAGCTCGAGAAGATCTCTAGCGGAGTCTATGTGCAACCTTCAGAAGATCCAAGTCCTAAACTTGCGCCATGGTTTTGAGTAAGGATGGCAATTTTAACCATGGGTACGGGTACCCGCGGGTACCGTACCCGCATGGGTAGGATATGGGTACAATTTTGTACCCATGGGTAGTACCCGTACCTTACCCGTTTAAGTCGTGGTAGGGTACGGGTATAACCTCGTACCCGTGGGTATATCCATACCCTACCCGTTTATATACCTTACCCGTGGAGGTCGAACATTTATTCTTGTGAGTTTGTGAATCTATGTGAAGTTGTCATCAATTGTCAATTTGAGTTGACATAATTGTCACGTACTCAAATATATGTTATTGAGTTGAGATATATGTTTTTCTTTTATCAAAAAATTTACCGATGAATGTAAAATTATAAGTAACTTGTGTACTATTTGATCTACCCGTTGGGTACCCAATGGGTATGGGTATCCATCGGGTATGGGTACGGGTAAAGTTTCATACCCGCGGGTACGGGTATGGGTAGAATTTTGTACCCATTGACTACGCGGGTATGGGTATGGTATTGGTCTACCCACCCCATACCCTACCCATCGCCATCCTTAGTTTTGAGAGATCGAGCATGGCCGGCAGCTGGGACGGCTACGTGCCTCCTCATGGCCTCCGTGACCTGCGGATCAGGGTGATCTGGTCCTCCGGGCTGCCGCCATGGATCAACTCCTCGCTCCTTCCTAGGCTCACCCACCTGAAGGTGGAGCTGAACTCCTTGAAGACCGCTGACCTGGAGATCCTTGGCAGGTTGCCGGAGCTCATCATGCTCCGACTGTGGACGCTGCCGGGAAACGTCTGCTTTCCCGCCGCCACCGGCGGTGCGTTGTTTCCCAAGCTCAGGTACTACAAGATGGACTTGCCGCTCAAGTTCCCACCGGGAGCGATGCCCTGCCTTGAGTCCATCGACTTTCGCCTCGACTTGTTGTGCTTGAAGGATGAAGACTTTGACTTCGACGAGCTCAGTAGCTTGGAGAATCTCCGTTGCCTTGAGAGAGTGGTCGTGTGGATCTACTCGATGGAGGCGCACGAGAGGGACTTTGTCAAGACGGACGCAGCAGTGAGGCACGCTGTCCACATCCACCCCAACCGTCCGATCCTTAAGGTACTTGCATGCGTGGTCTATTAATTTCTTCATGGATCTTACAGCTAGTTTTTTTATCAGTCGCATGTTTCTCTTAGTTGGCCTGTTGTTAATTCATTTTTTGCAGATTGACTGCGACTACGAGTACGATATCTCTGACTCTGACGATGACGGATCAGATCCTGACGAGACAGACCAAGAGGAGGTGTGTGTGCTGCTCCTACTCGATCATCTATTTGTGCCCATCCTACGTATTTGTCAGAGAAACTAAGCAAATTTTTTAGTTCCATGCACCAATGGTGTTACTTCTTTTAGAACTGTATCTTCGTCTATTTCAGATGGATGATGAGGAAGAGGAAGAGGAAGAGGAAGAGGAAGATATGCATGCTCGGCGTGTGCGAAGGCGGTCGATCTAGCTAGATAGTACTAAACAATTTCTCGAAGTTGACCATTTTAGCAAGAGCTATGCCCAGGTGGAGACGAGTTCACCTTCAGCTTGAGCAAGAATTTTAAGGTCTACGATCCTTCTTGTATTTTCCCCTTTGCTTAAGGTTTTTCTACTTCCGTCGGTGCTACTCCCATTATGTGACAGTATATGATATTCTCATTATTTAATATAAACCAGATTTAGTTTCATAAAAAAGTGACATGGTCTTCTCTATTTTAGATTGTAAAGCTACTAACTTTGTTCAAGAAATAGAAGAAGAAACATAAATTAAAAAAATAAATACACATCCTAGAACTTTGCGGCATATAGTTGTTCTATTATGCATGTTTATGTGTATGTTTTTTGGCAGCTTAATAAAGCTCACTATTTCTCATCTTTTTAGAGTTTCCTGTATTTATTCTGAACTTTTCGGAAAAAAAACAGGCCGAAACAGCCCGAACAGGCCGGCCCGGTGTACTGTGCCTGGCCCGTATGGCCAGCAGACTCACCAATCTTTACTGAAAAAAAACTCATGTCACCAACACCTGCACTTCTCTTCGTCGGCGCCGGCGGTGAGGGGCGGGCCCGCTCTTTCTCGGCGTCCGCGACGTTCACGGACGGCGAGGTAAGAAGAACTACTACCATGCGGCTTTGATATGTGCTGCAGATTAGTGCTTCCTACATATTCTCGAAACAGGCTTTCGCCCCGCTTTATAAATAAAGCAACATGCCAAGCAAGTTCAAACACAGTTACAGTTACAAACATAAGAGCGGAAAAGGCCGCTTGCTGGGGGCGCAGCACAAGTAAGCCCACACAAATAAGCAAGAAAGAAGTGGGGGGGGGGGGGGGGGGTGGGGTGGGGGTGGGGGGCGGTGTGAGAGATACATCAAGATAGACAGAAGAGAGTGAACAAAAAACTAAAACCCTCCGGCGCTAGCTGGAAGACGAAGAGATGCGCCGAGCGGTCTCCACAAGTCTAGTGATCATGTCGTCCAGCTGCCCCCTGTCCCGCTGCCTAGACAACGGATGCCACTGCTGCAAGAAAGCCAGAAGTTTAAACATCGAGTCAGAAGCCGTCGGAGAAAGATCCGCTCGATCACCATCTTATTACGAATTGTCCACAGGGTCCACATCAACGCGGCAAACACCAACCAGAAGAGGCGCCGCCTCTCCCCGGTACGGTTCGCCTGATTTCTAGGAACTCGCCAAGGTCTGAGGCCTGCCAAGCAGGCCCCAGCGCCTCGTGGGCGAAGTTCCATAGAAACCTGGCTGCGGGGCAGGTGAAAAGGATATGGGTTCCCGTCTCAGGGATCCCACACATGGGCAAAGCCCATCACCCGGCCCCTGTCGCTTGCGAACCTCCACCCCTGAGGGGAGGCGGTCCCTAAGAAGCTGCCACACGAAGATTTTGATTTTTAACGGTATGGGGGCCTTCCAGAGAGGAGAGGTCCAAGCTCTAATTGGGGAACTAAAAAGACTCCGATACGCCGAATTTACAGAGAACGTCCCAGACGGTGTCAGGTGCCATGACACGAGGTCACGGCCGCCTGGCAGCGACTCAGGAAGTAGACTCCGTAATTCCGTCCAAGCCGCAGCCTCGGCAATACCAAATGTTCGTCGGAACGAGATGTTCCAAGCCCCATTGGATATTGCCGAAGCCACAAACTGCATCGGGTCAGCGCAGATAGCAAAAAGCGCGGGAAACCTATGCTGTAGCGGGCTCCCATCGAGCCACGGGTCCAGCCAAAAGAGGGTGTCCTCTCCATTACCAATGGAGAAGCGAAGACCCTTCCTAATCTCATGCTTGATGGATTGGATAGATCGCCAAAATTGGGATCCATCTGGCGGTCACAGGAAAAAAGGGGGCGACCCTGCAGATATTTCGCTTTGATTAGCTGCAGCCATAGTCCCCCCTCCTCTCTAAGTATCCGCCAAACCCATCGTAGCATGAGCGCAACGTTCATCTTACGGGAGGAAATGATACCAATGCCCCCCATGTCTTTGGGGGTGCACATCCGCCCATTTGACCATGTGATACTTCTGACGCCCATTGGCCGCCTGCCAGAAAAAGCGTGAGAGATCCCTGTCAAATGAGGCGTGCGTGCCTTCTGGGAGTATATAAACTCCCATCAGGAACATCGGTAGACTAGAGAGACAAGCGTCAATCAGACAGTCTTGCTCGCCTTAGAGGTGAACCGCCCTTGCCAAGGCTCCGCCTTGGCTTTGACACGCTGGGTGACCGGTTCTAGGTCCTTAATGAGGATCCTAGAATCACTAATGGGCGTCCCCAGTAAGTAACAGGGAAGGTAGACAACTGCAATTTAGTTTGTCCGCTATCCGCTGTCGCTCATCATGGGAGTATCCCATGATCATGACTTCGCTCTTGTCGAAGTTAATCTTGAGGCCCGACATGGCCTCAAAGCAGAGAGAAGAAACTTGAGATTAATAATGTCAAGCTCCGACCCTCCACCATGATCATGGTATCGTCCGCATATTGGAGGTGGGTGATCCCACCTCCAGGAATAAGGTGCCCTACCACACCAGAGATGTGGCCGGCCGTCTTGGCTTTGTCCAAGATAGCCGCCAGGGCGTCACCAGCGAGGTCAAAAAGAAGGGGGGAAATTGGGTCCCCTTGCCTCACCCCACGCGAAGACCTAAAGTAAGGGCCAATGTCTCCATTAATGTTTATGGCCGTGTTCCCAGACATGACAATCTGCATAATCCACGATATGTAGCGCCGTCAAACCCACGACGCTCGAGGACTGGCGTAGAAAGCCCAGTCCAAACGATCATATGCCTTCTGGAAATCTAGCTTAAGAAAGACACCTTTAAGGTGTCTCGTCTTGACTTCATGAACTACCTCATGAAGAGCCAGAATCCCATCATGGATAAATCGTCCCTTGATAAAGGCGAACTGGTGTGGGTGAGCCAGGCGCTCCACAACTGGCGCCAAGCGTGTTGCACACACTTTGGAGAGCAGACGCATGATGACATTGATCACCGTGATCGGCCTAAACTGACGAACATCCGTGGCCCCTACAACTTTGGGAATTAGGGTAATCACCCCAAAATTAAGGCGGGACATCACCAATGTCCCAGAGTAGAACTCCTGGAACAATGACATGATCACCGCCTCAATATACTCCCAGAACTTCTGGAAGAAGGATACAGGGAGACCATCCGGCCCTGGGGCCGAACTGGTTTTCATCCCCTAAGGGCCCGGCGCACCTCCTCGAGACTGAATGGGAGAGTAAGCTCCCTATTCTCGTCATCCGAGACTAAGGCCCCTAAGGGCCAGAAGTGCGTGGCCAAAGCCACTCCCGTGCGGGGCCCTCCGAAAATAACTCCTTATAGAAGGAGTATATATGATCGGAAAGGTCCTGGGCCTCCTCTAATAGGAGGCCATCCGCCCACAAGCAGGGATCGAGCACCTACGACGGCGGCCATTAGCAATGGCATGGAAGTATGCTGTATTAGCATCTCCACGAAGATCCAATTCTGGCGACTACGCTGACGCCAGAATATCTCCTCGCCTTTGTAGATCTCCATCAAGGAGTTCTCCAAAGCATACCGCTCCAACCATCCATCCGCGGACAAGCCTGTCGAGTCAGCCGCCGTATCAAGCGTCTGAATCTGGGCGAGGATGTCCGCCTTATTCTTACGCACCTCTGCACCTAAATTCGCGCCCCACCCCCGCATAAATTGGCGCACGACCTTAGCACAGTGGTGCCAAATGTCAACCGCATTATAGGCGCGGGGGGGAGACGCGACCGCCAAGTCCCACTTTTGGCGAACCGCTTCCACAAATCCCGGCTGACCAAGCCAGAACTCCTCAAAGTGGAAGCGGTTCGACCTCGGTGGGGCCCCTCCTCCAGACGAGAGGAGAGGGGGGAATGGTCTGAGCCAATCCTAGTAATCGCACGAAGCGAGCACAAAGGAAAGGCAACTTCCCATTCCACTGACACTAAAACCCGGTCAAGCACACTCCGGATCGGGACGGCCTGGTTGTTGGACCACGTATAACGTGCCCCAACTCGAGTGATCTCCCTCAGAGCCAAGTCAGCAATCCAGTCGTTGAACATACGCATCCTAGGGAGGTCCACATTATCTGAGCTCTTGTCATCAGGTGAGCGAATGAGATTAAAATCTCCTGCCACCACTACAGGGGTAAGGCATCGCTCCACCTTTGACCTGAGCTCAGCTAAGAACTCAGCAGACCTCCGGTGATCCGCGGGGCCATAGACAATAATCACCTCCCAGCGGAGGTGCGATCGTCTATGAGTGAGCAACATGCTCACAAAGAACTCCCCGCGGTCCATATCCTCTATCTCAAAGTATCCTCCTTGGCACCAAGGAGGATGCCCCCTGAGTGTCCCGTCGCCGGGAGCCAATGCCACGAGAACTTGTGGCGACTAAGGCTCTCTAGCTCTGAAACGGAGAAATCCTGTCGAATCGTCTCTTGTAAACCCACGATGTCCGCATCTTCTTCTCTAAGGTAGTTGATCAACTGGCGGCGGCGGCCCTCCTGCCCAAACCCCCTCATGTTCCAATGAATGTGAGGACATTCATTGAGAAACAGTGTCGGGGTTGGTCCCCTTAGGGGGACCGATTGGGCCCTACTAGAGGTCGAGGGCCGGGACGTTGACTTCGGGGGCCTCCCACGCCTCTTCCCAGGCTGGGAAGTAGGCACAGCGATTGGGGCAGCATCAGGCCTAGGAGGGGCTCCACTGGCGGACCCTTGTGCCTCCTGCACAGGTCCAGCGGGAGCCGGGGGCCCCTGCCGCTCATGCTCCGACTGAGCACGAGCTGCCGCTAGGGCCCCCTCATAGACCTCCTTAGCCTTGATGGCCGCAATCTGCTCAAGGCGAGGCCCTCTCTCTCCACGGAAAACAATGTCACAGTCCCCTGCAACTTGAGCAAGATGGTCTAGCGGAACAGAGTCGAGAACCGAGAAGCGGGAACCAGAGGGAGGAGAGGAAGGGGGAGGAGTAGGGGTAGGCGTAGGGCGAGACGTACCAATCCCAGAGTCAAGTGCCTCGCGACGACGAGACGCCACCATCGCAACAGTAGGCTCCACCGCCTCGCCTCCAGTCCTAGCCCTCGCCAGTCGCGCGCTGTGGCGACGAGAGCCCGGGGCGGGAGGGGAAGATCGATGACGCCTGGGGCGCCCCTGGTGCCAGTCACAGGAGTGTCGGGGATGACCGTGACCGGCTCCAGGGCCGGAGCTGCCGGGGTGCCCGGGGAGCGGGTGTACCAGACCGCGCCCGGGGAGCGCGGAGTGTCAGGGGCCATGACCTCCATCCCCACACTCGGCGCGCCGTCGGACTCCTCCACCTCCGCCTGGGGGGAGGGCTGAAGCCCCAAGGCAGACGAGACGAGGCCGGAGATGTCCAAGGATCCCGGCCCCTCACACAGGTTGGAACCATACTGTGAGAGCGGGAATCCAAAAGACAGTGAAGGAGCCTGGCGGACGTCGGACAGAACAGGCGAAGATGCCTGAACCTGAGAACCTGCAAGAGATGCCTGAACCTGAGAACCTGCGGGCGGTGGCGCTGAAGAAGGCGGAGCTGAAGTCGCTGGGGGGGGGGGGGCGAGCGTCCGTGGAGTGGGGACCGTCACCGTCAGACGGGTCGTCCTCAGAGGAGCCTCCCTCCCCGCTGGAGGAAGGGCTGCGGCGCGGAGACGGCGAGTGAGAGGCCAGAGGGGAAGTGGACCTCGGCCGGTCCACCTCAGACTCCAGCTCCACTACCAAGGTCCTGCCCACCCCGTCGAAGTAGAAGGTGGGCAAGGGGATGTTGAGCTTGGCGGGGTCCGGTGCCTTGACCCGGATCCGCACGGGGCCATCCCCTGGCAGAGTACTCTCGTCCACCTCCTCAAAGCGACCAACGGCCTGAGAGATGAGAGCCACGAAGCCCACCTCCTTCCGCAGCTCAGACGGGATCCCGTGAATCCGGATCCAAGCCTCGGCAAGAGGTGGTGGCGCGTCCGGGTCGGTGTCGGAGGGCCTGATGGAGACGCGAATGCTGTGGATCGGGAGAGTGATGGTCGGACTCCAGGACAGGTGGGTGAGAAGCTGAGCAGTGGGGAACGCCACCACAAACTCAGTCGGGGAAATCTCCCTCACCACCCAAGACCACGCACTCTCCAAGCCCGCAAGCTCGGAGCGGATGGTCTCAGCTGATATCACCACCGAAGGATCCAAGACCTGCTCGGGAAGCACGGTCACCACGGCCAAATGTGCCGGAGCCGCCAACTTGATCCCTCCGGTGTCCACGTAGTAGAAGCCGGCGTCAACGCCATGTCCGTAGTGCTCGAGGACAGCCGACCTAGGACGTCCCCCGGGTGCCGCTGCCGGGGCACCGGGGCCGGGCAGAACAGCTCCCGAGGTCGAGGCAGCCGGGTGCTTCTTCTTCTTCTTCTTGGATTTCTTCTTCTTTGCACCTTGAGCCGAACCGGGCTTTGGGGGGATGGCTGGCTCCCGGCGAGGAGGGGAGCGGCCCCTGTCAGCCCTCCACGACCCCTCCATGGCCTGGGCACGGCTCCCATCACGCGGCCGCTGGAGCAGCTCCTCCCGCAGCGCCGATTCCCTGCGGAGTCCCACCGGCGAGGTAGCACGGCGGGCCGGAGACCGTTGCCTAAGAGGGCTACGGGCAGCAGGGGCACCGCGTCCCTCACGGGCACGGCCGTCCGGGGAGCGGCGCGGGGGCGACCTCCGAGGCGGCGGACGGTACGCCACGGCCTGGGCGCGAGGTTGCGGGGAGGCACGAGCGCGGGGAGGGGAGGAAGCACGGGCCGGCAGAGGGGAGCGCGCGCGTGTCGGCGGAGGGGATCGCCCGCGAGCAGGAGGGGGCGAACGGGCGGCGTGTCGGCGCGGGGACGGGCTCCGGCGTCTCTTCATGACTGCGTCTGCGAAGGAGCCAGTGAGGGGTGGCGGCGGTTGAACGAGGCGGATACGACGAGCAGAGTGCCCTAATTTCGCGACCTGCTGGGCCGAGGCTGGGCTGGCGCGGGAGAGATCGAAATCTCCCCAGTGAATCCACAGCCAGGCCGCATTCGGCCCATCTGGCCTCTCCTTTTCCGGTCCAGCAGTGCGGCCCACCCTAAAATCCTGGCTCCGCCAGGCCAGCATGGGCCTTGGGCCCAGGATACCCCTATCGGGCCTAGGGTTAGCAGCTTGGGCCGGCCCGGGGCCCAACAACGAGGGCAGACCGCCAGGTCTCGTCTCCACGCGCGAGTCCGCCGCCGCCCCTTGCCCCGATGGCGCCGCCGCCGCGCCGCCGGTCGCCTGCACCAGGTCCAGCTGGGGGGCCGCCGCAGAGCTCCTCTCTGTAGCAGCCGCCCCTGCCAGACCAGTACGAGCAGGTCCCGAAGGAGACCCGCCGGCAACTAGCGGCCGCAGCAGTGGGGAGCCACGGGGAGGCAGCCGGCGCGCCGGCGAACCACGGGAGCCACTCCTGGCGATTGGGCAGCGCCGCCGGGCAGGGGACCTCCTCGCCAGCGCCAAGAAGTCGCCGAGGGTTGGCAGCTCCGGAGTCGAGCATCTCCGCTCCAGTTCGAGCCGCTCCGCCTCGGACGCCTCGTCCTCGTCGGCGATGTCGGCCCAGCTACGGCCACGAAGGGACACCTGTACCCCCAGCGGCGAAGGGGGCGCGGCCTCGCCCACCGCGGTCATGGCCACCGGAGCTTGACGGAGGCGGATGAGCTCACCGGATACTCTCCGCGCGCACGAACCCCATCCCCGCCCTGTGTCCCACGGGAGAGGTGGTGATATCAGCTGAGACCATCCGCTCCGAGCTTCTGGGTCTCCTACATATTTTTGGGTGGTGTTTTCTGGATCGGAGCTTGTAATCCCATTCGCATGGGCAGCGGATCCAAAACCCCACCCCACGATTCTGCTGTCCGCTGCGAAATGATCACCTGGTTCGTTCCCCTAATTATATGTGGTAGCTAGAGCACGCCTCTCCAGAAGTGAGATCTCAAATTATCTTCTGGCGTGTGTACTATACACCGCTGTAGGAACTTAAGCAACTGTAATGGTGAACGGAGGGATCAGCTATGCAAGCTGCATTTTGTTTTCAATTTGAGCGTCTGATGGAAGAAAATCAATACATGTAGAGGATGCAAAACTCTATTTTTCTCATTTTCAGAAATGACCTACAGGGAGTCTAGTCCGGTACTAAGCTTTGCATTATGTGCCAAATCCTTGATTGAGTTCTCATCTTGAATGTTTGAAAGTTAGTGGAAATGAATTTTCATAACGTATGGTATTAATATCTTCCCTGGTAGCCTGGTGTTATGCTGTTGGCCCATGGCTGCTCCGAAGGTTTTCCATGCTCTTAAACAGCTAGACTTGTCGGACTTCATCGCCCGGATCTCGACGCCGCTCGAGACCTCCATTTGGGCACGCCGGCCACGGCGTTGGTCCATGAGAAGGAGGTGGAAGCTGCATCCTGAGGGTGCTAACATCGAGCAGCTGGCCATGGAGGCCGTGGCGCGCCACCTCGGCTCGCGGCCTGAGGAGGCTACTCCTTCGGAGCGCCTCCGGCAGGAATACCTGGCCCTCTTGGATGGTCCCCTCTCAGACCAGGCAGCGGCGGCCATCGATGACCTCGTCCTTTCCATGAAGAAGCCCAAGAAGAAGAAGACGTCAGGGACCGGGGAGCGGCAGATGCCACCGGGGGTGGCCTAGATGCAGAATTCTCTGATGCCTGGGCACTCCTCGACATGGGGGGAGGAGAGAAACCGAAGGACCTTCCACAGTGCGGCGATCTCACCTACGGAGGTGGCAGCTTTGGTGCGGGAGGAGTTGGCGCTGCGGGGTTTTGCCCACACACAGGATCCTGGAGACTAGCTTTTTTTAGCTTTTAAGGGATTTTTCCCTTTCTCAAAATTATGTACATAAACCTCTATTCTATCTAATCGGATGGCGGATACGACCGCTTTTAACCTCAAAAAAAAAATCTCTGCATCTTATCCTGTGATCCCCATCTCATTTAATGATGGATTAACATTGAGAAATCTCGGTAATGACCTATTGTTGCGCAATCAGAACTCGCGTCCTGTTGGTACTTTAAAATGTAAGCTTTCCTCCAGTTCTGAATGTTGTGGAGACATAGAGTAGCGATGGTTGCTCTAGGTGGTCAAGCACTTGATATTCACTCAGTCAGAAGAAAATCCAAGATAATTAGTTGCCGGATCAGTTTCTACTTTCAGGCTTTCAGCAAAGTAGATGACTATAAAAAATCTGAAGTGTCGATCACCAAACCGACCACTTACCACTGCCTTTTACTTACCTTACCACAGTGCTAACTTTACTATTTGTTAAATGGATGATCTGCAACTTCTAGCTAATCTTATGTGTCGAATACAGTATAGCATTAGATCATATCAAAGTCTAATGCTCAGCCTTTTTTTTTGGTCTAAAAAAAATAGTCCATTCACTCTGCACTAATTATGTGACCTATCAATTCCACTTAGACTAAACATGCATACAGATGCCTGTAAGTCAGTCTCAAATTGAATACTAACAGTATGTGTTTTCAAGGCCTGCATATGTATTGGAGAAATACTTGTTCTCTTTTTCGTTTCTTAGATTCCAGAAGCCATTTTATCGAGAGCCAGGTGTTGTAAACTCAGACAATCGAGGAAGGAAATCAGAGTATCATAGACATAATCATGAAGGATTTGAAGTAATGATTCTGATTCTGATTCTGATTCTGTAACCATAAACCTGAGCTCATTTATGGTGAAATAATCCATTCCCCCTTTTATTTATTTTTTTGTTCCTTGAGATGTGAACATAGAGTCTTGTGGTCCTATTTTTAGCCTCAGAACCACTCAGGGAGGATTTTAGTATTCCTATAGTGTAACGGTGTACAGTGCTCGTTTCTGTCAATCTAACATTGTTACCCGAATGTCACTGGAGAGTGGAGATTGATAGCTTTGTCATGCATATAAATTGCTCTCACATTGTTATAGGGGCAAGTGACATAATCTATTTTACACGCTACATAGGCACACACACATCATGAGCACACCTGAAAATCTACATTGTTACAATAGACATGTAAATATTTAGACCACCCTCCATACTAATGAAACATAGCTAATGGCAATTCTGGCAAGCATATGTATGTATATGCAGACATAGCTACATAGGTACTGGCAGTTCTGTTAAACATATATATAACCATTTTCCTATATATATATATATATATATATATATATATATCTTGGCAACCTGACGTCGATCCTGACGGCTTGAGCCTTCAATAGCAGGAACCTCCTCCATTACCATAACCAAATTGTGGGGCTAGCATCTTGATCTCGTCATCGTCCATCCTCCAGACTACCTCAGGGCAATAGCGGTCTCCCATAGGAGGAGATGGCATCAGAGGACATGGGAGTTTGCTGCATAGTTTATCATTGGTAGGCACCATGGCAGGTGCCTCAATCTCCTTCCATATCTGGTCCATGGAATATCCATCGATGACACTCTGGTTGCTCTTAAGTACACTTGAGATGCAGGTACTGCCATTATGAGTGCTGCCTCTGTCTATCTCGATGATTGGTGCAGTCTCAAGGAGGCAGGATTTATATGTTAATGATGAGGAGGAGGATGAAGGTGACATATCTGTCTTCCTCTCCTGTGCTTTTTTCCTCATGTGTGTCCTCCAGTAGTTCTTGATCTCATTATCCGTGCGCCCTGGCAGCCTCCGTGCTATCCTAGACCACCTATACAGAGAGAGGATGTTAGTGTGTTTCACCTGTAGTAGCTGAGCAAACCTGCTTTAGTAAGGTGTTATTTTGAATCAAACCTGTTACCCCATCGATCATGGAGGTCAATAATAAGGTGTTCCTCTTGCGGCGACATTCGCCCATGCTTGAGGCCAGGGTGGAGGTAGTTGACCCACCGGAGGCGGCAGCTCTTGCCTGTCCTGTTAAGGCCTACATGACCATAGATAAGGTGATGTATAGAGATAGTTGGTTAGATGCGATGAGATTACATGCTGTTTGCAATTTTGTGCCAAGGATTGCAAAAATGGCTACCTAATTTGAAGGTCTCCCACCCCTCAAACCTGAGACTTTGGCAACGAAATCCCAGCGGCGGTCACCGAACAGGCGGACAGTGCATACCAGTTGCAGGTCCTCCTGCTCTGTCCATGGCCCCTTGCGCATCTCATCTTGCACTGTCACCATCTCTAACGTTGTTCGCTTCTACCTTGGATGGGCTGGGAACCAGCCTTATTGCTCTTCCTTCTCTGTGTGGTTGTAGGCTCCAGTTTAAGGTTTAGATCCTTGATGAACTCCAGCCTAATGGGAAGAAGATTGGTATATAGTGGGGAGAGGAAGCCACTTTGTCTTGCTGTGCACTGGTTTGGTGGATCTTGCTTCTCATTTATAGGCAGGACAAGACGGCTCTTGTGACGTGGTGGGCATGATTAGAGAATCATCACTGAGGTTGTCCTCAGATTAAAATTGCCTTCCTCTCTCTCTTGCTTTTTGTTATAATTATAGAAGAGAATAGACAAGTCAACTTTACTTATACTCGATTCAGAACGCATCTAACACTTATTTCATGCATGTTTACTCTGTATGCTCTGAAACCTATTTGGTCATTTTGTCCCTTAATGGTACTTTGTTCGGCTGGGTCTAGGGCCATGTAGCCCCTTCCAACAATATAATAGCACATCCGTTATCAAAGAGAATGGTAGAGCAATTTAGCATGTACAGTTGGGTTCATTAATTTGCGCATGTGGGCTTATTTCAAGGAAATCGCTTTTGAAGCAACCTGTAAGGTTAAGTATTTTCTTAACAGTTGTTGAGTACGTATATGTTTATTTCGTTTATACTTGTTTTAAAATCTTTTAGTAGTCATTTCATGGATAGAGATCTGCAATTAAATTCAAATAATGAGCCGGAAGGCAAGACTAGCAGGTTTTTGTTTTATGTTTCTCCAAAAAGAGAGGAGGAAATTTCTTTTGTGGCTTCCAGTTTTTCTGATACTTCCGTAAGACATTGACATGCTCGTAGCTTTAGCATATTTTTCTTTGTAAAACAAATAGCAAGCTCTAAGTATGAACTGGACTGTTGCTGTGTATGTAGTCGACAGGAATTTGTAGGAAACCCATAATCTTGTAAATAATGTTATACTGTAGTTTAAACAGGCTAATACTGCCCACTTCAATCTTGTTCCCTCGGTCCTAAATATAAGATGTTTTAGCTTTTTCTAGATTCACATGTATCTAGGTGTATCTAGACACATATTAGTGTGTATGTTCATTCATGTCACTCCACATCTAGACATCATGTGAGATAGCTAGAACATCTTATATTATGGAACGGATGGAGTAGATCCTAACTGTTACTCATTTATTAACGTTTGTATACCGTTTCTGCCTTATGGAGGCGTAATTTGTGAAAAGTCAGAGTACTATGTAGACGATAGGGTCCTGAGCAGTATTTTATCCTCATGGCCTAACTTCTCCATTGCTATGGAATTAGTTGCTTTTTGTCTCTGGAGGTTCCTTCAGCACAAAAGGATAAATACAATTTCTTCATGACCAGGAGCAAGCCAGGGAGGCATGGTAGCAACACTGATGTGGATGCCACCAACCTGCAATCTTGCAGTCCACTTTGTGGCCGCTCACCTCCTTTTTATCTTAGACACCCTACTTTTGAAGGCTCCCCATACATTGCAGTTGTTCTTGTATGTGCGAGTTCTTGCTTGCTTATCTGATATGACTGGGGGAGGATGCACAGAGTCTTTATTGGAACACTGATCAGTCATCATCGGTGTGATAGCAATTAGTTCCTGTTCCCGTGCCCATCGAACGCATCACTTAAGTCAAGTCCCTTTCTCAGATATGTATGCTTTGACACGATTCTCCTTGGCCTTAGGGACGAAGGCCACAACATTCTGAAAGTAAAGGCTGTTACTCACTTATGTCTCTTCTCCTTTTCTATTTTTTTATTCCTTTTGGCTCCAACAGAGAAGCTAACATACATAATTACCACCAACAAGGGGAGAACTACACTTTCTTTTCTTTGCACTGGACATGTTTTCCATCAAATCTTGCATTTCTGTGTCAGTCTATACCTTGTAACAAATGTACGATGGCAATGCATTTCTGCAGTCTAACAGAAAATTGCATCTTATTGCTACTCTGAGCAATAATTGGTGATTTTAAAATACAGATTCTGTAGCGAATTCTTGCAGGATGGTGAAATGAATCAGGAATTGAGTGGCAGGCATTCCATTGCATTTTTATAACTGCCTTTGGTAGGATAAGATGATGAAATGCTATCAGAAAATAATATCCGTGCTCTCGCTCGAGAAGAATTTTGTCGAGAAGAATTTTGTCTGTTTGGTTAGTTTCAATTTTTACATTTCTTGTGGTGCACATCGATTGCCGGGAGATAACTCTCACCCTATGATGATGGTGACCACCACAAGCACAAGACGATGGATCCGAAAACAAGCAATGTAAGTATTCAGAGCTGTCACACACCAGGATTGATTTATCTTGAAATGGTAGAAAAACCCAGGACTTCTGACTGATGATGTGAACCTTGGCTCCATGTGGTGCACTAATCTCGGTTATGATGTAGATGCCCGGCGGGTTGATAAGAAACACCGATTTTCCACCCCTTTTATCCTGATTTTGCAGGTGACGGCAGCGACGGTGACTGCAACGCAGATCGAACGAAAGCCCACCCATTTGCGTCTGATCTGGTCTTGGCACCTCTCAAAGTTGGAGCAAAAGCAGCGTCCAGTGGACGATGGAAAATTAAGGATATATGCTTTTGTGCTGTGAGGTTTAATAACACATGATGGGATTATGGGGCTGATGGGACTTGGGGGCACCTGTCATGCCATAGGGCTCAGTGGATGTCATCTTATCATTGACGTACGCCACCATTAGCGAGGAGAGGATCACCTTGTGGCCATGATCTAGACATGTGGAGGATTGATACTAGAGAATAGTAATGGAGCATGTTCAGATGTTCATTTGGCTCGATACGTGTGATCAGCAAGCTCATGTTGTATACATCTTTTTGGTGAACAGTGGAGGAGCATGTGCCTCACAGTTAGCTATCACCTACCAGATACCACCACCTATGTTGATTGTTATAGGGTTCGTCCCTGCTCTGCTGTGTGGCTTAGTTCTGACATCAGACGCTACGCTACGTATACGTATGTATACTAGATTTTGGTCCATACATACATACATACATACAACCAGGATTTGTTGAACAGAAAACGTACTGCCAGAACTAGTTGTGCTTTGGCACCTTCTTGGCTGATGGCGAAGACTACGATGACACTGGTGGCCTGTGCTTCTTTGGAGCATCCCCTTCAACATGTGGTACACTCCGATGGATACCCTTGTCATGTACTCTTGCCCTCTTACTATAAACGGTGAGGTCAGGTCTTCGTGGATTTGTAAGGCCTTGGCAATGGATCGTGTGCTCCATCACTGGGCGATGGTTATGTTGCTCTCTGTGATGGCTTTAAGCTTCATCTGCATCCATGGTCAGCCAGACAGCCATGGTAACTAACATCTCTCCTCTCTTAGCTATATTTTGCATAGCTGTATCTATATGGGGTTGTTGCGTAGGCCGGTACGCATGTGAACGGTCAATGGCCTTTGCACTGCAGCAAAGTCACTTGTACATTTGGTCCTTAGATCAAAGACATCCGAAAAAACAAACTAGCTACAGCATTGTGTATTCAAAAGATGATCATTTACAGCTAAAAAAAATGTTCATAAACTAGCTAAATCTTGTCACGCCGGCCACTTTTGTGTACAATATCTTGCCATATTTTTACTCCTACAAACATGTTTATCGGTGTTGGCGGTCTGTTCACTTTCTCCCCCATTTGACAAAAACAGATATGCAAACTTGTCCACTTACTCCAAAGAAGTCTAATCCGCCTAATAGTCGTGGTAGGGTTTTGATTCGTAGCAACTTACTGGGTATTTGTATTGAACGTCCAGAAGTGTTGAGAATTGTAGGTGTGCACGTGCACCATACATCATAAGAGATGCCAAATCGGGAGATTTACAACACCACACACTACTGCATCGTTTTTGGCCATTTTACATGAAGTGTAAAAACAGGCGTTTCAGGGCTAGGCTCTAGAAAACGAGACAAAAACCACATTGTGATGCTAGCCAGAACCGTTTACCTGGAGCAAGTTCTTAAGCCTGGTGTTTGGTGTTCATCTGTGTTTCATGTAGTCTTACATCTTGCCTTCATGATGAGCTTACCTCACACCACTCCTACCGCCTCACGCCACTTCTACCGTCGGTGATGAGCACAACAGCGGTACGACGCGGTGGCGGTGCGCTCACGGTGGCGCTATGGCGACGAAGTTCAGGGCAGAGACAACGGTTCAAGAAGACACACATACTCTTCATTAGCCGCTGCTGTGATAGTGCAGTCCATGGCGGCGAACGGCAGCGACAAGCGCAGTAGCTACTGTTGTGACAGTGCAGTCCATGACGGCGGCAAGCGCAGTCGCTACCGCCATGACAGTGCAGTTCATGGCGGCGAACGACGACGGTGGAGGTTGAAAAACACACTGTACACTAGTGCAGTCTAAACACGTACGAAGTTTAGTATAAAATCTACTCGTATATGTCTGCAAAAATAGAAAAGTTACAACACGAGAGTTGTGCAAAACGGTAAGTTTAATCTACTTGTAAAAGGAAATTTCAAACGGTGGACCGAGTGCGACGGATTTGACAAAATTCATAAAAAAAACAGATATCGGTCCAAAACTGAGAAGTTACACTCGACAAGACTCGGAACCGAGCACGAGAACGGAACCTACTCATCGATGCACATATTTTTCGTGTACACTTTATTTTGAATCGAGCAATATTTGTGTAGATTATAGAGGCACTAAGGAGGAAGGTGAGCAGAACAAGATTACCTTCCCATCCAAGCCAACCCAGGTGCGCCCTCGTTCCCTTTTCCCCTCTAATGAGTCTGGCTCTGAAAAAACGGCTGAATCGAGCATTCCTCCAGGGTGCTAATTAAGTGTGTTTTAAGTTTTGTGCTGGACACAAGGCGAAGTCAGCCCAAACAACTAAATAGACCCAAACTTACATAGAATAGTGGAAAACAAGACCTTCTTCCATTTTGGAGGCTACATCTACTACTGGAATTTCTTATTGTTGGAGAAGCATCTTGAAGGGTGTCGAGCTATTAAAAGAAGGCCTAATCTGGAGAGTAGGAAACGGTACAAGCATCAATATTTGGAATGACTGCTGGTTGAACAGAGAAGGAAGTAGGCGCCCTGTAACATCTCGAAGGCAATGCATACTTACTACTGTTGATGAGTTGATTGACCCAGTTACGGGACAGTGGGACGAAATGCTGATTAGAGATACTTTTTGGGAGATGGATGTAAAGGTGATCCTTGCAACACCAATTAGATCAGATTTTGAAGACTTCCCGGCTTGGTTCTTTGATCAAAAAGGAGTGTTCTCAGTAAAGTCGGCATATAAATCTATGTGAAGCAACGAGATGTGGAGCTGGATACGAGTTCTGGAGACACACGGGAGAGTTCGTTTTGGAAGCAACTTTGGGATCTGCCTTGTCTGCCTAAAGTAAAGCAATTCTTGTGGCGTTTTACGCATAACAGCCTTGCTTTGAGAACGAATATAAATAGACGTGGAATACCGTGTGACACTTTATGTGTGTGCTGTAAGAGACTTGATGAAGATGGAGGCCATCTGTTCCTCAAGTGCAAGGATACCAAGCATGCATGGGAGAGGCTGGGATTTAAAGAAATTTGTGATCGTATGAATACATACGAGAATGCAGGAGACGTGGTGCAGGAAATTCTGGTGCTCAATGATGAGCAGAAGGCTCTATGCTGATTTCTACTCTGGCGCAGTTGGCTTAGGAGGAACAAAATTAATTCTGAAAATAAGCGTGAATCAGTGGACGAGCTTATCCGTCAGACAAAATACTGGGCCAAGGAATCGATGCAGCTCGTTAGAGAAAAGAAAGAAGCAGAACCCAGGAAGATAGCTGAAAAGTGGCAAGCTCCTAGTGGTGACACAATAAAACTAAATTGTGATGGGGCATTTTCAGCTGACACAAGGCAAGGTGGGTGGGGCTTTGTGGCGAGGGATGCACAGGGAGCAGTCCATGGTGCTGGTGCTGGGAAGATCATGCATGCTGCTAGAGCTTTGCAAACTGAAGCTTACGCATGTGCAGAGGCTCTCCAAGCAGCTGCGGATTGGGGTATGAGCCGTATACATCTGGAATCTGATTCGCAGATTGTTGTCTCCGCTTTGCAGGGAACAGAGTACGACCTTGCGCCTGACGGGGTGGTGTTTCGCGACATACGCTCGTTTATCCGGCTTAATTTTTATGATGTGAAAGTGACCTTTGCTCCAAGGTCTTGTAACAAATTAGCAGATGCTCTAGCTGCTTTAGGTGCCAACCAGGCGAAACCTCGTTTGTTTTTTTTTTTTTTTTTTTTTTTTGAGAATGAAACCTCGTTTGTTTTGGTTGGACAGTGTTCCAGTTGCTGTAAACTGTATTGCGGCCAGTGACTTTGCTGAGCCTGCTTAATGGAATCGTGAGTTCCCGTAAAAAAAAAGGCCTGATGCTAGACACCTCGGTATCACGGCGAAACTAAACCTCTGCAACTTGTTGCGGCCGCATCTAATTGTCGGATGTCCCACGTTTGAGTTTTCAAAAAAATGCGAAATAAATAACAGTTATATATAGGTTATGTCATATCTTGTGCATCTACAAAATTTTATCCAAAAATATGTCAATGTGTGGCCTGCACAAAAAAAAGCAAATGACATGTGAATATTACATGGTACTATTTATTTAGGTACTTTTCTTTTTTGCATAGGTGTCATATGGTCATATTTTGGAACAAAATTTTGTAGATGCATATAATAAAACATAATCCATCTACATGATTTATTTCACGTCTTTTGAAAACTTGTAGCTGTGATATCCGACAATGAGGTGCGGGTGCAACTAGTTGCAAAATATTCGCACTCGGTATCACGACCATAACTCTAGAATGGTTCATGTCAACGTACCTTCCACCCATAAGCGTGTAAGCGAGTCAGCAGTTGCCTAGGCAACGGTGTAGATCATGCCTTGGAGACCCACGCTCTGAGTAACGGCCAACACCAACTCCATCTCTATATTAGGGACTCTACGAGCATCCCATGCAAAGCCTCTAGGACGGGGATGACGTCATTGCACTGTTTGGTCCGACGAGCCGAAGGTTTCGTCTCGTGCTTGAGGAGGGGAGCACATTCAGTGCCATGCTAATGCCTCCAACGAGGGGACGAACCCCCGCAAGCTACATTGTCGTTGGCATTGACTCTTGAAGCAGCTATTTCGTCCAGCCTCGATTGTCCACCCCAGACTAGCCGACCAGATTCACCAGCTAGGCCCAACACCGCAGAGAGGTTTGCCACCTCTCTTTGTCACCGAAAAAGGGATACTTTGACCACCGCCAGCCTCAGACCACCACCAGACAGATTAGGGAAGCAAAGACCCTTATCTGCCACCGCTTGACACCACGAACGGCCGTCGCCGCCCTTGATATGACGCATGCCCAACTGAAAGGATCTGACATGTCGATTAGAGGGGCGTTAATATATAGGCGACTACAATTTTTATTTTATTTTCAGAAAATTAGGGATAGAAATAGGTTCTCTAGGTAATGCAACTAGGCGAGCAAGCTATATGACAACAAGGATACACACAAACAAAAAAGGTAAACATGCGAGCAGAGTTGGATACAAGTAAATAAGGGGGCGAGAGATAACCAAATAATGGACAGGGTGGTTTATCCCTAAATTCATTTTCCAACGGAAGCTAATCTCCTTTTATAGGTGCAGAGGCGCCAAGCTCCGCAATAGCCAAATGGCTCTCGTCTTATTCTTCTCGAAACTCCACCAATGTGGGGTGTCTCGATCCACTATATGTATATGGTGCACTTGAATGCGTCAACTGGACCCTTACAAACAAGGTTGGTGCTACCTCCACAAGTTAATTGGAGGCTCCCAACTATATCGTGAAGAAGCTCACTACCATGGCTGAGCTCCAAGACACCTATTCCCACCTATTCTGTCTGGGGTTCCAGTGAAACCAAGAGTAATAAGATCCCTAAGGGATTAGTAAGTTGGAATCAAATTCCTTTGGTATAAGTATAACCATAGAATTTGAACTCCTACTTCAGTCCTCAAAGAACAAGTTAACAACAATTGAGTGGGAGATTCAGGAGATTTAAGCTTTAAAACAATGGAGGAGAGAGATGCAGACTCCTTTCTTTGGGGAAGACAAGGTTCTATCTATAAGGGTCCCAAAATCCAACCGTGTTTGCATGAAATATATGTCTGTCTGGATTATCTGAACTCTGGATCATCCGCGGTACATTCTAGGCAAACTACAGAGACATCCGAGAGATGCGCCAAGTGCATTGAAGGCGTTACCCTATCCATACTAAAATCCTGGTGAGCCGGATTATTCGGGCTCAAGTCGGATTATCGGACAACCAGAACATTCAAACCACGATCCGGAAAAAAATTCGGAGGCACGCGAGAGTTGCGCACTTGCGCCTCTCAGGATATTATGTTCGGATTATCCGGGCCTTGAACGGATCATCCATGCAGCCGGAACATCCGGGACATGATCCGACAAAATGACTGAATGCACCCTAGGTTCCTCTCAGGATTTTGCCCTCTGGATCAACTAGGCCCTCGCTGGATTATTTGTGTACCCAAAACTTCCAAACATCACAATTACATAAGGGCATGATCTCTCTACTCATGAGAAGGCTTAGGGTACATTCTCTGTACGTGATTGATTCCACTCAAACGTTTATGTTGCGGACCCTTTCTCATCAAGAAACCGAAAATCATCGGTGCACCATCTCTCTAGCTTTTCATTTTGAGGGATCTAAATCATCTTATGCCATATTCAGACAAGTTTATATGGATCAAACAAGCAACTACATCACTAATCATGTTGTTATTAACAACAAAAACCCGTTAGGCCCCGTCACCAACTCCTTAAAGCCCACCAAGGCCTAGGCCCCATCACCAACGCCTTAAAGCCCACTGAGGCCTAGATTCAACCCACGCATGAGAGCGAGATGTCCGCAGCACAATCAATGACTCCACGAGCTCACACGCGGAGCATAGTGTGCCCGTCATAAGGGACCACACACTTTGGGAGAGCTCTCTCGAAGCGTCGACTAAGTGTCGTCTGGCGACTTGCCATGTTCCTTTCCCTGTTCTTCCCCAATCCATCTGATTTCTTCCTTGGATCGATTGATTTTCCGCTTTTCCTCTCAGATCCTTCCTGTTTTGCACCTCCCACTCCAGATTTCGACCTCTTTCGCTCAGCTCAACTCTGCTTTCTTCCCCTTCCCCTTTCCATCCCACATATCCATCTCGGCCCATACTTTGATTCGCCCAATTTCTCTGCACCAAGACGATTCATCTCACAACTTGGCTGTTTGTAATCCAAGGTGCCATGAAACTGATTGGCTGGAATTGCCAAGGACCGGGCAGAAATCTAGACAGATCAACGAAGATGTCCTACCTTGCAAATTTGATGTCCTCCACCAAGGCACAGGTAACCTTTGTATCGGAGATTAGAACCTCAAAATATAGCTCTGCTCAGCTGAACAATCGTTTTAATATAGCCGATAGTTTTGTTGTTCCTTCGGTTGGTCTCTCGGGAGGCCTTTGGCTCTTATGGAACGATGAAGTCCAAGTCACGGTCAAGTTCTCTAGTTTTCATTTGATCTTAGCTTCGGTTGTTCATACTGCTTTGTAACAGCCCAAAATTTGAGAGCCTAAAAACCCGAGTAAATTTTTTGCTTTTGTGTTGCATTGCATCATTGCATCCATTTGAACTTGCTAAACAACACAATAACTTGGTTTGGCACCATTTAAAAACAAATGCCAAACTTGCTATAACAAATCTCAAATCAATGCAAGTGTGCAAACTTGCAAAACAAATTTATCTTGGCCTCTCATAATTGTCAAGGAAGTTCCAAGAGTTCAAATTAATATTTCTCACTTGCTTTAAAAATTCTAAAGTAATATCATTTTGGTTTTAGGAGAATGCCAAATGTTTTATAAAAGGGAAGGACATTCAATTTGGCTTGATCCAATTGAATTCAAACACTTTCAAAATCCTTACACTTTCAAAACAGAAGGCATGGACTGCTTCACCATGATGTTGGGAGCCTCCACTCTTTTTCTTGGTGACATTTGGGAAAATAAATTATGTTCAAATAATTTTATAAAGAGAAAAGCCCCAAATGCCTATTGCTTTGCCTTCAAGTTTTGAAGCAATAGTTGACCACCAAATTTCACTCTTAGTTTTTATGTGTCAACAATGTTCAAGACTTCAAAATATACTTTTCTCAAAGTTAAATAAACGGCTAAGTATTTTAAATCTTGAGAATACCAAATATGCCATTTCCAAACTCTCTAAACAAAAGTTATTCAAAACATTTTATTTCGAATCACCAAATTTTGTGGAGCCTCTGCATGTTAGGGAGAGGCTACTGGATTTATCTCAGATTTTATTAAAATGTTTAAGTGCCCTAATAAATCATATTCGGCTGCTGGAATTTCAAAAGAAAAAGGGAGAAGGACCAATCTGTGAGGAACTTAAAAGTTCCAGGGGCCTCTTTGTAAAATCATCATCCTCTTCCCTGTAGCCACAGGGCAAGGTCGCGCCGGACCCGCTCGTCGCCGTGCCGCGCCACGCCATCGCCGGGCCCCCTCCTCCTCTGCCCCTCCCTGCAAGTGGAACCAGCTCCACGAGGCCACCCTCCTACCCTCACTCACCTGCTCCCTCTCCCTCTTGCTCCCATCCGCACGGCCGAGCCGAGCTAGCTCGTCGCCGGCACATCGCCGTCGACCTGCGCCTCCCCGAGCCAAGCCAGGAGCCCCCGCACCTCCGCCGCGTCGCCAGCTCCATCTACGCCCAAGGAATCGGCCGGGGACGCGAGGAATCACCGCCGCCGTGTTCAACTTCCTCGCGGCCACCTTGGCTCCGCCGCGCACGTTTCCGCCGCCGCCGTTGCTCCTCCGCCGTCCTCGACCTTCCCAACGCGCCGTGGTGAGCATCCCGTGCATCAGCACCCTCTTTCCCTCTCCCCCTTGCTTCTAACCGCCGTCGCCACTCGCCACCGTCGCCGGAGTTCATCGCCGTTGCGTCGCACGCCCGGCCGTGGAACCGGCTTAGCCGGGCTACGGACCGACCGTCTCGGGCCACTAACCGGCCTAGGGCCCGGCCTTAACCGGGCTGTGTGCCGGAGCCCACGGTTAGCAGGCCGGCCCCCCAACCGGCCCAACCGGGCCACAGGCGGCTGCTCTGTCTTTTTTTCCCTGGTTGTTTTTCTTTTTCTCCCTCGTAGTGTATGTTCCCCGCTACTCCCTCGCGACTCTAGGGTTATCGAAACTCGATGATTCCTTCGAGTTCCATCGCCCACGCTAGAACTCGACTATTTATTATTATTGTTGTTGAAAGTATTTAAAATAATTAAAAGTAAACAATTAAAAAGAGGAATTTATAAAAGTAATAACTTTTTATCCGGACTTCAGAAAATTGTGTTCGTTATACCCAAATGCTCAGAAAAACATGAGTGATCCAGAATCATCATCATCATGCATAATGGATCACAATTACAACAGTGTGCTCTAATAGTATTTCAACATCATTAAGTTTAAATATGGGGTTTGTTCCGAATAATGCAATAAAAATAACGGGGACCCCATTTAACTTGTTGATCATGTTCAATGCTTCTAGGGTGCATTGAAAATGTCATATCATCATTTTTGTATGCATTGCACAATTGCCATGTGTTGATTGTTGTTTTTGTTTTCCGGTGTTGTTTGCTCTCCGGTAGATCACGAGTTCGGAGTTGAGCATCATTACTCCGACGAGCAGTTCGACTCCTCCGCTCAACAAGGCAAGCGTAATCCCCCCTCTGAGCATATCTTATCCTATTTTCCACAAGTATTTTCTCCACTATAATATTGCATGCGGTTCCAAATGTCAATTTGATTCGGATTAGAGTATCCTATAGTTGCATTATGATTCCAATGCCATTACCTGTTTTCCTCCTATTATCCATTGGTTGTATTGTTGGCCTGAGCTACTAAATTATACTATGTTGATGCTTAGCCATGCTTAGTAAATGTCTAGCTGTACGATGGATGGTTCATGTTGGGAACAGGTGATGATTTGTGCAGATGATGGTGGAGAATTGTGGTGACGGATAATAAAGTGCTAAAAGGTGGGGATGAGAGGCCACTGTGGTTGTGGTGCTTTGTCTCGTTCCCGTCGCCTAGGTGCGAGTTCTTTACCTCCGAACCAAGACTGAGCGTGCAACCATGCGTGAGGCCTATGCAATTGCAGGAACCCTCGTAGACTAAATAACTCGAGCGGGGCTAGCCAGGGTCCTCTATTTCGGGCTTCCATTTGCGCGTGCGTGATGATGGTGGGATGAACTGAGATGAGGATGGTGGTGTTAGGAAAATGAGTGGCTGTGGGGCGGGGTGTTGTGATCCTGGCAGTCCTACCGCCACTGATGATCCTGAAAAGTCCTTAACGAGGGAGAAGTCGACACCGCTCCCACCCAGCCGGCTTTCCAAGGAAGAGAGCTAATTGTACAGGTAATGGGCCGGACGGTACGCGTGGCAAACATTGTACACCCTGCAGGGTAAATCTTTTCGAAAAGCCGTGTCCACGGTTATGGACGACTTGGGAAAGGATGATAAGATCATAGAATAACTTGAACGGAATGATTAAAAACTGGGTACTAAAGGTACCAATCAGGATTGTAAGGTTGACTTCCTCGAGGGTGATTCGGGGAGGTGCCTTGGTGAAACAGGTACTGTGGTTGATGATGGTGGTTGTTGATGAGAAAGGTGATTCAAGAGAAAAGAGTTACTTCTTACCCCTCTTTCGAAAATACTTTGAATAGTCGATGCCATTGAGTTATGTTTTCATAAATAAAATCAGTTTTATGCAAAACAGCCATAAAACTTTGAAAGCCACATCGAGCTAAAGCTCTATATATAATCTTGCGAGTTCGTCGAACTCAACGTCGTTTGTTTTGTTTCAGAGGAGGACTTCACCGACCTCGAAGGTGGGTTCTTTGTGGACGTCGACGAGTAGTCTGGGGTTCCCAGGTGGCAGCTTGGGACATCCCGGAACAGCTGGCGCTGGATGTTTATTTGTAGGCCTCTTAGGCCATAATTTGGTTCTTGTTGTTTAGAACAACACACTTCGCTTCCGCATGTTGTAATGTTGGGTCTGTGACCTCTGGTTGTCATTTGCTATCTTTCTCTACTATAAGAGTTGAACTATATTGATTTGTGTCGTAGAGTCTGTGATGTGCCAGTTGTTCCACAAGTCTTGATCTCTCTATTATGCTTTGAGGGCTGAGCCTGTGTTAAGGCATCAACTGGGGTGTTGCGTTGCCGGTGATCAATTCCGAGCAACGCCTGCCAAAGGTTTTGGCCGGGGATTGGTAAACCCGTAACCTCCGGTTGTATCGCTTAACCGGTGACACTCAGCATCACTGTATAGCAGTCAGGTCGGGGCACCACATGCTTCTAGTGTGGATTTTGTGTTAGTTTGTGTGTACGGCGACCCTCACCATCGCCAGACTGGGATGATTTGGGACCAGATTTCCACTTTTGTGCATGCTAATCTTGGTAAACCAGTAGTTTGTTTAGGAGATCTCAATAATATCATGTGTGATCTAGACACGTCTTCCACTAATGTTAATAAAAACCGTATGCGTGCTTTCAACTCGTATGTTAAACAGTGTGGTCTCTTTGATCTTGGTTTCAGTGGTCCAACTTATACTTGGACGAACAAACGTTTTTCTTCTATGCCTGTGTTTGAGAGGCTCGATCGTTGTCTTGCTAACGCTGAGTGGTGCGCTCTGTTTCCAAATACTAATGTTTTTAATCTACCCATCATCCTTAGTGATCATGCACCTATTCTTGTCTCAACGGAGTCTCAATTTCATCGGCCGAAGCTCAGTTTTAAATTCGAGAACTGGTGGACTATGGAGGTTGATTACCAGCAAACTGCCAAATCAGCCTGGTTAGCCACAAGCCAAAGGTCTTTCTATGCCAGAACTACTAATCTTGCAGGTACCCTAAAACGGTGGTGTAAAAAGAAAAAGCCTCTTCAACAACAACTCGATGGTTTGCAAGACAAGATAAGGGAAATCCAGATGCAAGCGCTCCATCTGCAGGATCATTCACAAGAGGTAAACCTGACATCACAGTATGAGCAAACACTCACCAAGTTAACTGAATCTTACCGCCAACGGGCCAAGAAACATTGGGCTACTCAAGGTGATAGGAATACTTCCTTTTTCCACAATGCTATTTTAAAACGTAAGCGTTGCAACCGAATAATTTCCATTCAAGATAGTTCAGGTAATAACTTGTTCGATCCTGAAGATGTTGCTAGAGAGTTTGTTTCTTATTTTAAAAATATTTTTGGCTCCTCCTATGCTAACAATGACAGATCTGCTGTGAGCAATGATCAACCTCAACATTCACAAGATTTCACAAACTCGATACCGGACAAGCAGGAAATCTGGAATATCCTTAAGTCCATGAAGAAAAATGCTTCCCCTGGCCCAGATGGATTCAACGTGGGCTTCTACCTATCAGCTTGGAGCTGGATTGGAGAGGATGTCACTAATATGGTCACAACCTTCTACAACACAGGTATCATGCCTTCTCACCTTAATGACACTAATATTGCTTTGATCCCTAAGAAGCTTGTTTGCAACCTACCTTCCGATTTCAGGCCCATAAGCTTATGTAATGTCATTTACAAAATCATAGCTAAATCTCTGGCAAATAGATTGACGCCGCTCCTGCCTGACTATGTGCATCCCTCACAACAAGCTTTTATTGAAGGTAGGCGTATTGCAAGCAACATCATTGTAGCTCAAGAAATTTCTCACTCTTTCTCTCTCAGTTCTTGGGAAAGCCAAGATTTCATGATTAAAATTGATTTAGCCAAGGATTTTGATAGATTAGAGTGGCATTTCATAGACGTTGCCCTTACTTGCAAAGGGCTTCATGATCATTTCATAAATCTGGTGCATGCTTGCATTTCAACTCCTACTTTTTCAGTGATAATCAATGGCCAATCTTTTGGGAATTTCAAGAGTTGTAGAGGAATCAGACAAGGCTGTCCCCTCTCCCCCTATATTTTTGTTCTTTCTGTTAACGAACTCTCGCTGACCCTACAGGATGCTTTGCAACAAAATCAGCTGACAGGTATCTCTCTCGGACCAAATTGCCCCTGTACACTCTCTCATGTTCGCAGACGACCTGCTTCTATGTGGAAAAGCTAATGTCCAAGAAGCTGCTACCATATACAATATCTTAGACATGTTTTGCAGGCATTCGGGTCAGAGTCCAAACTGGAACAAATCTGGGATTTTATTTAGTAAAAATGTTGCTCCTCAGGTTAAGCAGGACATTAAGAGAATTTTTCCGGTGTCTGACATCGATAACCGCTTTGTGCACCTTGGTCATCCCCTTCTTTTGCCAGCAAAAGATAGATCTGCAGCTTATGCTTTTATTTATGATAAATTCAGATCTAAGCTCAGTGCTTATAAAGCTAATCGCCTATCTCATGCTGCTCGATTACAGCTTATAAAATCAGTTTTCTCCTCCATTCCAGTGTACTCCAGTGTACTACATGTCTAACATCCTTTTTTCAAAAAAGTTCCTTACAAAGCTCACTGCTATCATTAGAAATTTCTGGTGGACGGGTGTTAGAGATGATCAAAATACCAAAAGCTTATGTCTCCGTGCATGGGCTGATGTTTGCATTGACAAGAAAATAGGAGGACTTGGTGTTCGAAATTTGCAGGCCATCAACCAAGGGCTCATCCTCTCAGCGGCATGGCGATTGGCAAAGGAGACGCACTCCCAATTGGCGCAGATCCTAAAGGCGAAATATCACCACGATACATCCATATGGAGAGCGAAGTCGAACAAGCCAAAGTCAGCCTTCTGGGCTGCCATCCTCAAGGTAAAGCCTCTCCCAATTTCAGCATCTATTTGTCAAATTGTAGATGGAAGCAGCTCCATATGGAGCTCTCCTTGGTTTTCAGGTTGGGAAAATATTTATGATAATCTCATCATACAACAGCATCATTTCTCTTATCCTGCTGTAGTCAAAGATCTTTGGTTGCCGCACCGCAAAGCCTGGAATATAGATTTGATAAGCTCTCTTTTCAGTTCCGATACGGCTAATGCGATCATTCAAACACCCATAATTAACTCTGCTGGTCAAGACACCTTGGTCTGGAAACTAACCCCTGCAGGCAAACACTCTCCAAAAAGTGCTTACAAACATTGTTTTAACAACCTCCAACTTCCAGCAAGACATCGCCCCAAGATTGTACCTCAGGAGATCATTGATCTTCTCAATCAGGTGTGGCAGCACAAGTTGATGGCACCACGAGTGCAGACATTTGCATGGAGGCTCCTTCGAAAAGCACTAGCCACAGGTAAGAGGGCTAGCAAAATCTCAAAACACATTAAACAAAATTGTTCAAGATGTGGGGCTATTGAAGATGAAATGCATTTATTTTTTCTCTGTCCCTTCTCTAAAGCTGCTTGGTTTACTCATCCTTGGTATATTAAAACTGAACCCCTTGCTGCAGCTCAACCCTCTGTTTCTGGCATGATTCAATCTCTACTTTCCTCTGGTCACCCGCATATTAATCTTTCCAATTTATATACTTTCCTCTGGTGTCTTTGGAAGGCTAGAAACAATGTTTTGTTTGACAGGAAAGATTGCAAGTCTTCTCATGTGTATGCAGCAGCCAATGCAATTATTTAGGGAGCCAAGCTTGAAGAAACATCCCCAGGGAAGAACAACAGCTATCGCAGCTGAATAATCCCCCACAAACGTCTCCTCCTAATCCTATGCAGTACAATCCTGATATTTTGCAGGAAACGTTATTTTTTCAGATGCGGCCTGGAAGACTCAACAAGATCAGGCTACTGGGAAAACAGGAATTGGAATATTTATTCAATTGCAAGGCAATCAGCACTGTCAACAGGTGCATGTTTCAGCTTTGGCCCCTTTGGCATCATCTTCTCTTCAGGCGGAGGCGTTTGGTCTGCACCTTGCTGCAATGTTGGCAGATCTATTGCAGATACAAGATCCGTACTCCACACTGACAACTCGGTACTTGTTTCAGCATCAGCAGCTACAGATATTTTTCTTGCTCCAGGTCACTGGGAGATCAGGCCTTTGCTAGCACAAATTCAATCATGCCCTTCCTTCCAACGAAGCAGAATTACACACATCCATAGAAGTAGGAATGTGAAAGCACACCATCAGGCAAAACTGGATCTGAAAATTCAATCCAATACTCTAGCTATTCGTTGCTTATCTTCAGAAACAGGACAATGTCTGAGTAGAGACATCCTTGCTGTATCTTGTGTGTATCCTTACACGCTTCTCTCTGTAAAATGCACTTAATTTGAATAAAATCTTTTGCTGTTCAAAAAAAAAAGTGTGCCCGTCATAACCTTCGCCGCTGGTAGCAACCGCCATGCACTGTGACGCAAACATGTGCACAAAGAACGAAGTCAAACAGAGGGCGATTGAGTCTCTTTCCACTTCTGCAACTTAGAGCATCTCCACCGGCAACACTCAAAGCACATTCAAAGGCCCATTGGGGGCCAAACACGAAAATATGCCGCACCCGCACCACCAACGTCCGGCCCGACCCAAAATCTGCCCAGCACCCCTAGCAGGCCCCCAAGTTTGAAGGCCCTCTCGAGGGGTGCCGGACAGTGGTCGGACAGGCCCTCCGATAAGCGGAGCCCACCACCTACCACAAACACGCGGGAGGCAGAATGGCCGGTCAAGAAAAATAATGACCTCGCCGGTTTCCCAGACGGCGTCGCTGCTTTCCACGCGCCGCCGTGTGGCGTGTCAACGCGTCACCGGAATTAATGTCAGTGCCATCCCGGCCGCTTCGCCTGCCCTGTCCCCTTTTATAGCGCCGGCGCCCCGCTCACAGACGGCCACCACAAGATCCCCGCTGCCCTTGTTCTGGTCACCTTCTCCTCCCCTCCCTTCCACATGGCGCACAACGACGAGGCCGGGGGCTTGAACGCCAACGAGGTGTACCGTGGCCACAACCTCCTCATCGACTAGGCATGGCTGTACGAGCGGTACGACCTCTACGTATCGGTCGACTACCACCTCCTGAAGAAGTGGCGGCTAAGCCCCGTCGGCCGTGAGTTCAGCCTCCGCATTCTGGAGCGGCGAGAAAGGATGACGCCGGAGAAGCAGCGCCACCCCGACAATGCTGCCAACAACTATGACGCCTAGTTCAACAATTTCTAGCAATAGCGGGACGCCGCCCTCAAGCCCTGGGACGGCACGGAGCGGTATGCGTCGGAGCACCGCAAGGCCTGGTGGCGCGGCCGCACGTTGGAGGGTGTGCTCGCCTAGGCGCGCCAGCGTGCCACCGGAGCCGCCGCGTTAGACGCGCCTGGCCGCACCGCGCGTTGCACCGCTCCGTGCCGTCAAGGAGAAGCCATGAGCAAGCTGTGCAGCGCCAAGCTGGAACCCAACGTCAAGCGGCCAAGCAAGTTCGCCGTCGTCAAGGACGAGCCGAGGGAGAAACGGCAGACGTACGTCGCCGTTAAGGAGGAACCGAGGGCGAAGCGGCGCAACACCGCCGCCGTCAAGGAGGAGCCCCAGGAAGACCTCCACCAAGGATGGCGCGTTCCGTCCCCTCTCCAGGACGCTGTCGACGACGGGGACACGTCCGGCTTCACCACCACACTCCTCCGCTCTATGAGCGACCCTGTCCCGCCGACGTGCCACCCACTCGACCCACCAGACTGCCCGGGCTACTACCTGGCGATGCGCGCACCGCTGGAGGAGCAGCCGCCGATCATCGTGAAGGAGGAGGAGGAGACAGGGTCATCGCAGCAGGCAGCACCCGAGGACGGTGGCGTCATCTACCTCTCCGACGACGATTAGAGGTCGGTTAGGGTTAGGACGGCGGCATAATAGGCTAATTTCGTTCGAATTTGTGTAAAATATAGTCAAATTTGAATGAAAAATGCCCCTTTTCTATGTTTTGTCTATTTAAATTTTTGGGCTGCATATTTATTGGGGGGTGCCGGTAGGGGAGGCGACCTGTTAATGGGTGCACAGATGTTCGACACCATCTAAATCGTGTCACATCGGCAAATACGATGCTCTGCCCGACTACCCTCACCGGTGACCGTTGTTGGGCCATTAAACCATATTTCATTACCGTAAATCACATATTCCTAAGTACGGTGAACAAGGCGGGGTCCAAGGACGTTGATGCACCTCCTCTGGTTTAGATTTTTCAGATGATGGAATAAAATCATAAGAAATGGAGATCTGGTGCTCCCGACCTCCAGTGATCCCGTCTAGTTCAAAAAATAAAAATAAAAGTTAAAAGTTTTAGGAAATCTAAAAAAGCATTCATGTTCTCAATAATATATTGTACAAGTGTGCAAAATCTTAATGCAACATACTTTACGGGTTGAGCTCCACAAAAATGAACAATATGTAGTTTCAAAATTTCAACTTTTGTGTTTTTATAGCTCTAAACTTATTGTATTTGCATTAAAAAAATTGCATGTTTATAGGATATATCATTGAGAATATGCATGATTTTTTCAGATGTTTTTGCTACTTTAAATATATTTTTAATTTTTTGAAAATAACCAGATCACTGGAATTCAAGAGTCAAGATGACTTTCCGATCATAAGGTCACTGGCCATGTACAATGGAGTGACGTCAGTCTTCTATTAGACATGCCATGTTAGATTTTCGTTTAGTTGGACAAGAGAGAATAAAAAAAATAGAAGGTTGTCTTCACCTAGCTAAGAGATAAGATCTCTATAAAAAAATAAGAGAATATTATTTTCTCCATTGTATCATGTCTTTTGAGAGAGAGAGAGAAAAACACCGAGAGAGAAGTACAAACAGAGAGAGATGTACAGATTGAGAGAGAGAGAGCGGTCGTCGATTTAAGATGGTCGATTTCAGGAGAGAGAGAGAGACTAAAGAAAGATACAGATGTACTAAGACGAGACCGAAGAACGACACTTAACAAAGAGAGGCTGAAGAAAGACATGTGACAAAGAAGGACGGAAGACTGAGAAAAGAGCAAATGGAGACTAAAAAAAAGAAACAGAGACTGAAGAAAGAATGATAAAAGGAAAAAATCATATCAAAGAGACCGAAGACTGAGAAATAGAAAGAGGAAAGTGCATGACTGAAAATTGAGAAAGAGAAATAGAGACCGAAAAAAGAATGATAAAAAAATCATATCAAACTGAGCTAAGACTGAGAAATAGAAAGAGCAAAGTGCAAAGTGCAAGACTGAAAACTGAGAAAGGGAAAGAGAAAATCATATCCAAAAGACCGAGGACTGAGAAATAAAAACAGGAAAGTGCAAGACTGAAGACTGAGAAAAAGAAATTATCAAAGAGACAGAGAAACAAACAACGACTGACGAAAGCAAACGGAAATGAAAGAGACTGACGGTAACCAAGTTAAGCAAAGAAAGACAAAAAGATAATGAAGACCGAAGAAACACTAAGGACTAACGATAGTTTTATTAATGAACTGAAGAACAAATATACAAAATAAAACGAAATCTAAATAAGAGAAATTACTAAATGTACTAAATGAGTTTTATAGGTTCTTTTATAACAAAACAAAATTGTTTCAAGAGGTAACCAGTATTTTCTGAACAATTAACAAATATTCACAAGCCAAATCATCAGATCTGGAAAGAGAGAAAAAATGTGGTTCAATGAAACCAACATCATCAGCTCCAAATCATATGCTCGGTCGACGAACTAAAGAATGCCATCAGCTGACTGAAGCTTTTCAACCCGGCAAATTGGAAAAAAAAAATTAATCTTCAGTTTTAAATATATATATAAAGATTCGTAGCAGCCAAAAAACAGCCCCAATAGATAAAAAAAACTTCAGTCTCAACCCTATTCCCTGCCCTACTTGTTATTGTAAATTACACTGTAGCATAACAAACTCATAGACATGCATATAAACTTCGGATGCTATACTAACCCATATGTAGAAACTAAATTACAAACCCTGTGAAATATTCAGACTTGCGCTACGGAGAAATGATACACATATGACTTAGATAAAAAACATGTGAATACAAGTATCCGTACAGTGAAGTGGGAAAAATAATTGCATACTTATATTTCTAAGAGCTTAACGTTCCACTCAAGTTCAAAATCCATCATCAATAAACTGACCAGAAAAGTTTCTGAAAATTCAACCTGACATTCCTACGGAAGAATAAATCAAAAACAGTGCTTGGTTTGTCAGCCGAAAAAAACACGAAATGAGCTTGAGTACTTCTCAACAATTGTTGCCATTGCGAGAGCAAGACTACCTCGGATTTATCTACCTTAGAAAACAGCGACACCAGGAACAAAACCTAGTGCTCCAGATGACAAAGCAGCATCACCACGTACCTTATCACCCCCACGAATAATTTTCATATCAGAAAAGTTACAGCAGCCAACTGATGAAACAACACCCCAACAATCACAGAAAAAATTACCTGCACCCTAACCCCATTCCCACTCACAAAACTCTAATTACCTCCAGCCCTGATGACCAAATCGTTTATATTGGGCTGCAAAACAAAATCACAGCCATACAAGCACCAGCAAAAACTGCGCACTAATGGGGAGATGTGAAGAAAATATGAAACTAACTAGCCCCTAAACCTACATCACAATCGCCGTCCGCACCTGCACACACACACACAAAGGGAAAAGGTAGAAGGAAATTGGAGAGCCAACTCGGACGACAAAGCAGAACACCGGCACGCCGTCGCCTCCGGGGATCTGCAGCTCGCCTCCGACCAAAAACGACCCAAAAATCAAAGAATACAGAGACTAACACAGGGGATGAACAGTGGCACATATGCCCCCAATTGTTTTTTTTTTTTTTTGAGGAAAGGGTCCGATTCATATTAACAGAGTGGTCAGTACAAATACCAAGAAGGTCCAACAAAGAAAAGAAATTACAAAAGGACCCCGACAAATGCACAAAACACCCTGTTCACTCTGAAGGAGACGCAATCAGACCCCTCGCCGGCTCCCAAGAACCTAGCCGGCGCCACCGTCGCCGTACCACCTTCCTCCGGGGAGAGAGCACTGCCACAAGATGTAGAAGGCCGCATGGGTCGTCCGCCGCCCCGCGACGAAGCTTAAGCTCACTGAACGAGCACGGCCGCAGTACGCACATCCCCGCTCCACCGCACCTCCAATTGTTCATATTCCCGCCCGGATGGAGACGGGAGGCGCCGCTCCTCTCTCTCCGGCCGTCTCTCTCTCAGACAGGACTCCTCTCTCTCCGCCAGTCTCTCTCTGCTTCAACCAGACACTCGGCTAAGGGCATCTCCACTCGTTCGGCCCCCTAGATTTTGGTGTGGCGCCTTTTTGCGTTTGCGCCGGCGCAAGCGAAAACACACATCAATATAATTTGAAAGTTCATATTCCCGCCCCAAAAAACAGCCCGAGTTCGGCGATCAAAACAGGCACAGTTGGGCGATCATACAAAAAAGTCATAGTTCGGCGAATGGATCAAGCCGCAGTTCGGCGATCTGGTGAAACGGCCACAGTCGGCATGTTGCTGATACGCAGATCAGATGGTCGCCGGCGACACCTCGGCATCATCGTCGAGCTCGCTGGGCGTGGTCGTCGGAGCAGGGGCAGAGGTCAGAGTGGCCGTAGGCTCGGCGGTAGGCTCGGTGCTCAGAGGCAGCGTGACCGTGGCCGTGGCCGAGCTCGTGTCGGCTGGATGGCGGAGCTTGTGTCAGCTGGAGTGGTGGAGCTCAGAGTCGCCGTCGGGGTCGGGGCCGGGGCGATCTGCCTGAGAATCTCGCGCCGCTGCGCCATGAACCACGTCCTGACCTCGGGGTCCATCGCCGCCGGATCGCCTCCATGAGGAAAGCGAGGTCGTTGTTCCTCTTCTTCGCCGCGGTGCCGGTCTTGAGTAGGCCGAGCTTGACGTCCGCCTTGTCCATGAGCGCCTTCCACCTCGCGTCCGCCTTCTCCTCTCTCGCGGCGGCGTGGGTTTGAGCGTCGGCGATGCAAGTCTCAATGGACGCTTGGAGCTTCGCCGCCGCTGCGTACCGTCTCTCGCCGCCTTGGCTTTGTTGTGGCCGTCAGGGCGCCCATCTGACGCACCGGCCGCCGGCGCGTCCGGGACGTACCCTTGCCCTTGCCGAGAGAATGGCGAACTTGCAACCACTTCTCGCACCCCTCGATGACGATGAAGACGTGGAGTAACTTGAAGTCGGCCTTCTCGTCGTCGCGGTACGCCTTGAACATCCGGACCATCTACATGACCAAACGGCCGGAATGAGCAAACCGGCGAAGTAAGAAAGAAAATCACGGCGGAAAGGTTCACCTCCATCTCGTAGTTGGAGCCGCTCTTCGGCCGATTCGCGACCTCCTCTTGAATGCCATGCAATTTGTTGCAAGCATGTTGGATGTTCGCCCAATGGTTGGCCATGGCCTTCTCGCCGCGCGGAGTGATGCACATGGAGTAATCGGATCAATCATGCGGCGCTCATCGTATGCCGACTTGACCCTCTTCCAATAGTTGTCCATGTTCTGGTTGGCACCGACGATCGCGTCCAGGCTTACCGTCTTCCATGCTTCGGCGAGGAGAACATCTTCCTTGGCCGCCCACTTGATGCCTGGCTCGGCGGGAGGCTTCGGCACCTTCTTGGTCAACGGCCTTCGTCACCCTTGGCCGGTGCCCTCCTTCGTCGACGGTCACCGTCTCGACCCCGTCTTCCTCCGCCTCCGTGCCGCCACCAGAGCCGCCACCAGATCCGCCGCCAGAACCGCCGGGCTCCCCGCAGCTTAGTGAGAAAAATTCCCCACCTTGCGAGAGAAAGCCCGGGCATGCCGCCGTCGTCATCGAGCCGGTGGTGATGATCTCCTCCATGAAGGTGTCGGCGTGCATTCCGCCTAACAGGCTGCGGGCGTCCTGGTGGCTCTAGGTTGACGAGGGAATATCTCCCCGGCAACAGTGCCAGAAACAATGCTTGTACGTCACACGTCAGTTGGGAACCCCAAGAGGAAGGTATGATGAGTGCAGCAGCAAGTTTTCCCTCAGTATGAAACCAAGGTTTAATCGAACCAGTAGGAAAACGAGGTTTGCTTCGAAGGTGTTGGTGAAGGAGTGTAGTGCGGCGCAACACCAGGGATTCCGGTGCCAACGTGGAACCTGCACAACACAATCAAATTACTTTGCCCCAACTTAACAGTGAGGTTGTCAATCTCACCGGCTTGCTGAAAACAAAGGGTTAAACGTATCGAATGGAAATGATGTTTGTTTGCATAAAACAGTAGAGAACAATGATTGCAGTAGATTGTATTTCAGATGTAAAAGAATGGACCGGGGTCCACAGTTCACTAGTGGTGTCTCTCCAATAAGATAACTAACATGCTGGGTAAACAAATTACAGCTGGGCAATTGACAATTGATAAGTGCATATAACATGCATGTGTGAGCTGTGGTGTCTACTATGAGATTCATTTGGGCATTACGACAAAGTACATAGACCGCTATCCAGCATGCATCTATGCCTAAATAGTCCACTTTCCGGTTAACATCCGTACCCCTTCCAGTATTAAGTTGCAAGCAACAGACAATTGCATTAAGTAATGTGCGTAATGTAAACAATACATTCATCCTTGAATAAAGCATTGCTGTTTTACCCCTAGTGGCAACAACACATCTACAACCTTAGAACTTGCTGTCACTATCCCAGGTTAAATAGAGGTTGAACCCAACTATCATGCATAAATACCCCCTCTTGGAGTTACAAGTATTCACTTGGCCAAGGCTTCAACAAGTAACGGAGAGCATGCAAGATCACAAATGACATAGACATGATAATATAATATTCAGCTCCACATAGGTATCAATATAAGTCAGATCCCAGCAAACACAACATGTAGCATTACAATAAGATGATCTTGATCATGATAGGCAGCTCACAAGATCTAAACATGATGGCACAAGTGGAGAAGACAACCATCTAGCTACTGCTATGGACCCATAGTCCAAGGATGAACTACTCACGCATCACTCCGGAGGCGGGCATGGCGATGTAGAGCCCTCCGGTGATGATTCCCCTCTCCGGCAGGGTGCCGGGAAGAGCTTCAGAACCCCCCGAGTTAGGGTTGACGACGGCGGCGGCAGCGAATATGTTCTGGATGAAAGGCTCGGTGTTTTAGGGTTTTCACGTCTCGGGGAATAAATAGGCGAAGGGGCGATGTCGGCGGACCCCCGAGGGGCCCAAACCACAGGCGGCGCGGGGCCCACTGCCGCGCCGCCAGGTGGTTTGGCCACCTCGTGGCTCTCCTTCGTCTCTCCTTCGGACTCCGTGTACGTGCTGGAAAAATAGGGACTTGGCCTTTTGTTTCGTGCAATTCCGAGAATATTTCCAGAAGTAACTTTCTGAAACCAAAAACAGCAGAAAACAGGGAACTGGCACTGTGGCATCTTGTTAATAGGTTAGTCCCAGAAAATGCATAAAAGTGATATGAAGTGTATATAAAACATGTAGCAAATGGTATAATATAAGCATGGAACAGCAGAAATTATGGATACGTTGGAGACGTATCAAGCATCCCCAAGCTTAGTTCTACTCGTCCTCGAGTAGGTAAAACGATAACAACAAATAATTTCTGAGGAGACATGCTTTCACACAATCTTGATCAATATATTGCAAGGCTCATGTCATGAATGAAGTGACTCAAAGCAATGATCTATAGTTTGCTAACAAATAGATAAAGAGTAAACAATGAATCATATAAGCAAAAACTTTTCATGAATAGTACTTTCAAGACAAGCATCAAAAAGTTTTGCATAAGAGGTAACTCATAAAGCAATAGATTCAAAGTAAAAGGCATTGAAGCAACACAAAGGATGATTAAGTTTCAGCATTGCTTTCAACTTGTAACATGTATATCTCATGGATAGTTGTCAACATAAAGCAATATAACAAGTGCAATAAGTAAACATGTAAGAATCAATGCACACAAAGTTGACACAAGTGTTTGCTTCTAAGATAGAAAGGAGTAGGTAAACTGACTCAACATAAAGTAAAAGATAGGCCCTTCGCAGAGGGAAGCAGGGATTAAATCATGTGCTAGAGCTTTTTAAGTTTTCGAAAGCATATAGAGAGCACAAAATAAGTATTTGAGAGGTGTTTGTTGTTGTCAACGAATGGTAGTGGGCACTCTAACCCCCTTGTCAACCAGACTTTCAAGAGCGGCTCCCATGAAGGACGTTATCTCTACCAGCAAGGTAGATCATCCCTCTTCTCTTTTGTTTACACATGTATTTTAGTTTCTTTATAGATGACACTCCTCCCAACCTTTTGCTTACACAAGCCATGGCTAACCGAATCCTCGGGTGCCTTCCAACATTCACATACCATGGAGGAGTGTCTATTTGCAAATTAAGTTGCTTACTGATAAATCAGGGCAAAACATGTGAAGAGAATTATTAATGAAAGTTGTAATTAATTGGGGCTGGGCACCCCGTTGCCAGCTCTTTTTGCAAATTATTGGATAAGCGGATGTATATGCCACTAGTCCATTGGTGAAAGTCTGTCAGAAGTAAATGACAAGATTGAAAGATAAAACACCACATACTTCCTCATGAGCTATAAAACATTGACACAAATAAGGAGTAATAAAGTTTTGAATAGTTTAAAGGTAGCACATGAAATATTTACTTGGAATGGCAGGAAATACCACATAGTAGGTAGGTATGGTGGACACAAATGGCATGGGTTTTGGCTCAAGTTTTGGATGCACGAGAAGCATTCCCTCTCAGTACAGAGTTTAGGCTAGCAAGGTTGTTTGAAGCAAACACAAGTATAAACCGGTACAGCAAGAATCACATAAAAACATATTGCAAGTATTATAAGACTCTACACTGTCTTCCTTGTTGCTCAAACATTTTACCAGAAAATATCTAGACCTTAGAGAGAACAAATATGCATCCCAAGTCTCAACAAGCTCTACGGTAGTTCTCCACTACTAGGCTTTAACTACATGATGCAAGAGCTTAAACATGATCTACTTGAGAGCTCAAAACAATTGCAAAGCATCAAATCAAAACAAGACAATGATCTACAAGAATGCATATGTCTTTTCCAATACCAACTACTACATGTAGCATTTTCTTTCTTCCAAACAAACACCAATCAATTTATTTAAACATAAACTCTCCAAATGATAATATAATGCAGCAAGAGAGTATTTATAAACAAGTGCTAACAGCTCGAAGAGATGCATGAAAAACAGGAGCTAAAAGCACTGCAGTAGCTAGTTAAGAATACTCAACAAATATAAGTGAAGAACATGAGTATTCACATGAAAAAGCGGAGCGTGTCTCTCTCCCACACAAGGATTGCTAGGATCCGAATTTATTCAAACAAAAACAAAAATAAAAACACACAGACGCTCCAAGTAAAGCGCATAAGATGTGAAAGAATTAAAATATAGTTTCACTAGAGATGACCTGATAAGTTTGTTGATGAAGAAGGGGATGCCTTGGGCATCCCCAAGCTTAGACGCTTGAGTCTCTCTGAATATGGTTGGGATGAACCACGGGGGCATCCCCAAGCTTAGGCTTTTCACTCTTCTTGATCACATAATATCACCCTTCTCGCTTGATCCTTGAAAACTTCCTTCACACCAAACTCAAGACAGTTCTCATTAGAGGGTTAGTGCATAATCAAAAATTCTCATATTCTGTAATGATACAATCAATCCCAAAGCTTCTGGACATTAGCTACAGCCACCAATGCTTTGTGGAGCAAAGAAATCCACACAAACACAGTAAAAGAGCGAATGCAAAACAAAAGGCAGAATCTGTCAAAAACAGAACAGTCTGGAATGACGAATTTTTTCGAGGCACTTAAGTTGCTCAGATGGATCTGGCCTAAAATAATGAAAGTTGCGTACATATCTCAGGAATATGCGTGATTTTTCTCAGAATTTTTTGAATTTTCTACAGGGAGATAAGCTCAAATCCGTGACAGCTAAAAATCTGTCACTGCGCAGAAATCCAAATCTTGCATCAACTTTCAATATAGAACTTTACTTGGCACAACATTGCGATAAAATAAAGATACAAAGGAGTTGCTACAGAAGTAACAAAACTCCTTGACTCAAAGAAAACAAAAATAACAGCAAATAAAAACGATGGGTTGTCTCCCATAAGCGCTTTTCTTTAACGCCTTTCAGCTAGGCGCAGAAAGTGAAAATCAAGTGTTGTCAAGTGGCAAATCATTCAAATCATCAAAAGCTTCTTCCAACACACAGCTTGTAACAATGGGTATCTTAGATGTTCCTGGAGGTGTTTCATTACCTTTAACCGTACTAAAAGTTTTATCAATTTTAAGCTCATAATGAGTCTTTGGTTTTGGCACTTTAGGAACATACATAAACTTTTGCTCTCTACCCACATAAACTTTCTCCTTTTTAGACTTAAGAGAAGTAAAGGTTGAACTTAAGGTTTCAATAGCTTCCTCTAACTCATCAATTCTATGATTTTGGGTGTCATGGATATTATTATCCTCAAGAACAGTGATTCTTTCATTGATGGTGGCTATTGATTCATTAGTCTTACCAATACAATCAAGAAAATTTGGAAAAAAATTCTCCATAGAGTCTAACTTATTTATAACATCCTCCAAGGTGATCTCAATTTAATATCTTTAGTGGGTGGTGTTCCTACCAAACTTTCAATAATATTACAGGCTTCTAAAGCAGGAGTACCCAAGAAATTTCCACCTGTAAGAGTGTCTAGAACATACCTATACCAACTAGAGATACCAACATAAAAGTTCCTAAGGAGGATAGTGGTAGAGTGTTTCTTAGTACATCTATGATGAGCATCACTAATTCTATACCAAGCATCTTTCAAATTTTCACCTCCTAGTTGCCTAAAAGAACGAACTTCAACTTCAGGAGCATTCATTTTGAAAAACAAAATCAAACCGAATTAAACAAGTAACTAATTTTTTTGTGTTTTTGATAAAGAGAGCAAACAAGACTAAATAAAAATAAACTAAGCAAGACAAATAACAAAGTAAAGAGATTGGGTGTGAGAGACTCCCCTTGCAGAAGCAATTCGGTTTTCCCCGGCAACGGCGCCAGAAAACGTGTTGGTGGCTCTAAGTTGACGAGGGAATATCTCCCCGGCAACAGTGCCAGAAACAATGCTTGTACGTCACACGTCAGTTGGGAACCCCAAGAGGAAGGTATGATGAGTGCAGCAGCAAGTTTTCCCTCAGTATGAAACCAAGGTTTAATCGAACCAGTAGGAAAACGAGGTTTGCTTCGAAGGTGTTGGTGAAGGAGTGTAGTGCGGCGCAACACCAGGGATTCCGGTGCCAACGTGGAACCTGCACAACACAATCAAATTACTTTGCCCCAACTTAACAGTGAGGTTGTCAATCTCACCGGCTTGCTGAAAACAAAGGGTTAAACGTATCGAATGGAAATGATGTTTGTTTGCATAAAACAGTAGAGAACAATGATTGCAGTAGATTGTATTTCAGATGTAAAAGAATGGACCGGGGTCCACAGTTCACTAGTGGTGTCTCTCCAATAAGATAACTAACATGCTGGGTAAACAAATTACAGCTGGGCAATTGACAATTGATAAGTGCATATAACATGCATGTGTGAGCTGTGGTGTCTACTATGAGATTCATTTGGGCATTACGACAAAGTACATAGACCGCTATCCAGCATGCATCTATGCCTAAATAGTCCACTTTCCGGTTAACATCCGTACCCCTTCCAGTATTAAGTTGCAAGCAACAGACAATTGCATTAAGTAATGTGCGTAATGTAAACAATACATTCATCCTTGAATAAAGCATTGCTGTTTTACCCCTAGTGGCAACAACACATCTACAACCTTAGAACTTGCTGTCACTATCCCAGGTTAAATAGAGGTTGAACCCAACTATCATGCATAAATACCCCCTCTTGGAGTTACAAGTATTCACTTGGCCAAGGCTTCAACAAGTAACGGAGAGCATGCAAGATCACAAATGACATAGACATGATAATATAATATTCAGCTCCACATAGGTATCAATATAAGTCAGATCCCAGCAAACACAACATGTAGCATTACAATAAGATGATCTTGATCATGATAGGCAGCTCACAAGATCTAAACATGATGGCACAAGTGGAGAAGACAACCATCTAGCTACTGCTATGGACCCATAGTCCAAGGATGAACTACTCACGCATCACTCCGGAGGCGGGCATGGCGATGTAGAGCCCTCCGGTGATGATTCCCCTCTCCGGCAGGGTGCCGGGAAGAGCTTCAGAAACCCCCCGAGTTAGGGTTGACGACGGCGGCGGCAGCGAATATGTTCTGGATGAAAGGCTCGGTGTTTTAGGGTTTTCACGTCTCGGGGAATAAATAGGCGAAGGGGCGATGTCGGCGGACCCCCGAGGGGCCCAAACCACAGGCGGCGCGGCTGGGCCCACTGCCGCGCCGCCAGGTGGTTTGGCCACCTCGTGGCTCTCCTTCGTCTCTCCTTCGGACTCCGTGTACGTGCTGGAAAAATAGGGACTTGGCCTTTTGTTTCGTGCAATTCCGAGAATATTTCCAGAAGTAACTTTCTGAAACCAAAAACAGCAGAAAACAGGGAACTGGCACTGTGGCATCTTGTTAATAGGTTAGTCCCAGAAAATGCATAAAAGTGATATGAAGTGTATATAAAACATGTAGCAAATGGTATAATATAAGCATGGAACAGCAGAAATTATGGATACGTTGGAGACGTATCACGTCCTACTGAGGGCGAAGGGGAGGGCGCGGCGAAGCGACGGCGAGGTTGAGTAGCCCGGCGAGCCGGCGTACATCATCGCCGGAGGAGCGCAGTGGGGAAAGGCGACATTGGGGTTGAAGCCAGCATGGGGGTCAACGTCGGCGTACCCAAGGGAGTAGCGGTGCGGGGACGTGCTCCAGCGCGGCGACGGGGATGGAGAGTAGCCGGTCGGCGAGGCGACGCTAGCTTGGCTGGCCCATCCGGCGAAGTGAGGATGAGGAGGGAAGCCGACCCTCAGCTTGACCGGCGAAGTCGCAGACGCAGCCGGAGTTGGCTCCTCAACTACCTCCATCTCCCCTTCCTCTTCTTACTCTTCCTCCTCTTCATCGCCGGCAGCCTCGGCCAGGCGCTTGGCCGTAGCACCCTCTCCCTCTCCCGGCGCTGCGCGTTCTCCGACTTCCGGCGCGCCTGGTCGGCAATCCACTTGGCGTTGCTCCAGCCCGCCGGCCTTTTCATCGGCGCCCTTGGCTTTCTCGGCTTCTTCACCTCCACGGCGGCGGAGGGCGCGGCAGCGGCGGAGGGCGCGGCAGCGGCGGCGGCGACGTTGCGGGGGCCGGTGAATTTGCTGGGAGCCATGGCGGCCAGATCTGAGTGAAATGGCGGGATCGGCCGATGGGGAGGGTATATGTGGGGCGAAATGGAGGGAAATAGCAAAACTATGGAGGAAAGGGCCAAATTATGAAGGAAAATCGCCTTGCCTCGCCGACACGTCTGGCCCACGCACGCCTTTTGCCCCCCCCCCCAGGCGAATCCCGGCGCGCTGGGTTTGGCTTGGGTACGCCGGCGCGAAACGGCGCTAAAAACGGCGCAAAATGAGGTGTTGGGGGCGACTGGTAAAAAATCGTTCGCGCCGGCGCTAAAAAGGCTCCTGGGCGCTGGGACGAGTGGAGATGCCTCAAGAAAGGCCAACGGAAAAACCTAAACGGGCTCGGACCCTTAACCGAACAACCCTACCCGCAGGTTTGACAAACCACGGACCCACGGTGCGCTTCCGTCTCTCAGCGCGCGAATCTTACAGACAACATCAGACGGCCACAAAAACGTGTGTGCGCGAATTAGAAAACAGCCGGCTGTTGTTTAGCAAAAATCTTTTGTTTCTCTCTGCCTCCTGGGTCCCGAGCCCTGACCTACCAAGACGGGTGGGATAGTCTACGACCGTGCCCCACATCTGCCGCCGTGGTCGTCCCTTACCCTTACCGTCACCGCCGGCGCCTCCCCTCCGCCCGCCCGCCCACCAGCGCCCCCTCCCCCCCCCCCACCCCCACCTCACCCCCTCCCCACGCGCGCCCATCGACGCCATCGCCGTTCCTCCTCGTCGGGACATCGATTTTGAGGTACGAGGTTGTTTTTATCTACCGGTTAGTTAATTCCCTGTGACCTTCGCAATTTCTGGATCAGCCCCTGGTTAATGGCATGTTGGGTTTGGTGAAACCTGTTGTTTTTGCCTAGCCTTGCTCAGTTCAGGACACCTCACAGGCAACATCGGTTGCTTCTGATCCGGGTCAATCTTGAGTATCGCCTTTCAGTTCACCTTACTTTCCTGTCCTATCCCATCCCTTCCACCATCCAACTATTAATTCTCTCAGATACCAGTTAATATGACATGTCCTGTAATCGGCAGTTAACCTGAAATGCTAGAATGAAGATATTCGGCACATAGCGTCGCCCAGTGGTGCTTAGATATAGCCTTAGCTATTTAGAACATTGATGTTAATGACAATTAGGATATCGATTCATTACAAAAAAAATTGTTCAAGAACATTTATCTTATTTTATCTGTTCTTCTGTAGAAAATGGATGACAAGGCACATGATGTTGAAGAATTAACTCACCGAGTTGAAGAGCTCCAGCGAGGTACTCAGGCACATCCCAGCATACAAGATTATCATTGGTTTGTTTAATTCTTCGGAAATAACCCTATCAGACTGTTTGTTTCCCATGCCGACCAAAGTACTTCTCATTAGATAAAACACTTCAGAATCCAGGTTAACTTGGCTACATTGGTTTCTCTGTGCGAGTAGTTCAATATCAGGACCCTCACTTAGACATTTGTTGGAATGGAGGTACACATTCAGGAGGAATTGTACCCTGGTTTTCTGCAATAATTAGTTCGAAGATATAAAAGCGGATAGTCCACCCAGTGTTCCTTCACTGATTTGTATCCTGTCATAATTTATAAGCTGTTTTCACATAAATTTCTGATGGACACAATAGTTTATTTTATTTCTTTAACTTAAGTACGGGTGACCTTGAGTATGTGTGTTGTACAATTTGGGAAAAAGTGAAGCAGCTGCCCAAGTAATTGGCTAACGCTCCATTATTTCTGATAGATATGTTAAGATTCTTTACGTTTTCCATTGTTTAGTAACTGTATAAGACTTTCAACCTTCTATAGCTTTGTTCACTTGTTGAGTCATCGAAGTATTTTACTATGCAGCAACTGCAAAGTTGTTGCCTTTGGATACCATTTGTACGTGGAGATCATGTTGGAAACTCTTGGTATATGTTGCTTATGGAAGATCGATGTGCCTATTTTCTCATACTTGAGACTGATGTCCTCTTGAATGAAGAGAGCACCATGTTTTGTTTTCTCAAAGCTGCTTGTGCAGACTAGTTGTTTAGGAAATAGTTCTGTTTTTATTCTCGTATATTTTTTTTTGGCATAGGTCTATGCTTACCGATTGAAGTATTCTTTGTTTGGCAGAACGCGATGAACTGAGAAAAGATATTGAGCAATTATGTATGCAACAATCTGGGCCCGGATATGTTTCTGTTGCAACTCGAATGCTTTCTCAAAGGTGCTTTCATGTGTTCTGTTTATATTTCACTGTTTTCATTGTGGTACAAGTAAACCAATATTTTGTTTTAAGCATCCAGGGCAACAGCTCTGGAGCAGGATATTGAGAACCTTCAGAAGAAGTTAGCTGGATGCTTAAGAGAGAACCACAATTTGCAAGAGGAGCTTGCTGAGGCTTATCGAGTTAAGGTGTGTTTCTCTTCCTCTTTGAACTACTGTTTTGTTGTGCATTTGTTATCTTTCTTCTAATGATTGCATCACTCAAATTTCAGAGCCAGCTTGCTGATTTATATGGTGCGGAGCTATCAAAGGTCCATACTTTGACTTGTATAATTGACTGTTGTTTTTAAACGAATATTTTGACTTCTGCTGACCAGTCTGATCTGTTCAGTGGCAAATGATTTTATTCTAGTCCTCCATTTTCACGTGCAAGCAGTATATAGGGAGTGACTCCCTTGACCTTAAAGATGGAATTGCAATCTACACTCACTTATAGCAGAAAACTCAATAATAGTTGTGCTTAGTACAATTTTATAGCTTGAAAAGGAAATAACATTTCAAGCCTGCTAGGCAAATAATAGTCTTGGTTAGACTTCTTTAGAGAAGGAACCTTTCGGAGGCTCTGCTTAACATTATTTTCACTTCAGTTAACTTGAGATGGACGTCGAAGGTCTATTTTTATTACTTAAAACTTGATAGTTTATGAAATTCTTTAACCTCCTAAAGTTCTGTGTACATGCAATCTAGCTTATTGTTGAGATGACCAATTCTGCAACACCAATGCAGACCAAGGAGCTAGAGAAGCAAGTGAGGTTTTTCCAGAGCAGCGTTGCTAAAGCATTCGCTGAACGAGACAATTCATTATTGGAGGTTCTTCTTAATATACTTGCAAGCCAAATTATCCATCTACAGATATAATGCTCTATAAATGACATTTGCTCCTTTGTTGATTTTTTTGAAATTGGTAGTGTGAGAAAGCAAAGGAGCGAGAAGAAGCAGGCTTAAAAATGTCTGCTGTCTTTGAGGAAAGGTAATGCCACTCATTTCGTATTTCACATGTCTGTAACTGTTCTCTGGTATATAAGATAATTTTCTTACTAAGGACGACATATTATTGATGTGTTCTTTCACCAAGTCCCCCAGAGGAAGAATACAATGAGATCTGACTGGTATAAAACAGGTTTAAGATCTTGGCAAACAAGTGGCACTGCAGGGTTTCCTTGCTGCTGCTTAAATTGTTCGTAACTTACAGTGAAGTTGTGAGTCAAAATTTCTGCTGTCATCTCGAATAAGATATGCCTTAGCATAATACAAGTTTCTGTGAGATTCTTGAGGAAGAGAAACATAAATATCTTACGCTTATTGTTTAACTATCTTGTATGTTCAGTTACTAGCTTAATACCGGTGTCTTGCTATGGATTTAATGAATAAATTATGTGTGGAGATATTGTTTAATTAGCATGCATATACAAAACTAAAACAGACATTAATTACGGCTTTCCTTTGTATACGTGGGCTGAGAAGGTAAACAATTATGAGGATGGTGGCATTTTTCTTTAGTTAGTTACAAGTGTGACACCGGATACCACTAACTCCCCTGAGTATTAAAGATATCGTTAGGGTAGTGACTGCAACATTTTCCTCATGCATTTATTAGTTTCTCTATTCTGGAGATATTTCACACTTATTTTGCATTGTCTTTCTTTGAGTATCTCACATTCAGCAATGAAACGGACAATGTCCTAAATTTGCAGCAAGTTCAGTAAGTGTAACGTATCATGCTTGTTAAATGGCAGGACAAGAGAATATCAAGCTGCAATGGAAGATCAGAAACGGTTGAACAATGTCTTGCAAATGGAGTTGACAGAATTAAAAGCGCATACCGAATCTTCTTCGAATGTAAGCATGCTTTTATTTTTTCATTGCCAATACTACAACCATTAAATTTATGTAAGGTCACCTGACAGGATTTAAAAGGATTTTTTGCATAATGAAAAATCACCAGATATTAGTTTACAGAACTAAAATAGCACGCGGAATTTCTCCTTGAATGTACGAAACGATTGTGTTGCTGTAATTTTTGGTGTACTGAATTTCTCCACAATGATTATCTGATAAGTTTTCTCTGTTCAACCAAGGATTTGAAGGGATAATTATGCCACAATAAACCCGTATATTTCGTTTTTGTGATTGTGCAATTCGTTTTTGCCATTGAACAGTCCGTTTTTGACAGTGTCGTGTAACTGACTTATGGGCCCAAAGAGAGAATGAAAATAGGAAATCCAAAAAAGGGCTTGGTGGAACAACTAGAATAATATAAGGAATTAAGTACTCCTTCCCATTATCCACTCCAACTTTCTAATCTAAATTGAACCAAGCAGGACGAGTATACTGCAAAGATGGACTCCTAAGTGTAAAATAAAATTCATGGCCTACTACATTTTATTCTGATCTATGTAGTTGTCTGTACCTAGCCATCTACACTTAATATATTTTGAATCCAACATGCAATTATGGTCTACCCTCTTTCATGCTGGTTTGATCCATCATCAGTTTGCAATTATTTGTAACACCCAGCATATATCAGAGTTGACCCTTTCTTGAAGGCCAATTTGATGTTTGGTTTTCTTTCAGGTTATTCTAAAATTCTATGAAGTTCGTTGCAGAGAATGTGAATGCCCTTCGAACATTAGTTTTGAGGAGAAATGTTCAGTTCTCTTAGATGATTCTGCTGAGAATTGGAGTTTCAGCTCAGATGGAGAAACCTCAACTTCGAAGTACATTGTAAACTTAAAGCACTTTATCCACGAGAAATTTCAATTGCAAAATTTGATTTTTTCTAATTTTTAATTGATCTTACAAGTCAAACATATCTAATACTTAATTAAGTTTTCTATAATCCATTGTTGTAGGATATATTTGTCCAAACAAGTTTAGTCTAGGAACGTAAGGAATGCAAAAGACAGGGATATGATTAAATTTTACTTTCAGTTATCTTGTTTTCTAATTCTAATGCGAAGAAGTTATACCTTTAACTTTCGCTTTGTCATATAAACTACAGCATCTTACTTGGATACAGAAATTACAAACTATCTGCATTTTTTTTCTTCCGATAAAGGTAATACATTAATATCAAAACGATACCACACAAACTATCTGCATGCCTGATGGTTCTCAAAATTGTAGTGTTAATACAGTATTATTCTATTTATAAGTTTGAGTTTGCTAGAGATGTTCATGTCTTCTTTGACTAAATTAAGCAATGTAGTCTCAGATATACAACAAGACCTGATCATAAAAGTCCCCGTTTGCAAAATAAATGCTTTATTGGTAATTTGAAAGTTCCCACAAACTGCATTACTGTGTTTAAATTGCTTGAATGTGCCAAAGCATGTCATCGACTTAATCCGTTAATCTTAGCAAGGGATATTGATTGAGCACCATTAATAAGTAGAGAAATTGATAACACAAGGCTTTTATGCATCGTTCCAAGGAACACACATAAAACCTGTTTTTGTTACTTTATAGTTTCTAGCTCTATACACCTTGACTGATCTTCTTTATGTAGGCATCTCTGGAAGAGGAGAACAAGTCTCTTAAAGCTAAAATAGTTAACCTGCAAAGCAATCTAAGAATGGTTAGACAAGTTTATCTGTAGCAGAAAAGCATTTTTTCGGTCATCCTGAAAGATCTGTCATTTTTATGTCCAGGGTTTTGAAATTGAACAGCATTTGCAAAGAAATGTACGGACATTAGAAAAGAAACAGGTACATAATTCAAAATGTTATACCGTTCTTCCTCACAGCATCTTAATACGTGTAGTTCACTTCGGGATGCAGGCACTCAATGATGATTTTATGAGAAATGGACTGTCAGCTCTGAAAAAAGTCTATACCCATCAAAGGGTTGAAGTTATGAAAATATTGGAAGAAGAATCACTTCAGTTGAGCACCGCTATTAATGAGATTCAAGACAAGTTAACTCACGTTTGCACCAACGCTGAGAACATTGGTAACCCTGTTGGAGAGATGCAATGCTGTGACAGTAGCTGTAAAGATGTGCATGTTACTATGGATATCAGCCCTGACACCAGCCCTAAGGTTTGTTCAACACAAATTGAACTTTCTGACTTCTCACATATGCTGAACCTCTTTATTGATCTAGATATTGCTCATAGGTTATGATGTCACTTGTGTAGAAATTGAAAAATTACTTAATAGAGCCAAATATTATCTTCAGAGTACTATATACCACTGATTTTTTTGGAATCCAAAATTACTACGTTAAGTGGTGCATTTCTAGAAGTAGTAAGATGACTAGGCATGATGAACGCATAAGAAGATAAAAGATGACTGCTCAGACCTTCTTTGGTCTCTTTGGTGAACAATATTTAGCAGTGGTTGGAGCCTTTATGGTTTAAATCATTTGGGCATGCAAGATGCTCAAGGTTGCACCGGGCCTACAGTTAAGCTTACACCTCATGTTGCTCAACAGCTCGAGTTATTCGCCTATAAGTTTGTACCAAGCAGAAGATAAAAAGAGAACACACAGATTAATTTTATGAACTTTTTTCCAAATAATTTGAAGCCAGTCAATGGAATAGATACATTCTATAAAAATAAATTTAGAAATATTAAATAGTCGATTAAGAAGTATTAAAATAGCAATCGTGATTGTTTTAGGACTGGAGCTCCTAAGAAAATAGTAAAGTTAAGACCTTGATTGCAAAGTAAGTGAAAAACAATAATATTTGGAAAAAGGTACAACTTCCTTTACATTTATATCAGATCCATTAGTTATCTTGTGTAAGCAAGATACCACGTCCTTGATTTCTTTGGATAGGTAACTTGATGTGTTCCCCCTCTTTATCTGGAAGAAAGCAGTTTTCTTCTCAGATAATGACTTTCTTGTTGTTATATATGTTGTAGGATGAGGTTCCTGCAGGTTATTCTGCAACATTTGATGATTCAAAATGGCTTGCTCAAGCTTTGCAGGAGAAGGTACAACTTCTTTCTGTTTTTGATCCTCTTGAGTCAACTTGTGATACAACAGATTAACTTTTGTCAAGATTTCTGCTTAAAGTTCTCATATGAGCCCTTCTTTCTACTGAATTCTCACATTATTTTGATATCTACTACAGATGGAGGCACTTATGCTTTTCTCACAGGAACAAGAACGATACCTGCTAGAAAATCAGAGGAATCAAGCTACTATAGAGGACCTTCAGAAGAACTTATCTCAAGTAGTACTCCTTGAACTCTGTGTGGCCCTTATTTATGAGTTACTATCATGAGTCTGATGAATATTGAATTATGCTGAATATTTTCATAAAATATACAGAGAAGTTTCATACTTCCATCAAGATTATATCAGTCCAATTCCGCTCCTAGAAGCATTATTTTTTGGAAAAGCAAAAATTAGACGTGTGATTGTTGTAGTCAAATCTGGGGAGGTGCCCTTGTAGAACCTGACCCGAGCTGGCTGCTGTTCAGCATCAGTAGTAGTCAAACGATGCACAATTGTAAGAGCTAGGGCCGTGATGTTTAGGAAGCCATGTCGTCAAAGACTAAATTGATTGTGGATTTCCAATGGTCTTTGACTTGAACTATGAGTTCAACGGTGGCAAGGACTACCATTACCACTGGTTGACAAGATTACTGTGATGGTCTATGCAACAGTTAGTTCTGTTCAACGCCTTTAGGGGATCGTATTTTTGGAGCTAGAGCAGAAACTTCAATAATGTTGCAATTAACGCTCCAGCAAACATCAGGGACTTTATGGATGTAGGGATTGGGCTGGATTCAGTATTCAAACAAGCCCTTCTGTTGTCTATTTTTCTGTTGGACTCTTCTCTTCCCTAGCATATTAGAAGTTTCTTGTAACCATATTACAAGTTTCTTGTAAATATACAATGTTTCTCTAAAAAAGGGCCTGCAATGTCGGATGCACATCTTGTAAGTTGCTTCACCTGTTCTATACAGGTTAAAGATGAAAAGGTGAAGGCCCTCATGGAATTAGCAAAACTGAAAGAAGCATATCTCCTGAAATGGTAAGCTTTTTGTGCAGCAGATCATCATACTGGATCATGTTTGTGATATACTTAACCTTGAATATTTTTTTTTGGGTGTCAACCTGTACATGTGCTATTCTTCTTATCACTGTATATATTTACTTCTTATACAGCAAATCTACAGCGAATGATGGTCATGGTACTGTTGACACTCCGAAAATCATTTCTGGGCATGACCAACAAGGGATGCTGAAGAATATTCTTAACAGAACATCTCTAAGAAACTGGATAAAAAAAGAAAACAGTACTGGGCATGAGAGCTCAGATGGAAATGATCGTGCAGTTTTTAAAGAGTGCTCAGTAGATCTTGCAAGGTTCGTGCTAATATATACATTTTTTTTTGGATTATTCATGTTATGCTTAGAGTCTTCGTATTGGCTAACTTTGACCCGATACACGACATTGTAGACGATATGTTTTTGCCATAAATTTGGACAGCTTTTTTAGTCCTCAAAGTTTTATTGTCCCTGGCCTTTTCTTCCCTTATAAGCTTCTCTGTACAAGTAAGTCAGTTCTGTGCTGATGTCTGTTGCACGCTACTTCATGGCAGGATGAAAGTTGAAAATGCTACCCTTTTGGAAAGTATTGCTACTATGGAACGTCTCACTTCTTTGGTTCATAGGCTGCATACTGTGCTCATGAAGGTAAGACACTGTTCTTATTGCATTGTTAGCTCCAGCAGTAATATGTGCTACCTGATTTTTGTTTACCTTAAAACAATCTTTGTCAGGTTTATGATGATGTAAAATCCGATAGCTCTCTGGAGAGTACATATGAAGCGTTGAACAGTCTTATAACCGAAGCAAACCTTATGAAGACGGCTCTCGGCGTCGTTCTTCCAGTAAGCTGGTCAGGGGATTCGTCAGGTGCTATCACTTACGATGCCCTGCATGATTCATCTGACTCGCCTAAATCATCGAAGTCCGAGAAAGCGGACCCCCTCAGTTTGGCAGGCATGGAGATGGTGGAGCTACTTATATTAGCTGCTGATATTGTCAAAGAGAGCTTTATGTTGAAACGATAATTGAATATGTAAGCGCCATCTGGTTCTCCATTTGCCATCATACAATTTAATCCTGAGAGAGAATTGCTTGGTGTACATGCTTGAATTGATTTTTCGTGTGCACTGCTAGACGTTGTAAATATAGTGGGATGAGAAACTTTCTTTGAAATGTTTGTAAATTGGGGCTTTGCTAAATGCAGCTTCGGTTGTTCAACTAAATGGTTTTGCATGACAGAGGCACGGCAATTCTTAAGTTGGATCTGTGGAGTATTTGACATACTGAGCTGTACTCACTGTTGTCCATGTTCGAAGTCAGCTCCTGCGCTTAGAATTTATCTTTGTCACCTCTGATGTGCGGCACTTTGCCCGGGACCTCTTGGAATTTGTGGCCTAGTTCCTCAGGGCATCTCTAGCCGTGGCCCCCAGGACACAAAATAGCGCTAAATCGGCCTAAATAGCGCCGAATTCTTCCAGCCCCCCAGGAACCCAAATAGCGTCATTTTGGCCAAAACTAGCGCCGGTGCTCTGAGGCCAAACCCAGCCCACTGGGTTCCGCCTGGGGGGGTCGGCGGAAGGAAAACGCGCGTGGGCCAGCACTGTCGGCGAGACACAGTGCATTTCCCCACCCCCGCCTCGCCCTTTCCTCTATCTCGACTCGTCGCCGCGGCACCACCCCTCCCCCCTCCGCCGCACGCAAGCAGCTAGGAAGCCCACCATCTTGCCCAATCCACACCGACGGCGCCGCCCCTCCCCCTCCGCCGTGATCTAGCCGGAAGGAAGGCTCTCGGGAAGGCTCGCGCCCACCGCGCCTGCTAGTGTTCGACGCTTTGTCCGCCCAGCCATGTACTCCGACGACGAGGAGCTGCTCACCGAACAGCTTGATGAGGAAGCCGAGGCCGCCGTCGAGGATGAAGAACACATGCTCATCCTCACCTGCCTTGCCGGCCTTCTCGCAAACGAGGCCGCGAGGCCGCGGCGTGGTGGCTCGGCGCCCGGTCGCCGCAAGAGCAAGCCGAGGCAGCGCTACGAAGGCTACTGCATCCTCTACTCCGACTACTTCGCCGATCATCCCCTGCAGGACGAGACGGTGTTTCGGCGCTGTTTCAGGATGAAACGAAAACTCTTCCTCGACATTATGCATGCCATCCGGGAGTTTGACACCTACTTCAAATGCAAGAAGGATTGCACCGACACGGTAGGCTTTACCTCAATTCAGAAGTGCACGGTGGCGATGAGGATGCTTGCATATGGTGCTCCCGGTGATTCGCAGGATGATTATCTTCGCATGTCCGAGTTCACTGCCATTGATTGCTTGAACATGTTCTGCCGGGCCGTGGTTGCAGTATTTGGGCCAGCCTACTTGCGATCACCCAATGCGGAAGACACTGCTCGAATTCTGGCAACGAATGAAGCAAGAGGCTTCCCTGGGATGCTTGGAATCATCGACTTCATGCATTGGGGATGGAAGAACTGCCATTTGCTTGGCAGGGGATGTACAAAGGCCACAAAGGAGCTTGCTGTGTGATTCTTGAGGCTGTGGCTACACATGATCTATGGATTTGGCATGCCTTCTTTGGTATGCCAGGAACTCACAATGACATCATTGTTCTGCAGTGCTCGAATGTCTTCGGCAAACTTGTTGAGGGTCATGCTCCACCGGTGAACTATGAGATCAATGGGCACCAGTACACAAAGGGCTACTACCTTGCAGATGGCATCTACCCAAAGTGGTCAACATTTGTGAAGACTATCTCCAACCCTGTGCCAGGAACCGCGAAAGCTTGGTTCTCTGAGAGCCAGAAGGCTTGAACGAAGGATGTTGAGCGGACATTTGGTGCGCTGCAGTCTCGATTCGCTGTTGTCCGGTACCCAGCTCTGACTTGGTCGAAGGCCAATTTGTGCGAGGTGATGAACTGTTGTGTGATCTTGCACAACATGATCATTGAGAGCGAGCGGAATGATCCGGTGGATGACACTGAGCCATATTACCGACAGGGTCCTCTTGCAGATGTCGATCACCAGGTGCCGGCAACATGGGCAACCTTCCTCGCTATGCGCCAGAGATTCGAGACCCGGTGATGCATACACAACTGCAGAATGATCTGGTGGAGCACTTGTGGAGCGCAAAGGCAATGGCAATGCCTAGTTTGATTTGTTCTATTTGCTTGTATTGTTGAACTATTTGTGTGTGTATTTGTGTGTTGAACTATTTGTGTGTGAATTTGTATGTTGAACTATTTATGTGTGAATTGTATGCCGAAATGTTTGTGGAATTTTTGTATGTCAAATTTGGGCGAAAATCGGCGGCTGGGGGGCGCCTGGGTGCCACGGCTGGGAATCGGCGCCCCCCAGCGCGCCGAATAGCGCCGTTGCCCCCCCAGGCGGGCCAAAATAGCGCCATTTTTCGGCCTGGGGGGGCACAACGGCTGGAGATGCCCTCAACCTCTGGCGTGCTGTTCAATCTGTTGTCCTTGATGAGGAGGTTTCGGACTCGTTCTTGTGGAACTTGGATGGTGGACCAAGCTTTCTCTGCCAAGATGGCCCTACTTGGCTTTCTTTGAGGGGGAGGCAAAGATGCCCCTTTTCGGAACTAATTTGGGAGTGTAAGGCTCCACTTGAATAAAAGATGTTTACGGGGGACTAGCCGCCGGCTCTACTTTCGCCTCTTCCATAGGTCGGTTCCCCCTCCTTCAGCCAGCCTTGCCGGTGTCAGGAGGGGTGGGGAACCCGATCTATGAGTGGATTTTTTAGAAAAAAATAGTGTTTTCAATAAATTAGGTTAAAGTTTTGGTAAGCGTCTTTTTCGTCAATGGAGATGGTATCGTCTAAAATAACTGATATTCGGCACATTGTTGGACAGCGAGATCTCCTTCCTGACGTTAATGGTGATGTTGAAAGATTAAATTTGTCTAGATATGTTCCTTCAGATCTTGCTTCGGCAGATCGATTTTGGATATTTTCTCATGGTTGTCGTGAGGAAGATTGTCCTCGCAATATTTGTCCTAGCTGCTATGTACTCGACAATGGTGATTCATACTCTCGGCTTCCAGCGACGTCAACTATGCAGTTTAGTTTGCTTTTCCTGAAATATTGGTGTTGTTACTCCTGCCGATGTTGGTTGATTACTTTAATGGTTGCGTGCGTGCACGTATCCTTGCCACTACGGCTCAAAATTATAGGAGAACCCTCTTTGGTATTAGATGTTTATGGTTTGATATCTATGTTGTTTTTCTACGTCTGCCTTCAGAAAAGTACAAGATTGGTTATGAAAGATGAAAGAGTTTGAAGATCTCGAAAATTGCTCGTTTCTTTTAATCTTTGTAATTGTTGTAGTCAGCTCATATATATCTCTACCATGTATTGTTCGTTACTATAAATATATCATGATATTGATTGTCAATTTTTTTTATGGGGAAGGTGGCTTGGGACCTATGTTGGACATGCGAAAGGCGTCTAAGGAATGGGTTTACCGATAATAGCACCTGCCCCTATGCATCGACGGAGATACGTGTAAGCTGTGGGGTCTGCTGACCCACAACTTTTATTTATACTTCCTTCACATTATAGATAGTTATGAATAGGTTCTTTATATCCAGGCAGTTTGACCCCACATATTTTGTTGATTGCTTCGCCAATGACCCTATGTGTTTGCAGAAACCAGAATTCATCGCCCACATGTTGATATGGTGTTCCTTCACGCGGGAGGTTTTGTTTGAGGTGTTGCACAGTCTTACCCGCCCCAACTTCACTCCGAACCCCTCGAACTACCTCCAAAAGTGGGGGTCACGGTTGTGAACTGCTAGCCAACGAAGGAGTCGAAGAAGACCCGTTTTCTCATGCTCTTGATTTTGCGACCGATTTGGCTTCAACGACAAAACATGACGGTTTTTAATGGTGGCTCTATTTCTAGATGACATTGCGCAGGAAGCGGACAGGTCGAATTTATAGGCTTTTTGTGAGTTGTTGTCAAATCCCATTTCAGCCTTCTGTGTTTGTTGTGGATTTTTCGTGTTTTTGCTGTATGTTTGTGTCTTTCCTTTCTATATAAAAAAGGAGTGTGTTCTAGCACGTTCCTATCAGGATGTGCTCGACTAGATGAGGGCATGAACTACATCCTACATGGCAGCTTCACTAGTCAACTATAGTGGATAAGATGTTAGTTCTATTTCAACGAACCGCCATGCATGTACGTACTCTCTCCGTTCCAAATTAGATAACTTGCCAAATTAGATAACTTGGTATCCAATGTGTAGATACATCCACATGTGGTGGATATCAAGTCATCTAATTTGGAACGGAGCGAGTATGTTGCTTGGTCAGACCGTATCAATGCGTTGTCAACATTGTCTCCGTGGACATCTCAGGATAAAAAGAAGAAATGGATCCATAGAATATTTCACACGCGCTTACTTTCTCCTCCGGTTTTTCCTTCTGTCAATGTCCTTTCCATCAGAATTTCTGACGTCTTCGCCTTGAGCTGTCCCCCATGTTATCCTTGTTCACAGTCAGCTCCTGCGCGCCGCACACAGCATCGTACGGGCGTACGGGGGGTACCCAAAGGTAGCTCAAGTTTATCTTTGTCACTACAGTTGTGCGCGCCACACACAGGAAAATAAAACCGGCGTAACTTCACCAGCTAGCAAGTCAATTACAGCTAGATGGCATCCCTGAATAATCGATCTATAAATACCAGTTTCGATCTAGCTAATTTTTCACACCAAGGAGCTAGCTAGCTTGTACTAGTAGTTTTCAAGAAATTGTCCATATCAATGGCGATCGCACACCGTCGGCCAGCCTCCCACCTACTCCTCCTCGCGGCACTCCTCTACGCCGCAACCTCCCTCGCCGCCCCGGCCGCGGCCACCGGGAAGACCGGGCAAGTTGCCGTGTTCTGGGGCCGGAACAAGAACGAGGGCTCCCTGCGCGAGGCCTGCGACTCCGGCACGTACACCATCGCCATCATCTCCTTCCTCGACGTCTTCGGCCACGGCAACCACCACCTCGACCTCTCCGGCCACGACGTATCCCGCGTAGGCGCCGACATCAAGCATTGCCAGTCCAAGGGCATCCTCGTCTTCCTCTCCATCGGCGGCTTCGGTGGGCAGTACTTCATGCAGAGCCCCAAGGCGGCGGCGGCTGTGGCCGACTACCTCTGGAACGCCTACATGCTCGGCACACGCAAGGGCGTGTCCCGCCCGTTCGGCGACGCCTACGTGGACGGCATCGACTTCTTCATCGAAAAAGGCGCCTCGGACAACTACGACGAGCTGGCCAGGCGGCTGTGGAGCTACAACAAGGGCTTCCGCGCAAGGACGCCGGTGCAGCTGACGGCAACGCCGCGGTGCGGGTACCCGGACCGGCGCGTGGAGCGGGCGCTCGCCACGGGGCTCTTCACACGCATCTTCGTCAGGTTCTACGACGACCCCCACTGCGCCGCCAACTGGCAGCAGGAGTGGGACAATTGGACGGCGGCGTTTGGGACGTCGGCGGAAATCTACTTCGGGCTTCCGGCGTCGGAGAAGAAGGTCGGCTACGTGCACCCGAAGAACCTTTACTACGGTGTTATCCCGGTGGTGCAGAAGGCAGCCAACTACGGCGGCATCATGATCTGGGAACGCTACGAAGACAAGCGGACCGGCTACAGCAGCTACGCCATCAATTGGGCTTGAGCTCCTCCTTAGCTGCTGGCCTGCAGCTAAATGACTAAATCCATACATCTACTACTGCCATGTGTTGTGTGTGTGTGTGAATTTGTTCTATATTCCTCTGCATGCATGTCTGTTTTTATCTTACGAGTAACTAGCTAGTAAAATCAGTGCGCCGCTGAGAAGTGAGAAGTCATGTGTTTGCCAGAATAATGTAACGCCTCAACGCCTGTGCAGGAATAAAATGGTTGTCTATCTACTATTATAAAAGCGGTTTTACTAAATCTCAGTCGGCTGAGATTTAAGAAAATCTGAATTAACTCATAAATGTGTCATACAATTTAGAGAAAAGTACAACTCACTGTCCTGTTGCACTTTTCTGAACCAAGTTGCACACTGAGATAGAAAAGTTTAACTATATGGCAGAAAAGTGTAACTAGAATTAGTCGCACTTTCGTCTAAACTGCAGTTGCACTTTTCTGAGCTGATTGAGAATTAACGAAATATATAGGGTCTGAATATTAAAGCTGCTTTTAAAATTTTCCTTTTAGCATTACGTGTGACTGCATATGCATTCTTTCAAAAGTCTTCCAAATTTCAGGCCACTATTAGCGCGTGATTTTTACCCAGAGGTTAATTTTTTTAAATCTAGCAAATGCCTTTAATTGATTAAGTCGAAAAAGAGGTGTACAGTTTATAAAGAAAACCAGCAGATAACCATATATATAACACAATAAGCACCACGCCGGTCAACCCGATCTGGAGGCAACCTCCATGATCTTGCTTACTGGATACAATGACGGCCAGAGCTAGACGAGAACCCACGATGACGGTAGCACAACCGCCACAAACCACCGCAATCTGGGACACCGAGAGCCTCCACCGTGCCACGATGAGAGTTCCCGAACGGATGCCCCGCCGCCATCGCCATCCTTAGGGCTGGCCCAAGCTTAGTCGGAGGGCTCCCTCTGGCGATGGCGAGACTAGGGGGAGGAGGGATGAGGTGGCGGCGGCTGTATAAGGTTTCCCGGTCGGGGCCTAGGGGAGGCGACGCGGGCGACACGTCTTTCAATTACATTGAGATATAAAACACATATGCAATAATTGGAACGGAACAAACAAGAAAACCAGAACCTCAGTACCGGAAATTTTTACTTTGCCGTGTACAAAAAAAACACGGCAAAGGAGCTGCGGAACACGACAAAACCTTTACCGTGTCTATCCGCACGGCAAACTCTACACGGCAAAACTCGGGTCGGCAAAGAGCTTTGCCGTGTGCTTTGCACATTCACCACGGCGAACAGTTTGCCGTGTGCCAAAATCAACGCTCGATGGTGGGACTAGTTCGTTCGGCTTTGCCGAGAGCCAACACTCAACACACGGCAAGGCTACTGTCCAAAATTTAAAAAAAAGGCCGCCGTGGACGCCGCCATCGACGACGAGCGCGATGGTCCGTGCTCTTTGAGCCAGCTCTGCAGCGCGTGATGGAGAGCCAGCAACGGCTGCTGCGTCCCCGACGGTAGAGCAGCGGATTTGGTGGAGAACCTCGAGATGTAGGGCGGCGGCGGCGTCCTCGACCGGTGAGGAGAAGGGCCAGGAGCAGGAGGAGTTCTCGACCTCAAGATGCACGGCGGCGGCGGCGGCCTCGACCTCGAGATGCATGGCGCGGCGAGGAAGGCGAGAGTGCCGAGGATGGCGAGGAAGGCGAGCGTGCCGAGGACGGCGAGGAGCGCGAGGAAGTCCAGCGCCGTGGTGGATATCCCGTGCGCAACCCCGGCGACGGTGGTGGCAGTGATGTTCTAGGTCGCCGTGCTGGCAGCGATATGCGGCGACGAGCTAACCTACAGGAAGATGAGAAGAAAGGGATCGATTGAACGCGATGTGCGGCGATGTTTTGGTTTTTACCAGAGCTAGCGATGCTTCACGTCATCACGTGGGCAAACCCTTAGCCAGCCTCGACCAATTAGAAAGCAATACACGGATTGTGTGCTTTCTTAGAGCTGTCCAGAGGCGTTAGATTGTGCAGATCAATCATCTAACGGCTCATAAGCCTAATCCACATGAAACTCCTCTGACTGGATTCTTTGCCGTGTGCTGGGCCGGTTTCACACGGCAAAGCATGGTTGCTGGCACACGGCAAAGACATTCTTTAGTCATTTTTGGCACTGACAAAATTAAAAATAATATTTCTAAAATAATTTTAAACCTCACTTTGGCACCATTATTTACCTTAACAAGATACACCTATATGCCATATATGGGTCCTTTATCACAAACTATGCCACGGGAATGACCATAATTTGGTCATTTAGTTTGAAACTTATACATGTTTATACATGATACACATTTTTGTGAAAGATTTTCTTGCAAAGTTTGTCGAAACTTATGTTTATCATTTTTCATAGCTACTAGTACACATAAAAGGATTCTATGGCAAAGGATTTCTTTTGTTAAGCTTTTCTTCACTTTATTTAAATTTTTTGAAAAAATGGTCAAAATGGGCACTTAAAAAAAGTTATTTTTTGCACTTCAAAAATAGAAAATGATATTTCTCAACATAATTTGAAAACTCAGGTTAGCTTCATTGTTTTCCATATCAATACACACCTACGTGCAAAATTTGGGCACTTTAAAACAAAATATAGCACGGGAATGGCCACAACTTGGTCATTTGGCTTGAAAACTACACATGTTTATAGACGATAGACATTTTTGTGAAGAAAGTTTTTAAAATTTCGTCGAAACTTAAGTTTATCAGTTTTCCTAGCTACTAGTACACATAAAAGTACTCCTTGCCAAAGGATTTCTTTTTTTGAGCTTTTCTTCACTTTATTTGGGATTTTTGAAAAACTAGTCAAAATGGGCAGGATGGCTATTTATTGAAAGGGGCAATTTTCTCAAAGCTATCGATGGTTCTATGATATAATAACTATTTCTGTATCTTAAAATGATTTTTAGAAAAAAAAATCAGAGCAGACTATGAGACACTTGTAGTTCAAATTTGAATTACTTTTAGAAAATCGGGATAAAGTTATATAAATAGGCGAAATTTGGTAGAAAGCGGGAATATTCCTAATATTTGAGAAATCTTCGTCAAATGTGTACTACTTTGTATGAAAATTAAATTGGTGCCATTTTTCACCAAATATTTTGTACTTGCTTCACAAAATTATGTAGATTGCACATTTGCCGTGTGTTTGTCATATATACACACGGCAAAGCAAATATGTTGGCCGTGCATAGTTCTTTGCCGTGTGTTTTCCTTAGTCTTTGCCGTGTGTTTTGCTTAGTCTTTACCGTGCTTTGAAACTTTGCCGTGCGTTTTTCCAACCGTACACGGCAAAGCCGGTTTTCTTTGCCGTGTGTTTTCCTTAGTATTTGCCGTGTTCCGCAAAACTAGACACATGGCAAAGAGCCAACCTCACGGCAAATAATGATTTTCCCGTAGTGCCTGTGTGATGAATTAATTGTCTAATTATTTCTTTACAGGTCTCACTTTATTCTTGCATAGGCACAAAACCATATTGTACACTGAACATAGTTTATTACTTGGTAGTTACTTTATAAGATAATCAAGCAGCACATGATGCAGGCTGAGATCCAGCTTAAGCATAATACTTGACGAAGCTGCCGTAGCCGCTCTGCTTATCGAAGTATCTGTCCCAGAGCATGAAGCCGCCATAGTTGTCCTTCTTCTCCACCAACGGCCCGATCCAGTAGTAGACGTTCTTGGGGTGTACCCACTGGTGCGAATTCTTGTCCGCGGTGAGCCCGATGTAGAACCGGGTGGCCGGGTACGCCGCCGTCCACTTGTCCCACGAGTCCTCCCACGGCCCATACACGTTACACGCCTTGTCGTCCTCCTCGTAGATCCTCATGTGCAAGCGCTCGAAGATCCCCGTTGCGACCGCCCGTCCCACGTGCGCCGCCGGCGGGTACGCGCACCGGACCGTCGCCGTCAAGTGCAGCGGCTTGCCTGGCCCACCGCGGATGTTGTGCTTGGCCAGCTCTAGCGCCAGCACGTCGTACCGGTCATCCGGCGTGCCGTGCTCGAGGAAGAGGTCGACGCCGTCGAGCCACGCGTCGCCGAAGGGGCGGGGGACACCGGGCTTGGAGCCGCCGAAGTAGGAGTTCCAGAGGTGGTCGAAGAGGTCGAGGGCAGAGCGGTTGGAGGGGAGGGAGTAGCCAGTGCCGTAGCCGCCTAGGGAAATCGAGACCGGCACGCCAATGAACTGGCAGTGCTTGATGTCGTCGCCGATGGTGGTGAGGTCGTGGCCGGAGAGGTCGAGGTGGTAGTTGTTGCCGTGGCCGAAGACGTCGAGGAAGGACATGGTGACCATGGTGTACCATCCGGAGTCGCAGGCATCGCGCAGGGACCCCTCGTTCTTGTTCCGGCCCCAGAACACCGTCACCTGTCCGGTCTTGTTCGCCGCTGCCACCGGCGCAGCCAGGAATGAGGCCGCGACCACGGCGAGGAGGGCTAGGAGGCAGGCAAGTCTCTGGCGTGCGAGCACCATGGTTGGATGCACGGTTTCTACCTGCTAGCTAGCTTGCTTTGTTTACTTGTTTTAGGTGAAAGATTATTCAATTCACATTTGAACGTAGTACAACTATATACAGTATATATAGAGATGGTTGTGAGAGAGAGAAAGACAAGACAAAATCCAGAGAGACAGACGGAGACATGTGTGGGATCAAATTAGCTAGGCAGCTATAGTTGACTGGAACATCTATTCAGCTGGCCATGGTTGACTAGTAGTGGAACAAGCATGAGTGAGAGTGAGAGTGGGAGGCGGCTAATCGCCTGAGTCGAAGATAAGTACAGTATTTTTTTTTCCATCGACTATAGCGGAGGACAGCTCACCCGGGGTGGTAATATGCCAAAACCATCGAAAAGGACATGACGATGGAAGGTGTTGGAATGGTCCATGCATGCATAGCCACAATGTTGCATATACGTTTCCATTACATGTGGGGTTGTCTAGCGACCTTGCTTGGACAGATTTATCCACATCCATGGTTTTTTCCTCCTCAATTTAAAGAGGTGCATGGAAATGAGGTTTTTCCACATTAATTTTTGTGCCAGTTATACATGTCATTGCGTTTATATTTTCGCTTCATATCTTAATATCTATTGGTTGAATCATCTCTCCCTGCCACAATTCTCTTCACACATATGTTCAGAATACTAGTACCAAATTACTCAAATATGTACATACTCTCGCCTAGGATTTGCGAGTACCACAATGAAGACACTCGGCGAACCCCGCGGTAAAAAGACGGAAATATAAAACTCGCTCCTAAGGTGTCGTCCACCGAGCTGACGAGGGACACGTGGTGATCCTCTTTGCCGTGTATGCAATTTTGTCGAGTGCATTTGGACATGTTTGCCTAGCCTTTTTTGTTTGTCAAGTGTCTTGTAGGTGGACACTCAGGAAAGAAGGTTTTACCGAGTGTTGGCGGCTTTGCCGATTGTCTTTTTGTTGTTTGGAAAACTCGGTATAGACGGGCCGGTGCCGGGTACCCGAGGCAAAGAGCCGATATGTCGGTAGCGACGCATTTTTCCGGCAGTGTGTTCCGAGACGAGACAAATAAGTGCAAGAAGCGGAACGGAACATGTGATTAAACGAGAACCGTAATATTGATTGCCTAATCATTCTTTCACATGTCTCACACTCTCACTCAATTCTTACTATTTTACCACAAATAATTCGCATAATGACGTGAATTTATTATTACTCCACTAGTACGTAGTTACTCCATAAGCTAGATAATCACATGATGAAAGCGTGGCTCTCTGCAGGCTAGAGATCAAGCGCTGCTGGCAAGCTGCACAAGCATAGTTCTTGACGTCGCTGCTGTAGCTGCTCTGCTTGTCGAAAAATCGGTCCCAGATCATGATGCCGCCGTAGTTATCCTTCTTCTGCACCACCGGCGCGACGCCGTAGTAGACGTTCTTGGGGTGTATCCACTGGTACGACTTCTGGTCCGCCGTGAGGCCGATGTAGAACCTGGTGGCCGGGTAGGCCGCCGTCCACTTGTCCCACGCGTCCTGCCATGCCCCGTACACGTTGCATGCCTTGTCGTCCCCCTCGTAGATCCTCACGTGGACGCGCTCGAAGATCCCAGTCGCCAGCGCCCTTCCCACGTGCGCCGCCGGCGGGTACGCGCACCGGACCGTCGCCGTCAGGTGCAGCGGCTTGCCTGGCCCACCGCGGATGTTGTGCTTGCTAGCTCCAGCGCCAGCACGTCGTACCGGTCCGTCGGCGTTCCGTGCTCGAGGAAGAGGTCGACGCCGTCGAGCCACGCGTCGCCGAAGGGGCGGCGGACGCCCGGCTTGGAGCCGCCGAAGTAGGAGTTCCAGAGGTGGTCGAAGAGGTCCAGTGCAGAGCGGTTGGAGGGGAGCGAGTAGCCAGTACCGTAGCCGCCGAGGGAGAGGGAGACGGGCACGCCAATGAACTGGCAGTGCTTGATGTCGGCGCCGATGGTGGAGAGGTCGTGGCCGGAGAGGTCGAGGTGGTAGTTGTTGCCGTGGCCGAAGACGTCGAGGAAGGACATGGTGACCATGGTGTACATGCCGGAGTCGCAGGCCTCGCGCAGGGACCCCTCGCCCTTGTTCCGGCCCCAGAACACGGTCACCTGCCCGGTCTTCCCCGCCGCCGCTGCCGGCGCGACAAGGAATAAGGCCGCGGCCAGGGAGAGGAGGGCTAGGAGGCAGGCAGGCCTCTGGCGTGCGGCGCCATGGTTGGATGCATGCTTTCTGGCTAACTTGGTATATAGCTTGGCCTTCTTGGTTTGCTTGTTTTGGGTGAAAGCTAAGCTGGAGCGTACTGGTATATATAGATGTTTTCAGAGAGAAAATCGAGACAAACTATAGAAGGAGACTTCCAGAGAGAGACAGGTCGAGACATGGAATCAAACTAGCTGGGATGCTTTAGTTGACCGGGATAACTTATTTTCCAGCTAGCTAAGGTTAACTTATTTTTAGTACTCAGTCTATGGTTAACTTGGACAAGCAAGAGCAATATTTCAGGTAGCTTTTGGTTGCTTCTGGTGCGCCGCGTGAGAGAGGCGGCTACCATCATGAGGTGGAATTAAGTTGATTTTTTCATGGACAGGACCCGAGCTGAGCTTACTGGATGGATCGAGATTATCTTTGCGAATTATGATGGATCGAGATCTCGCTTCTCGCGTGTAAGAATAAGAACATGGAGGACAGAAAAGTGCATGATTGATGGAAGTAATTAAGGACAGAAATGAATTCGTTGTAATGGTCCACGCGTGCATGGCCGCAATGTTGACGATGCCAATGAGCTAAGCTAGACTGACCAAGGAAGCTGCCGACAGCCGACGTGCATCGCATATCTTCTGTATGATGTATTATGCACTGCTAGTTGACCAACACCATAAGACGCTAGCTAAGACTATCCATAGCGGGAATAACATAGGTAGTAATATAAGTGTCACATAAGCATAAATGATGATGTGGCATACAATTAAAGAATAGAGAGATGGTGGTGATACCGTAACATAACGGATTTCGAGGTAAGATGAGTCTATAGGCTAATAAATGCATGACTATATAGAGATAGTAACATAGCATGATACTAGTGTATGATACTCTCCACTATAAGTAGTCTAAGCCAGCTAGCCAGCATTCACTTTGTGTTCATGATGTGGGTTGGTCCCGATTTTCACGGATTTGTGCGGAGGGAAAGATGAACACGAAGAACACGCGATGAACGAAGAACACAAAAGAGGGGAAATCAACACACAAGGGTAAATAGCAAGTAGCAACCCGGCAAGACTCAATTGGTAACAAATCCCCGTGGGCAGCCCCCAATCCTCCTCTCCTAAACACACCTTACTCTTAGAATTGTTTGTCCAATTGGTCAATCCAACCAATCCGATAGAATCACCGTAAGATGAAAGATCGGCAAGTAATCGCAACTACAAGCGGAGCCTTGGTATCCACGCAGGGATCTTCTCCTCAAGAGGAGGCCTTGGTTCATCTCCACATGTGGAGGCCTTGATTCATTTCCATAGGAGTAAAGAGACACTTTGAGAAGAAGGAGCAAGGCTCTACTTTAGTTCTCAAATCTTAGTCTAACCCTAACCCTAGGCAGAGAAGTCCTATTTATAGTGGGCGAAGTGGTAGGTGGGAGAGGTTACATGGGCCTTCAGCCCGAAATCCTGATGTCACAGCGGTAGTACCGCTGGTGGTGGCGGTAGTACCGCTCCCGGAGGAGGCGGTAGTACCGCTGGCCGCTGGCGGTAGTACCGCTGCCACTTGTATTTTATTTCCTCTCAGCGCTGGCGGTAGTACGTGGTCGACACCCGGCAAGTACCGTTGGATACAGTAGCTTTTTGAGGCGCGCCGGTAGCTTGGGCGGTACCTCCAGCGGTACTACCGGTCCTGGAGCTGGCGGTAGTACCGCTGGTGGCGGCGGTAGTACCGCCGCCTGGAGCTTCTGTTGCTTCAGCTTCATCGTCATGTGTCGGGCGGTAGTACCGGACTTCTTGGCGGTAGTACCGCTGCTCTGCTTCTTCATCTTCCTCTTGACTCGTTTCTTGGCCATCTTCGACACTTTCTTGGAGATCTTCATGGTAGTTGTTCCTGAGTATGCACAACGTATCCGCATGAAGTAGCAACCCATTCAAAGGAGTGTCGAGATCACACATAGATAGGAGTGAATTCACCTTATCATGTAGAGTTTTGACTCTTGCTCTTGTCATTGGGCCACTTGGTGTTGTGTGCCTAGGTTGCACTACATCATCTCCCCCCCCCCCCCCCCCCCCCCCCCTTGGAAAAGAGTCGTCCTCGACTCTTCGTCCTCATCATCACTTGGGTCACCAAGGTAAGGCGAGATGTCGGCGACGTTGAAGGTGTTATGAACGCCGTACTTGGACTTTGGTATGTCGATCTTGTATGCGTTTTCGTTGATGCGCTTGAGAACCTTGAAAGGACCATCTCCTCTTGGCGCGAGCTTAGACTTTCTTTCATCGGGGAACCGGTCCTTGCGTAGATGTAGCCAAACAAGGTCTCCTTCTTCAAAGATCATGGGGCGATTGTTCTTGTTCATCTTCGTAGCATGGTCTTCCTTATGCTTCTCTAGCGTGGCCCTTGTGTCTTCATGTAGTTTCTTCATGTAGGCGGCGCGCTTGTCGAAGTCCATGTTGACTTGTTCTCGAAGTGGAAGTGGTAGCATGTCTAGCGCGGTGTAGGGGTTGGAGCCATAGACAACCTCGAAGGGTGTTCTCTTTGTTGCGCGGTGTAGTGCTCGATTGTAGGCGAACTCGGCGTGTGGGATGCACTCTTCCCAATTCTTCAAGTTAGGCTTGATCAACACACGAAGGAGTATGGATAGGCTCCGGTTCACCACTTCGGTTTGACCATCGGTTTGAGGGTGGTATGCGGTGGAGAATAGTTGCTTGATTCCCATCTTGGCCATCAAAGTCTTCCAAAAATAGCTCACGAACTTGACGTCACGATCCGACACAATGGTCTTGGGCACTCCATGAAGATGGACGATTTCCCTGAAAAACAAAGTAGCAATGTGTGAAGCCATGAGAGTTGCAAGGTATAAAGTGTGCCATTTTAGAGAAGCAATCAATGAAGACAAAGATGGAATCCTTGTTTGTTTTAGTGCGTGGGAGTCCTAAGACAAAATCCATAGCAATGTCGGACCATGGGTGGTGTGGAATTGGTAAAGGTGTGTATAAGCCATGAGAGTTTAGAGTAGACTTAGCTTTGAGACATGTTGAGCATCGTCGCACCAAGCGGTTCACATCCCGGTACATCCTTGGCCAATAGTAGTTTGTGGAGAGCATGGCAAAAGTCTTGTCACGTCCAAAGTGTCCCATTAAGACGCCTCCATGTGATTCCTTCAAAAGGACCAAACGAAGCGAAGACTCGGGTATACATAGTTTGTTAGCCTTAAACAAGAAACCTTTGTGCAAATAGAAATCACCAATTCCTTTGTGCTCCGAACATTGAGCGAAAATGTCTCCAAAGAAAGCATCGGTAGCGTACAACTCTTTAATCTCATCCAAACCCAAGACACTAATGTCAAGACGTGTAAGTAGGTTGGCCTTGCGGGATAAAGCATCCGCGACCACATTGTCTTTACCTTTCTTGTATTTGATTACAAAGGTGAAAGACTCAATGAACTCAACCCACTTAGCATGTCTTTTGTTCAAATTTGTTTGACTTTTCAAATATTTCAAGGATTCATGATCGGAATGAATGACAAATTCCTTAGGACGAAGGTAATGTTTCCACACATCCGATACACGAACCAAAGCAAATAACTCTTTGTCATAAATGGGGTAGTTCAAGCGAGCTCCATCTAGTTTCTCACTATGGTATGCGATGGGTCTACCATTTTGCATAAGCACTCCACCAATGCCCAATCCACTTGCATCGCATTCAATCACAAATGTCTTAGAGAAATCCGGAAGGGCAAGGAGTGGTGCTTCGGTTAATAACTGTTTGAGCTCATTGAAAGCAAAATCATGTGCATTGCCCCAAATGAAAGGTATATTCTTCTTTGTAAGTTCATGGAGGGGGCAAGCAATTGTGGAAAAATCCTTGATGAAACGGCGGTAAAATCCGGCGAAACCAAGAAAACGTCTCAACTCCTCAAGTGACATCGGAAAAGGCCAAGTCCGAATTGCTTGTATCTTGGCATCATCAACTTCAACTCCATCCGAAGAAACAACAAGACCCAAGAAAACAAGTTTGTTGGTGGCAAAAGTGCACTTAGAAAGGTTTGCATAAAGCTTTTCATTGCGAAGAACCAACAAAACTTGAGCAACATGAGAAGTGTGCTCTTCCAAAGACTTGCTATAGATAAGGATGTCGTCAAAGTATACCACAACAAATTTGCCAATGAAAGGACGCAAAACATGATTCATGAGACGCATAAAAGTAGAAGGTGCATTGGAAAGACCAAATGGCATGGCAAGCCACTCATAAAGACCAAGCTTAGTTTTAAATGCGGTCTTCCATTCATCACCTTCACACATGCGTATTTGGTGATATCCACTTTTAAGATCAATTTTGGAGAATATAGCGGAACCACAAAGCTCATCGAGCATATCATCAAGGCGTGGGATAGGATGGCAATACCGAACGGTGATGGCGTTGATGGGACGACAATCCATGCAAAGGCGAAGAGTGTTGTCGTGCTTGGGTACCAAGATGACGGGCACGGCGCACGGACTCAAACTCTCGCGGATATGTCCCATGGCAAGAAGTTCTTGTATTTGCCGTTCGATCTCCTTTGTCTCCTCGGGGTTTGTGCGGTAAGGAGCTCGGTTTGGTAGCGGTGCGCCGGGAACAAGGTCGATGCGGTGCTCGATTCCGCGTAGAGGAGGTAGTCCCGGTGGCACATCTTGAGGGAAAACATCTTCAAAGTCCTTCAAAAGAGACAACAAAGAAGGAGGAAGATTTTGATGGCTACGTGTTGGTGAACCCCAAGAGGAAGGTTATGATGTAGACAGCAGAAGTTTTCCCTTGAGAAATCTACCCAAGGTTATCAATCAAGTAGGACTTGACGATCTATCGGAAGGTTGTTGATGTTGACTCCCCCTGGCGCTAGGGAGCTTGCACCAACGTGGAATCTGCACAGACACAAACCAGAACTTTGCCCAACACGAAACAGAGAGGTTGTCAATCTCTCCGGTCTTGCAGAAACAAAGAGTTAAACGTATGGTGTGGAAAACAGCAGGAAACACAGCAAGTAACAGGAAACAGATGATTGCAGCAGGTTGTGTAAACAGTATGAGGAAATTGGACCAGGGTCCACAGTTCACTAGTGGTGTCTCTCTCAGAACAGATAACTAGCATGTTGGGTAAACAAATTACAGCTGGGCAATTGACAAATAGAGAGGGCATAACAATGCAATACATGCCAAGATATCTACTATGAAATCTAGTTGGGCATTACAACAAAGTACATAGACCGTTATTCCAACCGCATCTATGCCTAAATAATCCACCTTCAAGGCAGCATCCGCATCCTATTCAGTATTAAGTTGCTAACAACAGATTATTGCATGAAGTAAAGTGTGTAATTTAATCAATACAAGTGCTCTTGGACACTGCACCAATGTTTTATCCCTAGTAGCAACAACACATCTACCATCTTAGACCTTTCTGTCACTGATCCAGATATCTAGAGACTGAACCCACTATCGAGCATAAATACCCCTCTTGGAGTCACAAGCATCTACTTGGCCAAAGCATCTACTAGCAACGGAGAGCATGCAAGATCAAGAGCACATAGATAAACAACTTGAATAAACATGGTATCAATATTCATCGGATCCCAGCAAACACAACATCTAGCATTACAATAAGATGATCTTGATCATGTTAGGCAGCTCACAAGATCTAAACATGGAGGCACAAGGTAGAGAGACAACCATCTAGCTACTGCTATGGACCCGTAGTCCAGGGGTGGACTACTCACGCATCACTCCGGAGGCAGGCATGGTGATGTAGAGCCCTCCGGTGATGATCTCCCCTCCGGCAGGGTGCCGGGAAGAGCTTCAGAACTCCTCCGATCTGAGATTGACGATGACGGCCGCGACGGAACTTTTCGTGGAATATGATCGACCGTCATAGGGTTTTCGCGTCGCGGAGAATATATAGGCGAAGAGGCGGCGTCGGTGGCCGAGGGGACCACCACGCCATAGGGGGGCGCGGGCCCACCCTGGGCCGCGCCCTAGTGTGGCGTGGCCCCCTGGTGGGTCTGCTCCGACTCCCCTTTGGACTCCGTGATGTCCTCATGATATTATTGACGATGCCTTTTGTTTCGTCCAATTCCGAGAATATTTCCTTAATAGATTTTTTGAAACAAAAAACAGCAGAAAACTGGGAACTGGCACTGCGGCATCTTGTTAATAGGTTAGTCCCAGAAAATGTATAAAAGTGATATAAAGTAGATGCAAAACATGTAGCAATTGGTATAAAACAAGCATGGAACATCAAAAATTATAGATACGTTTGAGACGTATCAGCATCCCCAAGCTTAGTTCCTACTCGTCCTCGAGTAGGTAAACGATAAAAACAAGATAATTTTTGAGGTGACATGCTACTATCATAATCTTGATCATATAATATTGCAAGGCACATGTAAATGAATGAAGTGATCCAAGTCAATGGTCTATAATTTGCTACTAAATAGATAATGAGTAAACAATGAATCACACAAGCTAAACGTTTTCATGAATAGTACTTTCGAGACAAGCATCAAACAGTTTTGCATAAGTGTTAACTCATAAAGCAATAGTTTCTAACAAAAGGTATTTAATCAACACAAAGGAAGAATTTAGTTTCAGCATTTGCTTCAACTTTCAACATATTTATCTCATGGATATTGTCAACACAAAGTAGTATAACAAGTCCAATACATTGCATATAACGCATGTTGTAACAAAATTGACACTAGTGTTTGCTTGTGGAAGACAGAAAGAATAGGAAAAATGACTCAACATAAAAGTAAAAGAAGGGCCCTTCGCAGAGGGAAGCAGAGATTAAATCATGTGCTAGAGCTTTTAAGTTTTTGAAAGCATAGAGAGATTGCATAAAATATTTGATACTCCTCCCAACCTTGCTAACACAAGCCATGGCTAACCGAATCCTCGGGTGCCTTCCATCAATCACATACCATGGAGGAGTATCTATTTTTGAGAGGTGTTTGTTAATTGTCAACGAATGGTAGCGGGTGAGAACAGTATTTTACCTGTCGAACGGACTTATAAGAGCGGCTCCCATGAAGGACGTTATTTCTACCAGCAAGGCAGATCATCCCTCTTTCTCTTTGGTTTACACACATTCAGGTATTTCACTGTTTGTCATTGCTTACTGATGAATCAGGGCAAAAGTGTGAAGAGAATTAATTGGTTAAAGTTGTAATTAATTGGGACTGGGCACCCCGTTGCCAGCTCTTTTTGCAAGTTATTGGATAAGCGGATGTATATGCCACTAGTCCAGGTGTAAAAGTCCACTCGACAAATAGAATAAAGAATAACCACACTAATTCCTCATGAGCTAGTAAACATTGACACAAAAAGGGAATAATAACATTTTGAATAATTTAAAGGTAGCACATGAAAAATTTACTTGTAGTGGCAAGGAAATACCACATATAGGTAGTTATGGTGGACACAAATGGCATGGATTTTGGCTCAAGGATTTGGATGCACGAGAAGCATTCCCTCTCAGTACAGAGTTTAGGCTAGCAAGGTTATGTAAGCAAACAAGAATATCAACCCGTACACCAAGTTTTATATGACAAACATATTGCAAACGTTATAAGACTTCATACCGTCTTCCTTGTTAATCAAACCCTATTATTAGCAAATATCTAGACCTTAGGGTACCACTGATGCAAACCAAATTTTCAACAAGCTTTACGGTAGTTCTTCACTAATAGGCTTAACTCATGTGATGCACAAATTTAATCATGATCTACTTGTTAACTCAAAACAATTGACAAGCATCAAGTTATCCATTTTAGTGATCTACAAGATTAAGCAAGTTTTTCCTTATACCAATTACCACATGCAACATTTTCTGAACCAACCAAACACCAATCAATTTATTTCATCAACTCTCCAAACAAATATAAGTGAAGCAAGAGAGTACTTTCTACAAAAGAAAGCTAATAGCTCTGAGAAGAGATACATGAAAACAAGAGCTAAAAGCTGAACAGCGCTAGATATGAATACTTCAACAAATATAAGTGAAGAATAGGAGTATTCTCATGAAAAAGTGGAGCGTGTCTCTCTCCCAAACATGAATACTAGGATCCAACAAGTATAGCACAGCAAACAAAACAAAACAAACTGAAAACAAAAACACACTGACGCTCCAAGGAAGAGTACACTAGTATGAAGCAATAAAAATATAGCACCATTAGAGATGACCTGATAATTTGTAGATGAAGAAGGGGATGCCTTGGGCATCCCCAAGCTTAGATGCTTGAGTCTTCTTGAAATATGCTGGGGAGGTAAGCCTCCCCAAGCTTAAGCTCTTCACTCTTCTTGATCATGTAATATCATTCTCCTCTATCAACACTTGAAAACTTCCTTCACACCAAAACTTAACAGCTTTTCTCATTAGCAGGTTAGTGCACTAAAAGATAATACTTCAAAGTTCTAGCAAAGACAAAACTCACAAGCCAACTATTTTAAACATTAGCCACTGTTACTAGGCTCAAGTGGGCACTTTTACACGAAAAGAAACCACTTAAAAACTTGTAAAAGAGAGAATGCAAAATAAAAGACAGAATCTGTCAAACCAGAACAGTCTGTAATGACGAATTTTTTTCGAGCCACTTACGATGCTCAGATGAAGAACTTTTGAAATAATGAAAGTTGCGTAACATCATCAGGAACATGCACAAAAAGTTTCAGCATTTTTCGATTTTTTCTGATTTTCTACTGAATTAAATGGTGACGAACAGCAATCTGTCCCAATGCAGTCCCGAAAATAAAAACTAACTTTGCATTAGTAACTCTCCTTGGCACAACAAAACAGAAAAATAAAGATACAAAGGAGTTGCTACAGAGGTAAACAAACATCCTTGACTAATACTGAAAATAAAAGATAATGGGTTGCCTCCCAAAAGCGCTTTCTTTAACGCCTTTTAGCTAGGCATAGTGATTTTTATGATGCTCACATAAAGATGAGAGTTGAAACGTAAAAGAGAGCATCAAGAAGCATATATAAAACATGTTTAAATCTAACACTCTTCCTATGCATAGGAGCCTTGTAAGAAAACAAGTAAATGAAGTACAAAGTGACTAGCATAGGAAGACAAAACAAGTGCAACTTCAAAATTTTCAACATAAAGAGAGGAGACTTAATATTATTGTGATATATGAAACTATGTCTCCCTCTCACATAATGACCAGTAGGTTTTAAAGAAACCATCATATAAAAGCAACACAAGAGAAAGCTCAAAACTTTTATCACAAAGAGAGGAAATCTAATAACATGAAGATTTCTATAACCATATTTTCCTCTCTCAAAATAATTTTCAGTAACATCATGAATAAACTCAACAATATAGCTATCACATGAAGCATGCTTTTCATGATCTTCAAACACATAATTTTTATTAAGCTCAAAAACAGTGGAGTCATTAAACTCACTTTTGACAATAGTAGCAAGATTAATATCATCAGGCAATATAGGACCATCATCAAGAGAATTATCATAAATAACATTAGGGAGCACATTTTTACTTTCTGCAATTTCCTATTTTACTGAGTCAAGGAGGATGTTTACTTCAAATTTATCAAAAGGAGATATTTCAATAGAATCATGACATTCAAAAGTATAGCATTCTTCCTCCTCCAAGCTTGGGGGACTAAAAATATCATTTTTATCAAAACCAGCTTCCCCAAGCTTAGAGCTTTCCATGGCATTAGCAATAATGGTGTTCAAAGAATGTATGCTAATAACATTGCTACTATCATGATTGTTATGCAAATAAAGTTCCATAGGCTTTTTAATTTTCTCTTCAAACAACTCATGTCCCAACTCAAGATAAATTTCATAAAGCTCTCTCATGTTGTTTTCAGCCATAGGACTAGTTTCAAGGAAAGTAACTAGTGATAGCAAGTAAAGAGCTAGACATAATAACTCAGCAAGAAACAAAACCGAAAATAAACTAAATGCAAGTAACTAATTTTTTTGTATTTTTGAATATTGAAAGCAAACAAGATAAAATAAAATAAACTAAGCAAGACAAAAACAAAGTAAAGAGATTGGAACTGAGAGACTCCCCTTTCCAATAGCCTCCAAGTCCCCGGCAACGGCGCCAGAAAATAGCTTGATGGCTACGTGTTGGTGAACCCCAAGAGGAAGGTTATGATGTAGACAGCAGAAGTTTTCCCTTGAGAAATCTACCCAAGGTTATCAATCCAGTAGGACTTGACGATCTATCGGAAGGTTGTTGATGTTGACTCCCCCTGGCGCTAGGGAGCTTGCACCAACGTGGAATCTGCACAGACACAAACCAGAACTTTGCCCAACACGAAACAGAGAGGTTGTCAATCTCTCCGGTCTTGCAGAAACAAAGAGTTAAACGTATGGTGTGGAAAACAGCAGGAAACACAGTAAGTAACAGGGAAACAGATGATTGTAGCAGGTTGTGTAAACAGTATGAGGAAATTGGACCAGGGTCCACAGTTCACTAGTGGTGTCTCTCAGAACAGATAACTAGCTTGTTGGGTAAACAAATTACAGCTGGGCAATTGACAAATAGAGAGGGCATAACAATGCAATACATGCCAAGATATCTACTATGAAATCTAGTTGGTCATTACAACAAAGTACATAGACCGTTATTCCAACCGCATCTATGCCTAAATAATCCACCTTCAAGGCAGCATCCGCATCCTATTCAGTATTAAGTTGCTAACAACAGATTATTGCATGAAGTAAAGTGTGTAATGTAATCAATACAAGTGCCCTTGGACACTGCACCAATGTTTTATCCCTAGTAGCAACAGCACATCTACCATCTTAGACCTTTCTGTCACTGATCCAGATATCTAGAGACTGAACCCACTATCGAGCATAAATACCCCCTCTTGGAGTCACAAGCATCTACTTGGCCAAAGCATCTACTAGCAACGGAGAGCATGCAAGATCAAGAGCACATAGATAAACAACTTGAATAAACATGGTATCAATATTCATCGGATCCCAGCAAACACAACATCTAGCATTACAATAAGATGATCTTGATCATGTTAGGCAGCTCCAAGATCTAAACATGGAGGCACAAGGTAGAGAGACAACCATCTAGCTACTGCTATGGACCCGTAGTCCAGGGGTGGACTACTCACGCATCACTCCGGAGGCAGGCATGGTGATGTAGAGCCCTCCGGTGATGATCTCCCCTCCGGCAGGGTGCCGGGAAGAGCTCCAGAACTCCTCCGATCTGAGATTGACGATGACGGCCGCGACGGAACTTTTCGTGGAATATGATCGACCGTCATAGGGTTTTCGCGTCGCGGAGAATATATAGGCGAAGAGGCGGCGTCGGTGGCCGAGGGGGGCCACCACGCCATAGGGGGGCGCGGGCCCACCCTGGGCCGCGCCCTAGTGTGGCGTGGCCCCCTGGTGCGTCTGCTCCGGCTCCCCTTTGGACTCCGTGATCTCCTCGTGATATTATTGACGATGTCTTTTGTTTCGTCCAATTCCGAGAATATTTCCTTAATAGATTTTCTGAAACCAAAAACAGCAGAAAACAGGGAACTGGCACTGCGGCATCTTGTTAATAGGTTAGTCCAGAAAATGTATAAAAGTGATATAAAGTAGATGCAAAACATGTAGCAATTGGTATAAAATAAGCATGGAACATCAAAAATTATAGACACGTTTGAGACGTATCAGGTTTGTGAAAGTGTTAGTCATAGAAACTTCACCCTTACATATGAGCACATAGTGGAGGGTGGATGGGTTCTCTCTCAACTCCCTTATCACTCTTTTGGTGGCACATAGTTAAGTTTTGTGGGAACTCTCTTTGAAGTGTCACACTCATTTGGCTTGTGGCTCTCACTCACTTTATGGTGGGTCTCTCGCTCACCACTCATCTCACTAGACGAACGATCTTGTTGTGCCCTTGCAATAGTCTTGGCGTTGTCGGCGATGACTTGACTTGGTGTCATGGGACGAAGGACGAAGGTCTTGTCGTTGTTCTTGAAGCTATAGTAGTTTGTCCTTCCATCATGCATAGCACCCTTGTCAAATTGCCATGGACGCCCAAGGAGTAAGTGACAAACGTTCATAGGCACAACATCACAATCAACCGTATCTTCATAGGCTCCAATCTTGAAGGACACTTGCACCATGTGTTGAATCTTGACGGCTCCGGTATCACTCAACCATTGCACATGGTAGGGATGTGGGTGCTTCTTGAACTTCAAGTTGAGCTTATCACAAAGTTCTTTGCTCGCTAGGTTGTGGCAACTTCCACCATCTATGATGACCTTGATGGACTTTCCATTGATTCCCGCTCTTGTTTGGAAAAATTGCATCTTTGGTCTTCTTCCACTTGAACATTGGTGGTTAGAGCTCTTGCCACAACCAAGGAAGGGTTGTTGTCGCCATCACAATAGATCTCACTTTCTTCTTCTTGAGCACTTTGCATTGTGGCGACCTTGTTCAAAGCATTGTACTCATCTTCACTCATAGATTCATACTCTCCCATGTCATTGATGATCATGACCTTCTTGTTGGTGCACTCAAAAGATTTGTGCCCTTGTCCGCCGCACTTGTAGCATTGCAAAGTCTTGTGCCGGACGAAGATCCTTGAGGCGCCTTGGAGGGAGGTACTTTCTTGAAAGGTTGAGGCGCTTGAGGTGTCGATGTAGAGACTCTTGGAGGACCTCGAGTGTTCGCTTGAGGAAGAGCTTGTGAAGGTGTAGGAGTTGACGAAGAAGGCTTGTTGGCGAAGAATGCCTTTGTCTTGAGGTATTTGAGCTCTTCAAGCACGTGGCGCTCGGCCTTGGAAGCTTGATGTACTAGCTCTACCAAAGAGGCATATGGTTGGAACTCCACGATCTTCTTGATGGATAGTTGAGGCCATTCATGAAACGAGCCATGGATTGCTCTTCGTACTCGTTGACATTGGCTCTCATCATGGAGATTTCCATTTCCTTGTAGTACTCGTCAACCGACTTCAAACCTTGCTTCAACTCTTGCAACTTCTTGTATAAGTCTCTAGTGTAATGGCTTGGCACGAAGCGCTTGTACATGGTTTCTTTCATTTCAACCCAAGTGTCAATTGGTTGTTGGTGGTTAGCGACGCGAGCATCTTGTAGTTGTTCCCACCACAAGAGGGCATACTCTTCAAACTCCATCGAGGCTAAGGCAACCTTCTTGTTGTCGGAAAGCGTTGCACACGGAAGATCTTGTCAACCTTGAGTACCCATGAGAAGTAAGCTTCCGGATCACTTGTGCCGTAGAACTTGGGTATGTCAAAGCGGACGTTGGTCAAGTCATCATAGTCGTCACGGTGGCCACCACGTGGGAATGCACGTCCACGTCTCCTTCGGTTGAGTCCATCACCATTGTGTTGGCTTGACTCGTTATCACTTGACTCGGAACGTTGGTGTTGGTGACGATCATGAGGAAGCTCTTGACGAGGCGCATGTTGAGGAGGTAGCTCTTGTTGAGGAACGGGTTGTTCGACATTGTTCGCATTGTCATGATTTGATGACGTGGCCTTGGAGGATGACGAGGGTGACGTCCTTGTTCACCAAAGTCATTCGCACCCGGAACGCCATTGTCATTAGCCAATGGGTCATGACGATCACGTTGTGGCGGTGGTGGTGATGGTATGCGTTCGCGACGATCATCATTTTGGTGAGGTTGTTCTTGATGCGCATTGGCATTGTTCGCGTGAAGATCATGTGGTTGTTCAACGATAGGAGGAGGTCGTTCATGGGCGTCGCGCCTTGGATCATGTTGACGTTCTTGTCGAGGTTCATGACGTCCATGACCTTGAGGTGCTTCTTGTACGGCTTGAGTGTGAAGAAGCTCGTTGTCGCGCAAGGTTGTTGATAGCTTCGGTCAACCGCTCCATATTTGCTTCGTTAGCACTCATGCGGTCGTTGAAGGTGTTGTCTTGATTTTGAAGACGGCGCTCGAAGCGTCCTAGGTTATCACGAAGAAAGTGTCGCATGCCAACAAGCTCCGATTGTGTGACATAGCCATGATCACCGCGAACTCCACCATGGATTTCCTCTTCCGAGCTTGAGCTTCCGTTTGTACTTCCCCTAAACATTTTCTCAAGATCAAGTGAGATATGTGGTAAGAAAAACCAAGACAAACTATATCCCAAGAATAATGTAGCTTGAGAGGAGAGTATCCGGTTCTAACACCCAACACACACACTTATGAGGATAGGAAGGTATGAAGTGGCAAACGAAACAAGCAAACCCGCCGACAAGTATATTGTCAAAGGTAGAGAAAATCCACAATGATCAAATTACCAAAGAAACTCCAACCACAAATGAGAAGAAACACACACAAAAGCGAATGATGGGGTTGGGCGACCAAAGGGCGAGCACTCGAAGATAGACAACCTAACGAAGACTACGTGCTCAAATGTCACCCAACACAAGAAGGACGCTAGCTCAATTGCTTTTTGTGGGCAACGGATTTGCACAAGAGTTACACACTCACTTTGGCGGTTCAGCTTTGTCGCAACCTACAAGAGATGAACTTGGCACCACTTGATTCTTTTCTTTTCTCTTTTTTTTTGATTTTTGCTTTTTGACGATGATTCCTTCTCTTTTGCTAGTGCCAAGCTCTCTAACGATACACACTCGCCAATACTTGAAGACAAACACTCAACACGTGCAATATCACCGAGCTAGTCCGATAGGTAAGGTACACGAAAGGAAGAAGGGCTCACAACGGATTATGATGGTGGGGGAAATGTCGAGTCCTTGGTGGCGTCGTCGCTTGGCGTTGATGATGCGTTGCTGCGGAAGCTTGTCGATGTCGTAGACGTAGGGCACACCAAGAAAGGACTCAAACCAAAGAGGAAATGCCAAAACGAACCGAGGAAAAGAAAAATTTCTGCAAAAATTGGCCCTGGCGGTAGTACCGCTGGTCCGCCCGGTAGTACCGCTCTAGCGGTAGTACCGTGTTTGGAGCGGTAGTACCGTTGCGCACGGATCTGCGCGATCTTGACTCGATTTGGGCGGAAATTGGGCTCGAAAATCCTCGAATTCGTGGGAAATTGGCAAAATTAAGGCTAGGGAACGCAAACAAAGGTGGAGGGGGTCCTAAAGCAACAGATCCATGGACAAAAACTACCAAAAACGCAACGAATCGACAGATCGGCTCGAATCAAGGCAAGGCTATTTTTGGTGGAAATTTTCGAATTTCTCAAAAACGAAGAAAAATTTGGTGGATTTTGGTGGAAACACAAATCAAATCCGTGTCAACCTAGAGCTCTGATACCATATGATGTGGGTTGGTCCCGATTTTCACGGATTTGTGCGGAGGGAAGATGAACACGAAGAACACGCGAAGAACGAAGAACACAAAAGAGGGGAAATCAACACACAAGGGTAAATAGCAAGTAGCAACCCGGCAAGACTCGATTGGTAACAAATCCCCGTGGGCAGCCCCCAATCCTCCTCTCCCAAGCACACCTTACTCTTAGGATTGTTTGTCCAATTGGTCAATCCAACCAATCCATAGAATCACCTAAGATGGAAGATCGCAAGTAATCGCAACTACAAGCGGAGCCTTGGTATCCACGCAGGGATCTTCTCCTCAAGAGGAGGCCTTGGTTCATCTCCACATGTGGAGGTCTTGATTCATCTCCATAGGAGGAAAGAGACACTTTGAGAAGAAGGAGCAAGGCTCTACTTTAATTCTCAAATCTTAGTCTAACCCTAACCCTAGGCAGAGAAGTCCTATTTATAGTCTAGTGGCGAAGTGGTAGGTGGGAGAGGTTACATGGGCCTTCAGCCCGAAATCCTGATGTCACAGCGGTAGTACCGCTGGTGGTGGCGGTAGTACCGCTCCCGGAGGAGGCGGTAGTACCGCTGGCCGCTGGCGGTAGTACCGCTGCCGCTTGTATTTTATTTCCTCTCAGCGCTGGCGGTAGTACGTGGTCGACACCCGGCAAGTACCGTTGGATACAGTAGCTTTTTGAGGCACGCCGGTAGCTTGGGCGGTACCTCCAGCGGTACTACCGGTCCTGGAGCTGGCGGTAGTACCGCTGGTGGCGGCGGTAGTACCGCCGCCTGGAGCTTCTGTTGCTTCAGCTTCATCGTCAGGTGTCGGGCGGTAGTACCGGACTTCCTGGCGGTAGTACCGCTGCTCTGTTTCTTCATCTTCCTCTTGACTCGTCTCTTGGCCATCTTCGACACTTTCTTGGAGATCTTCATGGTAGTTGTTCCTGAGTATGCACAACGTATCCGCATGAAGTAGAAACCCATTCAAAGGAGTGTCGACATCACACATAGATAGGAGTGAATTCACCTTATCATGGAGAGTTTTGACTCTTGCTCTTGTCATTGGGCCACTTGGTGTTGTGTGCCTAGGTTGCACTACATCAGTTCATGTCTATCTACGCATTTTCCAAGCTATACGTGAATCACCTGTCTCCTTGGCCCCGCTTCTGATTAGGACATAGTAGTAAATCCCCAAAGATAGAATTTGCGGTCATTTCTTTTTAGTCCTCAACATCGCTTGAGTCGGCCGTAAAATAGTTGATATATAGTAATAGTGCGAATGTGCGATTCTACATGAAGAGTTACCATTTAATACAGCACGTTGCAAAGTCAATATGGTCGACTCGATCTTAGCCCGAATCATATTGAAGAATCTATATATTCTCATCTCCTGTTCATTAAACTTTCTTTTTGAAACGGGGGATTAATTTTTCCTCCAATTTATTAATAATCAGGGAGGAATTTTCTAGAAAAATAAAAATGGGACTATTCTCCCGATAGCAATTCACTTAAATGATTGGCGCCCGCGGTCGCCCAAAGGCATGCTTCTCTTTTGATCTTGTCGAGGAGGTCAAAGGTGATGCACGCTTGAGTCGAAATACACATGCATTCTGCTCGTTCCAAATTTTCAAGAGATGAGTAAGGTGAGGGAAGCAAAGGCTTTGCGAATCGGGCACAAACCGTGCGACATCTTGAGCCACCAAGAATGCAGGAAGAGAGTCGGCAGTTTAAAGTCTAAAACGTGATGGCCAACCCTATATTTGATGAAGCCCCAAAGGCAGATAGTGAAGCGGCAATTCACAAGGAGGTGGTTGATGGATTCCGGCGCTTGTTTGCAAAGGCGACACAAATCGCAATTGGGGCAACCACGTTTCGCCAGACGGTCGGCTGTCCAAATCATATTTAGAATAGGGGGGGTCTTCCACACCATCCACTTCATGTTAGTAGAAGTGGCCCCCGAAAACTGCGCTTTGTAAACCGAGGCTGCCGAGTATTTCTCATTCGTGTTAAGCTTCCAAGTGATAATATCCTCGATGCCATGAGCGACAAATATTCGACTAAGGTGCACCCAAAGGTCCAAAAAATGAACAAGGTGATCAAGGAGAAGTCCTCATGCAAAGTAATCTTGTCGATCCAAGTGTACGTTTCCAAATCTTTCTTGACACACCATTTTATAGACTTGAATGCTGCAAAAATGATGGGGCAAAGTCCTTAGGCTTTTAACGTCTCCCACCATGGTAATAGTAGCGGCATAGGAAAGATTCGTATCCTCAATGGGCAAGGGTTATCAGAGCCAACAAAAAAAATCATTTGACATGCCACTCAAGCCAATGCCACAGCATTGGCTAGTTGCCAATGTTGAGGACCCCAAGTCCCCCGAGCTCCTTACGCCGGCCTATTCTTTAAAGTTAATTAAGCAAACCCTGTCGCACGAGGAGATTCATGCCGTCTCCAAACCTCCACCCACCTCACCTCAACCCCTCACCACCACCTGCAAAGTCTACTATGTTGTGTGCTCACAAGGGGCGGCCCTGCTTATTTCAAGGGTATTCAAATGTATATCCAATAAAGTTTGACAAAACTAGGTATAGTATACATTAGGCTGGAAAAAAGGTAACATACAATGTATTGATCCCAAAATGACAAACAACTCAACTCCCTAAGTTGTATTTCCCTCCATCCTCCTTTGACTGGACTGCCTAACTGGGCCCATTTGGCTCTGTGGCTCCATCGCCACTTCGCCCAGATGCAATTTCGTGATGTGTGGCTTACACAGCTCGTCGTCGTCCTTGGGCAATCGTTTCCAGCACAACAGGCCCTCGGGTCGACGCAATGCCGCCTGGCCCGATTCCCATCCCGTCACTGGGCCCTTAATTGCTACTTGTGGACACGTAGTCTTATCAGCTTGAAGTTAATTCTCGTAAAAGTTCTAATAATTAGGATACAATACAAATCTAAAGATCTTCAGTTTCGAATATATTTAAAATGGTGCGACTTTGATATGTTGAACAAGTACTACTTTTATATCGAATAATTTATAGTTATGATCAATTCTGTGAATCTATGATATTATGGGACAATCAATATCATACAAGACAGAAACTAGGTTTCTAAAAAATACATTTAGCATTTCTACTTTGAATACACAATCTCTGAATGTTAGGCCCACGTTGGGCTCTTCCCTAATCTCCCACGTGTCCCTCTTTTTTCCGAAGTTCCATTCGTCCTCTGGGAGTGTTTCACTTTTTTAGCTTTAGATCTGCCACCTTAAACCCCTACTGCTCCTCCTAGTCGCCGATCAGCCTATGCCGACGACATGACCTCCCATATTGTTTCTCCTTGCTTTTCTCTCCTAGTGGTGCTCACTATGTCCTCTCTATTCTTGGCGGTGTGCTTCAAAATTCCTCTCTTGCTCTTCTCTTTATTCGGCATAGCCGTGTCTAGATCCTGCTCGTGGTAAAGATCCAACCACTCCACACCTAGTGGTGTAGCACATAATGTCGCGCTAGATGAAGGGCGGCGCACTTGAAATGTCCTGGCGGGCCTGTGCGGGACCTTGCGATGAGTCGTGTTCAGCAAGGGTGGTTGTACATGTCTTTAGCCGGTCAACTCTTTTCCTCTTACTTGATGAAAATGGCAAAAGTTACTCAAGTTTAACCCCATTCCGTTCATATAACAAGCTCAACTGGAAAAGCAGGGTAAGAATTCTACAAAGATTAACAATGAGCCTAATAAATCAACATTACATTTGTAAATTTTCTATTGTGATGTTCCGGGGCATCCAAGAATGAATTTTAAACCCAACCATCACATGCGCCCCTCTAGCCCGACATGCCATGCATGGATATACTCCCTGTGATACGGAGGGAGTAGAAGAGTAGGTGCTCATGATTAATTCATGAACACCTCAGCATATGTCGGCAATTCGACATAAGTACACATGTAACCCACAAGGTCCACGAGATTGAAGAAACACTCGCAAAGAAAGTGATTGAACAGATAAATATTTATTCCAGAGCTAGATAGTTTTCCTTTATTCTCGCCTCACTTTATTCTTGCAAGCTCATGCCTGCACACTTGGTATAGCCATACGTGTATGGATCGAGGAGGCTCAAGCCCATTTGATGGCGTAGCTGCTGTAGCCGGTTCGCTTGTCCTCGAACCTTTCCCAGATCATGACGCCGCCGTAGTTGCCCGCCTTCTGCACTCCCGAGATAGCACCGCCCTGAAGCTTCTTGGGGTTCACGTACCCAACCTTCCTCTCCGCCGCCGGCAGCCCGACGAAGATCTGCGCGGACGGGTACGCCTTCGTCCACTTGTCCCACTCCTGCTGCAAGTGGGCGGCGCAGTTCGCGTCGTCGTAGAACCTGACGAAGACGCGGGTGAAGATCCCCGTCGCCAGCGCCCGTTCCACGCTCCGGTCCGGGTACCCGCACCGCGGCGTCGCCGTCAGCTGCACCGGCGTCCTGGCGCGGTAGGCCTTGTTGAAGATCAAGAGCCGCTTAGCCAGCTCGTCGTAGTTGTCCGGCGCGCCGTTCTGGATGAAGAAATCGATGCCGTCCACGAAGGCGTCGCCGAACGGGCGGTACACGCCCTTGTCGGTACCCAGCATGTAGGCGTTCCAGAGGTAGTTGGCGACGTCCTGCGCCGACTGGGGGCTCGGCAGCGAGTACTGGGTGCCGAAGCCGCCGATGGAGAGGAAGACGAGGATGCTCTTGGACTGGCAGTGCTTGATGTCGGCGCCGACCGCGGAGACGTCGTGGCCAGAGAGGTCGAGGTGGTACTTGCCGTGGCCGAAGACGTCCAGGAAGGAGATGATGGCGATGGTGTAGGTGCCGGGGTCGCATGCCTCGCGCAGGGACCCCTCGTCCTTGTTCCGGCCCCAGAAGACGGCAACTTGCCCGGTCTTCCCCGTCGCCGCGGCCGGGACGGCGAGGAAGGTGGCGGCCCAGAGGAGGGCCGCGAGGAGGAGCAAGGCCGAGGCTGGCCAACGGCGTGTGAGCGTCATTGGTGATACGGTGGGTGGATCTTGCTTGCTTTGCTCGGTGGGGGTGTGAAGAATTGGCTTGATCGAGTCTACTATATATAGATTGGACTAGCGGCAATGGATCGTGTGGAGATGTGAAATCGAAGCAGCCAGCTTGCTATAATTGACTAAATGTTCCTAGAAAAACTATAATTGACTACTGAGTGTACTGGCACAAGTAGTTAAATTCAATCTTCGGCTAGAGTTTGGTTGCATCTCGCGCAGGAGCTGGCTCTCTACGAAATGGATGGATAGCATGGGGGACAGCTCACATAGAGACGTAGGAATATTTGTTGGTGAATCAAGTGCCAAATACAACCTACCAAATATGCCAATGATCTGGATAAAGGTTTGACAACGTTTCAACAGGACAAACAACGGACGTACACACGTACGAACGTTGGTATGTGACACATCTCGGCGGATCATAAAATTCATGTACGTACTACCTCGAAAATATAAGATGTTTTATATTTTTTCCTGATTCAGATGTAGGTAGACATTTTTCTGGTTGCAGATTCATTCATTCCAAATGATATGCAGTCCGTATTGAAATATCTAAAACATCTTATAAATTTAGAGCGGAGGGAATAGTATATATTTCAATTTCAAAATGGAGTAGCCTTAATTAGGTTGTGGTATGGATGACCAAATTAACACTCACTATTTTCCTCCATCGCGTAGCTTTCACCATTATGCTTTGAGTTAACGTTGACGCCATAAAGCGATTGTAAACTCCTTATTTAGGCTAGCTACTTTGCTGATTAACAAGCCCCATTGAGGTCTACGCAGGAATTGAAGGAGTCAATATTATATCGTGCGGATAGCATTATCGGTATAATTAGATATAAGAAAGTCGAAATCGGTTTGACGTAAAAGAAGCTTTTGACAACATATTATGGTGCAAACTCATCTGGTTCAATACTAAGCGATGGTACATATAGATATGTCCACATCGCCGTGATTGGTCAAAGGTAATCCACAACCATATCTTTAAAACATGCATGGACATCTTGTCGTTGGCTGTTCAAACTAGTGGCGGTTTTTTGCAGGTTCAAACTAATACTCCCTCCGTTCCAAATTACTTGACACCCATTTGTCTATAAACGGATGTATCTAGACACGAAACAAGTATAGATACATCCGCATTTATACAAATCCAAGTCAAGTAAATTGGAACGGAGGGAGTATATGTGTTTGGTTGGTCCCACTGTTTGACGAATATTGACATATTTATCTTAAGGTATGCACGGTTTGCACGCATACAGAGAGGGCGTGATATTGTGAGTCAAAAGACAATCATTCCATAGGTGTCATTTCAGGACAGCAACCAAAACCTATCGGTACACGCGTTGTGTTTCCTTTTTTTGGGGATTTATCACTTTCAAGTAAAGTTGCATGAACATTAATTCATTTTTTCTTTTCCATTCTGATATCCTGACGCTAAAATTCCATCAAAGTAGGTCGAGCTTTCAGGTTATTATAGAAGAACTTCGAACTGCAGTTACCCCAGGAGATCTTTCAGAAATTCAAATTTATCCTTAATGAAATAAACTGCAACAATAGAAGCCGTCTAAATTAGCAGGTCAAAGTAGGGAAATCGGTCAATCGTTGATGCGGCCGAGATGAGCTGTGACTCCCATCTCGAATGCTCGATGGGTGGATAAACATGGATCGGAAGAGAGCTCAAAGATGTGAGAATATTGGGTTTGCATCTTCTTGGAGAGAACAGAGAAAACATTCGCCCCTCTTCTCCCCAGGTCTCTCCAGAGAGCTCTCGTTGAGAGTCGACTTTCGTCGGCCGCTGCCGCCCCTTTCCTCCACGCTTTCCGGAGTCGCTGCCGGCCGGCGAGTGGATGGATTAGGAGGCGTGCCTCGTCTGTACATAGTAGTAGTAGTATTAGGTTTGGGGTTTGCCTATATGGCGTCTGGCTATATGCCGTTTTGGAGCGTGTCGGCGGCGCTGGTCGATTTGCGGTGCTGGCTTTCTTGGCTATGGCGGCGAGGTGCTACGGGTGGTCGAGGAGGGCGACATCGGCGTCTCCGGTAATAAGCTCGCCTTTTGGTGCTCCGTGCTGGACAGGTGAGGCTGTGACTTCTCCTCAATCTTGCCGTCTTGGAGACGGGCGATTTGGAGCTGGTTGCTGGTGGCCTGTTCAGTGGATCTTGCTGTTCCTCGAAGATTACTTGCGGGCTTGCAGATCTTGCGGCCTGACTGGCGGATCGAATCGGGGCGTTGCCCCCGCCGATGCGGACAACTCCGACCCCAGATCCCGCTGTTCGCGACGGGTGGCTGATGCGACATAGCTGCAGCTTGGGTCATCTTCGTCTTCCTTTCCGGTGACGCGGCGGCGGCAGATCGAGCGGCGGCGGAATCGTCTCTGCAGAGTTGGTCCCAGGGACTTGGTTGTAATTTTTTGTTTTTCAGGGTCCTCTCTATAAAATTGGGAACAGCTGTGCTGTTTCTGGATACTTCTTGTAATTTCGGGCTTCTTGATTAATATATCCAGGAATAGTTGTATCAAAAAAAAAGATGTGAGAATATTTTATCGAAAGGTACTACCTCCGGTCGGGAATAGTTGTCGTGGAAACAAACTAAGCTAGTGAAAAATTACACACAGCTCACGACAACCTATACCGATTTGGAGGGAGTACATAAATAAATACAGATATTAAGGAGGGAAGGAAGGACAAAGGAAACACGTACAATATATGCAAACGAATTTTTGGACGCATTTTAGACAGGCCAAGCAACCGACCCACGTGTCATCTACGACCGCTCCACCGAAAATTACTAGCATCATATTTTACAGTCCACTAGTAAAATGCCCGTGCAATGCTACGGGAGTGTGAATATTTGACAGGGTTAGTAAACTCATCTCAAATCATTATTTCGCTTCTTTCTCTATTAGTTACTCTGCTACCTTACGTACGTCATTTGTTCACACACATGTTAATTATTTTGATAAGCTTCCAATCACTATAAATGTCGGAAGCACGAAGAAGCGAAAATGGAATACTAACTTATGGATCGACTAATCTATATAGTTAAACTTGCTATAAATACTATAAGTTAAATTATTGCATGCCATAAAACAACATATATTAAGAAAAAACACAAGGTTAACCCTAACTAAAAGTTAATTGAAAAATGATAGAACGAGAATGCAATGGAAAATCAAAAGATAACCCTAACTAAAAGTTAATTGAAAAATGATAGAATGAGAATGCAATGAAAAATCAAAAAAATTGATAACCCAATCTAAACTGATGAGACCGACGCTGAATTTTTTGTACGAACAATTTTATTATCCTTTTATAATAATCGTTCTATATATTTCAGGCAAATATTATCATCGAATCATACGGAAAAATGGATATACGCATCCAAACATAGCATCGCCATATGTGCAGTCTAATTTTTTTTGCAGGAAGCAAAATAAAAAGGGAAATAGCAGCACGTGATAAGCTACCTCAAGAAAAAAAAAAAAAAAAGAGGAAATGGCACCAAGAATATCCCTTCTCTCACCTGATCCTCTCTATCTTCCAGCTCCATCTCAGTCCTCTCCCGATTCTTCTCACTCTCTCATCTGCACCTCCACCAAACAGCATGGTCGTGCTCCCAGCTCCTCTCTCTCGATTTGTTGGGGCCGACGGTGCTCTCTCAGCTCCGGCGGCCAGCGGACTTGGCGACCACGATCCCTCCCACCCCCTTTGACCATTCTCCTCTCCCTTCCCTCTCCTATGTGCTCGGCCATGTCTCCCCACACGAGCTCCCTCCTATCCTTCTCCTCCACGGGCCCGCCTCCGCCCGGGTTACCGCCGCGGCTGCCACTGCTATCTCCAAGCCAGCACCTGCCAATTGGCTGGATCCCGGGCACAACAACAACTGCGACGTGGAGCGGAACCGGTACCGCCGCAGCCCGAGCGACACGACGTCGTCACCCTCAAGTTCTACAGCCTACTCGGGTATGTATTTAGAAATTCACATTGTTGGGCAAGTGATTTGCTTTAATTTATCTCATAATATGATTGTTCGGCACAGAAATGAGTAGCTATGGAAGAGGCAATTGACGGCGCCATGACCCGGAGGTTCGAGCCCGAATGGGCACCGTTCCTGACCGGGACCTCGTACTTCACGCCTTGTCGGCCCGCCGGCACGACTTGAGCCTCGTAGAGATCCTCATGCTCAGCGGCGCGATAGGTATGTGCAAAAATGCAACCACCAATATGCTGAAATTCCCAGAATTAGAGAACAATAAATCTACGTACATGAAATTCCCCAAAACAATCATGGTGTCTGTATTGATAAAACATAGGATTGTATACTGAGATAAGAAAACCAGTATTTTGTATTGTGCACAGTACACACTTGATGCAGGTCATGTGACCAGAATACAAAAAATTATTCATCTGTTGTTCCTCATTCTGACAGCAAACTATTATATGGCTTATAGCTTACAAATTGCAACAGAATACAGATTACCTTATAGCATACTGTTTTGAGACACAACAGTAGCATTACACTGCAATTTGTTCATTGTGAATAACAATATTATTACCTTTTGATCTGTAGACTGTCTAAAGTACCACTCACCAGGTTTAACGTGTATTTGCTGATAGGGAAACTAAAGTGGGTGGTGATGATGTGGAAAAGCTTGTCTGTTTTAGTTCTGAGCACATGAGAGGTGAAAACGCATGGGTTCTGAATTCGTTTTACACTTTCAACCATGTTATTATATTCCTACTTAATGTAAAATCCACCTTTGGACTGAATCCATTTTTACACTTTCAAATTACATTGTCAGGTTCTGCACTCTGTAAAGCCTGAAGAGGTAGTCTGTAAAGCCTGAAGAGGTAGTCATTGGGCAAGATGATGGTTACATAGATGATCCTACAGGTTTGTGTTCGGTATACTGAGGGTACACAATGAGAGATGAAATAACAATACCATGTGTAATATGCCTGTTGTCCATATGCCTTTGCTTCCATTTTGTCTCCCTGCAAAAATAGTGAAGTTATTATTGACAAAACTTGCATGGTTAATTGTAATCCTCACAGCCAGGGGCATATGATACTAGAGATGTGAGGTCAAACGGCGAAGATTGATAGTTACTGTTTACATATATATGTAGAAACCCCATTTCATAATTACTGAACTTTTGATAGAAAGATGTAGTAATGGGTAGCATCAAAATTATCTTACAAACTGATCTGCCAGGATGGCACAGTAGAATGTATTTCCACTCCCAGTATGTTTGATTCGACCGCAAACAATTTTTGCAGTAACCTCCCATGATATATTGTGGATGTGATCTGTTTGAATGTCGTGGAATCTAACTTCCCTGTGCAAAATTATCTATAGACAGTTAGATAATGCAAGAAAATTAGATATGTAAAACACTAAGATCATTCAAGAAATGATGCAGGACATGTTGTCAGTGTTGATCGAAAGCCAGACGGCGGGAGCTGGGACTAGTGGAGGTGCCATCACCCTCATCGAGCCTAGGCGTCCCATATTGCCTCGAGTCGCCATCTCTCTGCTAGCAAGGATCGATCAAGCTGGAGGGAGAGTGTTTCGAGCTGGAGATTGCTGGGTTTAAATAGTAGAGAGATGGCATGAGGAAGCGATGATTTTGGCTCTATTTCCGCTAATTGGGTTGACTGATGTTTAGGAGCGGTGATTTCCCGGATAATAATTGGTGCAGGCTGATGTTTAGGAGCGAGATTAATTGGCATGGAAGCGAGATTTTGGCTCATTATTTCTGCTAATTTCGATCGTTGCCCTTGCATTTTTGTGGAAGGGTGATCGATCGCTGTAATTAATTGGCATGGAAGCAATGTGGGGGATAGTCCGTTTCCATTGAATGATGTAATTAATTGGCATGAAAGCCATGTGTGATTTAAGCGAAGGAAAGGAAAGAAATGATGCTCTGTAATTAATTGGCTTGGAAGCCATGCGTGATTTTAGGCGAAGGAAAGAACTTACTTTCTGTGAAGCGTGGGAAAGAAACCCGCATGCGGGAAAAAAACAGCTAGGGGAGTCCGACGAAGGGGTGGGCAGAAGGAAAAAAGATAGCGAGGGGGTTGGACGAAGGGTTTTTTTAATGTTAGCAAGAGAGTTGCTAAATTCATTGATCAGAAGAAGATTGGTCCAGTTTATAAGGAAAACCGGACCCAAAAACCATACAAAACCCACACGATGCCAACCGGCTTACAACGCACACCCAAAGATCACACAACAAGGCTCGCCTTGCCTAACCCAGCCTAGATGGCGAGGGGTCAGGGCACAGAACCACTCGACTGGACTGCGTCACAACCGGATCAGTCATCTCAGAAGTACGACCCTAACTTCAGGAAGGCATTCACCGACGTACGGCCCACCCATAGCGCCTAGAAGAAGATCGGCGAGTGGACGGCAGGGCTCGACCAATCCTGAAGGAAGCGTTGAAAAAGAGATGGCAACAACGGTGTACATTGCGCCCTAGAGGGCCACGCTCCGGGTAGCGACTGACCTTGACTTCACCGTCATTGGACTCCATGAGCAATCCGGACACTACCTCCAAGGAGGGGACGACGCAACAACGCCGCTACTGCCTGCACTAGCAGGGTAGGTCTAGGGTTTCCCCCATTGCTCAGAAGGGCATGTCAGAGAGGGCCTAGACGACGCCTACAAGGAGGTGACGGTGCCCGCAGGCGTCGCCGTCATCCGCAAATGCATAGGGATTTCTCCCAGCCCTGCCAACGGCCCCATAGTCCACCGAACAGCCATACCACGCCAAGACTGGACACGCCACCAATGAGAGGCTAGCACATGTCACCGGCAGGGCGGCGGCGACCACCTTGAGCAGGCCCCAGCAGCCCGAGATGCTGCCGGTCATCTTGCCCATCCCCGCAGCCAAGAACAGACGTCACAGCGCACAGGTCCTTCCAGCAACAACTTCTCTTCCAGGGCACCGACGCCGCAGCGTGCCGCCAGGGCACAGTGACTGCGGCCCTCCAGCCCAAGGCCGGCCCAGATCGGGCCCACGGGCCGCCATAGCCACTCCACCCGGCGCTGCACCATCTCCTCGCACCACCCCGGCATTGCTCGACCTTCCTGCGCCGCGCCGCTGCTCCGGCGCTCCCCCTGCCCTCCTCCTTGCCGCACCTTGAGCACGGCCTCAGCATCAGCGCGCGACCTTTGGAAAACCGCATCCTCGCGCGTAGATGGGGTGGGTGGGTGCGTCCTCCTCGCCCTGCGCCTTTGGCGGTCGGGCGCCGCCGTCGGAAGCACGCTCGATCTAGGGTTTTTTCTTTGTGGGTTAGGACGCCCCCGGAGCCGCCCGCGCGAGCGACCCGGGGGGCAGGGGAAAATGACGAAGGGTTCTTTTAGATTTTAGATAGGAGAGAAGAGATATATACTTCAGTGAGCAGTCCCAGCCTCTCAATTTGTTTTTAGAAAGACCCTGCCCCTCAGCAGTTTGCTCGGCCTGCATTGGGCCTGCTGCCCCGCGAGGACACCCTGCGGCCCTTCTGCTGCTATGGGCCATGCCAAGCCAAGCTCGGCTCAGCAGCCTTTCCCATTGAGATACCCAGCCTATGCCAGATCCATCTGCCTCCAGCGTCACGTGTACACATATTCAACAGTTCGTCGTTGAGAACGAGTATTCATAGGGCAGGCCAACGGATGACTGGCCGGGGCATGAATCAGCAACCGTTATAAAACAGAGATTCTTGGACATACCACACACATGACGTGCCTTCATTCTTGTTATTTCTCCACCTCTCCATCAGCCAGATCCTCTCTTGACGGCAGTACTAGCCATCTATTACTTCGTACAAATGTTTTTTTGCTGCTGCAATTGCAGGTTTGTAAGTTGTTTTCTGTTTCGGCATTTCTCATGTGGTCCTTACAATTACTCCGCACCAACAAAATACACCCGATGTTGGTCTGTAAAGTATCTAGTGCTCTTAGAGTTAATAGCATAAACCTACTAGTTGTCACGTAAAATTTACGGTTTGGTACCAGTCAACGTCGCAATCTTATTTACATACCATATTTTGTCGAAAATTTCTCAGTAAACCCAAACCTCGATCTGATGTGAATCGCCCGTTTGTCAGTCCCACCGTTTGGGAGCAACTACTACTCCGTCCGTAGTCTGGTCAGAGTATATAGCACCTTCCGTGCAATGTCGTTTGTTTGTCCTCGATCATCATCTTGCCTTACTCCTCCCTTTGTTTATTATCTTTGGCTCCAGCCAATAGTATCGGCACATTACAAGTTGCTACAGCACTATCTTTTATATATTATAGTTTGAGTTGCAAAAGCCGACCAGATTTCTCGCAAATCTGACGTAAGCTATGACCTATGCAACGTCAATTGTGTTCAACAAGCAAGGATGATATTTGTAAGCATGCATGCACGCATGACATGAAAGATGATACCAAATTAAGCACATGCTGAGCAACGTACCAGGATTTTTCAATTGTGTAGGTTTGGAGATTGGTATACTTTCTTGCACGGTCTTGTCCACAGGAAAGTATTTTGGCTCCTCCCGAATTCTAGTGCTCCCACCACTTACAAATATTTAAAAAATTGTAAAAACAATTATGGATGTAGCTAATGTTGTATCTGACAACCGTGTAAAATATCAATTTCAAATACATTATATTATGGGCTATATAAAAATGACAAAATCTGCTAAATTTAGACATTTAAAAATAATCAAATATGCATACTTATATTCACACTTTTGTCATTTTTGTGTAGCTCAATTTAAGTAGTATTTTATACTGAAATTTACAGATTTGTTGGATACACCATTAACTACATCCAAAATAAATTTCATAATTTTTTGAAACTCATAAATTTGATTTTCGTTTTTTTAAGAGAAGAGAGCACTAGAGCTCGAGAGCATAAAATATCTACTGTGGTTGCTTTTCCACAACCTTTATTATCATGGGAAAAATATCTGTAATGCAAAATGGACTTCCACGGTCCCACCTACAAGAGTTAGTTTGATACTACCGACCACTATAAATCTAGATCTACCATTCCGGATTTCCAGGGCCAGAGCATAGGGAGATTGAACTGAACCACGACGCGAAAGCGGCCCCAACCCAATCGCAAACGAGCAGAATGCCGTCACCGTTGCCGCTGGTGCGCGTTGTGTCGTCGCGCACGGTGAAGCCGCCGCCCCGGCCGCGCGAGCGCATCGAGCTCACCTCCTGGGACGTCTCAATGCTCTCCGCCAACTACATCCAGAAGGGTCTCCTCTTCGCCCCGCCCGCCGACCCGGCGCTCCACATCGTCGACCACCTCGCCGCCGCCCTCGCCGACGTGCTCGCCGAATACTACCCTGTCGCAGGCCGCTTCGTCACGGAAAAGCACTGCGACGAACGCGGCGATGTCGTCGGATGCTCCGTCTCAATCGACTGCGACGGCCAGGGCGTCGAGATCCTCCACGCCGTCGCCAACGGCGTCGCCATCGCCGACGTGATACCTCCCGACGTCGACGTGCCGAGCGTCGTCCGCTCCTTCTTCCCGCTCTACGACGCCGTCAACTACGACGGCCAGCAGCACCCCCTCTTCCTGGTCCAGGTCACCGACCTCGCCGATGGCGTGTTCGTCGGGTTCGTCTACAACCACGCGCTCTCCGACGGCACAGCCTTCTGGAATTTCCTCAACGCCTGGGCCGAGATCGCGCGCTCTAGACTTTTTACGCCTCCGGAACCCCCGCGCCGAAGGCAGCCCTTGTTGGAGCGCTGGTCGCCCGACGGCGGCGCGGCGGTGCCGATCGTCCTGCCGTGCGCCGACGTGGCAGAGCTCATCGAGCGGCTATCCCTGCCACCGCTGCGCGAACGCATGCTACACTTCTCGGCGGAGTCGCTGGCAGCGCTCAAGGAGCGGGCCCGGCAAGAGCTTCTGGCGGCCGGGGACACTGCGGGCGCCGCCGCCGTGACGCGGTTCCAGGCGCTGACATCTCTGCTTTGGCGGTGCATCACCCGCGCCCGGGGACTGGCGCCGGATCAGGAGACGGTGTGTCGGGCAGCCGTCAACAACCGCGGGCGGCTCCAGCCGGCGCTCCCGGCGGAGTACTTCGGGAACACCATCTACGCCATTGGCACGGATGCGGCGCGCTCGCCGGAATTGTTGGCGTGCTGTGGGCACGGGTGGGCGACGGGGGCAGTGGGGCGCGCGGTGGCGGCGCACACGGACGGGGCCATCAGGGCGCGTGTGGCGGCGTGGATGGCGAAGCCCATGGTTTATACACTGAGCTGGTTCGACCCTTACGCGACCATGATGGGGAGCTTGCCGTGGTTCGACATGTACGGCTGCGACTTCGGATGGGGGAAGGCGTTGGCGGCGCGGAGCGGCAAGGCCAACAAGTTCGATGGTAAGACGTCGCTGTACCCTGGCCGGGAGGGAGGTGGCAGCATTGACGCCGAGCTCACGCTCACACCGGAGCACATGGCGGCGCTGGAACAAGACAAGGAATTCTGGGCCGCCGTGTCACGGGACGTGCCAGCTCCTTAGGCCCTGTTTTGGTTCGTCGTTCAACCCACAAAACCACCGTATCCAGGCTATGCCGCAAGATGTTCTCTTCTGATACAAAACACCATTTTCGCACGGTGAACATAAAAAAAACATTCTCCGACGGTTGAAAAGTACTTCGTATTTCGTCGAATTTCTCGTGCAGGGTTGTATCCTATCATAAACGAAATAAAGCCGGAAAGATCATCAGGATTCCCAAGCGAGGCTTAGAAAAATGGATTTTTTACAACTTATATGGCGCGTAAACCGTATTTCTACCATCCGTTCCCACAACTGAACGGTCAAGGTTTTCCATTGAATGAGTTGACCGTACAACGCATTCATCGACAAATCTCGATCATTTAATCACGGAAACGGATGGCTAGAGATAGGAGCTATGCGCCATATGAGTTGTACAAGCTCATAACCGGAGGCTTAGGGCATGTAGTATGGTTTTATCTTAATAATACCACGTAAGTTAATTCCTAAGTTGGAGTACATAGAAAGAAAAAATTACTTCTTTTAGCTAAGAGATAATCTTTTTAAAAAGCCATCTCGCTCACGGATGCCCGGTTTATCACACATCTTTTATTATGTACTGTTTGCACCACCATTGGTGAAAGCATTTCGCAAATCCATAAAATATATCCAATTTCATATCTAGAGATCCTTCAATTTTGCAGCAAAAACCTTCCATATCAAACAAGTTAGCATCAGCATTTGCCACTTTTAATTTGTGCAACGTTTTAGGAATATCTTCCATGCAAGTTTTTTGCAACAAAAAACAGCGAATCTGTCAAGACTAGTTGAATGCCCGTGCGTTGCTACGGGGCGTCATATTATTTTTTTCTTCAAATCTAACATATAAAGTCAAACAAAATGCACCGTGTTTAATTGAAGTGTTCTTATACCGTAACACTTGTGTACTTTTGAACCAGGCAGCGACATACTAAGCCTTCCTCCCTAATTCCCAATGTTTTAAATTCCAACTTCAATCAAAAGTGGAAACCAGATTGGTGAACCATATTGTAGCACACAATTGAAGGTTATAGTCGTAACCATGACTGACATAAAAAAAAGGTGACGGCCATTGAGAAAATTTAGCCCTTAACCATGACTATTCATATCCAAAGTAGTAACAGAAGATTCATTATGTTTCATGCAATCTAGGCCCAAAATCTAGTGTGCAGCCGCATCCATGTTTGTTCTAAAAATCTTCAATCCACACCTCTTCTTCGGTGTGATGGTGAGGACAACAGTGGCCTGAGAGTTGTCACTCTACTCTGCCTGGTCGGGGAACTGAAGATTTAATCAGCGACAGATTTGCCATGATTACCATCCTATAGATCAGAACAGAGCTTAAATAATTATGATACATGCTTCTTATGCCCATGATTTCAAATACACAAATAATAAACAAAAATATGAATATAGACTAAGAACAAACATAAGGTGATCAAGTAAAACCTCGATCAGTTCTACTGTGACTACCTAAATCTTCTAATATGCTATGATCTAAACATTTTGTGCTGGTGTTGCTTGTTTCATGGCGTCTCTGAAACTGGGAAAATATCATATAGAGTGCACGGAAGAGTTAACTGCAGCAGATACGAACATAGTAAGGCACATGCAAGGAAAAAATGTTCTCAATCCAAAGGTTGATATCTACATGTTTATTCCTCACAGCTTGTATCTTTAGCAGCCCGGCTTGCACAACATAAGCTACACTGAAGCATTTGATAGAAAACTTGGAGGGGCGAATGAGAATTGCATCAAATGGTATAGCGTGTTGAAGAACCTGGTGGTGCATCCCCGTGAAGTCATAGTGTCATGACAACGTAGTGCAACATTCTTCAGCTCCTTGACATCCTGATGAGCGTAATGGGTGGACAACCCCCTTGGCACCAAGGTCAGGCAAGGATCGAGACAGTGTCTGCATATGCTAGCATTGACAGCATACGTATCCAAGAAATAATGGCAAGGTCCGAAAAACAACTGGATTTAGTTTGAATAACAAGATCCATGATCCTGTGTAAATAATAACAAGACTCATGTTTCGTAAAGGAATAGAGTGTTAACTTTTTCCTGTACTAAAAATAATGGAGTAGGCAAGTGCTACATTCAACGTAGGTGCTTCCTGGTCTGTTTTTTAACCGTAATTCCATAGATCACAATACCAAATTACTCACAGAGAGGCCTATGGCATAATTCCAAAAAAAATCTACAGAAACTAAAATCTCACAAGCTAAGATTGCCCACAGCTTGTGTATTAAGAAGGAATCTCTGTGTGCATGCTATTTTCAGCAGTCGCCTGAAAGCAGATTGAACAACAAGAACTCAAACTTGAAATACGAATAAGAAATTGTACACGGCACAAGGGAGTCTGTAGCGTGGAGCCATGTGAGCTATTAGTAATACCCGCTGGACTATGCAGACTAACAACAACATCAAAATGAGTGTATCAAGTTAACCTGGCTCACTTCCATGTAAATAAGTAAATACGATCACTAATGAACTCCTAAATCCCAAATTGGGAGTAAACCTTAAAATTCATCCAATGTCCCCTTGTCGTGAGCACACGATTATAATATTTGTACGAAAATGAAGAAGGAAACTCCCAATTTCGCCCAATACCCCCAACCAGCATGAATCCTAGATTTCAATCAGTCAAATCTCCCAGGAAATGAAAAAAGAGGGATAGAAAGATTACGTTGACATTACCTAACTCGATGTTGCCTTGTATTGAAGATAAGGTACGACCATCAGGGTTATAGTAGAAGTTGAACGGATTTCATTTCATAGAGTCTGTATGCAGCTATACGTCCTTGCTCAAAAGAATAAAGTTCGTTGGTGCTTGATAGTCCACTGCAAACAATTGCATTTATGTAAGATGATTATCAGTGTATAAGTAGAGATGGGAAATCCCCTAAAGTTAACATGCTTACAGTCCACTCAGAATCCCATGCATGACAGCAGAGTTTACTGAAGTGAAGTAGCATAATAATATTTTATCAGTGTTTCGTTTGTCAAGGAGTACAAAAGTCATATTGTATAATATTGCCTGAAAACACCACACTGCTTAGGTGGACACACGACTTCACTTAACATTTAACTGATAGATGTACAGCCAACTATTCTTTATTTTGCAACTGAATTGCCCTGTTTTCTTATTAGTTCACAATGAATAAAAAAATACTACTCCCTCCGTTCCAAATTAGTTGACACACATTTGTCTACATACGGATGTATCTAGACACTAAACCAGTATAGGTACATCCGTATTTGGACAAAGACAAGTCAACTAATTTGGAACGGAGCAAGTACATGTTAAGCAATGCTTGATACCTCACCATACCATACGCATCCTGAATATTTTCTCCAGCCTGTAGATAAATATATTTGATATTCACCGAAACACATGCATGTTGTCTGAACTCTCTGAAAAGGCCAATGGATGTTCACTGAAAACTCACGTAGTTCAACAGACATGAACGTGGCAGTCAAATCGTAGCATCACAATCTGTATTGCTCCTCTTGCCGCTTATGCGCTGTTCATCTCGTCCCATGCACACCGGCTCCGCTCACTGTTGTTACCAGCCGCCAGCAGGCGAGGTAATCACCAGCCCTGGCCGGCGACATCCCGTTTCGCGCCGTGTGCTGCAGAGATGGGCAGATGTGAGATTGAGAGAGAGGTAAGGGGAGGGAGAGAGCACGTGAAGAGATAGGCAGATGTGTCCTTCCAATTTTGCCCGCGCTTGCTGCATCTAGATCCTCAATTATGGCCAGAGAGGACATGGAGAGGGGATGGCTGCTGAAGGACACATGAGAGAAGAACCAGATGCAAGGGCTGGTGATGGCTTACCGGTGCGGTGGAGACCGAAGAGGAAGGCGAGGAGCAGAAGGACGGATCAGAGCACGGGTAGGCAACGATGTTGGCAGGGTGCCGACGAATTGGGGCAGCGAGGCGACCCGGTGTGGGCGACATCCCGTTTCGCGCCGTGTGCCGCAGAGATGGGCAGATGTGAGATTGAGAGAGAGGTAAGGGGAGGGAGAGAGCACGTGAAGAGATAGGCAGATGTGTCCTTCCAATTTTGCCCGCGCTTGCTGCATCTAGATCCTCAATTATGGCCAGAGAGGACATGGAGAGGGGATGGCTGCTGAAGGACACATGAGAGAAGAACCAGATGCAAGGGCTGGTGATGGCTTACCGGTGCGGTGGAGACCGAAGAGGAAGGCGAGGAGCAGAAGGACGGATCAGAGCACGGGTAGGCAACGATGTTGGCAGGGTGCCGACGAATTGGGGCAGCGAGGCGACCCGGTGTGGGCGACGCTGTGAGGCCACACGCGGCGGAGGGCGGAGGTCTTGGCGGCGTGCGGGCGACGTGGGAAGTCTCGGCCCTCTGGCGTAGGAGATGGGTCCATGGCATGGCCCCCATGGCTAACAAAGGAAAGGAAACGCTATTCCCTAAAAATAGAAAGGAAAGGTAACGCTATTATCGGGGCAGACGAACGCCGGGCAGATGATTGGTGGCAGACCACCGACGACGTACGAACGACCGACGTACCATCACAACCGCAGACTCCCATTTAATAGTAAAGATAAATATAACGAATCTTGGAGCATATCTTAAACATTTATAATCAACAAATATCAAAGACAATATTAATTATCATGGGACTGATTCCCTTTTATGTAACATGTGATGGAAAAAGTCCATCTTAGTTTATATCTCCATTAATAAGCAAATCGAGCAAATCCATGACAGAAAAAATCATGGATAACCGTTGCAGAACAACCAGACCAAGAACAAAGAAAATAACATACAACAATATAACATAAATATACAAAAACAAATGGGAGCCTAACACATGAAATAATCGAATCTAATCCTCAGAAGGTGTCATATCGACGTGGTAGGCTTACGATACGACCATCTTATCAATCATATCTTAGGGGAAAGCATGATCTGAACATTTTTGGCAGCCGACCAAAGCTGCCTTCCTCTTAGTACTAGTCCAGTACAACAGTCGTCGATCGGACATGGTCACGGCATTGCATTACAAAACAAAAAATGACCGGAACATTACAAATCATAGTAGGAAACAAGTGCGTTCTGTGCTCAGCATTCCACATAATGGGAAGATAATGCAAAGATATTCATTATTCCACCAGATTACAGGCCATAGGAAACAAATACTCCCTCTGATTGGTATTGATTGTCGCGGTTACTGTAGGAATTTGTACTACCTCAATGTGTTTCCACGACAACCATTTCAGACCGGAGGTAGTACATTATTTAGTGCTGATGAGTTGCAGGCATGACATTTTGCATCCTTTGTAGAGGACGCAGGGTAAGTACAGCACCTTTTCACTCGCAAACCTGGCGACGAAGAGCCATTTCTTCACCTCTCGCCCTCAGCTGGCAGCCTGTTTTTTTTTCACGGTTATCAAATGGCTGAGCAATAAGCAGCAAATGTATGTACTGGCTCCTAAATTACAGATCCCACTTGGTACCATTTTCCAAGCTGAAAATAGAAAAAAGGTAAAAGTTGTAGTACCTTTATGGCATCGCCCGAGGTTAACATATATCTTTCTTAGGACTATGCTCAATCTTTTGCCAGTTTGGATGTCTGATCATCTGACAAGACTTTGTGAAGGTTGCATTGCAGAACACCACGTTAAGCTCCTCAATGGACCTGGGCAGTGCCGGAAGCCACTGAATGTTAAGGCATGACAAGATGATCAGCTTCTTGAGCGACGTGAGCTGTTCCATGTTATCAGGCAAGGCGTCAAAGCTACAGTTACTAAACCAGAGCACCTGAAGACGTACGAGTAAATCTGGAACTGGACCTGCACCGTCCATGGGCTTTGGACCTAACTCACCTTGGACCATGTTGGACTGGACTACATTGGACTTGGACATCTGTTGGATTTTAGTCTAATGGACAGTGGACATTGCTGGACTCACAGGATAGGATCCATCCAAATCCATTGGACCTTATCTGCTAGCGGGGAGTGACAGTTGGAGGAACGCGTCGGAGACGGCGGCGACGAACGCCGGCAGTTCGTCCGCGTCCTCGACCTCTCCAGCTTGTCGCGCGAGAGGCGTGGCGGAAGCAGGCGCCCCGGAGGAGCTCGGCAAGGCACGGGGACGCGCAGGAATGACGGCAGCGTGGTGCACGCCCTCGTCAGCGACCCAGCCCTGCCCTCGTCGCTCGCCGGCGGCCACACCATCCTCGCAGCTCGCCGGTGACCCAACCAGCCCTTGTATCTCGCCGGCGACCCAGCCCGCCGCTCGCCAGCGACCACCGCGTCCTCGCTGCTCACCGGCGACACAGCCTCGCCGCTCGCCGGCGACCACCCCCGTCCTCGCTGCTCACCGTCGACCCAACCCCGTCGCTCGCCGCTCGCCGGTGACCACCCTGTCCTCGCAGCCCCGCCGCCGGCGACCACCTCGTCCTCGCAGCTCAACGGCGACCAAGCCCCGCCGCTCGCCGACGACCCCAGGCCCAAGTCTCGCCGACGGCCAGCTCATGCTAATCTGAATTATTTGGCTGCTTTTTCATGACCGATCGAGAAATTCTGGCGTCATGTGACTGTACGTGAATCTGGTCCTTTCGTAAATACAGGAGCTGACATGTCCTGTATGCGCGTACATGTGTGGCCCAGTTGGGCCTTGGATGTCCAACGTTACAGCAGACTGGATTTGGACGGATTTGGATACTACGAGATAAACGTGGACCTGGAGTTGGATTGGAGCACTTCTGAGTGGACAATTCTTGGACTAGTACGTTTTGAACTTGGACCCGTATCCAGTTCCAGGTTTACGTACGAGATTCTCGAGTCTAGGAGCAGGTCCAGGTTGGCTACACCGCCAGAAGAAGATCCTTTCCAGCTCCTTGGGGCCGCCATTCTGCGTGCCCACAATCCAGCTTGGATACCTAGAGCCATGGTAGTCCCAGATCTCCAGATGTTCAAGCTGCGCCGGAGGACAGAGGCCCTCCATCACCTGTGCCTCTGCTTCGACATCTGGTCTGCGGCTCTCACGGTCCCAGCACAGTTCCAGGTGTGCCAGCCGTTCCATAGCGGCTAGATTGGCTTCGAGAGCTTCCTCCTTGCTTTCGACGTTGCGGAGACCAAAGATGTACAGCTTGCCGCGGAGACCATTTTGGTTCCTCAGCTGCTTTATCTGGTACTCTTCTTCCTTCGTCACTGTGAACTCTAGTCTATCGTCTGAATCCGCCATCAGGTGCAGCAAGTAGTCGGCTGCTCTTTGATGTAGTGCCAATATGAGAGTAGAAGATGCATCAACGATTATGCGCATGGTAATCCCAGAAGCAAAAAAGCATACTGCATTGTGTGGATATAGAGGTTGGGATATTACCTAGCCGGCGGGTGGCAGAATCCGGCCGGCGACTGCAGCAGGTCGTGGCAGCCGGCAGGATGAAGACTTGGGAATCAGGATGTGTTCAGCGGATTGAGCTTCTGCAGGTATCCATGGTACGGTGGACTACCTTAACCGAAAACGGGAAAATTGAGCTAATCGATGCTTGCTGATACACACGAGACACGACACGAGTAGAACATGCAGGGGGAGCTACTACCTTGGGATGTGATCACGCCTGTCACTCAGCTACCTGCTAGAAGAGCTGACAACAATAGAATCAAGATCACTGGAGGGTGAGGGCGGTTCTGGGACACCAACCAAAAATCCGATGGTGCGGTGGCCAGAGTGAATGAAAAATGAGCTAATTCGATGCTTGGATTTATGCTTTGGAAGAATTGGTATGGGAATAATTGCAGGGAAAACATGGCACGGATATTTGAACCTGTAAGGCGTTCGTTATTTGGGCCAAAATCTTGTTGTTCTAACTTAGATTTCGTCATTTCGGAGCAAAATCTAGTTATTTCACAGGATCGGTAACAGTTTCTGAAGCCTATATTGGCCAGTATAGACGCATAATATGTTATCATCCTCAAGGATGAAAACAGCCACGTACCTATTTCCTCCATCCCGTAATATAAGACGTTATATATTACGGGGGACGGGGGGAGTAGTTTACATTCCATCAACAAATAGCCAAGCCATCATTCCACAAACGCCACTCCATAAACTTGAAATAGCGGCATTAGCAATATAGGTCAAATTTGTTTACACAATGTTAGCTTCAAGTTTTTTAACAAAGTCACAAATAACTCATAGATGGTGGCTGACAAGGTAGTACGAGCTTACTAATATGGTCACCAGTTAATGTAGAAACATCCTAAACTGGGTCATAATCCTATATGAGACTGTCCATGAGATGCATAAGGTAGTGATCCTCAAAAGTTTGACTCTGAGAACGCCTATGATAAGGTCAAATGGGTTTTCCACCATCTAACTCTCCATGTGAAGTTTGACTATGAAAACACCTCCAATCTATGGCAGGTTCAATCTGAGATCCTTCTACTCTACCTCATCTCTCCAGATCATCTATACATACAATCAATTAGAGTTTTCGACATAGTAGCATTAGTGAATAGTGATCATTTTGACATAGAATCCAAACGAAATCCCAGTGTACTGAACGCGAATAGAAAGAACACGAGTTACATAGGATCCAACCGAACCAAATAATCTGGAAATATTATGAAAATCATTAGATCTAAGGCAATGAAGGTGAATACAAAATGGTGCATAACTATCACATTATAAATCGGTTCATGTAAATCAATTATACATGTGATTCATCTTTTACATTCATGCAACAAGACTGAAGAACTGAACCAGCATTTGGGATTGGGAACTGTATTGAATTTGACTTCAGCATCAATAAATTGCATGCAGTTTAGCTCAGGAAAAAAGTTTTTCATTCTCTAACAAAAATAAAGGACAAAATCATTGGAATTATTTAGAACATGAATAATCCTGAGCCAGAATAATGGACCATGAAAAGATTTTTGCATCTGGGCATGGGAAACATGAGCGTCTAGACCATGAATAAATTCTTGTTAACATGAAAATGGATAGAGAATAGATCAACACATACTTAGTTAAATTGTGTATATAATAGATGGTTCTGCATGGCTAAATCATGTTACGCAACTATGTTATATAACAGCACATACAATGCAGGTGCTTAGCGACATGATTGAAAAATTAGGCCGTTCTTTATGCCACCAGACACCTAGGATGACATTGGTGCGAATAGGCACCAATGCTTAAACCGGAGATTATGTATTTAAAAAAAAGATTTTTATGTAGAGTATGATAATTATCTAAGCACAAAAAAGCAGATTCTTATATTGTATTAGAAGACATATACATAGATGCTTAGTGCTCAACTAGTCAGAAAGAGATATCTATTAATAGAACACCAGCAGTTTCCTATGTTCAGAGGAAACTTAGCATACATGAAAAGGACCAGCAGTTACTGCCCAGAGTTTACTTGAAATATTTCAAGGCTTGAAAAGTAAATAATACAGAAAATGAATCCCTGTGAGGAGTGAATTTTACAGCTTGCACAGTGAATGTGAAAATAAGGTTTGGGGGTGGGAAGGGAACATATATGCAGTATATTAACACAATTACTAGTTTACTACAAATTAAGCACATTCCTATAAGCAGAGGCGTACCCACGTTATGCTTGGGGGGTGCCGAGGAAACAGGATCCCGAGTGAATTTCTTTGACATGTTAAATGTATATACAGTGTGTGACACCCCTATTTGAAGTAATATGCACATGTGAATTAAATGAGGACACCGGGATGTTTTTGATCTAGGTCCAACCCAGCCTGTAAAAGCCATAAGTTGATGAAAATAGAAAAAATGTTGGTGTTGTTAATCATCCTCTCAATCCCTTTGTTATTCACACGGCAGGAGCTAGAAACTAAGAGTAAGCCCTATGAAGAAGTCTTCAAAGTTGGTGTCCTTTCAATTGTGAGACTTGTATAACCAAACGATGCAAGAAACACAATCAGGGCATCAACCACAATCACTTTATATCTAATTTTATCACGTATAAAACATCTATAAAGAGCAGTGGTTCTATAATTCAATAATCCCTTAAATCAACTCCCTTTGTTTCTAAATGGCCACTGCCCTAGGAATTTAGAAGTAAACAATAACCAAAGTAAACAATAACCTTCCTGTTTCCAGGACCCTGACGCCAAACAACAGCTCACACTAGAATTGGAGATGAGAACAGGAGGAAAGAGATGAGAAATAGAGGTAGTATTGCTTCGTTACAACTATTTGAATACAACTCTAACAAAGAAACATCAGGGTAAGTTGAAAACAACGTTGGTTGTGTGGAGGTGCAGCTCCTTTCTTTGCATATTTATGGTTGGCTGCTCCAAATGGCACAACGCACAAGAGGATGAGTGACCTTTTTAAAAATTGGAAAGTAATATATTCACTGCAATAGGTTGCAAGACAAATTATAGTGATACAAAAAAGGACCAATTTCACAGGTGAGACAGCGAACTATAAACAGTAGTCCTTGTAAGGGAAGGAGTCAAATCAAGTAATGTGATTTATCACCTATCCGTCCCTGAGGATATACCATTAAACAATCAACCGATGCAAAAATCAATATTCAGCTGTGAGTATCAAAGGGATCAACTATAGATATGTTACTAGCATTCTTCGAAAACCTAACAAGGCTATTCCTATGTCTCTCAAAAAGAACTTGTGCTCCTAAAGATGCCCTATTCTCCAAATGCAGACGCTTTTTTTGGCTTGTCAACCATAATGGGTTGCAGTCATTTTCACACAAAAGTTTCATCACCTCTAGTACCCTTGCACTAGAAATAAGAAATGTGGCAAATTGTTGCTCACGCTTTCGCCCTGTGTATCCTACAAGCACCACTTTCTTCAGATGATGGTCAAGGCATTCAGTCAGATGACATGTTTTATCGTGGTTCATCGTTTGCATGCTCCGCGGCATCACCATATGCGACTGAAAAGGAGACATAAATCTTGTTATTCCAACCAGGAACGAAGAAAGAATGTCCCAGTTATCAATGTGCCTCAAATATACAAAGTACCGTGATATGAAGAGCTTCCAGGCAGGGAAAACACTGGAGGAAATCAACCACAGGTTTCACCTGCGGATCGACCATCTCTAGCGCCAGCGTCTTCACTGTCCGGAACTCCACCGATGCCGGCAGTCTGACAGCACGCATTGCGTGGAACAATGCCGAACCAAGCTGCAGTGACGGGATTCCGACCCCCAAGTACCCGAGCGTCCTGAGCCTCGGAGCATGAACCACATGTAACGACGGCCCCCAATTGATGTCGTGCGCGAGCAGCCTCTCCAGGACGGGCGCATCCTCGACGATGAGGTCCTCGAGCTCGTGGACCTCCAACAGACGCCGCACCAGCGAGACGGACACCGTGAGGCTGCGCAGGCTCTGGGAGCACACACGGAGGCTCCGGCAGCCGAAGATGCGGTCTAGCGACAAGCTGACGAGCGCGGGGCAGGCGGCGAGCAGGCCGTGCAGCGTGAGGGAGGACACGTAGGCGTAACGGAGGGTGAGATTGGCGAGGTGGGGGAAGGAGACGGCGGAGGCAGTAGCATCCTCGGGGAGGTGGCAATTGCAGAGGTCGGCGACGGTGAGGGAGTGGCAAGCGTGGAAGGACGGCGGGAGGCGCAGGGACTCGGAGGGCGGCGCTAGGACGAGTTCTTGGAGGCCTTTGAGCGCGAGGGTTCGGAGCCAGGAGTCGAGATCGGTGCAGGTGGGGCGGATGAGGAGGAGGTGGAAGCGGACGGCGTTGCAGCGGTGGGAGACGAGGATCTGGGAGATGGCATCCGCGGAAGGGGGGCGGAGGTGTGAGTCGATGAGGTGGAGCGGGGCAGAAAGCCAGAGGCGGCGCCAGCGGGAGGATAGTGCTGTTGTGCGCGCGGCGGCGTCGATTCGGAGGAGGGAGAGGATGCTCGTGAGGAGGCAGTCTGGCAGGGAGCTGATCAGGTCGCCGGCGGCGGCGGGGATTACGCTCTTTGATGTGTCTGTCATTTCCGGACTGAAGTAGCTAGTGAGCTAGATTTGCCAGCGCCGAGGTCGTGGGTCAACATCGGCAAGAGCATCCCACTGATATTTTAGGGACAAATAACCGAACCATTTTGTCGATGTTGTTGGGAGCCGAGAGAACGAATCACCATTACCGAAGACGTAGTAGCCGGGATAGATAATGCGAGGACAAACCTCCTCGCGGCAACCATGAGAAACAATTCAAGATTGATCTGGCGAAGCAAATCTGATGAACCATACCTAGACAAACTTAATCTTCCACAGCCACCATTGACGTCGGGAAGGAGATCTCGCCGACGAACGAAGCGCGGAAGATCACTTATTGCAGACGATGCTATCTCCATTGACGAAGAAGATAACAACCAAAACCAAGCTCTAACATTAAGGACCTTTGTGTAGCGGCCTGCGCAGGTCCGAGGTCTCCACCCCTCCTAGTGTCAGTGGCACCTAGAGGAGGTGAGGACCCGTCAATTCTTAGATGAAGGCGACGATGAAGATGCAGATGGCGCCGGCAAAATGAAACTCGTCTAATTTGACACGGAGCGATTATATGTTACGTTGTGTGTACAGAATTTTTTTTAGCTTCATTTGGATAAATGGTTTATCATAACTTGGGATTTCATGTTTTGAACTTAAAAGGCTATTAAATCATAAACCGGTGATCCAAAAAAATCTAAAATTTCCCAGAATATGTAACATATAAAATTCACAAGATTTTTTTGATTTTTTGAGAAATTTTAATTTTGAATTCCTAATTTATACCAATGTATCGAAATTGGATGGAGTTGAGACCCCTAGAATTGCAGTGTAACTTTATATGGTGAAGTCACTGGATCTCAATCCCGTGGGTTGAGGGGTCGAGGAGACGAAGTCGAGGACCAGCTGATGCGGCACGAATCCATTGTTGGGGTGTGGGGGCAACAGGGGAAGCAGCTCGGCGTTTTGATCGACGACCAACGATCCTTCCGGCGAGACTGGTTTGGGGAAAATGTAGAAAGGACTAGAGCGGTGGAAAGCAAAATCTTGGGAGGTAGAGAGGAGGAAGAAAAGTGAAACCTAAAATTGGAAAAACGGGAAAAGGCTATAGCATGAGGAAAGCATTTTGCCTTGGCAGGAGTATGTGCTTGGATAAATCGTAAAACACAAAAATAAATGATTTTTAATATTATACTCCCAATAATCCAGAATTATAAAATCTTTTAAATATAACCGTACTGAAATTAGTTAACAGACACACTAAGTGATTCAGAAAAAGTTAAATATCTCATAATTTGGAACGGATGGAGTACATGTTTGTGTCATTAGACATGTGTCAAAATGCATCTTAGAAGAAAAACTATCTGAAAATGTATGACATGAATATGTTTTTTTTAGAAATGGGGAGAAGCCCCAGCCTCTGCATCACGAGGATGCACACAGCTGTTTTATTACATTTTTAGAAGTATCAGGTTTCATGAATTAGACCTCAAGCATCAGAAAGAGTAGCGATGAGCACTAGGCAGCGAAAAACAACAGGAATGAAACACTTATGCATCACTTAATCTATTGAAAATCTGCCAGCTAGCGAAATTGTAGAACGCCCGAGCAACCGCCTCAAGCCGGCCACACCCAGAAGCCACTTCCTCTCGTTGCTCAAATGGGAGGAGGAAAGACCACGCGCCAAGTAGGGACATAGCTTTGTAGATAACCTGCAAATAGTTCATGTGTTTGGATTTATTAAACACTAAATCATTTCTACACGTCCACAGGGACCAAAGTATAGCACACACGCCTACTCGTACGCGTGCTTTATCAATTTTTGCATCCCTCTCAACCAATTTCCAAACATATTCGTAATATCGGCTGGTGGTGGTAAATCAAACGTATTCATTCACATATCGTATGACATGAATATGTGAATGATTCAAAATAAAATAGAGCTTTTTTTGTGAATCAGGGGCTTGTATTTTGTACTAGCAGTGATTATATAATGCTTTGTTGCGCCGGTTAGCCTCTTGTTGCAACCGGTGCGAACACTAGTAGAAAAACAGTCTGTAGTCCCGGTTGGGGAGGGCCTTTAGTCCCGGTTTTCCAACCGGGACTACCAAATCGGGACTAAAGGCCCCGTCCTTTAGTCCCGGTTGGTCATGAACCTGGACTAAAGGCCCTCCACCTGGCCACGGCCGAGCGCAGCGCGACGAGGATGACTCAAGATTTGTGCTTTTTGTGTTTTATATTCAATTATTTTTCAGGATTTAGGGGTTAGGGGTTTATGGGTTTAGGGTTTAGGTCCATTCAATTCTTTTCGTATGGAGATCACGTTGATGCGCCAAAAACAAGTTTTCGTATACATAAAGTTAATATTACATGGAGATCACGTTGATGCATATACATACAACAATTTGGTATATATATATCTATTTAATTACATGGAGATCATTAAATTACATGAAGGCATTAGCGGCAATGGAATTCTCCACGTGGAGATATGACCTCCGTAAGCAAAAATCCCGCAATTTTCTCTTGAATTGCTTTTAGGCGGTTCTTTGGTAGGAGCTTGTCCCGCATCTCTTCCATCTAGATCAATATCAAATCATCATAAAAGAAATTATGAATGAAACTCAACACAAATGATGGTAATAAAATAAAATTTTGAATAGTGTTTACGTACATCACATTGTCTTTCAGTTCTTTTCCTCTCACTGGTCGTCATGGGAATGAACTCGCAAACGTAGTATGCATATAAATTACTCCCTTGTTCCTGTCTCATGCACTTTACGAGAACAGAATTCAATCAAATAATAATCAAGCATGTGATACCCACAAGTATAGGGGATCGTTGAAATCTTCAATGTGTAAGTATTAGTATCGATCCCACGAGGAGTAGAAGGTATAAGTGTTTATCCTTTCAAATAAGAGTGTCACTATTCTTATTATCTATGCACTAGACAAAGTAAAATGATGCAAGTGTTTTTGGGTTTTTGGTGTAGAGTTTGCAATAAAATAAAATGCTGAAAATAAAATATGACAAGTGAAAGCTCTCAAAGAGAGAAAGCCCAATCCTCTATGCAGCAAGAGGACAAGCTCAAGTGTGTGTTTCTTATAAGTGGAGAACGTTCCCAAGGGCTACCTAGACTTCATGGCATAAATATTTCTAGAACAACAAGGTAAACATTTTGTCAAGTTTTAATCTTCTTTGGACGGAGCCATTATTAGGTATAGCTAAATAAATAAACTAAACCCCTTATGATGGTTCTTGTGGCCAAGTAAATGACTGCACAAGAGTTATTAAGACATAAGTCCCACCATAGCATTACACTCTAAGGTCCCCGATACTAATACCCTCATAATGCAACTTCATGACTCGGTCTCAGGTTTACATGTCCTCCCAAGTCTCCTCACTCCATTACACTACGGTGTTCTCCTATGAGCCCATATAGGTGAAGTGATGTGCAGTCGACGTTCGCACAACACCATCATAGAATTACATAAAAGATAAAAACTAGACAAAATACCAACACATGTCATATATAAATCATTGCCAATCATCCTATGCCCCCAGGAACATGAGAGAACTACTCACAACGCGAAGACATGATATGATTCAATGGTATAAGTGATACAACACAATCTGAAAATATAATCTCACCCCAAACAATGACAAGTAGCAATCATACACAGGTAGAATAGCACTTAAACAATAGCTAGGGTTCGAACAATCTCAAACTATGAGGGGGATGAAGTGGATCACGAAGATGGTGATGGAGATGGTGCTGGTCTTGACGGTGGTGTTGATGGAGACTCCGGAGGGGGGATGGAGGAGCCTTCCGGAGGTGATTCCGGCGGCGTTTCCCCCCTCCGATCTTCTCCGGCGGCAGCCTTCTGTCTCCTGTTTCGTGGTTTTTGTGTTTCTCCGCCGCCTCCTCGCGAAACTCCTCGGGGGACTATTTTTATAGTCGGTTTTAGGTCAAGACGAAGCCACGGAGACGAAAATGGACGGCATCGGAGCCACGAGGCCCAAGATGGGGGGTCCCACGCGGCCAAGGAATCTGGCCGCGTGGGCCCACCTCTTTTGGCCCTCGGATCTCCGTTTGTTCGCTTCCTTCGCTCCTACGCTTCGTTCCTTCCAAAAACTTACGCCCGTAAAATATTAGGTCATTTGGACGTCGTTTGGGTCCCTGAAACAAAAATATAGAAAATAGGGTTTTCTGCCAGTGCAGGGTTAATTCCAAATAAATGGGGAAACTGTGAATTATCCCCAAAATCATTATAAAACATAAATATAACCCATATATGATGCAAATAAGTTGGAATATCAAGTAATAAAATGTAAAGTTCATGTATGCATTTTACATGCATCAACATCCCCAAGCTTAACCAATACTCGTCCTCGAGTATGAAGGTGATAAAACTAACATGGACTTTGCATTTTAATACTATCAATGGATATCAAAGATGATTACTATTGCTACATAAGTCAAATGATTCATTCTCAAAGGAGTAGCAATATACAAGATAGATTATAAAGTGATATCAAATATTCAATGAAAGGATGTTCAATGATAATTCACAAAGTGTAACATAGAAGAAAGTACTATGGAACAAATGTATGCATAATGAAAAGTAAAAACATCCTATAATGGTCATAGAGTATTCTTGAAATCTGAATATAAAAGGTGGACACTTTGGAAAGATAGATAAATAAGTAGAGGTAAAACATGAAAAGTTTCATCTAGCTTCCAAATGCTTCTACTTAAGTTAATGTTTGCAATGTGGTATCATTGGTGTGAGCTCTCATTACCCCTATCATAGCATCTTGAATGGTTAAAGTTTAAAGTGAAAGCAAATATGAGTAGTGTGCTTGACAAAGTATGGGTTGAATGTCTCATGCCCCGTGAATACGAGTACCTACACCACGGTGTTACTCAACTTGGGACACAAAGCAAGTTCAAGTTAAGGTCATTGTAAGTAATATAATAGCGTCATCAAGAGCGTCAACTGGGGTACCTCTTGTCCCAGGACATGGAACAAGCCCATGTCAAAATGACAAGACAAACAAACAAAATGAACAATCTCACACCCTTTTTATTTACTATTGGTATAGCTTTTTATTGTGAGGTGCATCACTGAAGGTTCACCATAGCATGTAAGTAAATTTCCACCATGAATGATGCATGGCTTAGATTAGCGGCCCAGGCGTCTCTCTAGCCATTTATACAAACTCATTAAACTTACTAAGTTTCCGCATTTATTTGGCACCATGATAAGCATCCATAAACAAAAGTACATGATATCAACTAAATATAATTAAGAGCACGTTGAAAGCTTGCCATGTGACAGCACATATGAGCTAACTCCCAACCAAGACTCTTGTCAAGCTCACAACTTCATAATTTTAATCACAATGGTCATGTTTATTAAGTGCAATAAAAGTAAGTGTGCATCAAGTTCGTGAGAGCTTTTTAACCAACTTTTCCCATAACAATCAATAACATAAGCATTTTAATTCAGAAGTATAGATAATACAAAATAACATGATAAACATACTCGGAATAGCATAAAGCTAATAGGTAGATATGGTGGACTCACTGGAAAAACTTTGGTTGAAGGTGTTGGAAAACAAGTTTTTACTTGTTGGAATTTTTGGGCTAGCAAGAGGGAGAAAGTTGACCGTCTAAATGCATGCATAAGTGTCCATAGAACTAACCAATCCATGTTAAACAAAGTAAAGTAACATTCAGCATCAAAACATGAATAAAAGATAGCTCTTGATAAAACACTTGCAAATTAATACTCATTAAAAAGCACATGAATCATGCAACTATATGTATCTTTTTGAATCAACTCAAACATCCCTTTCCCAATCTTTTTAATAGCATCCAACTTAATTCAACCCAAATTTCCAGTAGCTCTCTCATAAATATATGATAGTGGTGGTCTCAAGAAAAAAAATCAAACCGAAATAAAAAGAAAATAAAAGACGCTCCAAGTTTATGCGATAAAGTGCATCGAAAAACAGAAGTTAGACGTGTGCAAACCGAGAGTGTGTTGGTCCAGTGGGGTTGTCTTCACATCCCCAAGCTTATGGTCTTCACCATCCTTGGATAGCTCTTGGTGCATCTCCTCTAATCCCTGTGAAAAAACTTCAAAACACCGTTTCTCCCATTTCTTTTCTGTGGGGTGACATTAGTAGTGATAGACAAATGAATTGCTTGCTGCATAAAATCCTTAAACAAAAATTCATATGAATGTCCAGAAAGTGTATAATGTTGTATGCCTACTTATAAACTCAATTGGATAAAAAGATTCAAGTTAAAAGTTCAAAGAATGCATCAAACAAAATGGGACAGAATCTGTCCAAAAAACAGCAGCAGCAAAACGTATTTTTCTACCCTACTTAAATATGTCGAAAAAATCTGAAAAAATTCACTTACAGAGGATGAAAAGTTGCAACTACAGTTCAAATTTCAGCTCATTCGGAGTTACAGAATAGGAATTAAAAATCATACCGTGCACAGATTCGTGCTGGAATAAAATCTCCGAATACAAAAGCAACTTTTTCAACCAAAATGGGTAAAACTTGGCACTTTATTAAAAATTCCAGAAACAAAACTAAAAACTAAGTCTCTTGTTACAGCAAGAGGACACAAAGAAAATCAAAAATAAAAACAACCGGGTTGCCTCCCGTAAAGCGCTTTCTTTATAGCCATATAGCTAGGCTTACTTACTTGGTATCAAGATGGTTGGAGTGAGGTGGCTTGGCATCCCCAAGCTTGAATTCTTGTACTTATTTGATATATGTAGGGTGAGCCTAGGGGTAACATCCCCAAGCTTGAGTGTTTGTCCCTCTTGATCTTTGTTCATCACCCTCAACTCTTCCACTTGAAAATTCTCTTTACACAAAACTCATCATAAAACTTGATTAGAGGGGTTAGTGTCTCCATAAATTAAATCCACATAGGTATAGCAAAGACATATCATGAGTTGATTCTAAACATTAGCTACTGTTACTATGGTTGTGTATTGTTCTTTGATCAAAGAACCACACAAAACACAAGTAATGAGGTAATGCAAAATAAAGACAGAATCTGTCAAAAACTGACAGCCCGTAAAGAGTGAATTTTCAGAGGCACTTACGTTGCTCAAATCAGAAAACTTTAACTAATGAAATGTGTAATAATAACTGAATATTGCTGTCGTAAAATTCAGGTCAAAATTCCTCTTCTGTGATTTTAACATTTTTCGCAGTGAAGCTTAGGAATCTGTTTTCTGGACAGCAAATCACTATTGTTTGATCCACCTCTCAAAAGAGGTTATTCTTGCCATAAAGATGAAAAATAAGATACAAAGGTGATGTTACAGTAGTAAACAAGCACCTTGACTCAAAAACCAAAACTTAAACTGAAGATAAAAATAAAAAAGAAACAAAATGAACCAAGAAAGAATCAAGAGAAACAAACAAAGAAGAAAGAAAATATTTTTGTTGTTTTTGATTTAGTAAAAAGGCAAAAGAAGAAGCAAATATATACAACATAAACACTCTTTTTATTTGGTTTTAGCTTTGGGAAAAGTTTTAATGATAGAGACTTTGCAATGGTTCCATTGGCATGAACAACACATGTTCAAGGTCGACCCCAACATCTCCATTACTCATCCTTCTCATTTACTTTCCCAAATTTTATATAAAGTGAAAATCTTAAACTAGCAATTAGAAACAGTAGGTAAAGTTATTTCACATGTTTTCAAGATATAAAGGTGTGCCAAACAGAATAGGAAATAAAAGCATAAAGAGCACACCAAAACATTAAACCATTAACTTTTAAGTCTAACTCCTTTCCTATGCATTGGCATTTTATATATGAATAAATAGCAGCAATTTTGTGGTAACCAATGCATGTAATGATCAGTAGGTTGCATTTTAAATAACATAGAAGCATAAAGATAAGTCTTTCTTCCTCTCTCATAATAGTTACAAGTAGTGGAAACAAATTTGAAAAAACTATTAGATTGGTGCAACTTTGCAAACTTAGGAACATATAGAGGATTATTAAAACTATCATGTGAGCTATTAGTGTGTTTTCCTCTCTCAAAATAATTGCAAGAAGCACCATAAACATGATGGTTATGGGTGAAATGGTTATTAGTGTAAGATAATTTCAGCCCACATAAGTACTTTTCAACATATAAAAGCTTCTCCTCCATGGTGTGAATAGGAGAGTTCAAAAATAAAGTAGGACTCTCATAAGTAAGAGTATTTTCACACAGCAAGTATATCATTTTTATCCTCACATAAAGTAGTAACAAGTTCTAAACATGGAGGATCATCAAGCAAAATAGGTCATCATCTAGAGTACTATCATAAAACATGTCTAAACCATACTCCTCATCATTTTTAAAATTATTATCAATAATGTTCTCATTAGGCATAGGTTGATAGTCCTCCTCATCATCAGAATCAAAAACAAAGTTTATCATCAACAAAATTTGAGTGTTACCCTCATCCATAGGTGGTGAAGGTGGAAGTTTCCTCTCTTCATTCTCTAGTTGTTCATCATTTTCATCATCCTTTTGCTCTTCATTGTCCTCCTCTTGGGGCTGCATGGGCATCCCCAAGCTTAGGCTTTTGTCATCTTCTTCCTGCAAAATATTAGAGCTTTCTTGGGCAGCTCTCTTCCTTGTGTCAACAACATAGATATTTTCATTAAATTCAACTATGCAGAGATCAAGGATAGTGGCAATCAAAACTTTAAATTGAGAAGCTATAGGGCAGGTTTCATGTTCATCAATGAAGGTGTATAATTCATAGGCTGCCATAAAAATAACAAATTGCTCTACTTCTTCCATCCCTAAGTGAGCATAATTCCATGTATGATAAGTTGCAATAACATGTTCTTTATTGGAAGGGCATTGGAATTCAAAGTGTCTAAAGTATTCAGAGCAACAAATTTCTTCCTCATGATAATTAAGCAGCCCACTAGCAATTTTATTTAGAAGCTCTATGTAGCCTCCTAATCTTTTCCCTTCATTTGATTTTCTAAATTCAGCAGCTATCATGGCGTTTTCATAATAGTTTTCCATTTTCTAATTTTTTTGGGTTTTGATATATATACTGAAAGTAAAACTAAACTAAATGCAAAACTGAAAGTAAACTAGAGTATATGCAAAACTGAAAATAAATATCTAGTGCAAACAAGAATAAAAACTTAAGCGCTACACTCCCCGGCAACGGCGCCAGAAAATGTCTTGATACCCACAAGTATAGGGGATCGTTGAAATCTTCAATGTGTAAGTATTAGTATCGATCCCACGAGGAGTAGAAGGTATAAGTGTTTATCCTTCAAATAAGAGTGTCACTTTCTTATTATCTATGCACTAGACAAAGTAAAATGATGCAAGTGTTTTTGGTTTTTGGTGTAGAGTTTGCAATAAAATAAAATGCTGAAAATAAAATATGACAAGTGAAAGCTCTCAAAGAGAGAAAGCCCAATCCTCTATGCAGCAAGAGGACAAGCTCAAGTGTGTGTTTCTTATAAGTGGAGAACGTTCCCAAGGGCTGCCTAGACTTCATGGCATAAATATTTCTAGAACAACAAGGTAAACATTTTGTCAAGTTTTAATCTTCTTTGGACGGAGCCATATTAGGTATAGCTAAATAAATAAACTAAACCCCTTATGGTGGATCTTGTGGCCAAGTAAATGACTGCACAAGAATTATTAAGACATAAAGTCCCACCATAGCATTACACTCTAAGGTCCCCGATACTAATACCCTCATAATGCAACTTCATGACTCGGTCTCAGGTTTACATGTCCTCCCAAGTCTTCCTCACTCCATTACACTACGGTGTTCTCCTATGAGCCCATATAGGTGAAGTTATGTGCAGTCGACGTTCGCACAACACCAACATAGAATTACATAAAAGATAAAAACTAGACAAAATACCAACACAATGTCATATATAAATCATTGCCAATTCATCCTATGCCCCTAGGAACATGAGAGAACTACTCACAACGCGAAGACATGATATGATTCAATGGTATAAGTGATACAACACAATCTGAAAATATAATCTCACCCCCAAACAATGACAAGTAGCCAATCATACACAGGTAGAATAGCACTTAAACAATAGCTAGGGTTCGAACAATCTCAAACTATGAGGGGGATGAAGTGGATCACGAAGATGGTGATGGAGATGGTGCTGGTCTTGACGGTGGTGTTGATGGAGACTCCGGAGGGGGGATGGAGGAGCCTTCCGGAGGTGATTCCGGCGGCGTTTCCCCCCTCCGATCTTCTCCGGCGGTAGCCTTCTGTCTCCTGTTTCGTGGTTTTTGTGTTTCTCCGCCGCCTCCTCGCGAAACTCCTCGGGGGACTATTTTTATAGTCGGTTTTAGGTCAAGACGAAGCCACGGAGACGAAAACGGACGGCATCGGAGCCACGAGGCCCAAGATGGGGGGTCCACGCGGCCAAGGAATCTGGCCGCGTGGGCCCACCTCTTTTGGCCCTCGGATCTCCGTTTGTTCGCTTCCTTCGCTCCTACGCTTCGATCCTTCCAAAAACTGACGCCCGTAAAATATTAGGTCATTTGGACGTCGTTTGGGTCCCTGAAACATAAAAATATAGAAAATAGGGTTTTCTGCCAGTGCAGGGTTAATTCCAAATAAATGGGAAAACTGTGAATTATCCCCAAAAATTATTATAAAACATAAATATAACCCATATATGATGCAAATAAGTTGGAATATCAAGTAATAAAAAGTAAAGTTCATGTATGCATTTTACATGCATCAGCATGATAATGTTATTAAAACTAGAATTAAAGAGATGCGCGTACCTAGCTAGTACTACTTACCGAGATCCGTCGAAAAGTCAGCTTCGGTTTCCATTCACCGACAACCTCCTTGATGAACTTTTGCCAACACCTGCCCGGCAAAGAAAATGAAATAAAGGAGTTATTAATTACTTGATATCAGGAAATGAACGAAAGAGGCCGATATAGTGCAATAATGATTGAAATTATATGTCGAGCATAAAAACCATGGTCTCGTATTCTTCAGGCTTTTTTTAACGAGTCATGGACTTCAACGATTGCATCGTCAATTCTAATGATTAGCAGAATCCAGTGGAATCTACGCAAGTTTATATACGTAGGCATGCATAACTCATCAATTAGACTTAACATCGAGTAAGCAAAATAGAATGTGTACAAGACAATAACACTTACTTGAAGTTGTAAGGCCATAGTATTTCTATGCAGTGATTTTGTTCCTTTAAAAACATTAGCAAGTTAGCCTCTATGTCCGTGGGGAAGTTTTCTACGGTATATTCATGCAAGTTATATGGGTCAATGAACCCAATGTCATAGATATTCCTTCTTCTGCATTAGAGAATCTTCCATCTGCATAATAGCGTACAAAAGAATATAGTGCGGATAATTACAGGCAATGAACGAGCTGAGCTAGAGACTTAAATTACAGAAATAAATCACTTACAGACAATAGGAGCTGACGATAGATTTGTCGAGGGCGTCTTGATTGAATAACTGAAAATTTTCTTCAAGATCAATATTTATCTCGTTTTCGGCGAAGTAATGCTCTCTCTTAACTGCCACCGTGAGGGTGGTTCGCTCTTCCTTTGCGACTTTCATGTACCACTCATGCAATCTTCGCATTTGTGTTGGTAGACGCTTGACCTCCTCAGGTCTGACCAGAAACTGCCCGTGGACATATTTCCATGCTAGCTCAGCAATGGGGAAACCAGTGTCGCCTATGAGTTGAGCAACACTGAGACCAGTGTCGTTGTGTATGTCCTCATCGGGAAACACCTTGAGCGGGGGGATCGATTGTATTTCATGTTCTCCAAGCTAGGGAACTTTTTTCCCGCTTGCACTACTTCTCGACTGCTGCATTTGTTCCTTGTATGTCTTCTGAATACAACGCCCATAGTGTGTCGGCATATTTTCCAGATGTGACGGTAGTTGCTCAAGAAATTCCACAAAGTGCTCACGGACATGCGGTTCTATTATTAGCTTTGGCTCGGGCTGTTTCGGTGCAAGTTGTCTTTTCACATCGGCAGCCACAACCCTGTCAAGTTCATCATCACTCATTTCATAAGGTACCTTGGTAGGAGCCTCGTCGTTCTTGGTTTTCTTCTTTCTACCTTTCTTCTTAGTCGGCGAAGCGGTGGGCTTCCGCTTTTGCCACTTAAGGGGCGGAGTCGGCTGATGCTCCGGAGATCGAGATGGACTCGCGCTTGCCTCCCTCTCGACGAAGGGTGGACTTGGAGGTGGATTGCTACTCGGAGGAGTCGGTGGTCTTGGCGCCGAGTCTGCAAACAAGATGTATTCCTTTTTCCATAGAATGATAGCACCCGTGACTTCTCCTAGTGCCATCTCCCCTTCACCTCCAGCCATGTCAAGCTCCAGTGTCTCATATCCCTTCAGAACTTCATCCACCCCGACACGAGCATAGCCAGCTAGAATTTGACAGCCATGTAAGCGTGCTCCAGGTTCATTAGGTAAAGCAAAGCCGACCGCCACCTTGAAGGATATGTTCTTCATTGACCGATGTTGCTCACACATTTTCTTCTCCGTGATATCATCCACGGGGTAGCGAGCCATCGGTGCTTTAATCGGTGCTTCATCCATCGTCAGTGCATCATGATCAGCCTGGACCGCCGTGGAACCCACGCTGCTTTTCCGCTGAGATGGGACGGCATCGAATGCAGGATCTTCTTGCTGCTGCAGAGATGCCCTTAGTTGGCTAATTGAGTCCAGTTACTCCTGCTGCCGCTAGAACTTGCGTTCCAATTCCTCGTGGTTTCTTTCTAGCTTCTGAAACCGGTCTAACTCCTGCTTCTTTTTTCTCTGACGACTTCTATAAGTGTCATTCCACTCCGAAAACCCAACCCTCCACGGAACATCGGCGCCTTTGCCTCGTGTTCGTCCTGTGTGTTCAGGATTCCCGAGGGCGAGTATCAGCTCGTCGTTCTCTCTCTCGGGCTAGAACGTTCCCTTTTGAACTTTTTCTATTGCTTTAACAAGCTCTTTGGAGACTGTTTGAATTTTTTGCTTATTTTTTTCCTTTGCAATAATCTGCCCTGTCTGTGGGTCCAACGATGCCCCATGCCCGTACAACCAGTGCTTGGACCTCTCGGGAGATTCCGCTGTAGCTGGAGTGATCCCTTTAGCAATCAGTTCGGCGTCATTTTTTTCCACTTAGGCACGGCAGTCTTGTAGCCACCTGTCCCCATAGTATGGTGATATTTCTTTTTCGCAGCATTTTCCTTATTTTTTCCGACCTTGCCACAGCTTCAGACGAATTCGTGTAATCCACAAATGCGTCCCAGTGATCTTTTATCTTTTATAGTGCTTCAGTGAATGTTGGAGTTCTTTTTTTCTTGATATAATCACTCTATAATTTTTTTGCTTGAAGGTCTGGAATTGTGTGGCCATCTTCTTAAGAGCCCACTCCTTGGCGGTAGGTTGAAATGTGCCAAGAGCGTATCCCAAAGCAAATTTTTGGATCTTTGGTCACATAAGTTACTCCATCTACCTTTAGCTTATTCCATTCTCGAGTGGTGATCGGGATGTTGTCCCTAACAATAACTCCGCATTGATTTACAAATTTTCGTGCGTTCTCTACAGGAGCAAGCGGTGCGCCATCTTCAGCAAATTGGTCGATCGTGAACCTTTGACCATCGCCCAACTTTTTGGTCGGGCCTTGTTGCCTTCTAGCAGATTGGCTCGATCCGGAGGGCTAAAAGAAGAAAGATTCGTTAATATATATATATATACAAATCAATTAATGCATCTAGTGATCACGATAGGATTAATATACCTCGCCGGACTCCGTGAAGTGTCCATCATTTTCTGTGCCATCATTACTTGTTTGTAGCTCAATTCCCTCACCAGACACGTTCAGATATTGTGAGCCGTCATCCTCATCTCTTCTACCGGTACGAATTATATCGAATATTGCATGTTCCTCGTCTTTGTCGTGGTCGTCCATAGCTTATCTAATCCAGAAGAAAGATAAAACAATTTAGAATATGAAAATATCTAAGTCAGTAAGTGCACATTTTCAAAAATCAACATTTCCTATAACATAACATTTGCAATTTTCAACATGTTCTAGTAACTATGTTAAAAATGGTTAACAAATTACTTCTAACAAATTTTTTCAAACAATTTTTTTCTAACAAATTACTTCTAACAAATTTCTTCTAACAAATATGTTCCAACTAGCATCACTAGTAAATCACTAGTGAATCGGATATGTACTAGTAAACCATATGGATCCATAAATATGTTCCAACTAACATCACTAGTAAATTTGCTTTGTGATCATCGTGGTTCTCTACTTGCTTTGACAATATCTTGGTTTCTGGTTGGTTCAATTTGCTTTCCACCTACCATACCTTCCTACCAACTTTTAAGCCGTGTGTGTTTTGGAGTTTGCTTTGGATACTTGAACACAAGCATTTTACTTTGTGATCGTTTCCCTTGGTTGTCCACAACGTCCAATACTATCTACAAGGTGAGAGGTTGTGTTCTAGTTCCTTTCCACTCCACATATATACACTTGTCTTGTGAGTTAACATGTCTAGGGAGAGTGAATGCCACTATGGAGGCCAAGATGATATTGAGTACACGATGAGCCACAACAACTATGATGCCTCAAACTTTGAGGACATGGGGGACTACTACGACTACTACACCGACAACGACCCCCATGACATGATGGATCATCACCAAGACTTCCGCTACAACTACTCCGACTACGACTCCGAAGATTGCTCAAACTTCATCGACATGGAGAACTACTACGACTACAACTCCAAGTACTCCGACGAGAACTTTGGCTCTACCATGGTCAAGAGCGGCACCACCAAGCGTCATGGCACAACCTACTTCTATGGTTCAAGCTCAAGACGGTGCTCCGACAAGAAGACCACCATGAGTTCATCTTATGGAGCTCCATCTACTTCCAAGAGTGCCAAGCTTCGCCATTCGCCATCAACTTCAAGAAGGTGCCACGAGAAGGACAACGCCAAGAGTGCCAAGCCTCGACACTCTACGTCGACAACAAGAAGGCGTCCCAAGAAGTGCATCGACAAGGCCAAGCCAAGCCAAGGCCCATCTAGCTCATCATGGCGACACATGAAAGATGCCAACATGAGGGATGACCAAGTGAACAAGGTTGATGCACCCTTGGACAAGTTTGGCGACACTAATCGAACGTTCAAGAACCTCATGGACGCCATCGACAAGCTTCCAAGCGTCTACATTCTTCATCACGCTCAAGAAGGCACCACAAGAAATATGCCAAGGTGGACCACGGCATGTCACCAAGCTCTAGTGGAAGCTCCAAGGAAAGGTCGCCAAGGCAACAAGCACGCCGACGCCAACATGAGGAGAAGCATCCAAATGACTTTCGGCGACACCCCTCCACTCAAGAGCGTCAACGTCGACATGAAAAGAAGACGGCGACAAAGGTGCATCCTATGGTGTCCCCTAGTGCTACCACTCCAAGTGCGCCAACAAGAGCTACAAGTCCCATCTTTGACGAGATCATGGCCGACATTGACAACTTCTTCGAGAATTTCATACGTCGACGCCGGAAGAAACTTGGTCACAAACGTGAGGCCACAACCAAGACGGCGCCCTTCTCAAGCACTTCTCTTGATATGACGTCTACACCAAGTGCCACCACCACATTGGCCCCCATATGGCAAGATGAAGACCTCCTATGTGACAATTGACAAGGCCAAGACCATGATCCACGAGAATGTCCCAATCTCTTGTGCCCACTATGCAATAGAAGAGGTCACATGATGTGGGAGTGCAAAGTTGGTGAACAAGACGGTGAACAAGGAGATGAGAAGACGGTCGAGCATGGGATTTTCCCTTTGACCAAGGAGGCGAGCATGGAGAATGCTATCACCTATGACCATGGGTCAAGTGATGATGATGCCGAGCATGGGATGTTCCCTTCGGCAATGGAGTCAAGTGATGAAGCGGAGCATGGGATTTTCCCTTCCACAAAGGAGTCGAGTGATGATGCCTACACTATGACATTGACCTTTGGAGGCGAGATGGTTGAGGAGGTTGAGCATGGGAGTTTCCCTTCAATCTTGGCGGCGAATGGAGTAGAGGAAACCGAGCCTATCCCTATGAGCTTGACTTATGAGATGGTACCAATCCCATGTGAGAATGAGAGCCACTTAGCCCACTTGAGTGAGAGTGAGTTGAGTGCCTCCACCATATGTGAGTTTGAGTGCTTTCACTTTGAGGGAATGAGTGATACACCACTTGAGTTGAGAGAGGTAGTTGATAGGTCTTGTGAGGCCATTTCGATTTCTAACAACTTAACCTCTACCTCTAGTGTGTTTTCTCATTGTGTGCTAGGTTCCTTGGATGATGAGACGCCTATCTTCGACTTGACGGTGCCTCAAATGGAGAAGATGTACATGGAGGATGATGATGATGCCACCCCATGCCTACTTCAAGTTGGAAAAGTCGGCTACATGGAAGCCGCTACTACTTCAACACCTACTTCACATGAGCGGGACTACAAAGGTATGGGTGTTGATATGACCATGATCCCGCTAGTGGACATGATGAACTACAATTGCTTGCATGCTATGGATGATTCTTTTGAGGTCACATATGATTCGTTCTTATTCCCTTGTGATACTTTGTTTGAAACCAATGTTGATCAAGTGGAATTACCTATTTGTGATGGTTTTGCCATGAGCATGCCTTGTTATGAATGTTTCCACTTTTCTCCCATTGTGGCATGCAACATGTTGAGCAATTTCTCTTTCACATGTGTTGCTTGCACTAATGTTGAAATGCTTGATAATGAGATTGCCCCCATAGCTTTCTCACTTTTTGGAGATGTTTCATTTTCTCTTATGGACCTTGTTCCATCCTTCACTTTGCATAGTGACTATCCACATATGTCATATTTTCCAATTGATTTTTGTGTGGTTGGTGATATGCAAATGAAGAGACACTTCATGATGGATGATGTGTTCATATACCATGCACATAATTTCTTTATATGGTGTCTTGTGTGTGCCGGTAACCGCATGATAATGTCAACCTCAATTGAACATGAGTTGACAAAAAGAGCTCTTGAGAGCATACATGTGAGTAGTGAATCGAATCCAACTCTCAAATCTTTCTCATGTTTTGCATCAAACAAATGTAACAATTTCTCTTGCTTATGGTTTGTTTGCAATCATGATGGTGTTTTTGGTCTTCCCTATGACAAGCATGTTTCCTCGATCTTTCACATGGATGATTTATGTGTTGCCACAAATAGGATGAACACTTGTTCTTTCCAATGGTTTGTTTGCAACAATAATGACATTTTGTGCATGTCTTGTCATGAGTTCATTTCAAGAAGTTGCTTGCACATTGGCCTTGCATATGCTATAAATTTCACATATTTGTGTTGTGCTAATGGTGCAATGAACATGAATGGACATGTCATTGATGATATGCTCCTCTATCTTGCACACACATGGTTTGCTTGGTCTTTGATGTGTAGGTCGTACCTTTGGATGGGACTCCATGAGTTGTTTCAACCACGCATTTCTATGACGGAAGTTCTTGCAAGTAGAGCACATCGGCATCTTGCTAAGGTGACTTCCTTCTACATAAGCGCTCATGCGATGACCTTCAAGAATTGGCTACTCTTTGAGTGTTGTTTCGTCTTTCTTGTGAGTCTTGTAGGTTACTTGAAAGGCGAAGGGACATTGAAGAAGTGCCACATCATTTCCATCGACTACATGGTGAACCACACGACAAGGTCTACACGTCTACCTCCTTGCCATGATGATGAGCAAGAGTCGAGGACGACTCTTTTTAAAGGGGGGAGAGATGATGTAGCCCAACCTAGGACCATCACCATGTCAAGCACTCCAACACTCCACAAGTCACCATGGACATCAAAGGTGAACTCATTCCTCTTCGAGAACTCACTTCCGACCCTTTTGAATGGTATACTACTTGACCATCGTTCCCTTTACACTTCTAGGTGTGTCACCACGGTTACGAGTCCACGGGAAGATGGCCAAGGCGCAAGAGGAATGGAGTCCGACAAGACGGTGGCTTGGAAACGGAGAAGGAAGAGGAGCCAAGGAGAAGAAGAGGAGCTGTTGAAGTCCCAGGTGGCGGTACTACCGCCAGAGGCAGCGGTACTACCGCCAGGCTCCAGTCAGCGGTACTACCGACAGCGCTACCGCCCAAGACAGCCCTCTGGAGGACCCAGCGGCACCGCAGCGGTACTACCGCCACCCAGCGGTACTACCGCCAGGCGCAGCGGTACCACCGCTGCGGGACGCCAAGCACTTCAGGAAGCCTCCAGCGGGACTACCGCCAGGAGTAGCGGTACTACCGCTGTGGAGCCAGGCCAGCTCGGGATGGAGGCCCTTATCCTCTCCCACCTACCCCCCTTTTGGGTCAACACTATAAATAGGCACCTACCCCTCCAGATCTAGATAGACTATGTTTTGAGATTAGAGTAGAGCTAGACTCCTTCTTCTCAAAGGTCTCGTTCCTCCCCTTGTGGGGATGGTTCCTCCCCTAGTGGAGAAGATCCCTGTGTGGATTCAAGACCTCTACTTGTAGTTTGACTACTTGCCAATCTTTCATCTTCGTGTGACTTTATTGGAGCGGTTCGGTTGATCGTTGGAGAAACAACCATCCAAGATCCCTTCTTGTATCTACTTGCCGATCTCCCACCTTCGTGTGGATTCTATTGGGCCGGTTGGACCGACCGGTAAGGGAAACAGTTCTTGTATCTTGTGTGTGTTCTTGTGTTCTTGGTGTTCTTCCTCGTGTTCTTCGTGTTCTTGTGTGAGTTCGTCCACTCGTTCGTCAATCCGTGAAGATTGGGCCACCCTAGAGGACTTTTCCTCATCATATGGTATCATAGCATGGTTGCCACGGATTTGACATGTGTTTCCACCCCCAAATCCCCCTAATTTTTCTTTGATTTTGAGAAATTCGAAAATTTCCACCAAAAATAGCCCAAAATTGCTTTTGGATCGATCTGTGAATCTTGTGCGTTTTTGCAAGTTTTGATGCGTGGATCTATTGCTATACTAGTTGATCTTGCTTCCTTTGCGTTCCCATGGCCTAATTCCATCGATTTCCCCTCCGATTTGGCCATTTTTAGGTCGTTTTTCCGCCAAAATCGCGAAAAATCGCGTTCTCGGGCAAAAATCTGAGTTCCGTAGCGGTACTACCGCCCGCCCTAGCGGTACTACCGCCCCTACCAGCACTACCGCCAAAAATCGCTTTCTGTTGCTCCCAGCGGTACCTCCAGCGGTACTACCGCCCCTCCCAGCGGTACCTGCAGAAAACTGAAAATTTCAGAAAATTGTTTTGGCCATATCTTTTGATTCTGGACTCCGTTTTTGGTGTTCTTCGGCTCGTTTCGAAGCTACGATCAAGGCCTTCGTCACCATTACGGAAGATCCATCATCCACCACCACCAAAATCCATGGGCAAGCACGACACTTCTACAACAAAGGGTGAAGAACCTCGACGAAAGGTATAACATCGGCAATCATTACCCCTTGCCATTCCGTTGAAAGCCACACTATATCTTTGCGATTACCATGTCCTATTGAGGCTAGCTCTTGATAATTGCTTGGGCTTTGCACATTTGCACCGTGTAGTTTCCGAGCAAAAGTTGTGCGCTAGTTCATATATCATATATCTTGTGGTTGCCATAAAAAGAAGTGAGTGTGTGAAAATAGAAAAGAGTCAAAAGAGAAAAGACTCAAAAGAGAAAAGAAGCAAAAAGTGCCAAAAGAAAAGAAAGAAACACCACTTGCCTCATCTTGTAGGAAGCACGCAAGCTCGATGAACATCTAGTAGGTGGTGCATTGTTGTGCAAATCTTGTAGCCCACCAAATAAATTGCAATCGAGCTAGTAGCTCTCCTTGTACTTCTGCAACACGAGCTTATAGTCTTCGCTAGGATCATATGGTTCTCTAGCTCACTTCTTGGTTGCACAAGTCCCATTTATCTTTCCGTGCGTGTGTTTCCTATCTTTTGCGATTGACTTGTTTTGCTTTGTGATCATCGTGGTTCTCTACTTGCTTTGACAATATCTTGGTTTTCGGTTGGTTCAATTTGCTTTCCACCTACCATACCTTCCTACCAACTTTTAAGCCGTGTGTGTTTTGGAGTTTGTTTTGGATACTTGAACACAAGCATTTTACTTTGTGATCGTTTCCCTTGGTTGTCCACAACGTCCAATACTATCTACAAGGTGAGAGGTTGTGTTCTAGTTCCTTTCCACTCCACATATATACACTTGTCTTGTGAGTTAACATGTCAAGGGAGAGTGAATGCCACTATGGAGGCCAAGATGATATTGAGTACACGATGAGCCACAACAACTATGATGCCTCAAACTTTGAGGACATGGGGGACTACTACGACTACTACACCGACAACGACCCCCATGACATGATGGATCATCACCAAGACTTCCGCTACAACTACTCCGACTACGACTTCGAAGATTGCTCAAGCTTCACCGACATGGAGAACTACTACGACTACAACTCCAAGTACTCCGACGAGAACTTTGGCTCTACCATGGTCAAGAGCGGCACCACCAAGCGTCATGGCACAACCTACTTCTATGGTTCAAGCTCAAGACGGTGCTCCGACAAGAAGACCACCATGAGTTCATCTTATGGAGCTCCATCTAATTCCAAGAGTGCCAAGCTTCGCCATTCGCCATCAATTTCAAGAAGGTGCCACGAGAAGGACAACGCCAAGAGTGCCAAGCCTCGACACTCTACGTCGACAACAAGAAGGCGTCCCAAGAAGTGCATCGACAAGGCCAAGCCAAGCCAAGGCCCATCTAGCTCATCATGGCGACACATGAAAGATGCCAACATGAGGGATGACCAAGTGAACAAGGTTGATGCACCCTTGGACAAGTTTGGCGACACTAATCGAACGTTCAAGAACCTCATGGACGCCATCGACAAGCTTGCCAAGCGTCTACATTCTTCATCACGCTCAAGAAGGCACCACAAGAAAGATGCCAAGGTGGACCACGGCATGTCACCAAGCTCTAGTGGAAGCTCCAAGGAAAGGTCGCCAAGGCAACAAGCACGCCGACGCCAACATGAGGAGAAGCATCCAAATGACTTTCGGCGACACCCCTCCACTCAAGAGCGTCAACGTCGACATGAAAAGAAAACGGTGACAAAGGCGCATCCTATGGTGTCCCCTAGTGCTACCACTCCAAGTGCGCCAACAAGAGCTACAAGTCCCATCTTTGACGAGATCATGGCCGACATTGACAACTTCTTCGAGAATTTCATACGTCAACGCCGGAAGAAACATGGTCACAAACGTGAGGCCACAACCAAGACGACGCCCTTCTCAAGCACTTCTCTTGATATGACGTCTACACCAAGTGCCACCACCACATTGGCCCCCATATGGCAAGATGAAGACCTCCTATGTGACAATTGCCAAGGCCAAGACCATGATCCACGAGAATGTCCCAATCTCTTGTGCCCACTATGCAATAGAAGAGGTCACATGATGTGGGAGTGCAAAGTTGGTGAACAAGACGGTGAACAAGGAGATGAGAAGACGGTCGTGCATGGGATTTTCCCTTCAACCAAGGAGGCGAGCATGGAGAATGCTATCACCTATGACCATGGGTCAAGTGATGATGATGCCGAGCATGGGATGTTCCCTTCGGCAATGGAGTCAAGTGATGAAGCGGAGCATGGGATTTTCCCTTCCGCAAAGGAGTCGAGTGATGATGCCTACACTATGACATTGACCTTTGGAGGCGAGATGGTTGAGGAGGTTGAGCATGGGAGTTTCCCTTCAACCTTGGCGGCGAATGGAGTAGAGGAAACCGAGCCTATCCCTATGAGCTTGACTTATGAGATGGTACCAATCCATGTGAGAATGAGAGCCAATTAGCCCACTTGAGTGAGAGTGAGAGTGAGTTGAGTGCCTCCACCATATGTGAGTTTGAGTGCTTTCACTTTGAGGGAATGAGTGATACACCACTTGAGTTGAGAGAGGTAGTTGATAGGTCTTGTGAGGCCATTTCGATTTCTAACAACTTAACCTCTACCTCTAGTGTGTTTTCTCATTGTGTGCTAGGTTCCTTGGATGATGAGACGCCTATCTTCGACTTGACGGTGCCTCAAATGGAGAAGATGTACATGGAGGATGATGATGATGCCACCCATGCCTACTTCAAGTTGGAAAAGTCGGCTACATGGAAGCCGCTACTACTTCAACACCTACTTCACATGAGCGGGACTACAAAGGTATGGGTGTTGATATGACCATGATCCCGCTAGTGGACATGATGAACTACAATTGCTTGCATGCTATGGATGATTCTTTTGAGGTCACATATGATTCGTTCTTATTCCCTTGTGATACTTTGTTTGAAACCAATGTTGATCAAGTGGAATTACCTATTTGTGATGGTTTTGCCATGAGCATGCCTTGTTATGAATGTTTCCACTTTTCTCCCATTGTGGCATGCAACATGTTGAGCAATTTCTCTTTCACATGTGTTGCTTGCACTAATGTTGAAATACTTGATAATGAGATTGCCCCATAGCTTTCTCACTTTTTGGAGATGTTTCATTTTCTCTTATGGACCTTGTTCCATCCTTCACTTTGCATAGTGACTATCCACATATGTCATATTTTCCAATTGATTTTTGTGTGGTTGGTGATATGCAAATGAAGAGACACTTCATGATGGATGATGTGTTCATATACCGTGCACATAATTTCTTTATATGGTGTCTTGTGTGTGCCAGTAACCGCATGATAATATCAACCTCAATTGAACATGAGTTGACAAAAAGAGCTCTTGAGAGCATACATGTGAGTAGTGGATCGAATCCAACTCTCAAATCTTTCTCATGTTTTGCATCAAACAAGTGGAACAATTTCTCTTGCTTATGGTTTGTTTGCAATCATGATGGTGTTTTTGGTCTTCCCTATGACAAGCATGTTTCCTCGATCTTTCACATGGATGATTTATGTGTTGCCACAAATAGGATGAACACTTGTTCTTTCCAATGGTTTGTTTGCAACAATAATGACATTTTGTGCATGTCTTGTCATGAGTTCATTTCAAGAAGTTGCTTGCACATTGGCCTTGCATATGCTATAAATTTCACATATTTGTGTTGTGCTAATGGTGCAATGAAGAGCACATCAGCATCTTGCTAAGGTGACTTCCTTCTACATAAGCGCTCATGCGATGACCTTCAAGAATTGGCTACTCTTTGAGTGTTGTTTCGTCTTTCTTGTGAGTCTTGTAGGTTGCTTGAAAGGCGAAGGGACATTGAAGAAGTGCCACATCATTTCCATCGACTACATGGTGAACCACACGACAAGGTCTACACGTCTACCTCCTTGATATGATGATGAGCAAGAGTCGAGGACGACTCTTTTTAAAGGGGGGGGGAGATGATGTACCCCAACCTAGGACCATCACCATGTCAAGCACTCCAACACTCCACAAGTCACCATGGACATCAAAGGTGAACTCATTCCTCTTCGAGAACTCACTTCCGACCCTTTTGAATGGTATACTACTTGACCATCGTTCCCTTTACACTTCTAGGTGTGTCACCACGGTTACGAGTCCACGGGAAGATGGCCAAGGCGCAAGAGGAATGGAGTCCGACAAGACGGTGGCTTGGAAACGGAGAAGGAAGAGGAGCCAAGGAGAAGAAGAGGAGTCATTGAAGTCCAAGGTGGCGGTACTACCGCCAAAGGCAGCGGTACTACCGCCAGGCTCCAGCCAGCGGTACTACCGCCAGTGCTACCGCCCAAGACAGCCCTCTGGAGGACCCAGCGGCAGCTCCAGCGGCACCGCAGCGGTACTACCGCCACCCAGCGGTACTACCGCCAGGCGCAGCGGTACCACCGCTGCGGGACGCCAGGCGCTTCAGGAAGCCTCCAGCGGTACTACCGCCAGGAGTAGCGGTACTACCGCTGTGGAGCCAGGCCAGCTCGGGATGGAGGCCCTTATCCTCTCCCACCTTCCCCCCTTTTGGGTCAACACTATAAATAGGCACCTACCCCCTCCAGATCTAGATAGACTATGTTTTGAGATTAGAGTAGAGCTAGACTCCTTCTTCTCAAAGGTCTCCTTCCTCCCCTTGTGGGGATGGTTCCTCCCCTAGTGGAGAAGATCCCTGCGTGGATTCAAGACCTCTACTTGTAGTTTGACGACTTGCCAATCTTTCATCTTCGGGTGACTTTATTGGAGCGGTTCGGTTGACCGTTGGAGAAACAACCATCCAAGATCCCTTCTTGTATCTACTTGCCGATCTCCCACCTTCGTGTGGATTCTATTGAGCCGGTTGGACCGACCGGTAAGGGAAACGGTTCTTGTATCTTGTGTGTGTTCTTGTGTTCTTGGTGTTCTTCCTCGTGTTCTTCGTGTTCTTGTGTGAGTTCGTCCACTCGGCCGTCAATCCGTGAAGATTGGGCCACCCTAGAGGACTTTTCCTCATCACGGGGGCGCGACGGCGAGCACACGGACACCTCGGGCGCGACGGGAGGAAGAAGCTCGATTTTCGCCAAGTCTAGAACTGGAAGAAAGGGGAGGAGATGAGTCGTGGTTATATACAAAACGCCTTTAGTCCCGGTTGGCACCATGAACCGGGACTAAAGGTCCTTTAGTACCGGGTGGTGCCACCAACCGGGACTAAAAGTCTATTTTTAGGCCGGCCGCGAAAATTCGCGCGCGAATCCCACCTTTAGTCCCGGTTGGCATTGCCAACCGTGACTAAATGGGCTTTTGGAATTGGTTTATTTTTTCTCTTGTTCCTTTTTCTTTTTTCTGATTTCTTTTATATCTATTTGATTTACATGTTTAATTGTCTATATTTGTGAAAAACATATCTATATTTGTAAAACTCATATCTATATTTGAATCATATCTATATTTGATTTAATTGTTTAATTGTCTATATTGATTTAATTGTTTAATTGTCTATTGATTTCTTTTATATTATTTCTTTTATATCTATTGATTTAATTGTCCAAATCAAGTCAAATTAGTTTCTAAAAATTTGTAAATCCTATCTATATTTGAAAACATCCTCAACAACTTTTGGAACATCCAATATTTTTGTTGCACTTGGTTGCAAATGGAGTCCTCTGTCTCATAGAACCAGAACCAAAAATCAGTGTTTAGAGTTTTCTTCTGAATTTTCAGAACACAGTTACAGAAAAGGGTTAATACATTATTACACATCACCAACATCCCTATCTAGTGTTGGGGTATAAAACTTTTTCTCTTCGCGTATGTCGACCCTTTCTTATGATTGCGCCGTAACCATGGAAAATATTCATTATTTAACAGGAGTCTTGGGTCAGTGTTCACTGTGAAGGGCGGAATTTCATCAAACTTATCATAATCTTCTGACATGTCTGTCTTGTCCTCCACTCCCACGATGTTTCTTTTCCCTGAAAGAATTATGTGGCGATTTGGCTCATCGTATGATGTATTCGCTTGCTTATCTTTTCTTTTTTTCGGATTGGTAGACATATCCTTCACATAGAAAACTTAAGCCACATCATTGGCTAGGATGAATGGTTCGTCTCTGTACCCAAGATTGTTGAGATCCACTATTGTCATTCCGTACTTCTGGTCTACCTTTACCCCGCCTGTCAGCTTGACCCATTTGCACCGAAACAAAGGGACATTAAAAGAAGCTCGATAGTCAAGTTCTCATATCTCCTCTATGTAACCATAATATGTGTCCTTTTGCCCATTGTTGTTTGTTGCATCAAACCGGGCACCACTGTTTTGGTTGGTGCTCTTTTTATCTTGGGCAGCCGTGTAAAATGTATTCCCATTTATCTCGTACCCTTGGAAAAGTCAATATAGTCGAAGATGGTGACTTGGCCAACAAGTACAGCTGTTCTCCAACAGTGGTGTTATTCATGATATGTGTTTGCAGCCAACCGTCAAAAGTCTCCATGTGTGATTGTTTAATCCAGGAGTCAGACTGCTCCGGGTTTTCGGAGCGTACAATATTCATGTGTTCCTCGATATACGGAACCACCAAGGTGGATTTTTGTAGAACTGTGTAGTGTGCTTGAGTGAAAGAATGCCCGTCCATACTTATTATTGCTTTCTTTCCTAGCGTGCATTTTCCACTCAGTCTCCCCTCTTGTCGCGATTGAGGAACACCAATCGGCTTAAGGTCAGAATAAAGTCAACACAAAACTCAATGATCTCCTATGTTTCATAGCCCTTGGAGATTCTTCCTTCTGGCCTAGCACGGTTATGAACATATTTCTTTAAGACTCCATGAACCTCTCAAAGGGAACATATTGTGTAGAAATACATGACCGAGAATGGTAATCTCCTCGACTAGGTGAACTAGGAGGTGCGTCATAATATTGAAGAAGGATGGTGGGAACACCAACTCGAAACTGACAAACATTGGACCACATCCTTCTGTAACCTTTGTAGAATTTCTGGATCGATTACCTTTGAGAAATTGCATTGAGGAATGCACATAGCTTCAAATGGGTACTCGAACATTTTCCGGTAGAAGCCCCCTCAATGCAACCAAAGTAATTGTGTCATAATCATGTGGCAGTCATGAGACTTTAGGTTTTGGAACTTTTTCTCTGCCATATTTATTATTCCCTTTATATTCGATGAGAAGCCAGACGGGACCTTGATACTGCCCAGGACTTCAAAAAAGATTTCCTTCTCTTCTTTGGTAAGAGCGTAGCTGGCAGGACCTTGATACTTCTCTGGATGCAGGTCATCTCGTTCGTTCATACGTTGCTGGTCCTGCCGTGCTTCCGGTGTATCTTTTGTCTTCCCATACACGCCCAAGAACCCTAGCAGGTTCACGCAAAGATTTTTCGTCACGTGCATCACGTCGATTGCAGAGCGGACCTCTAAGATTTTCCAATAGGGTAGCTCCCAAAATATAGATTTCTTCTTCCACATGGGTGCGTGTCCGTTAGCGTCATTCGGAACAGATTGTCCGCCAGGACCCTTTCCAAAGATTACTTTTAAATCCTTGACCATACCATATATATCATCACCAGTACGGCGGGTAGGCTTCGTCCGGTGATCTGCCTCACCTTTGAAATGCTTGCCTTTCTTTCTTAAGAGATGCTTGATCGGAAGAAATCGACGATGCCCCGGGTACACATTCTTCTTACATTTATCCAAATATATACTTTCAGTTTCACCTAAACAGTGCGTGCATGCATTGTATCCCTTGTTTGTCTGTCCTGAAAGGTTACTAAGAGCAGGCTAATCATTGATGGTTACAAACAGCAACGCTCGTAGGTCAAATTCCTTTGTTCGTGCTCATCCCACACACGTACACCTTCTTCACGCCACAACAGTAAAAGTTCTTCAACTAATGGCCTCAGGTACACATCAATGTCGTTGCCGGGTTGCTTCGGGCCTTGGATGAGCACTGGCATCATAATGAACTTCCGCTTCATGCACAACCATGGAGGAAGGTTATAGATACATAGAGTCACAGGCCAGTTGCTATGACTGCAGCTCTGCTCCCCAAAAGGATTCATGCCATCTGTACTTAGACCAAACCATAAGTTCCTTGCGTCACCTGCAAAGTCCGGGAACTCTCTCTCGATTTTTCTCCACTGCGACCCATCAGCGGGGTGTCTCAACATCACGTCTTTCTTACGGTCTTCTTTGTGCCATCGCAACAACTTGGAATGCTCTTTGTTTTGGAACAAACATTTCAACCGTGGTATTATAGGAGCATACCACATCACCTTGGCAGGAACCCTCTTCCTGGGCGCTCGCCCTCAACTTCACCAGGGTCATCTCGGCTGATCTTATACCGCAATGCACCGCATACCGGGCATGCATTTAAATTCTCGTACTCCTCACCGCGGTAGAGGATATAGTCATTAATGCATGCATGTATCTTCTGCACCTCTAATCCTAGAGGGCAGACAACCTTCTTTGCTTCGTACGTACTGGGGGGCAATTCGTTATCCTTTGGAAGCATCTTCTTTATCATTTTCAGTAACTTTCTAAATCCCTTGTAAGATACACCATTCTCTGCCTTCCATGGCAACAATTTTAGTGTGGTACCCAGCTTTTTCTGACCATCTTCGCAATTTGGGTACAACAATTTTTTGTGATCCTCTAACATGCGATCCAACTTCAACCTCTCCTTTTCACTTTCACAGTTTATCTGTGCATCAAGAATGGCCCGACCAAGATCGTCAGCGGGCTCATCAACAATGGCCTCTTCTTCAGCTTCCTCTTCTTCATCTTCCCCCATTCTAGTACCACCATATTCAGGGAACATAGGATAGTTGTCATCATCAAGTTCTTCTTCATTGTCTTCCATTATAACGCCTCTTTCTATGTTCTTGGTCCAATAATTATAGCCGGACATGAAACCAGACCGAATCAGGTGGCTGTGAAGGGTTTTTGAGGAAGAGTAATTATTCTTATTCTTACAGACACCACATGGACAACACATAAAACCATTCTGCTTTTTTGCCTCAGCCACACCGATAAAAGAATGCATACCATTAATAAACTCGTTAGAGCGTCGGTCAACGTACATCCATTGCCGGCTCATCTGCATTATATAAGTATATCAAAAACTATTACACAACATCATGAATAGAGAAGTGACCAAATTAATACAAGTTCATCACATTAAAACCAAAGTTCATACAAAGTTCTTATAAAACAACATAGTTCTCATACCACATACAACTATCTAAAGCATTTAAATGAAACAACAAATGCAATCAAAATCGCAACTAACGTAATAATTGATCCAACAGCATAATGATACCAAGCCTCTTTGTTAATGGCATATTTTCTAATCTTTCTAATCTTCAAGCGCATTTCATCCATCTTGATCTTGTGATCATCGACGACATCGGCAAGATACAACTCCAATTTCATCTTCTCTTCTTCAATTCTTTTCAATTTTCTTTCAAATCATCATTTTTTTTTCAACTAAATTTAACTTCTCGACAAGAGGGTCGGTTGGAATTTCCGGTTCACATATCTCCTAGAAAAAAATATATATGTCAAGTTGGTCGACATAATTGTCATAAACACAAAATGAAACAAATAGTTATAAAAGATAATATACCACATCCGAATCCTAGACCGGATGAGGGCCGACGGGGACGGATATCAAAACCATGGCACTATATATAACAAACAATCATACAAGTAAGAAAATTATACTAGTAACTATCTAAATCATACAAGTAAGATTTTTTTTTTAAAAACGATAAGAACAAGAGGCTCACCAAGGTGACGGGATGGCGCAGGCGATCGACGGCGGCGAGGAAGGGGACGGGACGGCACTAAAACCCACAAATCATCCTTTAATTTGAGCTCAAATTGTATATAAATCACATAAACTCCCACATAACAATTGACCTAGAATTAGAAGCAACTAATTAACTTAGGCATTTCATCAAACAGGCACTAGCAATGAAATGAGCTAAACTAGAAATGAAATGAGCTAAACTAGCAATGACAGAATGACATATGAAAAGATTAAGTTGCTAACCTTTTAAGATCCGCCAATCTTGACAAATCGTGGAAAAAATAGGGATGAACTCGAGCTCGGGAGAGGAAACAGAGGAGAAAAATGGAGATGGCTCGGGTAGGAAAAATGGAGATGTCTCGGGCAGGAAGATGTTATATATGGGAAAGACTTTAGTCCGGTTGGTTTCATGAACCGGGACTAAAGGTCAATCTTTAGTCCCGGTTGGTGTTACCAACCGGGACTAAAGGGGCTCGCAGCGGTCCCACCCTGCCGCAACCCCTTTAGTCCCGGTTGGTATCACCAACCGAAACTAAAGGTCATGTTCGACCCGGAACTAGAACCGTGCGGCGTACTAGCCGTTGAAACCGGGACTAATGCGGTTCCAAACATGGCCGGGACTAAACCTCTGAACGGAAGGCCTATTTTCTACTAGTGGAATAAAAAAACACGTGTGATGGTTATTTATGAGTGTGCGCGAGTATGTCAAAACACACACACGTGAATTCGTGAAACTGTGTGTGATGGATCTAAGTATCTAACCGTGGGTGATGCTTTTCTAACCCATCGCCATCCACCGATAGCGACAAAGCTGTTAAACATGAGTGATGTGCGACATCAATGATGTGCGATTTTATGCAAGCATTTAGTATACGTCCAATTGCTTTTAGAAATCAAGCAAGAGAGAAATGAAATAATGAAAACTGGATGTCTCAACTTCTGCAATGAAGCCAAAGTGCAGATGCTTGACTGGATAACGGAAGAGGATAAAGAAACTAAAAAAAATACGAATGCAAATCAGTTGGTTTTCTAGATTTTTAAAAAAAAATAGGGTGCGGATCCCGGCCTCTGCATCAAAGTGATTCACACAGCAACCGCAATTATTAAAGTTTAATGTATCTCAAGCCACACGAAACAAGCTCTATCCATCTAATCTCTTATGATGTTGCCACCTTCCCCGGCAAAAGATAGCCCGTACGACCATCATCATTCGAGTACATTCTGTATCCATGAGACCACGCCGCTCCGCAGGGAGAAGAAATGATCACATGTGGATCCAGTAGGTCACCTTGTTTATAACCTGCAAATAATGATTAGAAGTTGCTTGGGTAAAAATAAAATCATTACGGCAGTTCAAATAGCCCATAACATAGCCACAATGCCAATCCTAATAAGCTCTTTGGTACTCTTGTCTACAACATTTAGCTAACTTCCAAACATATTATGTACGGGGGTTTAATATTGGAAGTGAACCGAACCAGGCGCCAAATATTTTGAACGAAAGGACAAGAAATAAAAAGGTGCTCTACGGTTTCATCCATATCACAGAAAACGCATTTCTTACACCCTATCCATCTTCGTTTAATTAGATTGTCCTTTGTCAAGAGCTCTTTTCTGTGCAAGAACCACAAGAAGATACGAATCTTTAGTAGTACTTTTAATTTCCACAAGTATTTTCGCTAGTAACTTGTATGACCATTCATTAGCTCAGTATAGTAAGATTTAACCGAAAAAACACCTGATGGTGTTAACCTCCAATTAAACCTATCCAGCTCATCAGTCAATTGAATCCGCATTAATCTTTCGACTAAGCGAAACCACCGCTCCCTATTAAAACCCACCAAATTTCTTCTAAACCGTAAGTTGATCGGAGAACTTCCCAAAACAGCTGCAACCGTTATGTGTTTATCCGTCGCAACATTGTATAAAGATGGGTAGATGGGTACTCACTCGCCAGTGAGGTATTATCCATCCAAGCATCTTCCCAAAAACATGTTTGCTGACCATCGCCAATAGCAAACGACCTGTACTTCAAAAAATCTTCTGTAACTCTCATTAACCCCTTCCAAAAAGGTGAGTCATTAGGTTTTAATTGAACCTGAGATAAAGTTTTGTCTCCTAAATATTTGTTTGTTAAAAGCTCCTGCCACACACCCCGTACTCCGTAAGTAATTTAAATAGCAATCTACTCAAACGACATTTATTTTTAAACTCAAGCACTTCAATACCGAGACCCCCTTGGTCTTTTGGCCTACAAACAATATTCCATTTGGTGAGCCTATATTTTCTTTTTTGCTGATTGCTCTGCTAGAAAAATCTTGACCGAAAATAGTCTAGTCTCTTACGTACCCCCTTAGGTATTTCAAAGAAAGACAAAAGGAACATCGGGAAACTAGTCAAAACCGAATTTATAAGCACAAGACGATCTCCGTATGATAACATCTTAGCTAAATTTCAAATAAGAAATCTGCAACGATTAATATAGTTTTGGACTAGGGACGCTTGAGCTGGAGAAGAATGAGAGACGTGCGTTGCACGTGCACCTTTTTGAAGCTAAATATCTGCTTTTATTTTATTTTATTTTTTATTATGATGCTTATCGTGTCAAGTAGATGGATCAGGTACCATGCCCAGGTCGGTGGATTCAGTTTACGAGTTGCAGAACTTGGCGCTGGTCCTAAATTCTTCGGTTTGTTCCGAAGAACCCAAGTCAAAAGTTTAATTTATGTGCTGCATGTTTTTTGTTTGTGGAGTTTGCGATCCCAATCTTCACGTTGGATCTTGATATATTGACTGTAGACGAATTTAAAAGCAGCTAACTCTAAAACAGCAAAACTGTATAAATATCATTGTGCATATCAGATGATCACGTACCTGTAGATGCATGTATAGACCGACGTCACGGTTCCGCTTGTGGTCTTGTGAAACTACAGACGCCCGCAAGACGGCTGCGCCGTCATCATTGGGCCTCATCACTGTATAAGTATCATTGGCAGGCTCTTGTAGTAGAGAAGACCTCCGGCGGGGAGCGGAGCAAGTCGCCCTTCCTGTAGCGACGGAAGCGCTCGCACTCGTCGAAGCCGTAGAGACGCGCCGTCATCTGGTCGCCGCCGAGGAACTGCGCGGGCGCGTCGCAGGGTCGTCGTCAATGACGATGAAGCGTGGCGACACGCCCGGCGTCCGTGAACTCGGGCACGTGAAACTACAGACGCCGGCAAGACGGCTGCGCCGCTTCGAGCAGGGCCTGACCGTGCCCCGAGTGTCCTCCACTGAGAGCGTCGTTGCCATTGCGTCGTCAGCCCAAGGCTTCGTCTCGTGGTGGCTGGCCGCCGGCGCGTTACAGATGTTTGTCAACTGCCTGTTTATAAATGAATTCGATTCTAGGTGAGTCCGTGTTTGGCAGCCGTCTCGACGACGGTGTTTCGAATTCTGAGCGAGACCAAGCCACAACCTGATCTGCCGCTACTAATCTATAGTGCTTTCTATAGTACTGTAGTTGGCCTTGGAGTTGCAGCGAGATCGATTGTAGGGTTCTTTGTTGTGCTTGCTTTGCACCGATATCCGGACGAATTACCTGACATGATCTAGGTAAGTTCTATGGAGTCTTGTAGCTAGTAGTAAGAGTATAGACACTTAGTTTTAGTTTCATATCTAAAACACGGATCATCACACAATAACTGGCAAAATCATGACGCAACATGTCAAATCAACCAGAAAACAATTAGGTATTACTCTTGTTTCAAACTATTCTCGGCACATCACGTGTATTGCGTCTTATAAGACAAAAGAAAGACTAGGCAGGAAAAGGAGGTGGAGCTCTCGTAGCCATAGCCACCCTGCCTTCTGTACTGGATTTTTCGCACTCGGTCATGCAAATTTTCCTAGTCTCGTAGCAAATATCATTCACCAGGCAGCAGTAGCAAATATCCTCTTTGCACCGACGGTCATAGAAGCACAACCCGTTTGGAACATTGATCTTCTCGTTTCGGCCTGTAGAACAACAAACGAACCATTGTTATGCAGTAATTTTGGATTGATCCACAAAAAATAAACAACCGACAAGAAACTAAAGGGAGGCAATATATATACATGCTACCTAGAGAACTAAAAAAACTTTCGTCTGCATAACCCATGCATACACAAATTTCTTGAACTTGAAGACAAAAAGGATCGTAAATCTAGATCGCTAATTACCTTGAGCAATAGTAGCAGAGCATAAAAGATGTAGACACAGTAGGGGGGCTAGGGCAAGGATGCGGATCGTGCACTTGTCCATCCTCGTGATAGAAGCTTGCCGATGATATCGATCGATGGATGAGAAAATATGTAAGATTGATGATCTGCTATCAACACGGACGCGCCCTATATATAGCTAGAGAGATTGAGGTAAGGGAGATCCGGTCATAAAAATGCAGAAGATATCAAGCAATAAAATTGGACTTGATTTAGTATCTTTCCATAATATGAGCCTCTTTAAGATCTGCACGTCAAGCAATAAAATTGGAATAGTTAGCGAGCCCCTAATTTGCGGATCGGCGTTCACACCGAGCTGCTGCTCCACCGCCTTCTTTCCCCTCATCGTTTCTTCCTGCTGAAGACACAGCCCTCCTCAGCATCTGACCTCCCTGCCGCACCGGACGCCGCTGGTCGATGGAGTCGACGTGCGGGTCGTGCGGCGAGGGCCCGGTGGTTCCGGAACCGGGACTCGGGCGTGCTCGTCTGCACTGCCTGCGGCGTCGTCCACGACGCCGGCGCCGACGAGTTCGTCAACTCCACCCGCTTCACGAAGGGCGGGGAACTCGACCTTGGCGCCGCCACCACCGTCCACCGTCCACCACAGCTCCCAGTCCCCCTACCTCGACCACAAACTCTACGCCGCCTCCGGCGTCATCACCTCCATGGCCGCCCGCTTCTCACTCTCGGCCAGCCGCGTCGAGAAGGTCCTCAAGATAGCCAAATCCGCCACCGACGGGAAACTCGCCTGCCCAGGCACCGCCTTCCTCTCCGCGCTCGCAGCCGCCTGCACCTTGCTCGTCGCGCGATCCCACTGCCTTCCGATCACCCTCGCCGAGGCCGCTCAGGCCGCGGGCTGCACCACGTTCGCGCTCGCTGACCTCGCGTACCGCATCGCCTCCCGACTCTCCCGCCCTCCCCTCCCGCCCTTTGACTACTACGCCGCGCTCGAACGCGCCGTTGAACGCTCAGGCAAGCTCACCCAAGCTGCGGGCGAGAAGAACGACCATGGGATAATGCCCGGACCAAGAACAAACCCCTCGACGAGGAAGCAGATATTGACATTGGCTATGATGCACCTCCTCCATCGTTTACTGCTGGAATGGATTTGCAGAAGCGGAGGCGAGCACGGATTGAAGCTGCTAAGTGTCGGATCAGTGAAATTAGGAAGGCTCCTGCTACTCCTATTGCAAATGCAATTGATTCACCATCTGCTCTTGGACACGAAGATGTCTGTCCACCACACAAAAATATCAGGAAAAATCAATGGCGAAAGGAGAAAATTGCAAAAAACCACCACAATTGGTGGTCAAGCTACAAAAGACCACCGGTTTCCACCGAATTCACAAATCGCAATTCGGTGGGGATTTGTGAATTCGGTGGAAACCGGTGGTCTTTTGTATCTTGACCACCAATTGTGGTGGTTTTTTGCAATTTTCTCTGGCGAAAGAGACGAGATGACAAGGATCATCTGACAGAGATTTCAAATGCTCCGGACTTTGTGCAGAAGAGAAAGAAAAGAGACTCATGTAATGGTATATTGGTATTGACTAGGAAGATTGTGTCATTGAGCTCCTGTTATTACATGGTGCAAATGAAGCAGAGATAGAAGAAGGCCAGTACAAAAGATTGTTGGAGTTGCGTGTCTTCAGTGCATAAGTGGAGACCGATGAAAACTTGGCGATGCAGAGTCCCCAGATCAGAAATATATGTACTGTTGAACTGGATCATGAAAGTGAGGAAATTCTTTTACCATGCAATGTATTCTTTTCTTTTTCATTTCGATCCATAGGCTACTAGAGCATGCAATGCCTTATTTTGCGTTTGCACAATGCCTCAATAGCACTAGGCACTCTTACGTTTCATCACAGTACAAGTCAGACAAGCTAAAATCATCTATCAAAGTAGTAGTCTCTGGACAACGACAAACTTGAGGACATTCCAATGTCAAAATATATAAATAAAACTTGAGGATATTCCATTTGCTTACATAAGATTCATCTAAGTAGTAGTAACTGGACAACTACAGAACTGCACATCCATTCATCGATAATGATGTTTACACTGGAATTTCAGTATATACACATAAGAGTTTGCAATGCTACTGCTATATATGTACAACTACGTTTTAGCATAACTCAAATGCCAGATGCCGGACTTTATTAAGAAGAAAAAAAGATGTTGGAAATACAACATGAACAAATCAGAGAGGAATGACCAAGGATCTGGGACAAACCAGAACCATGGAAGCCAGTACTAACTGGAACCGGGACTAAAAACCTGTAATACAACTAGCAGCTCTCCTCCTAGCCAGCGACCATCAATATTCAGTGACGTAAGGCTCTGGACCCAGGATGGGGAAATCACCAGCAGTCCAGGAGAAAACCAAGCTCCAAACTTGATGGGAAATTTTGCAGTGGACAAGAAGATGGGCACAACATTCTGAGCAGCATTCACAGCCAAAACTGCAGTTAGATGTGCTCCTCTGTTCTCTGAAACGAAAGAAAGAAATTCAGATGGACTTTTCATGTTTCATACCATACCTTCCATTAAACATGAATCGATCATACCATACCTTGGATGAAACATGAATTGATCGAGCGCTTCTTTGTTGTCGAAAAGTCCAAAATCCACATTTCCTTGTAGCTCCATATCTTTCTCGCCTTCAGGAAGCTGCTAATTTGTTTTAGGTTAACCATCACTCTCAAATGTACCACTAAGCTCTGGCTTCTTAGCCACTTCAGGCAGTGAGGGAGGCTTCTTTGGAGAAACACTTCCATCAGCACTAAATGAGATCTAGCTTATTCCAGCTACATTTTGCTGTAACGGAAATGTGCATCAAGGAATGATTGTTATTCATTATCAGTGAGTGATATTGTAGGATCCAAACAAGTTTGAAATGTAATTAATGTTCCTGAAAGGACAAGAAAACACATTCAAGATATGTTGAATGCTCCAAACATTAAAGCACATATACTAAACTTGTCATAATTAAATATCTACAGAGGTGCTTATTTAAGTCTCAAATGCGAAATAGAAGTCCGTTCTAACAGGAAATGTACCAAGCAAGCCATAAATTTAACTTAGTACTCTGTCTAGGGCGGAGTGGCTGTCCAGCAACACAAAAATACCACAATAGATACACATATTAGTCAACCAAATGGGGATATCACGACATGTTTCTAAGATAATTAGATACATGATACATCCATGCAGAATTTCTGTTAGCGGGATTTGAAGACTATGAATCACCGTTCTCACCGGGCTGATAACAGTCAGTCGAGTGCTAGCACTGTACTTGTACTTCACTGAAAGAAACTACTATTGCTGTACTATACTACTCTAACAGTAACCAGCATGCATTACAGCTACATCAGATCGGGTCAATCAAATACATAGCGGACTCAAAAATCGCAGCTCGGGCAAAATGGGGCAAGTTGACTGCAGCTCCTTCCTCTGCATAGTATTGTTGGCCACAGCCTACAGGCATGGTGGTCTTCCAAATGGCAGTGATGTCCCGACATAACAGGCGCAACGCACAAGAGGATCTGTGACCTCTTGAAAATTGGACATTAACTAGAAGGTGATGCCGCGCTTTGCTGCGCCCGTTTCACTGTAGCTCACAAATTTTTGTTTGTTTTAATGGGGGAATAAGAAGCATGTCTTACTACAGTGAGGCTTCTTCCGGAAAGGGGTTTTTGCACCCGAGCTTCACTACTCCTGCTACTTTAAAAAAATTCAGAAAAAATATTTAAAAGTTTTTAAAAACCTGGAACAAATCATGCATGTCCTTAATGATGTCTATTACAATCGTGTGAAATCTCAATACAAAATTCTTTGTAGTATAGTTTACACAAAAATAACAAAATGGGGAGATTTGAAACTATGCATTGTTAACTATAATAAGATATGTAGTTTGTCATTTTTGTGTAGGTCCAAACATAAAGTATTTAGCATTGTGTTTTTGTAGGCCTATAGGATACATCATCGAGAACATGCAGGATGTTTTTCAGAATTTTTTAAAAACTTCTAAATCTATTTCTTTATTTGTTTAAAGCAGCAGAGCACAGGTGCTCGGGTGCAAAAAATCTCTACTTCCCTTACAAAGCATCTTTTATATCACTGAACAGAAACAACCATATATATTACGCACAGCATCTTGTCGAGTGATGAAGGTAGCAAGTTAAGGTTCACTATAGAGTAGGGTCGTCCTGTATAAGGCTAAATGGTGGACACACAAACAATGAACAAGGAATATATATCGCTTGATCTTTAGTTTACAACTCACCATACAGATCGACTTAGTTAGTGTAACACTTCTAGACATGCAGATCAGCTTCGAACTGAATGTGGGGTGCACATCAAAGTAGACCATGGATAACAGCCAATAATATGCAAGAATACATCATGTTGACCAATTCTGATGGTGTGAGCCGAACTGATATAACACGTAAAATTGATATATCCTAGTGATCATCTCCATGGTAAAACAAATATCTCCTAAATTAAAGGGAAAAAAGCACATGTATTATCCAAGTCGAGGCTTCACAAATAATAGGATTTGCTGCAATCACTTGTGATATAGTTTCCCACGATGCTTTAGATCCAGGCACTGAATGAATAAACGGAGAGTTAGATGATAAATTTTCGAAGGAAGTCTTCAGGTGTAGTAAAACCACCTTTAAGACCTGAAAAGAACAACTGATGTTAAATCTTCAAACAGCTACGTCATGTAGTATATGTAGACATTCATTTCTCATTACAGAAGAGACAACCACAAAATAAATCTCCCAACAATAAAACACTCATGGTTGTACATGGATGACTTATGCCAGAACTGTAACCTAGCAAGCACCGCGCATAACTGTTCCTCCACTGCTAACAAAGCAGCACTGAAGATATATCTGTTCCAAGGCATAAATCATCTCAAGGCTTGGAACAATCTAAATATCTTTTCTTTTGTGTACGAGGCAATTCAGAGTACTACACCCAACCCTTTCTAAAATATGAATAAGGACTACACAGGAAAACCATGTATCCTGCAAAGAAATGGGCAAATAAATTACCTAGACCTCAATCTGAAGTGTGATCATCAAGGCATGCTTAACTCAACCCAAATATTGCAGGCTAAATAGAGGTTCCATGACAGCTCTCCAATGCTCTCATGTATATCCTAAACTACCATCAGTGAAAATTATCTCAATCCAGTACAATCATAGAAGAAAGGTCAAACGGCCAAGATATCCCGTAAAATATTTCTATTTTACAATGGTAGGCTGCTGAAACCTGGGGCATTCTGCAAGTTTCCAACAACATAATGGTCCCTACCTTTTGTGCTATCCTAATCTTTCACTACCCTAGTAGATCACATGGAGTGAATAGACCAACCTACTTTTTTTTTTTTGAAGCAAAGGTGGCCTTGCAATTTTAAGAAGTGGAGAAGTAATGGATAAGAACTTAAGCTAGACGTAATAGCATCTAGAATGTTGCAAAGGGAAATCACTGTACATCAGGTAGATCATCAGTCCGTAGGAAAAATGCAAATTCATCTGATCAATATGAAACAGAATTAGGAGAACAACTCCACTGACTTTAGATAATTGTGTTATTTCTTACACACTATTCATGGGACTCCAGCGAACCCATGCTCCAGATTATGCAAATACATTACCTTCAACTGAAGGAGCATGATTCTATTTGTAACCAATGCAAAGAAGCTTATTTCTTGTTGAAACTACCAATTTATTTGGGTTTTCATACGTAGACTAAAGCTAGAGACGGCAAAATTAATATCAGCTTGGTCTACCTATGCAAGTAATTTATTTATATAGTAATAAAATGCAGTACTGATGCTAATTTCTTTTGAAATAAAATGTTTCCTTGCCTCTATATTGAGATCGAACAGGAAACGCAAACAACAAATAATATGGAAGCTTAGGGTTAGGGGTACTAATTAATCACCATGCTCGGGTGAGGCTATCACTTTGTACATCTGTTGTGAATGATGAGAATGTAAATTCCAACAATATACATGAACCAAATACATGAATTGCTTATGAAGTGATTTTTTTGCTAATCATCATGTAAGACAACTAAAAAAATAAAACGACAAATTCATATGTTGTAGATCCGAACTACAACGACTTTGACGTTTCTCATGAGTGTACAGCTAATGATTTTGCAAGCTATGAATTGCTCATAGCATTCAACCCTCACCCTTCAAATATATATGAACTAACTAAATTAAAGATAGATCTTTATATAGTAGGTCCAAATCACGTTGGACCAAACTGAAGTGCTCAAACTACACTATGTCGTTATGGGAAAGGACATATTCCTCTCGGAAATGAGCGAACAAAACTGAATTGACGTTGTGTAGCACTATTGTGACCTTTCCTTTTAAGTACTTCCGAATTTTAGTCCTTGAGCTTTTTGAAACAGCTTTACAAAAGGAATAGCAATATCAACCTGATATCCTGATTAGATACTTGACTTGTATTAGTATGAAGATTGCAAAGGAGATACGTAAAAAACAAATATTTGCAATAATCTAGCACACCACACATTCACAGAAGCCAATAGTCACTATGATTGGCATCACTCGAATGTTTGAATAACTGGTGGTCGAGACTTCCTAGTGCTTCATCTATGTTTCGATGGCACCACATTCAAGTCCACAGGCAAACTTAGATAAATTCTTGTACAACGATAGTTGGCAAAAGCCTAGGAACTGAATTTGCGATCATAAGAAATATTCACAATTTCTGTTGAATGAAAGCACATTTGAGTTTAACTATATGAATGCCAAACTACAATGGACCAAAAATTCGAAGACATGTCTTTGAAAGCTTTGGTAGCTCAAAAAATACAAAAATAGAAAGCATATACTAACTTGTTTCAGTATACAGAATACAAGTATCCACATTTTTTAAGAGGGCGATGTTTAAACAGATTTCACATACCGTAACCTTCAGTTTCTAATATAATTATATGATTCCATAAATAAGATCTATCAAGAGTGGACCATTCAAATTACAGTCAAACATGTCTAGTAGGACCAAAGCTTGTCCTACAGTAAAAACGTAATTCTTTTGCTCTGAATACATACTCTACAGAAGGTCTTTATTGGCTAACAAGTAATTCAAGCAGAAGCACTTGTAAAATCAAAATATCAATTTTCCTATTTACTGGTCTTATACCATCTACGAAGGAAGAGAAACCTGCTTACTTGCACAATATCAATTTTCCTATTTACTGGTCTTATACCATCTACGAAGGAAGAGAAACCTGCTTACTTGCACAATGAACATTTTATTGCCGAAAATTGCGCAAAGTGTACATCGACATTTAGCTATAATGTGAATTAAGAGAGGCCATTCAGTGCATCAGAAAAGGGATAGATGACTTAGGACATGGCCAGTAGAAAATTAATCAGAACACCACATTATAACTTTTTATTATGGCTAGCCATGCTCTCAATTCTTATGGCCTGTTTGGATTATATTTTTTTTTTTTGTGCTCCCAAGTTTTTAAACTATATACAACAGACATGAAAAATACATCGATTCCGAACAGGTACTTAGCTTGTTATCTCTTACAAGTCATTGTAGTCACCATCGTAGTTTCTGTCTAACTCTAGTACCTTGGGAGTGCCTCTTCTAATATGAAACAAGTGATACTTGGACAAAACTTAGTTTCTGTCAATGCATGGCTTAATATCTTTTGCCGTCTCATTTATCTATAAAGGCATCACCAAAATGACTATAAGATTAAACAACTGAGCTGTGACTCCTAGTTTTGTCTATACTCCGAGAGCACACCTTGCAAATTGGACAAATAAGATTTATCTGGACACATTTGCCACCTGCACAAAATGGTAAATGTAAGACGGTTATGTAAACATAACAATAGCTAGATGCATTGTGCGGACTTCATAGTTTTATAACCATATCACAGAAAGCTGATTGATGTTTATTTATTTATTAAACAAAATTAATATGCCAAGTCATAAAAAGTGCAGACAGAAGAAAGCGCATAAATAAACAATGATTTTATACATACAATTCAAATTTATTGACAATGTTATTACACCCTTAAAGCTGACCATATCTAGTTATCAAAACTTGTTGCTATGACAGTAGTCTGCACTTAGAAATTGAAAAAAAAAAACAATAGGCGCTAAGCAAATATATGCAAGCGAAACACTTCTACACACTTCCAGTTTTGTGAATCTGAAATAACCTAGTATCAAAGATATTTCCTCATAATGCATATCTGGATCTGGTATTTTCACTCTGATTGCTCTAATTGATCTACTCATAGGACACTGCTGTTGAAATTTTAACACATGATTAAAGGCTTTGAGCTTTTACTGCTATATCTGAAATCGAAATAGACATGTACATATGTTAGCAGGGAACGGTGTTCCACAAAAATGTCAGATTAAGGCAAGTCACCTTCAGAGCACGACGTTGCAGATATTCCTGACGAACTCGTCCCAGCTGAGCCACGACCCCTGCACCGCTGGTTCTAAGCTCACGGAAAACACCCCGTACGGCGTGCCCTGGAGGTTGGCGAACAGCAGGAACGCCAACCACTCAACCAGACCAACGGCTGCGGTACTTCAAGACCGGTAGCCTAGGCCGCCGCCGCGCATGGCACCGCCTTGCCGGCGGCTGTTGCCGCGAGCGCCGCTTGCGCACACGTCACGCCGTCCGCCACAGGAACTCCTGCATCCTTTAGCTGCAAGGCCCCAATGGACGACAATCTTCAACGTGGCGGAAGCGGCAGCGTTCTCCCGCCCTTCCCTGACCTAACCCTAGCGGTCGGACCGGCGGCAAGAGCACACCAGCGGCCACCATCTGGGCGGTGCTGTGGAGGAGTCACGTTGCAAGAGTATGAGGCGGCGCCGACCAGCCGGAATCCCCGGTGGCTAGGGTTCGTCGTGTGGCAGCGGACGGGCAGTCCCACGCCATGGAACCGAGAGAGGAGGAGAAGGAGATAGTGTTGGGGCTGTGGTCAGCAGCACGAGGATACGCCGGAGCCGGCCGGAATCTGCCGGCGACGGAGGCGGCGGCAATGGGGAACGGGAGAGAGAGGAGGCGATGGTGGTGGTGTCGATGGGTTGGGACTGTACCGCTGGGCTGCCTAGTATTTTTTGTTTTAGGGAAAGTCTTTCACGCGGTGGAACAATGCGGTCGAACCGACGTTCACTGCGTCAACGAGTCAATGCGCTCACGCCAGGTGGATGCACGAGAGTGCTCGGAGCCACATCCATCAGACACAGACATGTAGGCCCTAAAGCGGGTGATGAGGTGGACGCACCACAAGCCTAGAATCCTAGGGAGCTTAGGTTTTTGAAGGGATATACTGACTGCAATTGTTTGCAAAGAAAATTATTGTGATACAAAAAAAAAGGACCAATTTCACAGGTGGGACAGCACACTATAAGCAGTAGTCCTTGGAAGAAGAGAAGGTGCCAAATCAAGTGATGTGATTAATCACCTATCCATCCTTGAGGATATACCATTAAACATGTCAATCAACCGATGCCAAAATCAATAGTCAGGTTTAAGTATCAAAGGGATCAACTATAGATATGTTACTAGAATTCTTCGAAAACCTAACATGGCTATTCCTATGTCTCTCAAAAACAACTTGTGCTCCTAAAGATGCCCTATTCTCCAAATGCAGACGCCTTCTTTGGCTTGTCAACCATGATGGGCTGCAGTCCAACAACAACAACAACAAAGCCTTTTATTCCCAAACAAGTTGGGGTAGGCTAGAGTTGAAACCCATAAGATCTCGAAACCAAGTCATGGTTCTGGCACATGGATAGCTAACTTCCACGCAGCCCTATCCATGGCTAATTCTTTGGTGATATTCCAATCCTTCAGGTCTCTTTTAACCGACTCTTCCCATGTCAAGTTTGGCCTACTACGACCCCTCTTAACATTCTCATCCCGCTTTATCCGTCCAGTATGCAAAGGCGCTTCCGGAGGCCTACGTTCTATATGACCAAACCATCTTAAATGGTGTTGGACAACCTTCTCTTCAATCGGTGCTATCCCAACTCTCTCACGTATATCATCATTCCTAACCCAGTCCTTTCTTGTGTGGCCACACATCCATCTCAACATGCGCATCTCCGCTACACCTAACTGTTGGATATGTCGTCTCTTGGTCGGCCAACATTCTGCGCCATACAACATCGCAGGTCGAATCGCCGTCCTATAGAATTTTCCTTTTAGCTTCTGTGGCACTCTCCTATCACAGAGGACGCCAGAAGCTTGGTGCCACTTCATCCAACCAGCTTTGATTCGATGAGTCACATCTTCATCGATATCACCATCCTTTTGGAGCATAGACCCCAAATATTGGAAGGTGTCTTTCTCAGGTACCACCTGTCTATCAAGCCTAACCTCTTCCTCCTCGTGCCTACTGGAACTGAAACTGCACCGCATGTACTCAGTTTTGGTTCTACTAAGCCTAAAACCTTTCGATTCTAGAGTCCGCCTCCACAGCTCTAACTTTCTATTAACCCCCGCCCGACTATCGTTAATTAGCACCACATCATCCGCAAAGAGCATACACCATGGGATATCTCCTTGTATATCCCCTATGACCTCATCCATCACCAAAGTAAAGAGATAAGGGCTCAAAGCTGACCTCTGGTGCAGTCCTATTTTAATTGGAAAGTCATCGGTGTCGCCATCACTTGTTCGAACACTTGTCACAACATTATCATACATATCCTTAATGAGGGTAATGTACTTTGTTGGGACTTTGTGTTTCTCCAAGGCCCACCACATGACATTTCGTGGTATCTTATCATACGCCTTCTCCAAATCAATGAACACCATATGAAGATCCTTCTTCTTCTCCCTATATCTCTCCATAAGTTGCCGTACCAGAAAAGATGGCTTCCATGGTAGACCTCCCAGGCATGAAACCAAATTGATTTTTGGTCACACTTGTCAATCTTCTTAACGGTGCTCAATGACTCTCTCCCATAGCTTCATTGCATGGCTCATCAACTTGATTCCACGGTAATTAGTGCAACTTTGAACATCCCCCTTGTTCTTGAAGATTGGCACCAATGTACTCCGCCTCCATTTCACACAAAAGTTTCATCACCTCTAGTACCCTTGCACTAGAAATAAGAAATTTGGCAAGTTGTAGATCACACTTTCGCCCTGTGTATCCTACAAGCACCACTTTCTTCAGATAAATTTTTTTTTGAATTTTTATACTATCTATTACTCAAGAATAAGGTTTGTGTCATTACAATCAAGGAGAAGCACATCCGCCACGCAGGGTGGAGCGCTACCCAGCAAAAGATTATCAGAACCAGCAAGAAGACCTAGTTTAGCTACAGCATCCGCCGCCTTGTTAGCAGTTCTGTTGATCTTCACACAGCAGCTTTGTTGAAAATGATCCAGAAGACCTCTAATATCCAGCACAGTGTCAGCGATTGCACACTTCATGCCATCAAACTTGTTCAGGGCATGCATCAGAGTCGCATTGTCGTTCTCAACACAGATTGGCCCAGCATAGAAAGGCAGAATGCATCTAAGGCTATTGAGCAGACCTAGAGCTTCGGCAGTGCCAGCGTCTGGGCAGTGAGGAATGTGTCCCCAAGCTGAAAGCATCACCTGTCCTCTGTCATTTCTGAGGATCGCTCCCCATGATCCCGAGCCAATGGCCTCATGGAAAGAAGCGTCGGTATTCAGTTTAGTCCACCCTGCAGGAGGAGTTTTCCAGCTCTCAGCCATTACAGATGGCTTGGCCTTCAACCTCACGGCGAGCTCTAGAGCTGGTTTCTTCCCTTTTGCATCGGTTGGTTCAGTGTACCTGCCAGCAAAATGAAAAACATCATGGTAGGATAGTAGGTAGTTAGCAGATTGTTCAACACCACACTTGCCGTCACCGAAAATGATGTTGTTTCTCAGGTGCCAAACTCTCCACCAGAAGAAAAGAAGTTTATCTCTCGTGGCGCCATCCACTTTCTTCAGATAATGGTCAAGGCATTGAGTCAGATGACATGTTTTATCGCCGTTCACCGTCTTCATGTGCCGCGGCATCACCATATGAGACTGAAAAGGAGCCATAAATTTTGTCACACGCAAGTTCTAACCATGAATGAAGAAAGAATCTCCGAATTATCAATGTGTCTCAAATGATCTGAGTACCATGATATGAAGAGCTTCCAAGCAGGGAAAACACTGGAGGAAATCAACTACAGGTTTCACCTGCGGATCGACCATCTCTAGTGCCAGCGTCTTCACTGTCTGGAACTCCACCGACGCCGGCAGTCTAACAGCACACATTGCGTGGAACAATGCCGAACCAAGCTGCAGTGACGGGATTCCGACCCCCAAGTACCCGAGCGTCCTCAGCCTCGGAGCATGAACAACATGTAACGACGGTCCCCAATTGATGTCATGCGCGAGCAGCCTCTCCAGGACGGGCGCATCCTCGACGATGAGGTCCTCCAGCTCGTGTACCTCCAACAGACGCCGCACCAGCGAGACCGACACCGTGAGGCTGCGCAGGCTCTGGGAGCACACACGGAGGCTCCGGCAGCCGAAGATGCGGTCTAGCGACAAGCTGACGAGCGCGGGGCAGGCAGCGAGCAGGCCGTGCAGCGTGAGGGAGGACACGTAGGCGTGACGGAGGGTGAGATTGGCGAGGTGGGGGAAGGAGACGGCGGAGGCAGTAGCATCCTCGGGGAGGCGTGGTGGCTCTAGGTTAATAGTGCCAGAAACAATTGCTTGTACGTCACACGTCAGTTGGGAACCCCAAGAGGAAGGTATGATGAGTGCAGCAGTAAGTTTTCCCTCAGTATGAAACCAAGGTTTAATCGGACCAGTAGGAAAACGAGGTTTGCTTCGAAGGTGTTGGTGGAGGAGTGTAGTGCGGCGCAACACCAGGGATTCCGGTGCCAACGTGGAACCTGCACAACACAATCAAATTACTTTGCCCCAACTTAACAGTGAGGTTGTCAATCTCACCGGCTTGCTGAAAACAAAGGGTTAAACGTATCGAATGGAAAATGATGTTTGTTTGCATAAAACAGTAGAGAACAATGATTGCAGTAGATTGTATTTCAGATGTAAAAGAATGGACCGGGGTCCACAGTTCACTAGTGGTGTCTCTCCAATAAGATAACTAACATGCTGGGTAAACAAATTACAGCTGGGCAATTGACAATTGATAAGTGCATATAACATGCATGTGTGAGCTGTGGTGTCTACTATGAGATTCATTTGGGCATTACGACAAAGTACATAGACCGCTATCCAGCATGCATCTATGCCTAAATAGTCCACTTTCCGGTTAACATCCGTACCCCTTCCAGTATTAAGTTGCAAGCAACAGACAATTGCATTAAGTAATGTGCGTAATGTAAACAATACATTCATCCTTGAATAAAGCATTGCTGTTTTACCCCTAGTGGCAACAACACATCTACAACCTTAGAACTTGCTGTCACTATCCCAGGTTAAATAGAGGTTGAACCCAACTATCATGCATAAATACCCCCTCTTGGAGTTACAAGTATTCACGTGGCCAAGGCTTCAACAAGTAACGGAGAGCATGCAAGATCACAAATGACATAGACATGATAATATAATATTCAGCTCCACATAGGTATCAATATAAGTCAGATCCCAGCAAACACAACATGTAGCATTACAATAAGATGATCTTGATCATGATAGGCAGCTCACAAGATCTAAACATGATGGCACAAGTGGAGAAGACAACCATCTAGCTACTGCTATGGACCCATAGTCCAAGGATGAACTACTCACGCATCACTCCGGAGGCGGGCATGGCGATGTAGAGCCCTCCGGTGATGATTCCCCTCTCCGGCAGGGTGCCGGGAAGAGCTTCAGAACCCCCCGAGTTAGGGTTGACGACGGCGGCGGCAGCGAATATGTTCTGGATGAAAGGCTCGGTGTTTTAGGGTTTTCGCGTCTCGGGGAATAAATAGGCGAAGGGGCGATGTCGGCGGACCCCCGAGGGGCCCAAACCACCAGGCGCGGCTGGGGCCCGCGCCAGGTGGTTTGGCCACCTCGTGGCTCTCTTCGTCTCTCCTTCGGACTCCGTGTACGTGCTGGAAAAATAGGGACTGGCCTTTTGTTTCGTGCAATTCCGAGAATATTTCCAGAAGTAACTTTCTGAAACCAAAAACAGCAGAAAACAGGGAACTGGCACTGTGGCATCTTGTTAATAGGTTAGTCCCAGAAAATGCATAAAAGTGATACGAAGTGTATATAAAACATGTAGCAAATGGTATAATATAAGCATGGAACAGCAGAAATTATGGATACGTTGGAGACGTATCAAGCATCCCCAAGCTTAGTTCTACTCGTCCTCGAGTAGGTAAAACGATAACAACAAATAATTTCTGAGGAGACATGCTTTCACACAATCTTGATCAATATATTGCAAGGCTCATGTCATGAATGAAGTGACTCAAAGCAATGATCTATAGTTTGCTAACAAATAGATAAAGAGTAAACAATGAATCATATAAGCAAAAACTTTTCATGAATAGTACTTTCAAGACAAGCATCAAAAAGTTTTGCATAAGAGGTAACTCATAAAGCAATAGATTCAAAGTAAAAGGCATTGAAGCAACACAAAGGATGATTAAGTTTCAGCATTTGCTTTCAACTTGTAACATGTATATCTCATGGATAGTTGTCAACATAAAGCAATATAACAAGTGCAATAAGTAAATATGTAAGAATCAATGCACACAAAGTTGACACAAGTGTTTGCTTCTAAGATAGAAAGGAGTAGGTAAACTGACTCAACATAAAGTAAAAGATAGGCCCTTCGCAGAGGGAAGCAGGGATTAAATCATGTGCTAGAGCTTTTTAAGTTTTCGAAAGCATATAGAGAGCACAAAATAAGTATTTGAGAGGTGTTTGTTGTTGTCAACGAATGGTAGTGGGCACTCTAACCCCCTTGTCAACCAGACTTTCAAAGAGCGGCTCCCATGAAGGACGTTATTCTACCAGCAAGGTAGATCATCCCTCTTCTCTTTTGTTTACACATGTATTTTAGTTTCTTTATAGATGACACTCCTCCCAACCTTTTGCTTACACAAGCCATGGCTAACCGAATCCTCGGGTGCCTTCCAACATTCACATACCATGGAGGAGTGTCTATTGCAAAATTAAGTTGCTTACTGATAAATCAGGGCAAAACATGTGAAGAGAATTATTAATGAAAGTTGTAATTAATTGGGGCTGGGCACCCCGTTGCCAGCTCTTTTTGCAAATTATTGGATAAGCGGATGTATATGCCACTAGTCCAGGTGAAAGTCTGTCAGAAGTAAATGACAAGATTGAAAGATAAAACACCACATACTTCCTCATGAGCTATAAAACATTGACACAAATAAGGAGTAATAAAGTTTTGAATAGTTTAAAGGTAGCACATGAAATATTTACTTGGAATGGCAGGAAATACCACATAGTAGGTAGGTATGGTGGACACAAATGGCATGGGTTTTGGCTCAAGTTTTGGATGCACGAGAAGCATTCCCTCTCAGTACAGAGTTTAGGCTAGCAAGGTTGTTTGAAGCAAACACAAGTATAAACCGGTACAGCAAGAATCACATAAAAACATATTGCAAGTATTATAAGACTCTACACTGTCTTCCTTGTTGCTCAAACATTTTACCAGAAAATATCTAGACCTTAGAGAGAACAAATATGCATCCCAAGTCTCAACAAGCTCTACGGTAGTTCTCCACTACTAGGCTTTAACTACATGATGCAAGAGCTTAAACATGATCTACTTGAGAGCTCAAAACAATTGCAAAGCATCAAATCAAAACAAGACAATGATCTACAAGAATGCATATGTCTTTTCCAATACCAACTACTACATGTAGCATTTTCTTTCTTCCAAACAAACACCAATAATTTATTTAAACATAAACTCTCCAAATGATAATATAATGCAGCAAGAGAGTATTTATAAACAAGTGCTAACAGCTCGAAGAGATGCATGAAAAACAGGAGCTAAAAGCACTGCAGTAGCTAGTTAAGAATACTCAACAAATATAAGTGAAGAACATGAGTATTCACATGAAAAAGCGGAGCGTGTCTCTCTCCCACACAAGGATTGCTAGGATCCGAATTTATTCAAACAAAAACAAAAATAAAAACACACAGACGCTCCAAGTAAAGCGCATAAGATGTGAAAGAATTAAAATATAGTTTCACTAGAGATGACCTGATAAGTTTGTTGATGAAGAAGGGGATGCCTTGGGCATCCCCAAGCTTAGACGCTTGAGTCTCTCTGAATATGGTTGGGATGAACCACGGGGGCATCCCCAAGCTTAGGCTTTTCACTCTTCTTGATCACATAATATCACCCTTCTCGCTTGATCCTTGAAAACTTCCTTCACACCAAACTCAAGACAGTTCTCATTAGAGGGTTAGTGCATAATCAAAAATTCTCATATTCTGTAATGATACAATCAATCCCAAAGCTTCTGGACATTAGCTACAGCCACCAATGCTTTGTGGAGCAAAGAAATCCACACAAACACAGTAAAAGAGCGAATGCAAAACAAAAGGCAGAATCTGTCAAAAACAGAACAGTCTGGAATGACGAATTTTTTCGAGGCACTTAAGTTGCTCAGATGGATCTGGCCTAAAATAATGAAAGTTGCGTACATATCTCAGGAATATGCGTGATTTTTCTCAGAATTTTTTGAATTTTCTACAGGGAGATAAGCTCAAATCCGTGACAGCTAAAAATCTGTCACTGCGCAGAAATCCAAATCTTGCATCAACTTTCAATATAGAACTTTACTTGGCACAACATTGCGATAAAATAAAGATACAAAGGAGTTGCTACAGAAGTAACAAAACTCCTTGACACATGGGTTATCTCCCACAAGTGCTTTTCTTTAATGCCTTTCAGCTAGGCTTTAGGATTTTAATGATGCTCGCATAAGAATAAGAGTTGAAAAACAAAGAGAGCATCAAGAGGCAAATATCAAAATCATCTGAGTCTAACCCACTTCCTATGCAGAGGAATATTGTAGTAAAACAAATCATTGAAGCATAAAGCAGCTAGCATAGGAAGATGCAACAAATCCAACTTTAAAACTTCCAACACAAAGAGAGGTATTTTAGTGACATGAAAACTTTTAAAACCATCTTTCCCTCTCTCATAATAATTTTCAATAGCATCATAAACAAACTCAACAACATAACTATCACATAAAGCATGCTTTTTATGATCTACAAACACATAACTTTTATCAAGCAAGATAGTGGGATCAAAAATTTCAAACCCACTTTTAGACATATTGAAACAAGTTGATTGATCACTCTCAATAGTAGAATTAATAATATTATCAAGCAACATAGGACCATCATCTAGAGCTTTATCATAAACATTTTCTAAGCAAACACTCTCATTACCATGCATTTCGAAATTAGGAATAAAAAGTGGATTATCATAAGACTTATCAAAATAGCATGGATTTTCATAAACAACATTGGGGGAAATATTTGGTACTTCTGTTATTTTTGCTTTCTCTTGAGTCAAGGAGCTTGTTACTTCAAATTTATCAAAAGGAGATATTTCAATAGAATCATGACATTCAACAATATAGCATTTTTCCTCCTTAGGTAGGCATGGAGGGCAATTAAATAGTGTAAGAGTTGAAGAGTTACTGTCATTAGAAGGTAGATCCTCCTTTTGTTCTTCACTCTCCTCCTCTTTTTCATCCAATGAGATCACAGTTTCAGCAATTTCCTCTTCCTCAGGTTCCTGCAAGGCACAAGTTTCATCTTTTTGAGGAAACATCCTCTCAAGATGTTCAGTAATGTAAGAATTATTATCCTTGTAGGTATCACAACAATATTTAAGTATGGCAATACATTCAGATTTATAAGGGGCATCAGTTTTATGTTCAAGATAAGAACTAATTTCAAGGGCACCCTTAAAAACAATAAACTCTTCAATTTGTTCAAGATTACCAAAATCATAGTTTCCTTTAGCATAGGCAGCCAAGGTTTCATTATCAGTATACTCACATTGGAAAGGGAGATGTTTGTGCCTTCTATAGCAAAGAGATTCATTAAAGCAGTAGGATTCATCATATGTAGAACACAAGTTCTTAGCAAAACCATTCAATCTTCTTATTTGTTCCCATAGATGTTTTCCTTTTGGAGAGAAGCGGTAATTCTTATAACGAGACCCAGTTTCATAGAGATAAGACATTGAAAACAACTAGTCATAATAGTAATTCGAAATAAAAAGGAACTAATTTTTTTGTGTTTTTGATAAAGAGAGCAAACAAGACTAAATAAAAATAAACTAAGCAAGACAAATAACAAAGTAAAGAGATTGGGTGTGAGAGACTCCCCTTGCAGAAGCAATTCGTTTTCCCCGGCAACGGCGCCAGAAAACGTTGTTGGTGGCTCTAGGTTAATAGTGCCAGAAACAATGCTTGTACGTCACACGTCAGTTGGGAACCCCAAGAGGAAGGTATGATGAGTGCAGCAGTAAGTTTTCCCTCAGTATGAAACCAAGGTTTAATCGGACCAGTAGGAAAACGAGGTTTGCTTCGAAGGTGTTGGTGGAGGAGTGTAGTGCGGCGCAACACCAGGGATTCCGGTGCCAACGTGGAACCTGCACAACACAATCAAACTACTTTGCCCCAACTTAACAGTGAGGTTGTCAATCTCACCGGCTTGCTGAAAACAAAGGGTTAAACGTATCGAATGGAAATGATGTTTGTTTGCATAAAACAGTAGAGAACAATGATTGCAGTAGATTGTATTTCAGATGTAAAAGAATGGACCGGGGTCCACAGTTCACTAGTGGTGTCTCTCCAATAAGATAACTAACATGCTGGGTAAACAAATTACAGCTGGGCAATTGACAATTGATAAGTGCATATAACATGCATGTGTGAGCTGTGGTGTCTACTATGAGATTCATTTGGGCATTACGACAAAGTACATAGACCGCTATCCAGCATGCATCTATGCCTAAATAGTCCACTTTCCGGTTAACATCCGTACCCCTTCCAGTATTAAGTTGCAAGCAACAGACAATTGCATTAAGTAATGTGCGTAATGTAAACAATACATTCATCCTTGAATAAAGCATTGCTGTTTTACCCCTAGTGGCAACAACACATCTACAACCTTAGAACTTGCTGTCACTATCCCAGGTTAAATAGAGGTTGAACCCAACTATCATGCATAAATACCCCCTCTTGGAGTTACAAGTATTCACGTGGCCAAGGCTTCAACAAGTAACGGAGAGCATGCAAGATCACAAATGACATAGACATGATAATATAATATTCAGCTCCACATAGGTATCAATATAAGTCAGATCCCAGCAAACACAACATGTAGCATTACAATAAGATGATCTTGATCATGATAGGCAGCTCACAAGATCTAAACATGATGGCACAAGTGGAGAAGACAACCATCTAGCTACTGCTATGGACCCATAGTCCAAGGATGAACTACTCACGCATCACTCCGGAGGCGGGCATGGCGATGTAGAGCCCTCCGGTGATGATTCCCCTCTCCGGCAGGGTGCCGGGAAGAGCTTCAGAACCCCCCGAGTTAGGGTTGACGACGGCGGCGGCAGCGAATATGTTCTGGATGAAAGGCTCGGTGTTTTAGGGTTTTCGCGTCTCGGGGAATAAATAGGCGAAGGGGCGATGTCGGCGGACCCCCGAGGGGCCCAAACCACACAGGCGCGGCGGGGTGGGCCCGCGCCTAGGTGGTTTGGCCACCTCGTGGCTCTCTTCGTCTCTCCTTCGGACTCCGTGTACGTGCTGGAAAAATAGGGACCTGGCCTTTTGTTTCGTGCAATTCCGAGAATATTTCCAGAAGTAACTTTCTGAAACCAAAAACAGCAGAAAACAGGGAACTGGCACTGTGGCATCTTGTTAATAGGTTAGTCCCAGAAAATGCATAAAAGTGATACGAAGTGTATATAAAACATGTAGCAAATGGTATAATATAAGCATGGAACAGCAGAAATTATGGATACGTTGGAGACGTATCAAGGCGGCAATTGGTGAGGTCGGCGGCGGTGAGGGAGTGGCAAGCGTGGAAGGACGGCGGGAGGCGCAGGGGCTCGGAGGGCGGCGCTTGGACGAGTTCTTGGAGGCCTTTGAGCGCGAGGGTTTGGAGCCAGTAGTCAAGATCGGTGGTGGAAGGGCGGATAAGGAGGAGATGGAAGCGGACGGCGTTGCACCGGTGGGAGGCGAGGATCTGGGAGATGGCATCCGGGGAAGGGGGGCGGAGGTGTGAGTCGACGAGGTGGAGCGGGGCAGAAGCCCAGAGGCGGCGCCAGCGGGAGGATAGTGCTGCGGTGCGCGCGCGGCGTCGATTGGGAGGAGGGATAGGATGCTCGCGAGGAGGCAGTCCGGCAGGGAGCTGATCAGGTCGAGATCCTCGCCGGCGGCGGCAGGGATTAGGCTCGTTGCTGTGCGTCATTTTCTTAGTGAAGTACTGAACTAGGTGTGTTTGGTTCTTGCCCAAGATTACCTACCAAAAAATTTGGCAGCTATAAAATTTTAGTTGAGCCTTCCCTTGCGCACAAGTTGGCCAACATTGGATAAAAAAGTGAATAGAGAGTTGGTAGTGGAACATTGGCAATTATCACAACAATCAATGACAATATCAAGTAATATAGTCGTTAAAACTATAATATTCAGGAAAAAATGTTTACAATGATAAGAATACATGTCACGACTTCTTATGACCGAGTTAAACGAGCTAAATGAGTAGCTCGGAACTCGGCTCATTTATCGTCTAAAATGAAAGCCGAGTCGAGTTCTAATCTACTCGTTTAACTCGCGAGTTTCGAGTTTTAGTTCTAACCCTAATGAAGGATGGCAATCTTGGGAGGCAGAGAGGAGGTGGAAAAGTGAAACCTAAAATTGGAAAACGGGAAAAGGCATTAGTATAGCGTGAGGACCGCATTTCGCCTGACAAGAGTATGTGCTTGGATAAATAATAAAACCACAAAAAATGTTTTTTTATTATACTCCCCAATTCCAAATTATAAGATCTTTCAAATATAACCACACTGAAATTAGTGAAGGGACACAATGGATGATTCAGACAAAGTTAAATATATTATAATTCGGAACGGATGGGGTACATGTTTGTCAAAAATTTATCTTTTTCTAAAAACTATCTGTAAATATATGACATGAATATGTGAAAGACCGAAAAAAATGTTGTAGCCTTTTTTGCGAACCAGGGGCTTGTATTTTGTTCTATATAAGTGACTAGCACGCCTTCTTGCGTCGGTTAACCTCTAGTTGTAGCCCATCTTGCAACGTCAAATTTCAGAATCTTTTCTTTGACTTAAACCGGAATGCAATAATAGGAGCACCTACACTCAAAATACATACTTAACTTAGGAAAATAAATTAGACCGATGTTACATAAATGATACTGGATGGTGACGAAAGGGAGAGATAAGGGAAGACGTAATCAAGGTCTTCTTTCTTTTTTTGTAGAAATTTCTATTGTTGTCGCAGTGTATGAATACTTTGTGTATGAGCTGGTAAAATTAGTGATCATTGAGATTTGATACTGGTTGATTCGTGTTCCTGACATATATATATATCGAAAATTGCCTCCTCCCTACGACGATAGCTGCGCATGCAGAATCCACCACTCGTCCCCTTGTGCCGAGATAGGTGCTAAGCATGCATGCGACTTAGCTTATACATTAGGAAGGAGTTGGTCTCGTGATGAGCAGAGATGCATGCCGTTTATTCTCACAGACGTTAGAGGGGAATCATGTTAAGCGAGATGGGAATCGTGTGCACATTTCGCGCGCACTCAGCCACAAACCTTCCGCACTCAGCCACAAAACTACAGAGGCTGGCCATTGAATTGGACCCCCTTGTATTTGGAGCATAGCGGGATAGAATCTGTAAAGATGCTGAGCACAACACGGATATCGAGGCTACTATATATGAAGCGAACATGAAGTATAGATCATGGTGTGCGAACTACGTACGTGATTCCCATATGCATGTGCATGCTGTTTTGTGTTTAGCATGTAGATTAAGATATCCCATACTCATGCATGCGTAGCAAAGCAGTTCATGATCAGCGATACATAAAGCAGTTCATGATCAGCATGCAAATTTAATCATGCTGGTCCACTACACATGCATGTGTCTCGGAGCAAGAGAATCATGAAGATGAGAGAGGAGACATGCATAAAAGGGAGTTCAAATCTCATTTCATGAATCAATCATTATATATGGACAAAAGTGCCGCATGGAGACAAAGCAAAGTGCATGCAATTAGCTTCTCTCTAATTTTTTTTGATAAAGTGCTTCTCTCTAATTACACCCAATCATTTTTTACTACAAAGTACATATCTAATTAACACCTGAGTCACCTTAAATATGTATAATATGCATCCTCATATTCGTCCTAATGATCCCGCCAAGACTGTAAAAGTTTCAGTATGAAACTAGATATATAAGTTTCCCGCGAGAGTTAATTTCACGGCAATCACGTACACATCACGAACCTAAAAAGGATTCAAATGAGTATAAAAATGGATGTGTAAACAAAAACGAGACTGCTCCACTAGAGATGGCGGGGCCTAAGGCAAAATGCCAAACACTTTCACGACGTTACTACAATGGACGGAACATGAAGATGATAATTATGTAAGACTACCCATAGTGGGAGTAACATAGGTAGTAACATAAGTGCCACGTAAGCACAAATGATGATGTGACATGCAATTAAAAAAGAGAGAGATGGTGGTGATATCATAGGTAGATACCGTAACATAACGGATTTCGAGGCAAGATGAGTCTATAAGCTAATAAATGCATGATTATATGATACCACACATATGTTACTACTCACTATAGAGGTAGTAACATAGACTAGTATCATATGCATGATACTAGTGTATGATACTCCCCACTATGAGTAGTCTAATCTCCAGCATCTCAAACTAATCATGCCACATAGGTACGAATCTCCAGTGCATATTGTGTGGTAGATGAGGGAGCGACAGCTACCCCCAGTGAGCTATTCTACAACCGGTTGTAGAATAAGGATCTACAACCGAAGTTGTACTGTCCTTGTGTTCTACATGTACTGCTCGTATGATCGAAAAGTACAAGTTCCGTATTTTTGACGTAGTTTTCTAACCGTTTGTCCAAATTTAGCAAATAATATACCGTTGAAAAGCTAATGAAATTCCGCAACTTTCTTATCTCACAACACTTTTCCAAATTCGTTACGGTTTGAAACTAATTTTGAAAGTATTCAAATCTAAAAATATAACAGCGAACGTATTTTTCAAATATTTTCTCAAACCGCTTATCGGAATGATGCAAACGATATGCCGTTGGAAAGCTGTTGAAATTCCGCAACTTTTATATATTACGGTTTTTCCAAATTCGTCACCGATTAAAAGTGATTTAAAAAATACACAAATCTGTAGTTAACATATACGGGCGGACCGAATTTTTACCGCTGTTTCCCAACCATTTATCGGAATGATTCAAATGATATGGCGTTGGAAAGATACCGACGATACCCAACTTTTTCATGTTGGTCGATTTTGCAAATTATTTACCATTTAAAAGTAATTTTAATAGTTCTAACATCACAATAACATATATGGGCGGACCAAATTTTGACCGTCGTTTCTCAACCACTTATCGGAATGATTCAAGTGATATGGCGTTGGAAAGATAACGATGATACGCAACTTTTTGTGTTGGTCGATTTTGCAAATTGTTTACCGTTTAAAACTAATTTTAATAGTTCTAACATCACAATATCGGTGTTTCACAGGAGTGCCGAGATCAAATTGACGAGTTTAGCACTTTAATTCGTTATGAGATGCAATACTTATTATAATTAGACTCATATTACACCATATGAAGCCTATGCTACTGACATTTCAGGCATACAAAGCACAAATCGACGAGATTATTGTGAAATATTTCCGCCCCGAAGAAACAGAGTACCTGAACTTCTCTCAAACCCATACCTAAACTTCTCGTTTGATCCGTCTGTACTGCCGACGTAGTTTTCGTGATTAGTGTTTACTAAATCAGCGATAACTTTCTCATACGATGTCCGTTTCAGGTGTATGACCACTCGAAATGCTCAGACTGAAAAGACGCTTGTATTAAATTACCGGTAAAACCGGTAACGAAAATCTCGAAAATCGATTTCTAAGTGTTTTTTTTGCTATCAAAGTTCGGTCAAACCATTTTTACCCGTTTGATAAATTATTTAGCAACCCATCTGACCTCGGAATTGAGTGATTCTGGTTGCGTTGTAAAGATAAAGTCAGGGAGTATCTACTAATAAATGAAAATAAAAATAAAATATATTTGTAGCAAAGTAGCGACTATTATTCACTAAACTTGTTCATACCACACTTGTACTTCCCGAAAGTGAGTTTTGTACTTCCCGGATTGTTTATGTGTACTTCTCGGCTGGATACTTACTGTTTTATTAAACTTCCCGGTAGGATGTGAAATTCACAAACAAAATATCTGCACTTTTTTGGAAACATACTTGAACTTCTTAGATGATGCATATGTACTGCCAACGGGGTACTATTCACTAAAACTTGTTCATACTAAAAATATGTGTAGCAAAATATATAGCGACTATTATTCACTAGAATTTGTTCTTACCAGACTTGTACTTCTCAAAAGTGAGTTTTGTACTTCCCAGATCATTTATGTGTACTTCTAGGCGGGATATTTACGGTTTCGTTGAACTCCCGTTGGTATGTGAAATTCACTAACAAAATACCTGGACTTCCCTAAAAAACATACTTGAACTTCTCGGTTGATGCGTGTGTACTGTCGACGGGGTATTTTCACGATTAGTGTTCAGTAAATCAGCGACAACTTTCTCATATAGTGTCCATTTTAGGTGTATGATCACTCGAAATGTTCAGCCGGAGAATACACATCTATTAAATTAACCGGTAAAACCGGTAACGAAAATCTCAAAAAACGATTTCTAAGTCGGTTTTTTTTTTGCGGTCAAACTTCGGTCAAACCTTGTTCGTCCCACACTTGTACTTCTCGAAAGTGAGTTCTGTACTTCCCGGATTATTTATGTGGACTTCTAGGCTTTATATTTACCGTTTCGTTAAACTTTTTTCGGTGGATGTGAAATTTACAAACAAAATACTTGTACTTTCTTAGAAACATACCTGAACTGCTTTGTTGATCCGGTTGTACTGCCAACTGTTGCAACCCTGTACTGCCTTGTTTTGTGTCGTCGTTTGTTTTTCTAGAACAATATAATGGGCTCGACTAAGTCGTCGTCGACGCGAAGGTAATAACAAGAAGTTCGATTTATTATTATTTTTAATATAATATTATGTCCTGTACATGTACTTCATGTGCTTAAAATTTGTACTGTCTACGTTGGCAATACTGTACTGCCCTTTGTTTTGTGAGTCTAACTTGTGATTATTTTTTTGACTCCTGTTGGTTTTGTGCATCGCCCATATGTGAACGTAACTAATTCACATGTTTTTTTTTCACCAATTAATGGGAGAAATGTCTAACCCCGCGTTAGCGATGGCGTTAGGGTTTGGAGGCTTCGTCGCCGTCAATGCGGTACCGAGGCTGAGTCCGCCCGTACGCCGCGGAAGCGGCGACGGGCGACGAAGCCGAGCCGTTGGATCAACAAAATCCTGTAATGTGTATTCATTGTGACTTATGGTTGGGGGTGGGGGTGTAGTAATCCCAACTTATATATTTTACATAGGAGAGATTTAAATCTAATTATTTGTAGAATTGGGTTTATCGAGACTGAGACGTCGTCGACGCGTCGACGACGACTCAGCCGAGCCCGTTATATGTTGTAGCACGAGCTCCATAACTAAAAAAGTGTGCACTGCCCCATGTTAATTTGTGTACCCGAAGGTATGAACTACCCGTTGTTACCAAAGTGGACATCCAGTAAAATTTATTTTTACTCAATATCAAATATACTGCCCTTGTCCAACGTGTGTACTGCCCTGCCGAACCCGTGTACTTGAGTCCGCCCGTGTGCCGCGGAAGCGGCGACGGGCGACGAAGCCAAGCCGTTGGATCAACAAAATCCTGTAATGTGTATTCATTGTGACTTATGGTTGAGGGTGGGGGTGTAGTAATCCCAACTTATATATCTTTACATATGAGAGATTTAAATCTAATTAACTGGGTTTATCGAGGCTGAGACGTCGTTATCATCGTTATTAGTATTAGTTTCGATGAGTGTGTTACCTCGATGTTTTTATTAGAATGACAGATAATTTCATTACTTAACAATCAACAAATAAATGCACTTCACTTATGGTTGTACTGCTCAAAGAATATGAGTGTACTGCTTTAAAATGTAACTCGATTCTCAAACACAAATCAATAAAAATGCAACTCGTCTACGCGGCAGTGATGGAGCTACGTCCTTGCTCAGATGCCATTGAGCAGGCACGAGCCTGGGTGAGTTGCGCCGGCGGCGTCGTCTGTCTACCGTCCGAAGGAGGTCGAGCGCCGGCAATAGCTATTACTTAACGGAACTCATGTTGAAATATTATCATGGGTATTACCTAGGGAATATTATTTTTAAGGGTTTATTTTCACTAACGTGAAAAAAGTGTACCTGATAGGTGCATCTGCACTTCTTCTATGTAAATATTTCTAGTGCACTTGTCCGAATGATTTTCTGGAAATAATTTTCTTATATTTCCTACATATGTGCGATCTGTGTTTTTACAAGAACTGAATATGTGTACATCACGGATTCAGTGTACAAGATGTTGCACAGTTTGAGTTCTTGTAGGCATATACACAAACAAGTTGAAAGCATTTCAACGATGCTACAGTTGTACTTCCTCTTGTTTATTATTTAATTATTCAGAACCGAGAGACTGTGCTTTTGTGTGAGCATTTCAACAAACAGGTACATGGCCTGGCATTGTATCTCCAGTAAATGAACTAGTTTCTACTCATGTTCGGTCGACAGAAACAGAGATGGATCGAGAAAATTGTCACACAATGAAGTCCAGTAACTGCTCGTGGAATAAATCTCAAGCAGCCTCGAGCCATATACACCCGGCACGCTCAGTATATCCCAAATCGATTCTGAATTCTCAAATCGAGCACGAACTGCTGCTACACACGGAGGAAGAGGAAGCATCTTGGGTCGTTGTCAGGCTAACTCGCTTTCTGAATCAGTCGTCAGAAATATGTACTGCCGCGCGCCGGACGAAGGAGCGCCGTGTTCTTCTCTTCCTCCACGCGCGGCCATGGCCGTTAGCTCCAATTGCAGCGCCCCTTTTAGGAGAAGGTCGACAGGAAGGAGGCCAAATTAGACCAGGGACAAGGCCTGTGCTTGTGGAGGTAGCCATGCCGTAGCGTCCTGGCCGACGGCATGGAAACGACGGCAGATGAAGCGACAGCGCTCTTTGCGAGCCACGACGTGAGGTCACGCCTGCAGAAGGTGGAGGGCGGCGGATGCTTGCAAGGACGGTCGGGTCCCTGGCGGCGAGCACGGGAAACGAGGGTGCCTGCGCGCACGGCGGTGGTGGGGATCGAGCAGAGCTCCTGCTGAGGAGCGCGCAGGAGGTCGGGGGTGGGCTAGCAGTGGAGCGGGAGGTCGGGGTTGGAGTTGCGCGGCGACGCAGGAGGTCGGGTGGACTGGCGCGGCGGCGTATGGGGTCGGAGGTGCGCGGCGGCGCAGGATGTCGGGGTTGGAGGGGCGCGGCGCCGCAGGAGGTCGGAAATGGGTGGCTCACGGCGGCGCCGGAGGTGGGGATGGGCGAGAATAGGTCGCCGGCGAACACACGGCCGTCGCTCGAGCGCTCGCGCCGGAGAAGAAGAAGGTGAGGAGGATTTGGAGAATTCTGCAACGCGCATCGCGCCCTTATAGGAGCCGCCGGTTGTAGATTGCTATTCTACAACCGGTTGTATAATATACCTGCCCTATATATATATATATATATACAACGCGGATTTTCTACCCGGGCGGCTAGCTATGCATACCCTATTAGCCGTTGGATATGGAGAGTATCCAATCTCTATGCTTTGGACCGTAGCCGATAGTGCTTGCTAGCCATAACGCCGTGCATGCCAACCGTTACATGCATACGTGCTGGTCAGACAGCTAGCTCCGTTGGTTCCCTGTTTTGTCAGTGATATGGTGCCGTGATGGAGTTGTTTTTCGTTTGAGCGGCTATGTTCATTTGATAAATTCACATTGAACAATCAGTTTCTCACATTATTATAGGTCAGATTTAGCATGCATCCAAATTTAAAGGTCTACAGATAACAGGGTCTGGGTCCGGGTTACTGTTGGGCCGGTTGAAAATTTATGTATTCACCATGTATATGTATTCACCAGATTTAGCATACATCCAAATTTAAATTCACATTCAGCGGTACATAAGGTTACTGTTGGGCCGGGTCCGGCGCTATGGTCTTGGCATACGAAATGGCTCTGTTGATTCTTTTGGTTTGTCCGTGACATGATAAACTTGGTGAAACATATTTTATTACGTCGATTGCTCGGTTTTCCAACGTTTTGCCTATACCAAAACGTCAGGGTGCTTTCCTTTTGCTTAAGTTAAGATTTGATGCACATGGGCACCAATTAATGATCTAGCCTTTTAAAAAAATTCGAATATAATACTTGAGTTTCCAAAAATTTCCAATTTTTTGAACATGAATACATATACATGGTATGTATATTTGTACAAAGTTCCGGTTAAAAATACATATTGTGTCAGGCTGCAGAAAAATAAGAAATTTGTGGCTGTATGTTGTATAGTAAAAATCCGCTAATTTGTCCCGAATTTTGTCTTTTTTGTATAGACTAAAGTACAATATTTTTTAAATGAAATTTAGTGCGTATCTAGAACATATGTATACGTACCTGCGTACTTTTTCTATGATTTTTCAAAACAGAAAGTGGGATTTTCGATTTTTTTTAAAAGCGAGATCACTGGTGCCCAGGTGAAAAAACAACTTTCCGCATACCTTCGTCGTCTGTGTCCAACAAATTAACCAAGGTTTTTTAGTGTGGAGACAGCTTCTGTACAATTTTTTGAATGAGGCCGTGGAGAAAACAAAGACAATCCATTAGCCCCTAACAAAGAACCTGCTAGGAAGCCATTGTGTTCGGTCCAGATTTGGTATTCTTACAACCGAGCTAGTAATGCAACCATCAAGCACCATTACCGTCAAAATCACATGACTACCCAAGGTTGCAGGTTTTAGTACTTGTAGTATAACTCTTTTTTTTAAACTACTTGTAGTATAACTCTAAAACTGAACCAAAATAGGAGGGCCTTTCTGTTCAGTAGTAGTAACTCGGTGATCAAGTTCCAGTACCTTTATATACATCCAATTCCTAGATGGATTAACATTGACAGAGCAAGATAGTATTCGACTGAGGAAGATCCAGCACTGCGAAAAAGAACACCTTAACCAAAGGACACCTTAACCGTGTTCAGAAAGTGAAGAGCAATCAATTGTTAAGTAAGAAGTCCAAAAATACTACAGAGAAAGAACTATTGTCACAGCACAACGCTGTGCAAAATCCCAGCAAGAAAACTGGATAGCGCAGTACGATTTCTAATTAGTAACGAACGCATGAAAGTTGGAAGAGAAAATTGATGTGCCTCAGATGCATGGAATATGACGATGACAGATGAACACCAATTGGATCTGGATCGCTAGGAACACATCGAGAACACAAAATCATCACGGGTCTTAGATTCCTCCAGATACATGAACAAACCACCCCCAACACGAGTAAAATGGAAGCAAATCGAGATGGGTAAAAGAAACCAAATCGAGATCTAAGAAGAAAGGCCAAAACCGATCTGAGAAGATTTTGAGTAGAACAATCATTGACGCATGTCGCCGGGCACCCGCTGGACTCAGCCTCCATCCTCGCGTGTACTGGCTGCCGGAGTCGACTTGGACGGAGGTCGCCGGAGGATGAAGGTCGCCGGACGCGCCTCCTCCCTGCCGCCCTTCTCGCCGCCGGGGCGGCGTCCTTCCCCGCGGCAGGTCGCCGGACGCGGCTTCTCCCAGCCGCCCTTCTCGCCGCCGGCGAGGCATCTGCCACCGTGCTCGGGACGCCGTGGAGGTGGAGGTGTAAGAAAAGGCGGCTCGGGGATGGGGAAAATGGTGGAGGAGAGCCGGTGGGGTGTGGCGTGTGGGGGAAAGTGATTAGGGCATCTCCAGCCGGCCCCCCCAGCGCCCCCCAGGCGGCTTTTTTAGCGCCGGCGGAAGCAAAACCTTTCCAGTCGCGCCCCCAGGAGGCCGATTTCCGCCGTTTCGCGCCGTTTCAAGCGCCGGCGTTCCCAGGCCAAACCCAACTGGCCGGGTTCGGCCTGGGGGGGGGGGGGGGGCAAAAGGCGACGTGGGCCAGCCTTGTCGGCGAGATGAGGCGTTTTCCCCTCCCTTTTCCCCTTTGCGCGCCAACTCTCCTGCCATATCCCCTCCCATCCCGCAGCTCCCGCCATTTTCCCCCATTCCCCCAAGATTTCGCCGCCATGCCGCCCAAGAAGTTCACCGGTCCACGCACCTCCGCCGCCGCCGTCGCCGCGTCCTCCTCCACCTCTGTCGCCATGAAGAAGAGGAAGCCCAGGCAGCCGAGGACGAAGCCGGACGGCATGACCACCGCCGAGTGGATCTCGGAATTGGCGCGTTGCAAGGTCGAGACAGCTAGCCGCCGGAAAAGGGAACAGGCGCAGCGCGCCAGGGAGCTGGCCGAAGGTGGCGGCGATTCCGGCGCCCAAGAAGACGAGGAAGAAGGTGTAGAAGGAGAAGAGGAGGAGGAGGTGAGGGAGGTGGATGCGCCGATTCCACCGCCCAAGGTGAGGATCGGCCTCCCACCTCACCCTCAGTTCGCCGGATGGGCCAGCCAGTCCAGCGTGGCCTCGCCGACAGGGTTCTCGCCGTCGGGCTACTCGCCGTCCCCGTCGCCTCGCTGGAGCGTGTCCCCCCACTACGTCCCCGTGTACGCCGACAGCGACCCACTCGGCGGATTCAACCCCAATGTCGCCTTTCCGCACGGTGCGCCTCAACCTCCGCCGCCCCCTCCTCCCCCGTATGCGGGATCGCCTGGATACTCGAGCTCGCCGTCGCTCCGCCGCAACCTCAACCCCATCCTGTTCGGCGGAATGCAAGGGGACACCTTCATGGGCGACCTCATCACCGTCGGCTCCAATGCTGCGGCCGCAGCCCCTGGGTTCTTGTCGCAGGCCGTAGATTCATCGCAGGCCTTCGTGGAGCCGGAGAGGCAGGAGACAGCCGAAGAAGATGGCGAGCCGGTTGTGGACGAGGTCCCCGGCGAAGAAGCCGCTGCCAAAGGCAAGGCGAAGAAGAAGGTCCCCAAGGTGCCGAAGCCGGCCGAGCCTCGGATCAAGTGGAGCTACAAGGAAGATGTGCTCTCGCCCAAGCATGGATGAATGTGAGCCAGGACCCGATCATCGGCGCAAACCAGAACATGGACAACTACTGGAAGCGGGTCAAGACTTCGTACGATGAGCGCCGGATCGTCGATCCCGAGTACGCCTCCTGCCTTGATCGTGGCGAGAAGGCCATGGCGAACCACTGGGCGGTGATCCAGCATGCTTGCAACAAGTGGCACGACATACAAGAGGAATGTCTGCATCGGCCGAAGAGCGGCGGCAACGCCGAGACGGAGGTGAGCTTCTTTCCGCCATTTCGGCGCTTGTTCCCCCAGCTATGTTTGCTCATTCGGCGCTTTTGTTCAGCCTTGTAGTATGTTCGCATGTTCGACATGTACCGCGCCGACGAGAAGGTCGAATTCAAGTTCCTCCATGTCTTCACGAAGATCGAGGGGTGCGAGAAATGGAAGCAAGTCCGTGGCCAACTTCGCAAGGCCAAGGAGTACGTCCCCGACGCGGCGGCAGCTGGAGCATCTGAAGGGCGCCCGGACGGTCACAAGAAAGCCAAGGCGGCGAAGGATGGGGCACCAGCGGCGGCCAAGCTCCAGGCGTCGATCGAGACGTGCATCGCCGAGGTCGCTGCCAAGGCCGCCAAGAGAGACGAGAAGACGGAGGCGAGGTGGACGGCGCTCATGGCCAACCAGGGTACCAAGCTTGACCTGCTCAAGACCACCGCCGCGGCGAAGAAGAGAAACAATGACCTCGCCTTCCTCATGGGCGGCGACCCTACGGCGATGGACCCCCAGGTTCGGGTGTGGTTCATGGCGCATCGCGAGGCCATCCTCTCCACCCCGACGACGGCACCTCCGCCGAACACCACAGACGGTTCAACCGACCCGAGTCCCGCCACTGCTGCAGCCGACACGAGCTCGGCCACCTGCACCGCCGACACGGCCACGCCGCCGCCGAGCACCGCACCGATCGCCGCTCCGAGCTCCGCCCCTACTCCGACGACTGCACGCATCGATCTGGACGACGACGCCGAGGTGTCGCCGGTGACCATCTGATCTGCGCCATCAGCATGCCGAATACGTCGCCGGCCAGTGGCATGAATTCGATCGCCCGTTCGTGGCTTCTTTTGTATGATCGCCTATATGTATGATCGCCAAACTGTGGCTATCTTTGGATCGCCGAACTCGGGCTGATTTTGGGGCGGGAATATGAACTTTTAAATTATGTTGATTTGTGTTCGCCTTGGGTGGCCGAACGGCTGAAAAGCCCAACCCTCCCAGGCCAAAGTTAGCGCCGGCGCAAAGCCAAAAAGCCGCCGTTTTTCGGCCTGGGGGGGCCGAACGGCTGGAGATGCCCTTAGCATTAGAAAATCCCGATGCGTTTTGAACACAACTCGATATTGTCCCTCGTTAACGCTTTACACAAATGGTGTTTTTTTAGCATGGCTGGAATGGAGAAACGTAGGTGGACACGGGTAGTAACTAACAGAACAACGCACGGCGTTATCATCTATGTTAGTTTATCCATGCTCTCCTTATCAAAACATCAGGATCTAATGGCTACTAGTGGGTGGGTAGCTAGCCGGGTGGGTAGCCCACTATTTCCAATATATATATATATATATATATATACCCAAATGGGCACCTAGGAGACTGGGCACCATGCTTCCTGACCGTGCGATGAGGTATCCTGATTGTGCTGATCAGATCGGGTTCAGATTACCAGGTTATACCCGTTAGTGTATTTGCTACCGAAATTGCATGTAACCGTTGCAAGCACGGACATGCTAGATTAGTGGGCTTTATTTAGTTGGAATAGTAGTGCGGACATTTCCTTATATGTGGCCTGCGTGATTAGTGGGCTTTAAAAGTTTGATACGTGCAATTGATTTGCAGCCGAGATTATAGGTATCAGTGATGCTTCGTTGGTATTTATATTTGGAATTATCCAACGTCCTTATTTAGTGGGCCTTTAATATTGCAAGAATATGAATGAACATAATTTCACGCGAGATTTTAGATACACGGAGGCCAGACATTTTAGGTATGTACCTAACCAGCGTCTACACATCTGGGAAAAAAACATTCCGAAGGTGAACAAATGAGGTTTCACGTTTGAGCGATAAATGGAATAATTAGGCGAGTAGATGATGTTTTGTCCTTGCCTATGTATGAGGTAGAGAACAGGGTATGCGAGTCGGAACATGGTATATATACCTAGTATGGTTTGCCATCAAAAGTAGGTATGTGTGCAGTTTAAATAAGTACTAGGTATACAAAATTTTGGGTATGTCTCGATACGTTACCCTCCCCCAACCATCAGATTGGGTTCGGCATGGGGAAGCCGGATGATAATTTCGGCCGTGCCGGATGTTTCCATACCAGTGTTACTCGGGTATGAATACTCGGTGGCTCGAATATGTGTCATCGGTATATTATCCTCTTCAGATATCCTAGGTTGTGGGTATGTTCATGTCACATACTCAGGTTGTAGATACCCTGAGTCAGATGAGTGACATTGCTCTATGCGCTCGTGCCCTGCTAGCGGTAGCCAACACGGCCGGCCTGGTGGGTGTGTCCTCACCGCCAAGAAGGTTATTTCGGTGTAACGATTTCATACTCATATCGTATGATGTACCCACTTTAAAGTAATTTTGGTTCAAGTAAACATTAGGTACATGGTGTTGTGGGTATATTGATATCACATACCCAAGTCGTAGAGATATTGTGGGTATGTTCATGTCACATACTCATGTTGTAGATACCCTGAGTCGGATGAGTCGATACCCTGAGTCAATACCCTAGGTTGAGGGTATGTTCATGTCACATAGTCAGGTTGTAGATACCCTGAGTCGGATGAGCGACATTGCTCTATGCGCTCGTGCCATGCTAGCGGTAGCCAACATGGCCTGGTGGGGTGTGTCCTCACCGCCAAGAAGGTTATTTCGGTGTATCGATTTCATACTCATATCGTATGATGTACCCACTTTAAATTAATTTTGGTTCAGGTAAACATTAGGTACATGGTGTTGTGGGTATATTGATATCACATACCCAAGTCGTAGATATTGTATACTCATGGCGTATGATACCCATTTAAAACTGAAATTAGGATCAAATAAAATTCCGGTACTCAGAGTTCTGCGTATGTTGGTAAGACATACTTAGTTCGTGAATACCCTAAATTGGTAAAAAAAAAGATGAATTTCTAAACTGTGATTAGCTTAAAAAAAACCGGACAGCAAGAGATGCGCGTTTCCTTCTTGCACTAGCACACTTCTGTAGCCTGGGCATTTAGATACCTACATTTAAAATAAACCAAACATGAGTATGAAGTATAGTAGTAAGAACATAAACCAAACTTGTGATGAAAAAACTAAACTATCAGAGATGTTAAAAGTACTAGCTGCAACAAAGTAAACGCTCAAATTTCTATTGGAACATGAGTATCAGAAAAAGATGCAACAAGAGTATTCAAAATTATACTAATCTAGAATGCAGTGCCGGATGCAACACTAGTACCCAAACTATAGTAATTGAGTATGAAGTAGAGGTGTAAAAATAAAACACAAACGATGTGATGGAGTTTTGAAATACTATCGGTAGCACATCACTCATTCATGCGTATTCCAGTAAAAAACATTTCTAATTCGAAGCAACTACGTTCTATACCAGCTCTGATCAAAACAAGTCATGATTCTATGCCGAATATAAGCCACGTCTGGACTGAGCGCGGGAGGAAAAATGCAATCTACAAACTGATCATTCGTACAAATCCTGTGCACAAACAAGTGCTGATTTCTAATGAGCACGGGTCCCCAATGGACTCGCTGACGGTGGCAGTGGCCATGAGATCAACGACGCTAAGTAAACCGACGGTGGCGAGTTCCATGATTGTGCATGAAAAGATCATTCAGCAATGAAGGCCGGTGGAGCACGTACATACCTGAAGCCACAAATCGATTGAACGATTGGAAAAAATCAGCCAGCTTCACCTCCAACTAGCTCATGATGTGAGGTGAGATTCAAATCGTTTTAATCATGCGAGGCTGTGATTGTGGAACTATTAAGGCGCATATAAATAGGTCAGCCCGAGATACCTCGTTTTTTTTGGTAAGAATCCGGGTATGCTGCCAATAAATCAGCACGAGTCACGCACGCACGTATAAGAAAGGAAACCATCATTAATGGCTTGTTGATTTTATTAGGAAAGAGCACCACGGTTCAAAATTTCAAATACTAACGGGTATTCTAAATCTCCATACCCGAATTGGTTCCCTGCCCTAATGATCATGATCAAATAAATCTAATGGTTGTTGAGCTAGGAGCCTGGGCACCTAGGACCCCCTACTAATTTACCTATATATATATATATATATAACTCAGCTAAAATGAAACCGGTTTCTGTTTAAGCTAAACTGAAACTTTCTGAACCTTCTTGTTAGTGCTATGTGAACCTTCACGCTCGCTAACATGTGAACCTTCAGACGGGACTTGTTTTTAAGGCTATCAGTGCTGTTGGCGGGTGGGATTCTGGGATTCGTGGGCCCTCTCGCGCGGCCCGCACCGATATAAATAGCCCCATTACACAGTTGGGGTCGTCTTCACCCGCAGCCATCCTTATTTGTATTCAGTTCCTAGATCTAGGCATTCATGGAGAAAGTTGGTAGTTCATTCCCGTGCTCCCAGATCGAAGAGCGAGAGGTTGGTGGTTCGGAGGCTTCAAGATCTAGCGCTGGCAGTTCGTTCCCGTGCTCTCAGATCGAAGAGGGATAGGCCGGTCGTTCGGAGGCTTCAAGATCCAGCGCTGGCTGTTCGTTCCCATCCTACCAGTTCAAAGAGGGATAGTCCGGTGGTTCGGAGGCTTCAAGATCCAGCGCTGTTGCGCATGGATTATATGGCTCGACAGGTAATCGGCGTGCTGGCAGGGGCTGCTGCTGCTGTTGATCCGCCGTCCCAAGGTCCCCATGCAATCTGAAGCTCGCGTGGAAGAATACGAGGGACAGTCCTCAAGCTGCGCAGATTCCTGAAGTTTTCAGATGTGTAATTTTAGCAGTTTGTTTTTAGTTGTTGTGTTCTGAATCATGTGAGCTATGTATGTAACATGTGAACTATCTGAAGTACCTGATGTGAACTTTGTAATTGTACCTGTCACTGTCAGTCTTATTTTTGCTGTCATGATTGGGTGGAGGGGAAATTTAATATGACTGTTATTTGGAGTTTGCTTTTGTCCCGAACCTTCAAATGAAGTATGACTGAACCTTCAATGAAATAGGAGTGAACCTTATAAATATTTTTGGTGGACACAGTACCATGAATTATGAGTGAACCTTCACGTTACGTACGAGTGAACCTTCAAATGAATTATTTCAGGAATGCTGGGAGGGTTGGGGGGGGGACCCCCCCCCCCCCCCCCCATATCCATTATTTTATATGAATCGATTTTTTTTGGGTTAATAGTTCACATGAAGTACGAGTGAACTTTCTCAAGTTTTTATGTCACATGTATTTTTGCTGGGTGTAAGGGAAAATTCATATGAGTGTTATTTTTGGTGGACACAGTACCATGAATTATGAGTGAACCTTCATGTTACGTACGAGTGAACCTTCAAATGAATTATTTCAGGAATGCTGGGAGGGTTGGGGGGGGGGGGGGGGGTCCCATATCCTTTATTTTATATGAATCGGTTTTTTTTGGGTTAATAGTTCACATGAAGTACGAGTGAACTTTCTCAAGTTTTTATGTCACATGTATTTTTGCTGGGTGTAAGGGAAAATTCATATGAGTGTTATTTTTGGTGGACACAGTACCATGAATTATGAGTGAACCTTCACGTTACGTACGAGTGAACCTTCAAATGAATTATTTCAGGAATGTTGGGAGGGTTGGGGGGGACCCCCCCCCCCCCCCCCCCCCCCCCCCATATCCATTATTTTATATGAATCGATTTTTTTTGGGTTAATAGTTCACATGAAGTACGAGTGAACTTTCTCAAGTTTTTATGTCACATGTATTTTTGCTGGGTGTAAGGGAAAATTCATATGAGTGTTATTTTTGTGGACACAGTACCATGAATTATGAGTGAACCTTCACGTTACGCACGAGTGAACCTTCAAATGAATTATTTCAGGAATGCTGGGAGGGTTGGGGGGGGGTTGGGGCCCCCCCTCCCATATCCATTATTTTATATGAATCGATTTTTTTTTGGGTTAATAGTTCACATGAAGTACGAGTGAACTTTCTCAAGTTTTTATGTCACATGTATTTTTGCTGGGTGTAAGGGAAAATTCATATGGGTGTTATTTTTGGTGGACACAGTACCATGAATTATGAGTGAACCTTCACGTTACGTACGAGTGAACCTTTTTTTATATTCTTCATTTGTTTTTTGTTTGCTATATGTGTGGACTGCCTTTTTTTTTCAGGCAAGTATATGTGGACAGTTTATATTTTTCACCAACTGGACCGAACTTGTTTTATTAAATTGGCCCAGCTAAGCCTTCGTTTTAATGGGCTGTCCGTGGCCCATTAAATGCCCGATCCTTTCCCTACCAGGTGCTGTGTAGTTAATTGGTGTCCATTTTTTATTTGTCCTACCGTCGCTCCCGTCGCCTACTTCGCTCTCCCTCCTGCGCAAACCCCACCACCACTCCGCCTCCGCCCCCGCAACCGTCGCCGGGAGGGAAACCGCTGCCACTTTCTTAGACCACCCCGCTCGCGCATCCTCCGTCGCACTCTCAGTCCCGCAGCCGTAGAGCGGTGTTGCGGTTGGAGATCTCCCCCGTCGTGCTTCCTATCCCCGATTTCGGTAGGTGTTCATCGTCGCGCGGCGGCGGAGTGTTTTCGTTGGGGTCGAGCGCTGCGTCCGAGCGGCGTCGGGGTGAATTGGAGCCATTCCGTGCTCCCTCCGCATCCTCCTCGTCGATTCGCGCTGTGGGTTTTCGGCCGCCCAACCTCTGGATTCGCCCCCTCCCAGTGAGGTCCTACGTATTGAGTCTGTGCTCGCCTAAATTGAATGGATTCTCCTTGCCGAAATGCAGCGCAAGGTTTCTCCTACTGTCTATTTTTGTTTTAATTTAGTTATTCATTTTTATATGCGTATTTTACTTTGTAATTTAATTATCTAGGGTTTTGTGCTTCTATAACATCTTGTTTGCTGTCAGCCAATTTTTAGAGATTCTTTTTGTGCATGGGATATTTATCTGATAGTTTACTTTGGCTCAAATTTGTAAAATGCGCTTACATGGTAATATATGAGTGAACCTTTTGATGTGTTGTATATGTACCTCTTTTTCCTAATCTGACAGCTTACTTGGCACTTGATGGTTTTTACAAATTTTGCAAAATGCTTCTACATGGTAACATGTGAGTGAACCTTTTGATGTGTTGTATATGAACCTTCTTTTCCTGTATGTGATAGTTTACTTGGCTCTTAATGGTTTTACAAATTTGCAAAATGTGTTTACATGGTAATAATATGAGTGAACCTTTTGATGTGTTGTATATGAACCTTCTTTTTCCTGTGTGTGCATGTCTACCCCACATGGTAATGAACTTGGTTTTTTTGTTGTTTTTGTACTCATATAGGTTTTATACGAGCACTGTTATGTGAATTTTGATAACATTTAAGTTTTTTGTTTTGTGGAATTCATTATGCATCTTTTTTTCCCGTGTAGCTGATGATGTTATCAGGCAGTCCATTGATATGGTAAATGCTGATTTTTCTGATGATGTATTAGCTGACAAATCCGGCGCAAATTCTCCAGTGGCGTCTGGAATGAATAAACCATTAGATTGTCTGACTGGTGGCCCTCTTTTTGATAAAACGCCGGCACGCGGCTTTGATGTTGTAGCTGATGGCAGCGGTGGGGGACCTGCTGCTACTGTGTTTGAGCACACTCCAATGCAGCAGGGTAGTGATGCTTTACTCAATCCTTCTTTATCTGAGCATACTCCTCAGTGGCAGGACACACCATCTCAAAGTGAATATGGTCCCGTGGAGGTCACCCAGCCAGGATCCATGGCAGAGACCCAAATTGAGAAGTACAATAGGGAACATGGGGCCAGGGTTGCTCAACATGAAGATAAGGTTAAGCAGTACCATAGAAGGTATCCAAATATGCGGAAGGATGCAAATGTTGATGGGTTAGGCCCCTCAGATGCTCATCGTGAAGATCAAGATTCAGCGTCTCAAAATTGCTTTAAAGAGAGGGTAGCTGTTGCTAAAAAGAAGGCTGTATGCAGTCCAGGGAAGAATGACTCACCTGCTTCGGTCCCACGGCGCAACCCTCGTTTTGATGCGAGTCCATCTAAGAGTACCTCAGCCTGTGGTTCTGCTTCGGTCCCACGGCGCAGCCCTCGTTTTGATGCGAGTCCATCTAAGAGTACCTCAGCCCGTGGTTCTGCATCACCTCTGAAAACTGGCAGGAAGCGCCAGTTGTTTTTGATGAAACCTATGTGCCTGACGATGATGTGGCTGAGGCGGACGATGGCCTTTTTTGTGCTGACAAGGTTATGATCGTCTTCTCTTTTTTTTTATCATTTTTTGTTCCTTAACCTTTGTTTCATGTAAGAACTTTTTAGTTGTTAAATGTGAACCATTTCCTTTGTTATGTGTGAACCTTTTTTTTATAATTTGTTAACTCCGATCCTTTTTTTTGGATATTCCAACTAGGAAGAGGGCTAGATCTTGTACAGGTGTGAATATTATTGGGAAAATGAAGAAAGGCAGAGTGTCCAAGAAGTTTGAATGCAAGAATCTTGCAGAAGATTTAGATGATGGCCCCATTGTCAAGAAAAAGAAAGTATCTGTGAAGAGGAAACGGAAAGAGAGCAAAGGTGATGACGAATCAGATGTTGAGCCTACTGGCACTTTTCAGCAGACTGTCCGCTGCTCTATTGGTGAAGTCATTGATGCGGCCAAGTTGCTCAAGGATCCTCACAGAAAAATAGTTCAAGATGCCAGGTTTGGGTGCGTTTTTGAATGGGTCCTCGATGGCAATGTGTCACGTCCGTTGGCATGTGTACTTTTGATGAGGATGGACACTACCACCATGAAGATAGATTGCGGTCCTGGTAAGGTTGTGCTTGTTAATCGGGAGTCCGTGCACCACATTTTTGGTTTCCCAATGGGAGGTGAAACAGTACCTAGACCTTCAGATACCGGCCATGATGCCGTGCTTGCAAAGTTGAAGGAAGAACTTGGATTTGCTAGCAATGCTAGCATCGAGACAAAGCATCTTCGTACACTTCTGCAGGAGCTAGTGAATGATGATACGAAAGTCCATGCAGCAGTGAAGGTTTTCTTTGCTATCATGTACAACAAACTTATATGCCCTGGGTCTGCACTTCGCATTGGTAGGGAGGCTGCAATGCTTGTTGACATGGATTACGAGAAGATGGCTAGAAGTGATTTCTGTCAGCTTGTTGTTGATGAGTTGAAGCGGGCAGCTGAAAAGTACCAGGATACAAATATACCACAGGCACGGCCGGAAGGGTGTATTATTGTGCCTGTTGTTCAGTACCTGGACAGTTGCCTCTCAAAGAAGCACTCCATCATGCATCGCAGAACCCCCCGTGCTAAATTCTTGTACCAGAAACGTTGAAAGCCATATACATTCAAGACTGCATCAGGAATGGGAAAAATGACCTTTCGAAGTACATCATAGGGAAGTTGCCGGTAAGCGAACTGTTATTTCATCATGAGTGAACTTTTACTTTTCTTTTGTTTGTTTGTGATATACTGTATTTACCTTCTTATTTTCTTTTTCGTTTATTTTGCCTAACTTTTGTTTTTGTTTTGTTGCAGTGGAAAGGTCGTAATGACATTGCTTATTCGTATGTTTTCGCTGTTGAAAACTTACAGATTGAACCAAGTCCTCCTAGCCCAGGTCACCCTTGTGATTTTCCGGAGATTAATGCTAAATTCCCGGTGAAGCCACGTCCTCAATTATTGAGTAGCCAGCCACCAGAAAACAATCAAAGTTCTGTGCCTCCAAAGTCTTTTGACATTCCAGTGGGTTCATCTGCTACAGCTATCCGACAGATTGACCATCTCTTGCATAAAGTTGTAGATCTTTCGCGGTCTGTTCCAAGTGTTCATGACCGTCTTAGTAGGCTTGCTGGTCTGTTTCCTCCAGGGCATCTACCTTCAAGTGATTTTGTGAAGCAAGTGACAGAAATTGATGCTAGTGTTCTTGAAAGTTTGAGGTCTGCTGTGTCTTTTGTTGCAAAAGGCTTTGCTGATATTGGGAAGAAACAGGATTTATTATGCAAGCAGTATGAGGAAGAAGCTGCTATCAAAGAAAAGCAGTTCAGAGAGGAAGAACCAGGTAAGTCATTTGGAGGTATTTTTGACAAGGGGACATCATCAGGTCTAGGGCAAAGGGAATCAGATGCTGAGGTAAAATAATCATGCTTTACTATCTTTTCTGTGAACTTCTTTTTGATATATATGTGAACCTTTTTTCAAGTCTTTTTCTCTTTGCAAAGTGATGTTGAGGTTGTGTTTTTTTTGTTTTCAGGAAGAAGCTAGACGAGCCGAGGAGTCAGCCATGTATGGTGATGGAGAATATCATAACACAGATAACGATTCTCTGTCTGATGAAATGGTGGCCTCTCCGGTACGTCGTGCGGAGATCCCTGAGTCACCGCCACGTGACGACAGCGATGACGACGGTGCACAAGATAATGTTTATGTGTTTACTGGTGCTATGAAAGAAGATTTTATTCCAAGTTCACAGTACGGAGAGCAAAGATTTGATCAAGGTGCTGATGTTGTTTTATCTGAAGGTCACCACATCTATGTAAGCTCTAGATTGCGTGATGATGACAGCTTCCTTGCAGCTGCAGCAGGTGGGTTTCCTCAGCAAGGTGGTGCTGATGCTGCAGCAGGTGTTTTTGCTCAGCAAGGTGGTGCTGATGCTGTAGGGACCTGTGGTATTCCTAACAAAGATGTATTGAACTCCAGCAACATTGCTGCAACTGATGTAAATTTGTCTGTAAAACAACATGGAGTTATCCCTTCGTCCGTCGCGGTCCCGCCTGTTGTGGAAGAACCAGTCGCTGTCAACAAGGGTGATGGTACAGTAGTTGATGAACCAGCTGATGCACACCACCCTGTTGTTAATGAAACAGTCGCCGAGAAAACAGTTGCTGCTGTATGTGCCGGTTATACAAAGGCAGGGCTAACCGAGGGTCAACAAGATGTTTCTGGCGTTCCACACATTAGAGCAGACGCACAGCCGGATGTTGCGGTTGGACAAGCCCCAAACGGTGGGCAGGGTGCTGAAATATCTGATACTGGCTTAGTAGAAACTGCAAACAAGACGGGCAACAAAATGCATACAAGTGATATTGCAGATGGGCACGCTGAACAAGATCATGTACCTGTACCTTCTGGAGGCACATGCTCTGCGATGCAATTCATAGGCAAGGATCCGTGAACCTTCCTTTTCCTTAAGTGTTTGTGGCTTTTGTATTTTGTGTTTAGAGAGTTTATAAAAGTTTGGTTCATTCGGATGGGGTGTGGGGGGCAAGAGGTGGTGTAGTAGGTGTGCGTACTCAGTCAATGTAAAGTTGGAAACATTATGATAATAATAATAATAATCCCGAGTTTAGTTATAGTTGTATAATGGTCATTTTTTTGTTACCTTTTTTTATGTGTCCATACGATAATAGTTGTGACAAATGCAAACACATATTTTGCCTACCAAATGGTCGCAAAATATCAAGTGAACCTTCACAATAAGGTTTTATGGTGTCTCTAAACACGATGGACCATTAAGTGAACTTTCTCGGCAACACTATGTGAACCTTAGTTTTGTTTTCCCTTTTCCTGATGTGAACTGTCTTTTTTCCCCATATCCCAGCTTGCAATGTACTCCTCCTGTATCTCAGATTCCTGCTATGAGTAAAATAAGGGATGTATATCATGCTGTTTGCAGTTTGAGGAAGGATCCTGTTAGAAAGTACGTGGTTTCTTTTTTTTAATTTATAAAATCTATCTGTTGATCATTTTTGATTTGTTTTAAATTTTACTTATTTGACTTGGTATCTGTACATTCTTTTGTTTCTTGTAGGGGGGAGATTCTTTTCAGGAACCGTGATTGCGAATGCACGATTGAGCAAGTTGCTAAAGCGTTCAGGCCCAATGGCATGCTATGCAACTACGTACTGCCGGTTGGGACATTTTTGCTGGGGCAGAAGTACAAACACTCTGAAAAGCTGGTGGTGCCGGCTATTTGTGCTGTAAGTTCATTCTCCATGCTTCACATTTTTGTTATGTAGTATCAACTTTTTTTGTTTTGATTTTCTGTAGCTTTTTTTTCATTCTTATGAACCTTTAAATTTGGAGATATGAACTTTTATATATATATTTTTAAATGGATTTTTTCTTATTGCTCATCACGTTTTTTTTTGTATCTTATTTTTAATTGAAACAGAGACACATATTTGAAGGAAAACTTGCGAGTGGTCCTGTGAGTAGGCTTTTTAGTCTTGATGCGGAAGAGCGCTTGGACAAGAAAGAAGTTGTAAGGGTTCAGTTTTTTTTGTCTTATGTTTATATTCCACCTTCATTTACAGCAACATCCTCCCCTGAGTATAATGTTACTTTACACGCTTTTTATATGCAGATTTTATTTGCTACTCTTGACCCTCCCAATCCTCCTATTCCTGGGAACGTTGGTCATTTCTGCGTAGTTGGTGTTAATCTGAAAAAGAAGCGTTTTGAGCTGCTCGATTCTCTTCGCAAAGATAATGATCCAGATGCTCAAAGGGTTTTTTATACCATGGCATCGCGTATCAAGAAGCTTTGGAGGCAAGCTACAAACTCCAAGGGAGAATCGTTCCACCCAAAATCGATAGATCATTTTGAGATGCACTATATGAACATGCCAAAGGAAAAAAACTCCGTAAGTACACCTGTTAAATTCCTTTTCACTTTTGAAAAAATGCTGTCTGTGAACTTTAATATGTGTACGTGTGAACCTTCACCATTTTTTTTTTCAAGTTGTCACCAGTTAAGTTGCTTTAGTATTCCTTTTATGTCGGAACAACTGAACTTAGAGACTTCTACGATGTGAACTTTTACTGGCTGTTTATGTGCACCTTCACTGTTTTCTGTGTGTGAAATATCGTCAGTATAGTTGATGCACATTTTTGTGTTTCATTTACAATGTGAACTATGTTAACTTCAAATCATTTTCATTTTCTAATGCACTATGTGAACTCTAAGTAGTTGTACTAGTGAACCTTCACCTTCTTTTATTGTATGCAAAGATGTCGTCAGTACAGTTACTTTTATTGTTCCTTTTTATCACTGGAACATGCCTTGCAGCCAGTCCTCTTGCTTCCTCGGTCTCGTTGCCGTTCACCCTCAGCAACGCTTGTTGCATTCTTACCTTCACACACACATCGCATATATCGCCTATACTTGTTGTGTTGGCTCTTTTTAATACCAAACCCAGTATGCCAGGCGTAAGCGTTATAAAACTCATAGGCTTCATCAATTGTTCTGAACTGTTGACCAATGTTTGGTATAAATGGTCTGGGAGCTCTGTTGCCTGCATTTTTGTGCGATATGTTATATACATACAACGGACCAAACAGAGAGGCAAAGGTATAGTGAAATGTATGTGTTATGCATACATGGCATATGAGTACTTACATGTGTGTAAGATCGTAGAGGCGTAGGTGTCTGTCTATTCGTAGGATTGATTGGACAAGGAGGAGTCACTATGGGAACATGAAGCAATGGATCCCTTGGAGGTATGTGAGTGTCAGCAGTGTTAGCAGTGTTGCTGCCAGAGTCTCCACCCATTCGTGCCGATGCAGAGTGCGATGGTTTCGGTTTTTTTTAAACATGCTTACTCCCTGTTGCATTCTTCTGAACTTTAAAAGTTTCAGAAGTGGACTGCCCATCTGTGGACTTGCATTTATTAATACCTGGGATCTCAACACCGCTTGGGCCTTTTGCACTCCCACTCTGGTTGTTAGAGTCTAGCGGACCTTCCTCTGTACCGTCTGTGGACTTCCCATTGTTCAAATCTTGCATCAATCTGCGTGGGAGGCGGTATACTGGTTCTGTAACAACAATGGGTTTATCACACTGTATTGGTGAGGGAGGAGCCTTCGGTGGACCAGACCAGCATATTATCTCCTCTTGTTCCTGCCCGTCGGTCGACTGGAATATCTGTATGTGAACTGGCTCATCAAATTGTCTGAACTGCTCTTCCCCTGTCTCTACAGAGGCATCAACATCGCTGTCATGCGAATTTTGGCGTGGTCCAGGGTCCATGCTTACATGCTGGACTTCCTCTGTTGCATTGCGGCGTTTCTCTCTTGACACACCTCCACGGATACCGCGCTTGGGAAGACGGATCCCAGGTTCAGTAACCTTTATTGGACAATCACGCCTAACTGGTGACTGAGGCGGCGGAGTCGGTCCTGACCAGCACACCAGTTCCTCTTCATCAGCTTGCTCATCAGTGATCTTCGCATGTTTAGTTGCACCAATCTGGGCACCCTGCAATGCAATAGGGAAAAGAGAGTTCAATGTGTTAGGTCTACACATTAACTTCTGTGAACTATACTTTTTTCCCAAGTGAACCTTAAGCAGTCGTTTTGTGAACCTTTGATAAGATCACTGCTTGTTATTTTCTTTTTGTTTTCATCAGGAAACATGTGAACTTTGTAATTTTTAGACAAGTGAACCTTTAAAACATACAACATGTCAATCTCGATAAGATCTGATTCTTTTTTGGACATGTGAACTGAATTTTTTGGACATGTGAACTGAAATTTTTGGACATGCGAACCTTCAAATCTATAACATCCAACATGTCGACTTTGTTACATGTACCAGATAAAACATACTGCACTTTCATCAAAAACAACAGTTCACTGCAGGTCTTTGCTTCAGTACTCAACAACAGTTCAATTTGCTATGAAGTAAATCAGACAGGGAGAGAGATCAAACCTGTAGATTCATCACGGTTGTCCGCTTCGTCATTTTCGACCTCACTGACATGGCTTCGTCGCTCACGAGAAGAAGGACAGGAGCGAAGGAGGTTCCGCCGTCGCTCGCTCGCCGCGCGGGAGAGAAGAAGGTGCTCTTTCCTGGGGTCCTCGCCGTTTCCGCCGCCTGCTCCCTCGCGTCGGCCGCGGCCGCCGCTCGCTCGCCGGCGCCGGACTAGGGGAAGGAGGTGGGGGGGGGGATCGAGGACGTCCTCGTTTCCGTCGCGGCCTCCCTCGCGCCGGCTGCCGCCGTTGCTCGCTCGGCCGCGCCGGGGAGAAGGAAGGAGGTGCTCTTGCGGGGGTCCTCGCCGTTTCCGTTGCCGGCTCCCTCGCGTCGGCCGCGGCCGCCGCTCGCTCGCCGGCGCCGGACCAGAGGAAGGAGGTGCGGGGGGATCGAGGCGAGGTTCGGTGCGGGACGGTCGGGAGGTTGGATTTATTAGGACGGTGCGGGATATCGGGACGGGGTCGGTTCCCTCCCCTAATTGGAATAGTTTCTGGTTAAGCTATAGGGAAACTCTTAAGGGTAGGTTTCATTTTAGTCCTGCCATATATATATATATATATATATATATATATATATATATATATATATATATATATATAGGAAGCTCAGATGGGGCACCTAGGAGCATGGGCACCAGGATGGAATACGAATAGTTTTAGGTATGTAGACATATACATATACCTTGGGTATGTATATCTTAGGTATGTAGGAGGTACACATGATTTTGGGTATGCACATTATGGGGTATGCATACCTAATAATGTGCACATACCTAAGTTATTTATATATATACCTGATATGTACGCGTACAATTGAACACACATACCCGAGGTATATATAACATGTAGATACCTCGAATACACATACCCAAGGTTATATGTACCTCCTATATACCCAACATGTGCATACCCGAGTTATATGTGTCATCTACATACCCAAAATGTACTATATTCTATCCAGGTGCCCGGGCACCAGGGAGCATCTGTTAATTTACCTATAAGCTCAGATGGGGCACCTAGGAGCATGGGCACCAGGATGGAATACGAACAGTTTTAGGTATGTAGACATATACATATACCTTGGGTATGTATACCTTAGGTATGTAGGAGGTACATATGATTTTGGGTATGCATATTACGGGGTATGCATACCTAATAATGTGCACATACCTAAATTATTTATATATACCTGATCTGTACGCGTAGAATTGAACACACATACCCGAGTTATATATAACATGTAGATACCTCGAATACACATACCCAAGGGTATGTGTACCTCCTATATACCCAACATGTGCATACCCGAGGTATAGGTGTCATCTACATACCCAAAATGTACCGTATTCGATCCAGGTGCCCGGCACCAGGGAGCATCTGTTAATTTACCGGAAGCTCAAATGGGCACCTAGGAGCATGGGCACCAGGATGGAATACGAACAGTTTTAGGTATGTAGACATATACATATATCTTGGGTATGTATACCTTAGGTATGTAGGAGGTACATATGATTTGGGTATGCACATTATGGGGTATGCATACCTAATATGTACACATACCTAAGTTATTTATATATACCTGATCTGTACGCGTACAATTGGACACACATACCCAAGGTATATATAACATGTAGATACATCGAATACACATACCCAAGGCTATGTGTACCTCCTATATACCCAACATGTGCATACCCGAGTTATATGTGTCATCTACATACCCAAAATGTACTGTATTTTATCCAGATGCCCGGCACCAGGGAGCACCTGTTAATTTACCTATATATAGATATATATATATTCCAGCTATTCAAGAACCAGTTTCTGAATAACTATTCAGAGCACCTGTTCTGAACTTCCTATCTTTTAGACCGTGAACTTCCTTCTCGGCGGAAGGTTTTCACATCAGAACTTTCGAACCACATGCCCGATTGATGCAAATGATATCATTTTGAAAAGCTGTTGACGTTGCGCATCTTACCTATCTCGAAGTTTTTCGAAATTCATTATAGTTTAGAGAGTAATTTTGGATCTATCTTTTTGTTTTTCCGTTCGTGTGTCTCGGGCGGACGGTTTTTTAGCCGCCATTTTCAAAACTCTCAACCAAACGAAACACACGATATACCGTTGGAAAGATACTGGATAGGCACATCTTTTTCGTAAAGAAACTTTTTCCAAATTCGTTACGGTTTGTGGTTAATTTTTGAAAAAGTGAGCGCGGTTAAACCAGCAAACAACGGGAACCGCTCCAAATTGACATGGTTCGATCCTCGTGTGAGCGCGGCTCCACGGGATAGTCAAATTGATGTCGCATCATAGCCATTTTGGTAGTTGGCGACGGTTAATTTGTGTATCCGGTTGCATTACATGGATTTTTCACATTTTATTTTCGCGTTCCATGTATAGTTGCATGTTAACTGTTCCATATACTTCAGTGAACTTCAAGTCCAGGGTAACATAAACTCCTGTCACCTACCATGTGAACTTCTCGTATTTTTTGAAAGTTAAGTGATTTTTTGATGGTGAATTTATTGGACGGGGGGGCCATATATTTTTTAATTTCTACATTCTAGGTTTTTTGAACTGCCATACGCTGATATCAAAAAGATCACATGCTTGTTTTTCTCATGCACCTTTTTTTTTGTGGCAACTTTTTTTTTTACTTTTTTAATTCTAACAATGAACCCCGAACTATGCCATTTCCGGACTTCTCACTGTTTTTTTTATGTATCTTTAATGATTATCGGTTTTTAATGAACCGACCCAGTTTCCTCCCCGCTGTAACTGGCACGTGTCGGCTGCACTTCTCATGGCAGTGCCACCGCCTTTTTACTCTGTCTGCGAAACCGCCGTGTGTCGGTCTCCCCAAGATAAGCGCAATCCCTCTCTCTCTCTCTCTCTCTCTCTCTCTCTCTCTCTCTCTCTCTCTCTCTCCCTCCTAAACCCCATTTCCCCCACCGTAGCTCTCGACGGAAACCGCCGCACCCCGCACTCGATCCACACCCCGCGCGGCCGCGCCCTCATCCTTCGCCGCTGATCTCCCGTCGGCTAGTCGCCGGTTTAACCGCACTCCGCTCTCGATATGGGGTAGTGGAGAACTCCCCACCCCGTGCGCGACCCTCGACTTTTTTGTTCTTCTGTCTACGGTTTCTGGACTGTCGTAGCTGGCGAATTGGGTCCCGATTTTCGCCGGCGCGGCCTCGGATTCTCGCTGTGGAGGGCCTGCGCCGTCGTATTCTCTTCCGTCGTCGGTCGGGCGCTCCCGCCTTACTCACCACACGCTCACGGTTTTCTTCGTGCGCCTTGGATCTGGATCCCCTCGTTTCAGATCTGGGGTGCGGAAGAAGCAATGGATGATCTTTCGCTGTCAAGGATTCGAGGTATATAAATTCTTTTCTTTCCTTTTTTGCTGTTTTTGTTAGTCTGTGCTAGTTTTTTATATATTGCAACGTAGGGTTGTATATCTTTCGTTAGTATTGTTTTGCTGTATATGCTTTCAGCTTTTAATGATTATTGTATTGTGAATCATGCATGAACAATACATACTGCAGATCATAAGTTCTTATGAACCTCTGTTGCATAATCATGTGAACTTCTCTTCATTTTATTGTTGATCTATGTTTTATGGGTTTGAACTTTTGGGTACGAGTATGTGAACCTCTCGCAGTGTTGTAGTTTGTAATTTTTAAGATCTGAACTATAGGGTTTATTCTGGATAGTAAGTTTTTTTAGTTTTATTTTTAACTAGAACTCTTTTTTTCACTCTGATGATGCTTTTGTTCCTAGCATTAACGTAGCATATGGATGATATTTTTTTTTCACTCTGATAATGCTTTTTGTTCCATGTTAAATATATGACGTTATCTCTGTGTTTCTAACCCTTTTTTTGTGTGTTTTTTCTCCCTGCAGTTGATGAGAGTATTATGGAATCTCTACACCAGCTCAACATTGATTTCCCTAATGTAGATTCACCTGCAAATCCTCGTGTGGACATGCCTGAGGATTCTTGTAAATCAATGGCGGCAGATGTGCCATCAGATATGCCTATGTTCGACAACACGCCGTTGTCCACCCGAGGTGAGGCTTGTGTCATTAGTCTTGTCCCTGCGATGGTTCTTCTAAATCAATTGCGGCAGATGTGTCATCTGGGCTGCCTATGTTTGATGGTACCCCTATCTCCATTCGTGCTGAAGTGGGTGGCAGCAGCGTTGTTCATGGTGTCGGTTCTCCCAAAGCACCGGTGGCAGATGTGCATATCGACCAACCTGTGTTTGACGTTACGCCGCTTCCCAGTCGTGGTGATGTTGGTGACAGCGGTGGTGCTCCTGCCGAACGTACAGTGGGGCCAGTTTTTGACACCACTCCTATGCATGATGTCCACAATGATCAAATGGATGATACTAACCCCCTTGCAATTGAGTGTACCCCTGTGTGGCAGGATACTCCTTCTCAGAGTGTTGATGGTACTGAGGAAGTTACGCAGGAACACAATGTTCAGGATCAGCTTGATAAGTATGCGGAGCATCAGGCTGTCAAGAAAGCTGATCATGAGAAGAGATTGATAGCATACCATAAGAAATATCCAAAGAAAGTTGGTCAGGGAAGCGATGCAGCTTGTCCAAATGTTCCTTCAGAAGATTTGCATCCAGCTCCTTCACCGATCTCGAAGAAACCCAGGATGGCTGTTGCAAAGAAGAAATCTGATTATGTTGGGACTCCTCGGCGCATAACTCGTCTTGCCTGCAGTGTTCCTATTATGAGTTCCTCGCACAGTTCCCCTCCGCCTGCTAAGTCGAGTTCTGCCAAACGTAAGTGTGTTGCTGATGAGACATACATTCTGGATGCTGCTTTGGGTGACGATGGTTCGGGCTTTGAGGCAGACTTTGTTGAGGTAGTGTTTCTTTTGTTTTTACTGTTTGTTTTCTTTTGATCGTACTGTTTTTCTGAAAGGTTCAGAGTGTGAACCTCCTGGTGGTTGATTGTGAACTTCCTTTTTTAAAATGAGTTTTTTGTTGTCATGCAGAATGATAAAAGGAAGAGGTCGTTAGATGTTGGGACCTCCAGTGGTCCAAAGAAGAAGAGGCAGTATGGGAGGAAGAAGAAAGCTGATGCAGATGAAGATGAAGATTGTGAAATGAAGCGTTTCCAGCAAACGGTGCGCTGTTCTCTTGGCGAGGTTCAAATTGCTGTTGGGTTGTTGAAAAAAGAACATAAGGCCAAGGTCGTCGAAGCTGGTTTTGGATGTGTTTTTGATTGGGTGCTTGAGGGAAACATCTCCCGTGTACTGATGTGCCACCTGTGGTTGATGCCTGACACATCAACCATGGAGATTCATTGTGAACCTGGCAAAGTCCTTGATGTGAACAGAGAAGCCGTCCACCATGTTTTTGGTTTCCCAATTGGTAATGACACAGCGCCGAGGCCTTCTGACACTGGACATGACGAGGCTCTAGCCATTTTCAAGAGAGAACTTGGCATTGATAGCAAGTCTCCCATTCTGATAAAGAATTTGCGTAAGATTCTGGAAGATTTAGTTAAAGATTCCAACAAGGTTGATTTGGCTGTGAAGGTATTCTTTGCCATTTTATATAACAAGCTTATATGTCCTGGGTCAGCACCCCGTGTTGGTAGGGAAGCTGCTATGCTCGTCAACATGGATTACAAAAAAATGGCGAAGATGGATTTCTGTCAGTTAGTTGTTGATGAGATTAAAAGAGCTGCCATCAAGTATCAAAACAGAAGTATCCCGCAGGCTGGCCCTGAAGGTTGCGGTGTTTTGCCTGTAGTTATGTATCTTGACAGCTGCTTCTCTGCTCGGTATTCTGTAATGCACATCAAGACGCCTCGTGCTAATTTCTTGCACGAGAAACCGCTTTTACAGTTTTACTACCTTGATATGTACAGAAATGGTGGAGCTGAACTGTTAAATTATAAGTTTGGTAAACTTCCGGTTAGTTTTTCTCTTTACATTATTTTTTGTTAATTCTTCTGTGCATACTTGATACCATGTAGCAGTTGTCTTACTTCTGATGAACTTAAATACTAGCATATCAGTGAACTTATTTTTGTTGGCCATAGTAAACTTCTTTTTTTATTTTCTACCTGAACTTCCTGCTTTTTACCTTCTGAACCTCTTTGTTAGTTAGCTTAATTAGTCTTTTTCTCTTTTTATAAATGATGCAGCAATCTTTTTGTATGACATCTTTTTATCTCGTTTTTTTTTCAGTGGAAGGGCATCATGCAGATTGCTTATGAATATCTTTTGTCTGCTGAAAAACTTTTTTATGATTCACGCCCGCGATCGCCTGCTAGCATGCCTGGTTCTGGTGAAAATGCTGCTACCCAGCAGCCAGGTGATAAAGGTGAATCGAAAGATCAGCCAAATTCTGACGGTGGAGGTTCTTCTTCTCTAGTTTTCTTTGACCAAATTATTGAGATGATGAGTAAAGTTGAAGAGCTCTCTTACAAAATCCCAACAACTGCTGACCGCATGAGTATTATTTTTGGACTTTTTCCTGATGGCCATGGGCCTAGTGTTGAAGCAGTTAAGGAGCAAACGCAGAATGAAACCTAGTACCTTGACAGCTTCAGGGTTGATATGTCTTCCATGAAGTCAGAATTAGCTGAACTTCGATCAAAACAGGATGCTGTATGCAGGGATTATGAAAGAGAAGCTGTCATTATAGAACAGCAAATCATTGAGCAAGATGTTGATGCTCAGATTTACCCTGTCAAAGATGACTCATTCAAATACCCATTTGTAGGTCTATCAGAAGCTGAGGTAATTTTTTATTGTTTTTCTTTTATTTTCTCCTCTCTTTTTTCCAACTAGCTTCCTATGAACTTTTCAACTCATGTTCTAGTGAACTTCCTTGATTGTTTTAACAGACAGACGCTAAGTGTAACAGCCCGGAGTTTGAGCAACTAAAAACCTGTGTAATTTTTCCACTTTTGTGTTCCTTGCATCATGGCATCCATGCATCATGTTGTTGCTAGGGAATTGTTGTTGTTGCTAGGGAATTGTTGTTGTTGCTAGGGAATTGTGGTTGTTGCTAGGGAATTGTGGAGGTTTGGCAACATTTAAAAACCAAAATGCCAAATGTGCTTCAACAAATTTCAAATTAAGGAAGGCACTCCAAATTACAAAACAAAACACTTTGACATCGTATATTTGCCAAGGTAGTTCCAAGAGTTCCAAAATAATATTTTTCACTTGCACCAAAATATTAAAGGAGCAACATTGTTAAATTGAGCAAAATGCCCTATCCAACCTCTCTAAACAAAAGTGGTTCAAAACATTTTATTTTGAGACGCCAATTTTTGTGGTGCTTCTACACTATATGGGGAGGCTACCAGAATTTTCTCAGATTTTTATAAAATATTTAAATGCCTCAATTAAATCAGAGATGTACTACTGGTTTTAAAAAGAAACAGACAAGGGTCTCTTTGTAATTAGGGAGGGACCTGTCCGTGATGGAAATAAAATTCCCAGGGAGTTTTCAGAAGTTGGTCATCTCCTTCCTCCCTTGTAGCGACCGAGCTGGCCGGCCGAGCCGCACCAGCTCGAGCTCGCCGTGCTCGCCTGGCCCCTCCTCTCTGCCCCACCTGCGAAGAAGGAGAGCAAGCAGCACCCCGAGGCCCACTGCCCCTGCCCTACCCACTCGCTCCTCTCTCCATTTCCCCGTTTTCCTCTTCCCGCGAGCTCGCAGACCGAGCCGCCGTCGCCGACGCATCGCCGCCGTGTCCGGCCGCCCCAACCCGCGTGAAGACCACCCGCAGCTCCGCCGTGCCGTGCTCGTCGTCCCTGCCAAAGGAATCGAGCGGGGAAGCTTGCAATCGCCCGTGCCGTCCATTTCTTCGCCGACCACCGCCGCCGTTCCGCCGCACGATTTCCGCCGCCGTGGACCGTCTCCGACCTCGCCGTTTGCTCGAGCGTGTCCCTGGTGAGCTGCTGCCCATCCCCGTGCCTCTCTTTTCGTCGCTCGCGAGTACTGGCTTGAGATTGCTTGAACTCGCCGCCGTCCTTTCGCGTGTTGACCCCGCGTCGGATTTTCCGAATGAAGCCCAACCGGATTTTCCGATTGCTCCCAGTACGAGTTCGTTCTCTTCCTTAGCCGAATTTCCATGCTCACCGGACGATCGGATATTCCGAGTTTGAAGAATTCGGATTTTCCCAATGGTATCAGTACGAGGAAGCTTTTGGTCCTTAGTCATTCCTCGAGTGAACAGTCGATCGGAATTTCCGATTTTGGAAATTTCGGATATTTCGAATTCGTCCAGCCCTCAAATTCTGTACTGTTTCTATTATCTCTTTCTAAAGTGGCTAAGTAATTGCATTGCTAGTTAAACATAATCTGAAAGAGGACTTAATTAAAAGATGAAATAAAATGTAATAGCTTGTTGTCGGTGCTCCAGAAAATTGCTTGTAGTATACCAAAATGCCCAGAAATTTGGGAACCAACCTCTAAAATGGTTATCATGTATATTAAATCACGGAAACCCTGCATCCCATCACCTGATCATGACATCTGAGATGCAAGTTAACCCTAGGGTTTCCACGATACTAATCAACAAGTAAAGATTCTATATTGCTTAAATCCACGGAATATTCGGGATGAGCCCCTCTAAGCATCCGGACTCCGTTTAATTTGAATAGTGGAATCATCCCCCTCCCGGGATTTAAAATGTCATGTCATCATGTGTTTGCGCATTGCATTTGTGAAGCATGTGTGGTGATTGATTGTTTCTTCCCGTGTTTTTATGCTTCGATAGATCAAGCAGCCGGGGTTACTCCACAATACCCCGAAGAGCCGTACTACCAGCACCTTGATCAAGGCAAGCGTAATCCCCCCTCTGAGCATATCCTATCCTAATTTCCGCAAGTATTTTCTCTACTATAATATTGCATGCGGTTCCAAATGTCAATTTACTTGGATTAGAGTATCCTATAGTTGCATTAAGTTCCCTATGCCATTTACCTGTTTCCCTCCTATATCCATAGGTTTGTATTGTTGGCCCGAGATATGTACTATGCTATGTTGATGCTTAGCCATGCTTAGTACTGGCATAGCGGTGCGATGGTTACTTCATGTTTGAAACAGGTGATGAGATGAGAATGATGGTGGAGAATTGTGGTGACGGATAATAAAATGCTTAAAGGTGGGGATGAGAGGCCACATGGGATGTGGTGGGTTGTCTCGTTCTCGCCGCCTAGTGCGAGTTCTCGCCTACGAGCCAAGATGAGCGTGCAACCATGCGTGGGCATATGGAACCTCGTCGACCGACTAACTTGTGGCGGACTAGCCGAGGGTCCTCTAGTTTGGCTTTCCATTTGCGCGTGCGTTGAGATGGTGGCCAAGACTGAGATGAGGATGGTGGTGTCAGGAAAATAAGTGGCCGCGGGACAGGGTGCTGGAGGTACCCCTTGTCCTACCGCCACTGATGATCCTGGGTTAGTCTTAAGCGAGGTAAAGGTCGTAGCCGCTCCCACCCAGCCGGCTTTCCCCGGAAGAGAGCTAAGAGCTAGGCAATGGGCCGGACGGTACGCATGGATAAGAAGCTGGGAGGTCCCTCGGGAACCTGGCGACTTTCACATTGTACACCCCTGCAGGGATAAATCTTTTCGAAAAGCCGTGTCCGCGGTTATGGACGACTTGGTGACGGATTCAGAGATCATAGAATAACTTTAACGGAATGATTAAAAACTGGGTACTAAGGTACCACTCAAGATGCAAGGTGAGCTTCCTCGAGGGTGATTCGGGGAGGTGCCTTTGATGAACAGGTACAGTGGTTGATGTGGTGATGTTGAGAAAGTGATTCAAGAGAAAAGAGTCACTTCTTACCCTTTTGAAAATACTCTGAATAGTCGATGCCTTTGAGTTATGTTTTCATAAATAAAATCAGCTTTATGCAAAACAGCCATAAAACTTGAAAGCCTCATCGAGCTAAAGCTCTATATATAATCTTGCGAGTTCGTCGAACTCAACGTCGTTTGTTTTGTTTCAGAGGAGGACTTCACCGACCTCGAAGGTGGGTTCTTTGTGGACGTCGACGAGTAGTCTGGGGTTCCCAGGTGGCAGCTTGGGACATCCCGGAACAGCTGGCGCTGGATGTTTATTGTAGGCCTCTTAGGCCATAATTGGATCTTGTTGTTTAGAACAACTTAATTTGCTTCCGCTTGTTGTAATGTTGGGTCTGTGACCTCTGGTTGTCATTTGCTATCTTTCTCTATTATAAGAGTTGAACTATATGATTTGTGTCGTAGAGTCTGTGATGTGCCAGTTGTTCCACAAGTCTTGATCTCTCTATTATGCTTTGATAGTGTGTCTGGTGGTATCGGATAACCGGGACACAGTATCACTGTATAGCAGTCGGGTCGGGGCGCCACAAGTTGGTATCAGAGCAGTACTGCCTGTAGGAAACCCTTCTACTGGTCGATGTTGAGTCTAGTGTTTGTGAAAATATTTTTAACCTAAAAATGAGTTGTGAAAACCATCTTAGGATTCTTTTTACTCCTTATCTGGTTACCCTCTAATCTCGGAGCAATCTTACCTCGATTTGAGTTTAAAGGTTTTACTCCTCGTCTGTTACTTCAAAATGATTAGAAACGGGGTGGGTTCGACCTTTAGTGTTATGTGTCACGTTGCTCCCGCTGCGTTGCAATCCCAAATCAACTCAGATGTTTTACCGAATCTAATCATTTGATCCTTTCTTTGGGTTTTAACCCACGGACTTGAACATAAGGTCCCGGATTGTGTCAACTAGAGTGTGTTAAGTTGTGATTTCTTAACTCTCACTAGTAGCACATGATGCTGATCTTTGACCCAAGTTCTATCTTGTTGTTTTCCTTCTCGCAAAGTATTATCGTCCCTAGTCTGTGTACTTGTGTAGACGCTAATGCTATTGTTCGACCATTCGGAGAAAGATACTAACCGTGTCATTGTCAAATCTCCAGAATGGCTCGAGGAGGCCGTGGAGGCCGTGGTGGTCGCGGTAACCACAATGATGATGAGGATGATCTGCCGCCACCACCCTCGATGGCTGAGGTCTTGATGGCCATTGAGGAGAACCGTGGGCGCAATGAGCGCTTGCTTGAGCAGTTGGTGCAGCAGAATGCACGGAGGAACGAGTGCAACACTCTCACCGAGTTCCTGCGCTCGCAGCCACCCACTTTGCTGATGCTAAGGAGCCACTGGAAGCTGATGATTGGCTTCGTGCTTTGGAGCGCAAGTTCTCCGCGCTGCATGTCCCATTGGCTGAGCAAGTCAACTTTGCCACCTACTCTTGGTTGGTGCTGCTGGCTGTTGGTGGGAAAGCCATGTGGCTTTGTTTCCAGCCAACCATGTCTTCACTGGGCTGATTTTCGCACTGCCTTCCGTGCGGAGTACATTCCCCAGCCGATCATGGACTTGAAGAGGAGGGAGTTCCTGGATTTGCAACAGGGACGGATGGACCTCCGCACTTATGGTCGTGAGTTCAACCATCTCTCGTTACGCCCCAAGGGACGTGACCAATGATGCTGACAAGCAAGAGCTGTTCCGCAAGGGTCTACTCCGCAGCTCCGCTATGAGTTTGCCCTTCAGGTTCCAGACCTATCAGGAGCTGTTCAACCAGGCTTTTACTCTTGAGCAAGGAAGAAAGGAACTTGAGGCTTCCAAGAGGCCCGCACACGGGGACCACCAGAGTTCCTCGGGTTCTGAGAGCAAGAAGCGCAGGGTGTTTGTTCCCTACAGCGCCGTACCTCGTGCTCCATTCATGCCAAGAGCAGCGGATACAGGCCACCCCTCCGCGCCCCACTACTTCGACACTTGGGGTAGGCGGGAGTGGGTACCGTCCTATGCTACCTGCTCCACCTGGAGTCACTTGCTACACCTGTGGCCAGGCTGGCCACTACTCCAGGGAGTGCCCCCAGAAGGCACCTCTCGCGATAACTCCTGCACGAGCCCCTGCCACTCCAGCTGGCAAGGCTGGACCTATTGTGCGTGGTCGCCTGAACCACGTCTCTGAAGAAGCTGAAGAGGACCCCGGCGTCTTATGGGTGAGTTACGAATCAACAACAATCGTGCTACAGTTTTGTTTGATTCTGGAGCATCGCATTCATTCATATCCATAGCTTTTGCAAAAGACCACAAAATACCGTTTGAGAAAATGAGCCGTCCCTTGGAGATCTCCACTCCTGGCTCCAAATGGCAAACCGATGGGGTTACTCCTGAGTTCAGATTACTATCGGTTACTACTCTTTTCCTTTCGCTTTGGTAGCTCTGAGGTCAAATGGCATTGATGTCATACTGGGCATGAACTGGCTAGCCAAATACCAGGCTAATCTCGACTGTGCTGCCAAGACCGTCACCGTGACCAATTCCTCGGTGACAGTGTGAAGTATTGGTCTGCACTGTCAAGACCTCCATCTCAGTCATACCCAACTCACCTGAGATCTCCTTTGCTTTATGGAAGGCGAATCCCCTCCTGAAATCCAGGACATACACGTGGTGTGTGACTTCCCGGATGTGTTCCCGGAAGAATTGCCTGGCATGCCTCCTGACCGAAGTGTGGAGTTTGTCATAGATCTACTTCCCGGTACGCTCCAATTTCCAAGAAGCCCTACCGTATGCCGGTGGAAGAGTTGGCTCTGTTGAAAGAGCAAATTGATCAGCTGTTAGCAAGGAGTTCATCCAGCCTAGCAGTTCACCTTGGGGTTGTCCGGTACTCTTTGTCAAGAAGAGGGATTCTACCGTGCCTCGTCTAGTCTCTGACTATCGACCGTTGAATGCGGTGACAATCAAGAACAAGTATCCTATTCCTCGCATCAATGATCTGTTGGATCAGTTAGCTGGTGCAACGGTATTCTCCAAGATGGATCTGAGGTCAGGCTACCATCAGATAAATCAGAAAGGAGGATATTCCAAAGACGGCATTTGTTACTCGTATGGCTCATATGAGTATACCGTCATGTCCTTTGGTCTCACAAATGCCCAGCTACTTTCATGAGGCTCATGAACTCCATCTTCATGGATTATCTTGACAAGTTTGTCGTCATTTACATCGATGACATCCTTTATTCCAAAACCATGAAGAGCATGAGAACATCTTCGTTTGGTTCTGACAGACTTCGAGAACACCGCCTCTATGCCAAGTTCTCCAAGTGTGAGTTTTGGTTGGATAATCTCGTCTTCCTTGGTCATGTGATATCCGCTAATGGTGTGGCTGTCATTCCTGACAAGATTCAGTCCATTTTGGATTGGAAAACTCCAATGTCAGTCAAGGACATCGTAGCTTTCTCGGATTGGCGGGTTACTACCGCCGATTCATCGAAGGTTTCTCCAAGATAGCCAAGGCCTGACTGACCTTCTCAAGAAGGATAAAAAGTTCGTATGGTCGGCCGAAGCTGAAGAGAGCTTCAAAACACTGAAAGCCAAACTCACGTCCGCTCCTGTGCTTGTCCTGCCGGACACAAGCAAGGATTTCGTCGTCTTCTGTGACGCCTCTCTACAAGGCTTGGGTTGTGTAATGCAAGATGGCCATGTGGTGGCATATGCTTCTCGCCAATTAAGCCGCATGAGCACAACTACCCAACTCATGATCTAGAACTTGCCGCTGTGGTCTATGCTTTGAAGCAATGGAGACCATACCTGTTTGGTAACCGTTGCGAGATCTTCTCGGATCACAAGAGTCTGAAGTACCTCTTCACCCAGCCGGATTTAAATCTCAGGCAAAGGCGTTGGTTGGAGTTAATCACGGACTATATGTGAGTCTGAACTATCAACCCGGCAAAGCAAACGTCGTGGCTGACGCGCTAAGTCGGAAGTCCTATTGCAACAATCTGATGATTGAAAGGCCAACCTGCTCTCATGAAGAGTTTGCCCGTTTGAACCTGGAAATTGTTCCCTCCGGCTACCTTGCAAATCTGGAGATCAAATCTACTCTTGTAGACCAGATTAAGGATGCTCAGAAGTGTGAGGGTATTCTGAAATCAAGAGAACATTGCTAGGGAAGGCCAAATGTTTCTCAATGAATCCGGAGTTGTTTATTTTGGTGACCGCTTGGTAGTGCCAAAGAACGAAATTGAGGGAGCTCATCCTCCAAGAAGCTCATGAATCACCTCTCTCTATTCATCCCGGTAGTACCAAAATGTACCAAGACCTTCGGCCACAATTCTGGTGGACTCGTATGAAACGAGAAATTGCCAAGTATGTTGCTGAATGCGACACCTGTCGACGGGTAAAGGCTGAACATCAAAGGCCTGCCGGCACTCTTCCCCTATTGCTATCCCGAGTGGAAATGGGATGAAATTGGTATGGACTTCATTACTGGTCTGCCGAAGTCTCCAAAGGGAATGATGCCATTTGGGTCATCATTGATCGACTATCAAAAGTGGCTCACTTCCTCCCCGTTCGTGTTGACATTACAGCTGCCAGTTGGCAGACCTGTATGCTTCTAGATCGTCGTCTTCACGGCATTCCCAAGAAGATAATTTCTGATCGTGGAAGCCTATTCACCTAAGTTTTGGACTAGTTTCCAAACTGCTATGGGAACTCGTCTCAACTTCAGCACCGCTTCCATCCTCAAACTGATGGTCAGACCGAAAGAGTGAACCAAGTTTGGAAGACATGCTTAGGGCATGTGTAATCTCTTTTGGCAAGGATTGGGAAAAGTATCTCCCTTTCGCGGAATTCTCCTACAACAACAGCTATCAAGCTAGTCTGGGCATGGCTCCATTTGAGGTTCTCTATGGAAGAAAATGCCGCACTCCTCTAAATTGGTCTGAGACCGGAGAGAGGGCACTCTTTGGTCCAGATATTATCAATGAAGCTGAGGAGAAGGTTAGAATCATAAGGAGAATCTGAAGATTGCTCAGTCTAGGCAGAAGAGCTACTATGATAAGCACCATCAGGAAATTCACTATGAAATTGGTGATAAAGCTTATCTCCGCGTCTCTCCCCTTCGTGGCGTTCGCCGCTTCGGTATCAAAGGGAAATTGGCCCCTCGCTATGTTGGCCCTTTCACCGTTCTGGCCAAGCGAGGAGATCTTTCTTATAAGTTGGAGTTACCGGTCATCTTCCCAAATGTACATGATGTGTTTCATGTCTCCAACTTCGCCGGTTTTAAAGATCCTATCCATGGGGTCAATCATGAGGAGCTGGATCTCCAGGAAGATCTCACTTATCGCGAGCATCCTATCCGTGTCCTGGATGAAGCCGAAAGGAAGACCCGTAACAAGACTACCAAGTTCCTCAAGATTCAGTGGTCGCACCATTCCGAGGAAGAAGCACTTGGGAAAGAGAGTCTAGTCTTCGTGAGGAGTATCCCGACTTCTTTCCGCAACCTTAGAATCTCGGGACGAGATTCCTGTAAGGGGGGTAGAATTGTAACAGCCCGGAGTTTGAGAACTAAAAACCTGTGTAATTTTTCCACTTTTGTGTTCCTTGCATCATGGCATCCATGCATCATGTTGTTGCTAGGGAATTGTTGCTAGGGAATTGTTGTTGTTGCTAGGGAATTGTTGTTGTTGCTAGGGAATTGTGGTTGTTGCTAGGGAATTGTGGAGGTTTGGCAACATTTAAAAACCAAATGCCAAATGTGCTTCAACAAATTTCAAATTAAGGAAGGCACTCCAAATTACAAAACAAAACACTTTGACATCGTATATTTGCCAAGGTAGTTCCAAGAGTTCCAAAATAATATTTTGCACTTGCACCAAAATATTAAAGGAGCAACATTGTTAAATTGAGCAAAATGCCCTATCCAACCTCTCTAAACAAAAGTGGTTCAAAACATTTTATTTTGAGACGCCAATTTTTGTGGTGCTTCTACACTATATGGGGAGGCTACCAGAATTTTCTCAGATTTTTATAAAATATTTAAATGCCTCAATTAAATCAGAGATGTACTACTGGTTTTAAAAAGAAACAGACAAGGGTCTCTTTGTAATTAGGGAGGGACCTGTCCGTGATGGAAATAAAATTCCCAGGGGGTTTTCAGAAGTTGGTCATCTCCTTCCTCCCCTGTAGCGACCGAGCTGGCCGGCCGAGCCGCACCAGCTCGAGCTCGCCGTGCTCGCCTGGTCCCCTCCTCTCTGCCCCACCTGCAAAGAAGGAGAGCAAGCAGCACCCCGAGGCCCACTGCCCCTGCCCTACCAAGTCGCTCCTCTCTCCATTTCCCCGTTTTCCTCTTCCCGCGAGCTCGCAGACCGAGCCGCCGTCGCCGACGCATCGCCGCCGTGTCCGGCCGCCCCAACCCGCGTGAAGACCACCCGCAGCTCCGCCGTGCCATGCTCGTCGTCCCTGCCAAAGGAATCGAGCGGGGAAGCTTGCAATCGCCCGTGCCGTCCATTTCTTCGACCACCGCCGCCGTTCCGGCGCACGATTTCCGCCGCCGTGGACCATCTCCGACCTCGCCGTTTGCTCGAGCGTGTCCCTGGTGAGCTGCTGCCCATCCCCGTGCCTCTCTTTTCGTCGCTCGCGAGTTGTGGCTCGAGATTGCTTGAACTCGCCGCCGTCGTTTCGCGTGTTGACCCCGCGTCGGATTTTCCGAATGAAGCCCAACCGGATTTTCCGATTGCTCCCAGTACGAGTTCGTTCTCTTCCTTAGCCGAATTTCCATCCTCACCGGACGATCGGATATTCCGAGTTTGAAGAATTCGGATTTTCCGAATGGTATCAGTACGAGGAAGCTTTTGGTCCTTAGTCATTTCCTCGAGTGAACAGTCGATCGGAATTTCCGATTTTGGAAATTTCGGATATTCCGAATTCGTCCAGCCCTCAAATTCTGTACTGTTTCTATTATCTCTTTCTAAAGTGGCTAAGTAATTGCATTGCTAGTTAAACATAATCTGAAAGAGGACTTAATTAAAAGATGAAATAAAATGTAATAGCTTGTTGTCGGTGCTCCAGAAAATTGCTTGTAGTATACCAAAATGCCCGGAAATTTGGGAACCAACCTCTAAAATGGTTATCATGTATATTAAATCATCGAAACCCTGCATCCCATCACCTGATCATGACATCTGAGATGCAAGTTAACCCTAGGGTTTCCACGATACTAATCAACAAGTAAAGATGCTATATTGCTTAAATCCACGGAATATTCGGGATGAGCCCCTCTAAGCATCCGGACTCCGTTTAATTTGAATAGTGAAATCACCCCCCTCCCGGGGATTTAAAATGTCATGTCATCATGTGTTTGCGCATTGCATTTGTGAAGCATGTGTGGTGATTGATTGTTTCTTCCCGTGTTTTTATGCTTCGATAGATCAAGCAGCCGGGGTTACTCCACAATACCCCGAAGAGCCGTACTACCAGCACCTTGATCAAGGCAAGCGTAATCCCCCCCTCTGAGCATATCCTATCCTAATTTCCGCAAGTATTTTCTCCACTATAATATTGCATGCGGTTCCAAATGTCAATTTACTTGGATTAGAGTATCCTATAGTTGCATTAAGTTCCCTATGCCATTTACCTGTTTCCCTCCTATATCCATAGGTTTGTATTGTTGGCCCGAGATATCTACTATGCTATGTTGATGCTTAGCCATGCTTAGTACTGGCATAGCGGTGCGATGGTTACTTCATGTTGGAAACAGGTGATGAGATGAGAATGATGGTGGAGAATTGTGGTGACGGATAATAAAATGCTTAAAGGTGGGGATGAGAGGCCACATGGGATGTGGTGGGTTGTCTCGTTCTCGCCGCCTAGATGCGAGTTCTCGCCTACGAGCCAAGATGAGCGTGCAACCATGCGTGGGCATATGGAACCTCGTCGACCGACTAACTTGTGGCGGACTAGCCGAGGGTCCTCTAGTTTGGCTTTCCATTTGCGCGTGCGTTGAGATGGTGGCCAAGACTGAGATGAGGATGGTGGTGTCAGGAAAATAAGTGGCCGCGGGACAGGGTGCTGGAGGTACCCCTTGTCCTACCGCCACTGATGATCCTGGGTTAGTCTTAAGCGAGGTAAAGGTCGTAGCCGCTCCCACCCAGCCGACTTTCCCCGGAAGAGAGCTAAGAGCTAGGCAATGGGCCGGACGGTACGCATGGATAAGAAGCTGGGAGGTCCCTCGGGAACCTGGCGACTTTCACATTGTACACCCCTGCAGGGATAAATCTTTTCGAAAAGCCGTGTCCGCGGTTATGGATGACTTGGTGACGGATTCAGAGATCATAGAATAACTTTAACGGAATGATTAAAAACTGGGTACTAAAGGTACCACTTCAAGATTGCAAGGTGAGCTTCCTCGAGGGTGATTCGGGGAGGTGCCTTTGATGAACAGGTACAGTGGTTGATGGTGGTAGATGTTGAGAAAGTGATTCAAGAGAAAAGAGTCACTTCTTACCCCATTTTGAAAATACTCTGAATAGTCGATGCCTTTGAGTTATGTTTTCATAAATAAAATCAGCTTTATGCAAAACAGCCATAAAACCTTGAAAGCCTCATCGAGCTAAAGCTCTATATATAATCTTGCGAGTTCGTCGAACTCAACGTCGTTTGTTTTGTTTCAGAGGAGGACTTCACCGACCTCGAAGGTGGGTTCTTTGTGGACGTCGACGAGTATTCTGGGGTTCCCAGGTGGCAGCTTGGGACATCCCGGAACAGCTGGCGCTGGATGTTTATTTGTAGGCCTCTTAGGCCATAATCTGGATCTTGTTGTTTAGAACAACTTAATTTGCTTCCACTTGTTGTAATGTTGGGTCTGTGACCTCTGGTTGTCATTTGCTATCTTTCTCTATTATAAGAGTTGAACTAATGTTTTGTGTCGTAGAGTCTGTGATGTGCCAGTTGTTCCACAAGTCTTGACCTCTCTATTATGCTTTGATAGTGTGTCTGGTGGTATCGGATAGCCGGGGACACAGTATCACTGTATAGCAGTCGGGTCGGGGCGCCACAAGTTGGTATCAGAGCAGTACTGCCTGTAGGAAACCCTTCTACTGGTCGACGTTGAGTCTAGTGTTTGTGAAAATATTTTTAACATAAAAATGAGTTGTGAAAACCATCTTAGGATTCTTTTTACTCCTTATCTGGTTACCCTCTAATCTCGGAGCAATCTTACCTTGATTTGAGTTTAAAGGTTTTACTCCTCGTCTGTTACTTCAAAATGATTAGAAACGGGGTTGGGTTCTACCTTTAGTGTTATGTGTCACGTTGCTCCCGCTGCGTTGCAATCCCAAATCAACTCAGTTGTTTTTACCGAATCTAATCATTTGATCCTTTCTTTGGGTTTTAACCCACGGACTTGAACATAAGGTCCCGGATTGTGTCAACTAGAGTGTGTTAAGTTGTGATTTCTTAACTCTCACTAGTAGCACATGATGCTGATCTTTGACCCAAGTTCTATCTTTTTTTTTCCAACTAGCTTCCTGTGAACTTTTCAACTCATGTTCTAGTGAACTTCCTTGATTGTTTTAACAGACAGACGCTAAGCGAGCTGAGGAGATGGATGCTCAGGATACCGATATAGATACTGATGATGCTGCTGCTTCTGATGACGGCGACACGCTTGATGTTGAAAACCTGACTCCTATAGCTGTTGTTCCACCTGAACCTGTTTCACCACCGCAACCTTTCAGCGATGCAGATGAATCAGTTGCTAGCGAAGATTCCTTGCCTGATGGTGATCAGCTAAGCATCCAATACACCCCCCAATGCCCTGGGTCTGGATGGCGGGAACATCCTGATGATGACGATGTTGATGCTTCAACGAGCAAGCAATTCTTTGTATCGTTCAACAAAGAGACATCACATGCAGAAACTGCTGGGTTAAATGACTGTAAAGTTCCAGCAGCTGCCGTGGGAGACATCGCCAGTGTGCAGGATGGAGTGCATGAAACAGGTCTGCCAGCTGTCATGCCCGCCAATGGCCGTGTTGGAATCGATATAGTTCGTGAGGACCACCATGACGTAGCCGAAAATGAAGATTTACGCTGTGGAAGCCCAGTTGAAGAAAGCCAGCAGAGGGTTGCTTCACAAGAGCTAGGCAAGTATATATTATCACAAGCTTCCATCTTATTGGTTATCCCCATTTTTTATCTCCCAGCATTTTTTTATATTCATTGCCTTGCACGCTCAACTCATCAGTACCTAAATGTAATCATGCTTAACTCTTTTTCTAGCGCCTATAATGTGAACTTAGCAAGAAGGCTCTGTTTTTTGTTTTTGCTTACAGTTTCTAGTCCATGTCCAACTCCTTCGCTATCTTCTTTGCCAATCATGAAGAGAATAAAAGAAATTTACCATGGAGTGTGCAGGCTGAGGAATGATCCCAACAAAAGGTACGTTCCAATGTTGTCCAGTACCTTTTCTCCTCTCTTTTTTTTGGCGCGTGTGAACTCCACACTATGTTTTATATGAACCTCTGTTTGTATATCTTCCCCTTTTATACTTTTCTTTTTATCTTTTCAGGGATAATGTACTCTTCGATCACGATGAATGTCGTTGCACGATCGGGCAAGTTGCCGAAGCTTTCCATCCTACTGGTTATCTCTGCTCGTTCACTGCTTGTGTTGGAACATTCATGTTTAGTCGAAAGTACCTGCACTCAGACAAGCTTATAGCACCATATGTTTGCTCTGTACGTGAACCCCTCCGTTTGTACTTTGTGAACCTCCTATTTGTTCCTTTTTTGTTTTTTTTTGATAATCTGATTATTCTTGTTATGTTTCTTATTTACTCAATCAGAGGCATTTATTCGAAGGAAACTTAACGAGTAATTGTTTGAGAAGTTTTTTCAATCCTGGATCTGATGAACGTGTGGACGAGAAGAGTCTTGTAAGCACAAAGTTTTTTTTGTTCTATTGTGCTTGTTACAGATTCTCCGCGCTCTCATATAACTGTTTTTTTTTTGTAGATTTTGTTTGCTGTTTTGGATGGACCAGACCCTCCAGTCCTTGGTGTTCTTGGACATTTTTGCTTAGTAGTTGTTAATCTGAAAAAGGAACGGTTTGAGCTTCTTGATTCTCTGCGTGGACCTATCGATCCAGATGGCCTGAGGGTTATACATTTGATGGCACATAACATAAAGAAACTATGGAAGGAAGCAAGAGACTCAGATGGGAATTCCTTACAGCCAGCATCAATTGATGATTGGGATCTGGGGTATGTCAATTCTCCAAGACAGGGAAACACGTAAGTATTCATCCCCTAATGCTTTAGATCTTTCGTTTGTCTTTCATATGTTATCGCACATAGCTTCTTTTGCTTGATACAATATAGTATTTCATTATGTGTCCTCTCTATTTTTTCGTGTAATGGTGCAGGCATGACTGTGGGTTTTTCATGCTTCAAAATTTGAATTCCTATGATGGCAATGGTATGGTAGAATATGGACAAAAGGACATCTTGAACATCAGGATGACTTTACTTTACAGCTGGTTGACGAGAAGCGATTTCATCATTGACCTCAAGGCTGTTATAGGTGTTGACGCAGGTAGTGAACTATTTTTTTGCTCTCTATTTTGTTTTGCACGTTCCCATTTCCCCCCTATGTGTATCACTAAAAACCCTGTGTGCTGAAAAGTGAACTTCCCTTATTTTTTGTTGTTTGTTCTCTTCTCCTTATCTGTTTCAAGTTTTTTGACATGGTGTGTTTTTTAATTAGGAGAGCGTCTTGACATGGATGATGATGACTTCTCTCTGTTTGAGACTCAATGGTACACACCTGATGTTCAACCTATTCCTGAAGAAGCTGTCGTGAAAGTTAGAAGCAAGGCGCAGAAGGCCTTTGCTCGTCTCCATCCCACGGTTAAAACAAGGTCCGGTAAGGTTTCTTCTACCGGAGATAAAGCGAAGGCTACTGTTGTTGCAGTTGAAGATGATGACGATGATGATTTCGTCAGTGACGCACCCTGGAAGCGCAAAGGTAAACATGCCCGAAAGGATGTGCAGGGTTGCAGTGCGGATAGCAGTAATGACTTTGCCACCCAGAAGGCTAGACCACCTATCGTGAAAAAGCCAGGGGGCTCAAAGAAGATGCCTTCAAAGGTCACCAAGAAGTCGAGTATCCAAGTCGCAACGCTTGTCAGCCAAGAGTTCCCACATCTATCTGAGGCCAGGGATTTGAAACGTTTAATATTAAGCAAGGAGTTTTTACGTGACCACGGCAAGTGAGTAATGGCGCACTTTATGATGTTTTTTGTTGTCCAATAAATAGTTGACTGCATTCTTTTGTAGTTTCCAACTTTTCTTCATTTCTTTTGTTTTGGTTCCTGCAGACTACCCCTGGTGATGTTTATGACTAGTGATGATCCTCTTTTTATTAATGGCAACCGCTTGGAAAGTATATTCGGTCGTTGTGAAATGATGGAAGCTGACATTATGGACTGGATCATTTCGTACTGGAAAGATTATGTGAGATGGACCACTTGTTCCAATCGGGCGAACGTGTTTTGCTATCACCAAATACAATCCCCGTAAGTTGTCTTTTTTAACCTATGAGCAATGAGTTTTGTTATTTATTTTTTGTGATGATGGGAACTTCCAATCGGGTGAACGTGTTTTTTTTCTCTTCCATGCAGTACTTTCTTGACTACATACCATTCGAGTTAAAGGATTCAAAGGGCAATCCTATCCAGAGGAAACCATTCGATGTAAAAGGGGCTGCTTAAATGTGGAAGGCATATGTGAGGGATTCCGAAAACCTTCTGACTGCAAAGCTGGTAATTTCTTTTTTTTTGTGTTTTTGTTGTCTTGTTTTTTGTTTGCCCCTTTATATGATTTATTTTTAATATGCAGTATGAACTTCTCTTTTTGTCTAAGCTGAACCTCCTCCTACCTTAGGTTACGATCCTTCACTTCATTAACGGCCACTACTCGTTGTATGTGATGAATAAGTACACTAAGAAGTTCAATATAATTGATTCGAGGAGGTATACCAACATGACACACACAACCAGGAAAGAGCACCACCGTCACCGCGTTGAAATTGTAAGTTTGGTTCCAAAACATCTATATGTGTTTTGTTGCGCTATCTGCTGTTTTTGAATCAGTCTAATTGTGTACCATATTTTTCTTTTCTCCTCACTTTCTTTTGTGTGAATCTATTTTTATATCCAGGTTGAGAGATTGGTCGCTGTCATGAAGGAGGTGTACGGGGAAGCAGAATACAACAATCTCAATGAAGTTGATTGGGAAAAAGCTGCAGATGACTGCCACTATGTGGCAACACCAGAGCAAGGTCCCAACGAGTGTGGACTATATGCCCTGAAGCTTGCCTGCCTTTTCGATGGTTTAAAGTTCGTAGAGAAGATCGGGAACGTTGATGTAAGCCCCTTTGTTTTTTTAGTTCGACCACTAATACGAATGTTTTCTTACTTTTTTCGTTTTATGCTTTTTCTGAAGGCTCGTGTTGAGGACTGGAAGGCCGAATTCATTTATCAGCTCATGTTCCATCCAAGGAATGAATTCTGCGTTTTGGAGTGGCCTCCTCAGCTCCAAGATCTGGTTATTCTTCTAGGTTTAGGACCGCAGTCTACACACGAGCTTCTGACCCAGGCTGTTCGAGACCGTGGTTAGAATCAAGCCAGGAACTCCCCTTTTGGGTGTGTAAAAAGGAACCATGTAGTGATCTTTTCGACATCTTGATGTAACCCTACTCGCAGACTTATTAGATCTGACCCTTTTGCTTAGGTGAACTTCATGTACTCCTGTTTGTGAACATCCATGTTTATATCTTTTGTTATCACCATGTGGATTTTCTCAGAAACTTTTCTTTTTTTCTTTGTGATATGTTTTTTGCTTTATAGCCCTGATCTCTTTTCTTTTTCTGATAATGGTTGTTAACTTCCACTTGCGCATATGTAAACTCCGGGGCACCGGATTTGCGAACCTCCCTCTTTTGTATAAATAAGAAGTGAACCACGAGCGGCGGGTGAAATGAACCTCCAACAAATGACTGTATAACTTCCTTTTTTATTTCCTTTTTTTAAAACAAGTTGAAGTCTTTTTTTATTAAAAAGACCTCTGATAACTTATATGTTATCAATTTCTTGATAGCCATGTTTCTTTTAATCCAGTACATTCGTGATCCATTCTTGAATGTTTAATCAGTTTTAATTTTCTTGGAATATATTTTTTGGTTTTTCTTGTGTACATTAGAAATCCAAGCGAACCTCCACGGGTTTGAACTCGTGAACTTTGTGCAACACAGAACAATACTTTTTAAGACTTGCTACTTTTTAAGACTTGCTATAACACGAAAATTTCAGATGAAGTTTTTCAGAGACATATACAAGCTATTTTTTCATATTCTACGGTCTCAACTGAACTAACTACACTGAAGGTTATCCAGCAAATAAGTCCATATGCGTACTATTTTTTGCGATTCTTGGCTGATCTCTCCCATATTTCAGCAAAGATTGTGGGGCATGCCCTCTTGAGGTGGTCATATCCTTCACTTTCAACCACATCATCCATTCTCTTCGAAGAGTTGAGAAACTCAATGCAAGCATTTTTTAGCTGGCTGCAATGATGCTGATCAGCTAGAGCCAGCGTGTTTGCAACTGTCTTGGCATGAAGACTCTCGGAAAGCTTGCACTCGCACATCAGCTTAATTCTCGCCATGCCATACCTAGCTGCAGCAACGAGTACATGCTTAATCATGTTTTTGGTCTCCTCGTCATTGAGGTCATACATTGGGGGCAAGGAATCCTTGTAGATGAAGTGAAGGAGCGCTTTGAAAACAGCAGGCTCCATATCTTCAATTGTCACATTCCCGGTAGACTTGTTGCTCATCGGCCCATACAAGACTGCCTTGAAGACGGGTGACCGCATACCGACAATTAGCTTGTGTGCTCGAAATACCTCTCCCTTGACCTCGAAAGACACGTCAGCTTCATCTTCTGTATCTAGCAAATCACCAATACTGTCAAGCAAGTCTGACGGTGGAACTTGGACTACAGATTTCATCTCAGCCTCCTTGAACTTGATAACAAGAAGATTGCACTCAATGGTAAGGGTGTCGTCCATAAGGTACCATCCGACGTCATCTTTTTTCTCAAATCTTGTATAACCCAGGTCCTGTGTTTCATCGCAAAACTCCACCATTGTCTTGTGTTTATCTTTGATGTTTGACCATAGGAATTTCTCTTTCATGGTATGGTGGATCAGGCAAATATCGAGCAATGCCTTCACGTTGTTATTCTTTGAATTGTGCGAGATGAAAACTGAAACCCAATCGTCCTCTGCATCTTCCTCTGTGTAACCGTTGGGGTAGAACTTGAGGCACCATTGGTGTCCACCGATGTCGAAACTGGCGGAATTGATGAACTCGCCGATGCCAAAGTCAATGTACAAGCTGTACCCCTCAATCTTGAACAAATGTTTCCCTCCCACTGTCTCCTGTGAGCAGGTCGACTCTGTCACACTTGGTATCCAGGATGAGTCCATCTGTTCACCTGGGAGAAGCAGCTTTTGGTGTAGGAATGTGCTGACAGGCAGCGAGATCTGCAAGGTGCAAGAAAGACCTTACTGTCAAGAAAACATGGCGAAATACATGCAAGTGAACCTCTAAGCGTCATGAGGTGAACTTCCGACGAACATCCACAGCATCCAACTCTCATGAAACATTCAGTGTGTGTCCCAGGCTAACTCAGCATCTAACTTATCTGATATGCCAAATGAACAAGGTATCTAGAGGCGGAGGGGGGAGGCAGAGACGGTACCGTACCACTTTGGGGTTCCAGGCGAAGGCGCCCCCTGCTGAGCGGCGCCGACGAGCGATGGTGGGGCACGCGGCCGTCGAAAGGGTTCGCTGGACCAGGGACTACGCATCCGACGTGGGCTCCCTCGCGGCGTTTGCCGAAGTCGATAGCTCGCCACGACCAGGTTGGGGGTGTGGGTGAAGTCGAGGTGGTTTTGTCTGGATCGGGAACGGGGGGGGGGGGGGGGGGAGCCCCTGATTTTATTTGGTGGCTGGGGCCGCGTGGGGCTGCTGTTGGGTTAGGGTTCGGAAAGACGTGCCAGGTGGGCCGCACCTGGTTTGGATTTTTTAGAAACATTAAAAGTAGTTAAACTTTTGCATATAATTAACTCATCATGTTTTTTTGGTTTAATTTCTACGCGACAGTCTGTAAATGAACTTCCGGGTATAATCTGTGTGAACTTCCTGCATTTGTAAGGCCGAACTCTTTTTGCAGAATGTGAATTCCACAAGAATTTTCATTCCACACTAATATTTTGTGATTATGAACATTACACATTATTTCATTCAAATATCGGAAGCAAAATCTTTTTTTCTGTTATTAATGCAAAAAAGACAGTAACTCTATGTATGTATGTTTTTTCATTATTTTTTGTGCTAGTATGCATACAATCTATCAATTCAAAATTCCACTACAATGTAAACTTGGTACTATATTTTTTGTTTCTATTTTTTCACTATGATTTTTGCAGCCTGGTACTCCTTCTTGGTTGTGTTGTTGATTGTGTGTCATCTCTGCGACCAGTTGTGTCGCGCTGCTTTTTTGTGTTGGTGGCAGCACGTTTTGTTGTGACTCCAAGGTCCGTCTCAGCTCTTCCTGCAGCTGCAACCTTTTGCATGTTCTGGCATTGTGCCCTCTTATTTTTCCACAATTTCCACATACCTTTTTCCTTGTCGCTCCTCTTCATTGCCCCCATCCACCTGATGTGCTAAAAGTTGCTGCTGGAGGATCTCCAGCTTCTTGGGGCAAGTCCTCGAATTGTGCCATTTTTCTCATTGCATAGGCTGCATTTCCGTTGACCCCCCCCCCCCTCTGGAATAGCTGCATCTGTAACATTTTTCTCAGTTGCATGGTTGATACGATCTTGCAATGTGTTGTCTTCACTAAGCTCTTCTGCGTCGTCATCATCTTGGTTCCCTTCGTCGCCATCATCTTGCTCCGATTCTTGTGTGTCCAGGTTATCTTGTTCTGTCTCGTTCCCAGAGTTCTCATCTTCATCAGTATCGATCAATTCTTCTTCACCATTTTTCTTGAAGGACTGTTTTGCAAGCAAGTTTTTGATTGACACCTTCAAATTACGTGGATTGCTGTCAGTCCCATGCAACTTTTGATGCTCCTCAATTAGCTGCTTCTCAAGCTTCCTCCTTTCACATGTCCTGCGGTTGTGCCCTGAAATTGTGTTGCAGCCACTGCACAGTCTCTGGCCTTTAGGATTACCATTTTCATCAAGCTCTGGTTCTGGACGTGTAGGTTCAGATTTTTTTCTTTTATCTATTTTCACTTCAGCACCACCCTTGGCACTCTTGCTGCCACTCTTGCTGCCACTTTTGCTTCCTTTAGTATTTGATTTCAGCGGTGGCAGGATATGCGCATAACGAGCAGCAGTAGCAGCGTCTTCAGCATATGGTATGTCACCACAACCATCGTCTCCTGTATATGGTATGTCGCTATAACCAGTGTATCCAGTTGCATCGTTCTCATCCATTGCTGCATTGCGCAGACCTGAGGTCACATCTTTATGTGCATATCCGAACGATCTTGTAGCGCCATCTTCATGCGACGAGTGATTTGTTTCATTGTTTCTATCCATGCTGGCGTTGTCCAGACGCGACTTCACCTCTTTGAAAGCAGCCAGCACAGCGTCAAACATATGGTCTGAAGAGCAACCTTTGGAAACCAACTTTATGGCCTCATTGTACAGGATCGTTCGCCTGTAGTGAAGTGTGTTCCCGCTCTCTTCTTGTCTTACACAATCTTTGCGGTAGAACTCTGGTTCTGTTACTGGGTTCTTTGTGTATCTCTGTAGCACATAAAAATCTGGTACTTTGTCCAGCCTTATGTGCTCAAACACTGCTATGACGTGCTGGCAGAACAAACCAACAAACATGAGTAAAATTATTAGTTTTCAACTTTCAAGCGCAAAAAAAACAGAGGTGGAACTTACAACATAATAAACATGTAAACTCCTAACTATACAGGCAGTGAACTTCCTGATTCCCATCAGGAATAACTCGGTAAAAAACATAACATGAAATCCTTTTTCAATACTTCAATCCAAAGGCTTTTTTTCTTAAATAAAAGATAGCAGATTTTTTTTTGGGTTTAAACATTTACATCAACCAAGGATAATGACAAAGAATGTGTACCCGTGTGCTCCCAGAGCTTGCACTCGCATCGGAAATCGCCTTCTTCTTCATCTGCTGTCACATGAAACTCATGTCTCGACCAAGCAAACTCTCTGCTTTGGTTGTAGTGATGCACAAGGTAATTCCTAGGGTCCTCATGCGATTGCTTGATGCGAAACGCTGTGCTGTGATATAAGCGTTCCCGAAACACAGAGTACACATTTCGGGTGTATTCAGCAAGTAGTTGTGCCTCAAAGCCATAACGAGTCACTGGCTTCCGTTCCTTCTGCTCATTTTCAATAAAAGTTAGTACAGGATTAACCATCCTGGGAATACATAATCCAAACCTACACACAGCAGATTATATGAACTCCCAGTTTCTAAATAAGGAATTACCTAAAATACAATAAATGAACTCCCAATTTTACAAAATAGTAACTTCCAACAGTAGCTTACATGAACTCCCAATTATTAAAATGATAGCTTCTTCGAACCTCACAGAGTAGTTTATGTGAACCTCACAGTTTTTTTATTGTACCTAGTGTGAACCATCTCATGGGTAGAAAAAAAGGAAGGTAAATTGAAACATACCATTGAAGCCAATGTCTCTGCAGTCTCTGCCATATGCCTGGTTTGGATGTAGTTGTTAACCTGTTGGACAAAAATATGCAGGTCTTGATGTTCTTTTACAAACCCCTTCTTCAGTACATGGTTCATGCTCTCGCTTCTTTGAGTTGATGTCATTCGAGCACAGAATACTTCCTTCCAATAGGCAGATACCCAAGATTTTCTTTCATCCCACAAATTTAGCATCACGTTGACATCATGGAGGCCATACTTCTCAACCAACTCGCGCCAGGCAGCTTCAAATTCTGATGGCATTAATGGATGGTTAAGGACTGTAGCAAGTTGTTCTTTCAGGTCAGGGAACAATGTGTAAAGTTCTTTCAAAGGAACTTTATGCTTTCTCATTATGTGCCACCTGCACCACTTATGCAGAGAACGCTCCAATATCTTGGGTATCGCATTCGCCATTGCTGGGCACTGATCTGCATACAGTTTGTTTTTTTATTTTTAGAATGGGAACACAATGCATTCTTTTTTTATTGACGTGGGAAAGGACAAACCTGTTAGTATAACCATAGGCTGCTTGCCTCTCATGCACCTCATGTTGGAAATATGCCCTAGAGGCAATAATAAAGAGTTATTATCATATTTCCATGTTCATGGTAATGTTTATTCTCCATGCTATAATTGTATTAACCGGAAACCTAATACATGTGTGGTTATGTAAACAACACAGAGTCCCTAGTAAGCCTCTACTAGACTAGCTCGTTGATTAATGGTGGTTATGGTTTCCTAACCATGGACATGAGTTGTCAATTAATAACGAGGTCATGTCATTGGAGAATGACGTGACGGACAGACCCAACCAAGCATAGCAATATTGATCGGATCAATAAGTATATATTGCCATGTCTTGTATTGTCAAGTATCCTGTTTCTTTGACCATGAGATTATGTCTATCTCGGGTACTGAGGAATACGTCTTGGGGACTTCAAACGTCACTTCGTAACTGGGTGACTATAAAGGTGTCTTATAGGTATCTCCGAAAGTACTTGTTGATTTGCATGTATCAAGACTGGGATTTGTCCCTCCGTGTGACGGAGAGATATACTCTGGGCCCACTCGGTAATGCACATTCGGTATCGCTTGCAAGCACGTGACTAAAGAGTTAGCCACAAGGAATGTTGTATTATGGAACGAGTAAAGAGTACTTACTAGTAACGAGATTGAGCTAGGTATGGTGATACCGCCGATCAGATCTCGGGTAAGTAAAATATCGTGAGACAAAGGAAATGGAATACGTTGACATTGTGGTTCACACCGATAACGATCTTCGTTGAACTTGTGGGAGTCATTATGGGCATCCAGGTCCCGCTAATGGTTATTGATCGTAGAGGAGCCTCGATCATGTCCACTTGTTCTCGAACCCGTAGGGTCACACACTAAGGTTCGGTAACGCTAGAGTAGCTTTGGGATAATTATAATGGTGAGACCGAAGGTTGTTCGGAGTCCCGGATAGGATCCGGGATATCACAAGGAGCTCCGGAAGAGTCCGGAGATAAAGTTTCATATATAGGAATGTAGTTTTTGGGTTCCGGAAAGGTTCAGGAATTAACCGATATTGTATCGGGGTTTTTCCTGAAATGTTCCGGTGGGTCCCATGGTGGGGCCCACTATCCCGAACGTCCCACTTAGGATATTTGGCAGCCAAGTTCCTTCCTTGAGAAGTCTTTGCAGCTAGGTTCCTTCCTGGGGAAGCCTTGGAGGCTGGTTCCTTTCTGGGGAAGATTTGGAGGCTGGTTTCTTCCTGGGGAAGATTTGGAGGCTGGTTCCTTCCTGAGGAAGCTCAGGAGGCAAGCCTCACAGCTCCTCCCCACATCCTACATAAGGAGGGTACCATTTGGGGAAAGATAAGGATTGATTCCTAAGCCGGTACACTTCCTCTTGCTCCTTTCTCTTGTGGTCTTGGCTTGGTGAAGCCCTGCCCGCGTGAGAGCTCACCGAACCACCACACCGTCGTGCTGCTGGTTTGACTCCCATCTACTTGTCCTTCAAGCTTGCTGGATCAAGAAGAGGAGAAGTTGCTGAGCCGTACGTGTGTAAATCTCGGAGGCACCACTCGTTGTGGTGCTGATCGGAGTGAACCGCATCAAGGTCTACACCAAGCTGCGTTGTGATTAACGTCCAACGCTCGTGTTCTTCGAGGGTATGTTGATTACCCTCCCCGTTACTTGCATCTCCTTAGATAAGATCTTTGGGTGTTGCTTCCGCATGTGAGAGAATTTTTTTGATTTTCTGTCGCGCATATCCCTACAGTGGTATCAGAGCCATGCCTACGCCTACGAAGAAGCCCAAGGCTAAGCCTGAAACGGTGTGTTTCTACTGCAAAGGGGAAGGTCACTGGAAGCGCAACTGTGCCAAATACTAGGCGGATAAGAAGGGTGGCAATATCAAAGGTATATATGATATACATGTTATTGATGTCTACCTTACTAGTTCCCGTAGTAGTGCCTGGGTATTTGATACCGGTTCGGTTGCTCACATTTGCAACTCGAAACAGGAACTGCAGAATAAACGGAGACTAGCAACGGATGAGGTGACGATGCGCGTCGGGAATGGATCAAGAGTTGATGTCATCGCCGTCGGCATGCTACCTCTACATTTACCTTCGGGACTAGTTTTAAACCTAAATAATTGTTATTTGGTGCCTGCGTTAAGCATGAACATTATATCTGGATCTTGTTTATTGCGAGATGGTTACTCATTTAAATCTGAGAACAATGGTTGTTCTATTTCTATGAGTAATATCTTTTATGGTCATGCACCGGTTGTAAATGGTTTATTCTTGTTGAATCTTGAAAGTAATTCACACATCCATAACATTGATGCTAAAAGATGCAAGATGAATGATGATAATACCACATACTTGTGGCACTGCCGTTTAGGTCATATTGGTGTAAAGCGTATGAAGAAACTCCATACTGATGGACTTTTGGAGTCACTTGATTTTGAATCATTTGACACGTGTGAACCATGCCTTATGGGCAAGATGACTAAAACTCCTTTTTCCGGTACGATGGAAAGGGCAAGTGACTTATTGGAAATCATACATACTGATGTGTGTGGACCGATGAGCATTTCGACACGCGGTGGATATCGTTACTTCATAACCTTCACTGATGATTTGAGTAGATATGGGTATATTTACTTAATGAAACACAAGTCTGAAACTTTTGAAAAGTTCAAAGAGTTCTAGAGTGAAGTGGAAAATCATCGTAACAAGAAGATTAAATTTCTACGATCTGATCGTGGAGGTGAATATTTGAGTTACGAGTTTGGCATGCATTTGAAGACTTGTGGAATTGTTTCACAACTCACGCCACCTGGAACACCACAGCGTAATGGTGTGTCCGAACGTCGTAATCGCACTTTATTAGATATGGTGCGTTCTCTGATGTCTGTATCCGATCTGCCAATGTCGTTTTGGGGTTATGCATTAGAGACAGCCGCATTCACTTTAAACAGAGCACCATCTAAGTCCGTTAAGACGACGCCATATGAGATATGGTGTCAAAAGGCTGCTGCCTGATAAGCTCGAACCCAAAGCGGAAAAGTGCGTCTTCATAGGATACCCTAAGGAAACTGTCGGGTATACCTTCTATCACAGATCCGAAGGCAAAGTCTTTGTTGCCAAGAATGGATCCTTTCTTGAGAAAGAGTTTCTTTCGAAAGATGTGAGTGGGAGGAAAGTAGAGCTAGACGAGGTTGTTGAACCTTCTCCCGAATTGGAGAGTAGCGCAGCGCAGGAAGTTGTTCAGGCGCCGCTTTCACCAACTAGAGAGGAAGCTAATGATGGTGATCATGAAACTTCGGTCTTAGCTGAAATTCGCAGGTCGGCTAGGATACGTACCGCTCCTGAGTGGTACGGTAACCCTGTCATGAATGTGTTATTGTTAGACAATGACGAACCTGCGAGTTATGAGGAAGCAATGATGAGCCCAGACTCTGGGAAATGGCAAGAAGCCATGCAATCCGAAATGGAATCCATGAGTGAAAACCAAGTATGGACTTTGGTTGATCTTCCTGATAGCCGCAAGGCTGTCGAGTGTAAATGGATTTTCAAGAAGAAAACAGACGCTAACGGTAATGTCACCGTTTATAAAGCACGACTTGTCGCAAAAGGTTTTCGACAAGTTCAAGGAGTTGACTACGATGAGACTTTCTCACCCGTAGCGATGCTTAAGTCTGTTAGGGTTCTACTAGCAATTGCTGCATTTTTCGATTATGAAATTTGGCAGATGGATGTCAAAACAGCGTTCCTCAACGGAAACATTGAAGAAGAGTTGTATATGATACAACCCGAAGGTTTTGTCGATCCTAAGGATGCTGGTAAAGTATGCAAACTTCAGCGTTCCATTTATGGGCTGAAGCAAGCATCCCGGAGTTGGAACATTCGCTTTGATGATGTGATCAAAGGTTTTGGATTTGTCCAAAATTATAAAGAAGCGTGTGTTTACAAGAAAGTGAGTGGGAGCTCGGTCGCATTCCTAGTGTTATATGTGGATGACATATTACTTATTGGGAATGACGTGGAGCTGCTTAACAGTATAAAAGGTTATTTGAATAAGAGTTTTTCAATGAAAGACCTTGGTGAAGCTGCTTACATATTAGGCATTAAGATCTATAGAGATAGATCGAGACGCTTGATAGGACTCAGTCAAAGTACATACCTTGACAAAGTTTTGAAGAAGTTCAAAATGGTTCATGCAAAGAAAGGGTTCTTGCCCATGTTGCAAGGTAAGACATTGAGTAAGACTCAGTGTCCAACTACGGCAGATGAAAGAGAGAGGATGAGTAAAATCCCCTATGCCTCAGCCATAGGCTCAATCATGTATGCCATGTTGTGTACTAGACCAGATGTGTCTCATGCTCTTAGTTTGACGAGCAGGTACCAGAGTGATCCTGGAGAGGAACACTGGACAGCAGTTAAAAATATCCTTAAGTACTTGAGAAGAACTAAGGACATGTTTCTTGTCTATGGTGGTTGTGAAGAGCTCGCCGTAAAAGGTTACGTCGACGCTAGCTTCGACACTGATCCAGACGACTCGAAATCTCAATCTGGATACGTTTTTGTTTTGAATGGAGCTGCGGTTAGCTGGAGGAGTTCCAAGCAGAACGTTGTTGCGGCATCTACATTAGAGGCGGAATATATGGCTGCTTCCGAAGCAGCAAGAGAAGGGATATGGTTGAAGGAGTTCACCACAGAGCTCGGTGTGATTCCGAATGCACTGGATCCTATGGAGATCTATTGTGACAACACTGGTGCCATTGCTCTAGCCAAGGAACCAAGATGTCACAAGACCTCCAAGCATATCAAACGCCGTTTCCATCTAATTCGTGAAAGTGTTCACGTGGGAGATATTAGGATTTGCAAAGTACATACGAGTCTGAATGTTGCAGACCCGTTGACTAAACAGCTTCCACGAGATAAACATGATCAGCACCTGAAGTCCATGGGTGTTAGATCTTTACCAATGTAAACTAGATTATTGACTCTAGTGCAAGTGGGAGACTGTTGGAAATATGCCCTAGAGGCAATAATAAAGAGTTATTATCATATTTCCATGTTCATGGTAATGTTTATTCTCCATGCTATAATTGTATTAACCGGAAACCTAATACATGTGTGGTTATGTAAACAACACAGAGTCCCTAGTAAGCCTCTACTAGACTAGCTCGTTGATTAATGATGGTTATGGTTTCCTAACCATGGACATGAGTTGTCAATTAATAACGAGGTCATGTCATTGGAGAATGACGTGATGGACAGACCCAACCAAGCATAGCAATATTGATCGGATCAATAAGTATATATTGCCATGTCTTGTATTGTCAAGTATCCTGTTTCTTTGACCATGAGATTATGTCTATCCCGGGTACTGAGGAATACGTCTTGGGGACTTCAAACGTCACTTCGTAACTGGGTGACTATAAAGGTGTCTTACAGGTATCTCCGAAAGTACTTGTTGATTTGCATGTATCAAGACTGGGATTTGTCCCTCCGTGTGACGGAGAGATATACTCTGGGCCCACTCGGTAATGCACATTCGGTATCGCTTGCAAGCACGTGACTAAAGAGTTAGCCACATGGAATGTTGTATTATGGAACGAGTAAAGAGTACTTACTAGTAACGAGATTGAGCTAGGTATGGTGATACCGCCGATCAGATCTCGGGTAAGTAAAATATCGTGAGACAAAGGAAATGGAATACATTGACATTGTGGTTCACACCGATAACGATCTTCGTTGAACTTGTGGGAGTCATTATGGGCATCCAGGTCCCGCTAATGGTTATTGATCGTAGAGGAGTCTCGATCATGTCCACTTGTTCTCGAACCCGTAGGGTCACACACTTAAGGTTCGGTAACGCTAGAGTAGCTTTGGGATAATTATAATGGTGAGACCGAAGGTTGTTCGGAGTCCCGGATAGGATCCGGGATATCACAAGGAGCTCCGGAAGAGTCCGGAGATAAAGTTTCATATATAGGAATGTGGTTTTTGGGTTCCGGAAAGATTCAGGAATTAACCGATATTGTATCAGGGTTTTTCCTGAAATGTTCCGGTGGGTCCCATGGTGGGGCCCACTATCCCGAACGTCCCACTTAGGATATTTGGCAGCCAAGTTCCTTCCTTGAGAAGTCTTGGCAGCTAGGTTCCTTCCTGGGGAAGCCTTGGAGGCTGGTTCCTTCCTGGGGAAGATTTGGAGGCTGGTTTCTTCCTGGGGAAGATTTGGAGGCTGGTTTCTTCCTGAGGAAGCTCAGGAGGCAAGCCTCGCAGCTCCTCCCCACATCCTACATAAGGAGGGTACCATTTGGGGAAAGATAAGGATTGATTCCTAAGCCGGTACACTTCCTCTTGCTCCTTTCTCTTGTGGTCTTGGCTTGGTGAAGCCCTGCCCGCGTGAGAGCTCACCGAACCACCACACCGTCGTGCTGCTGGTTTGAATCCCATCTACTTCTCCTTCAAGCTTGCTGGATCAAGAAGAGGAGACGTTGCTGAGCCGTACGTGTGTAAATCTCGGAGGCACCGCTCGTTGTGGTGCTGATCGGAGTGAACCGCATCAAGGTCTACACCAAGCTGCGTTGTGATTAACGTCCAACGCTCGTGTTCTTCGAGGGTATGTTGATTACCCTCCCCGTTACTTGCATCTCCTTAGATAAGATCTTTGGGTGTTGCTTCCGCATGTGAGAGAAATTTTTTGATTTTCTATCGCGCATATCCCTACACCTCAAGAATGTGCTGAATACCCACTTGAATGAGTCTTCGTCCTCGTCACCCATCAGTGCAAGAGCAAAAATACATGACTGCAGGTGATTGTTCACCCCAACAAACACTGCTAGTGGCATGTGGTGTTTGTTAGTTTTGTATGTTGTATCAAAGGTTACGCAGTCACCAAAATCTGCATATGCTGCTCTGCAACTTGCATTTGCCCAAAAGATATTCTTTATCCTGTCCTCCTCATCAACTTGTACATCATAAAAGAAGTTTTCATTTTGAGCCTCCATTTCCTCAAAGAATTGGAACATTTTTGGGACTGCTCCTTTGGACTCTTCACGTGCAAACGCTGCTTTCCCGCAAAAAAATAGCGATTTTTATTTTAGTATAGACACTTGTTTTTCCTTTTTAATAGGGTTTATTCCGGAAAACCCCCAGTAGGTGTGTTGTGAACTTCCACTTACATGTTCAGTATATCTTTGTCATGGAAGGGCAGGTTGGATCTCCCATTATGCATTTTAGACAGGAGGCCCATTATGTTCACATGCTTGACATTGCTGGACTGGAGATCTTTTACATAGTCCATCAGGGTTGAGTCCACCTTCTTGTGTGAGTGCATGTACACCAGCATCGATGGGCTCAAAAGTAGGGGGTGGTTGTGACCATGCTGAAATCTCTTTAGGACATAGGTACCATCATTCCTTTCCTTAAATCTTACCAATGCCTTGCAACCAGTTTTTGCGCTGAGTTTATCTCACTGACGGTCACCGTCAGGCACAGATGGCTTGTATGCACCGTCTCGCCGCATCTAAGATACCGCGCTTTCCCGTTGTGCTGCGCTTTCTTGATGCCAAACCCTGTGTGTTTGGCATATGTGTTGTAGAATTGATAGACTTCTTTAGAAGTCTTGAACTATTGACCGATGCGTGGTATCAGATGTTCCGGGAGATCTGGTTCCTGCATTTTTTTATAGTGTGTCAGATACTATGGATAATGATCATAATACTTATAAATGTACAGTTTTATTTTAGCATCTGTCAGCACACAAACTTACGTGTGTGTATACTCGCAGTTCTGTTGGAGTCTCCGCATCTATAGTTCTGATTGGGCAAGGCGGGGTGACTATTGGGACATGGCACAGAGGATCCCTGGGAGGCATGTGTGTTGATGCCCTTTTGCCTTGCTGTATACCTTCACCATGGCCATTAACTTGTTGGTCGGCAATAGGTTTTTTTGATGGAATTTTGCTGGACGTTTTATTCATCTGAAATTCAGACTCTGTATATCTGGACTTCTGATTAGAATCAACAGGTTTATGATTATGTCGCAAGGTACGTTCTTCATGGCCTCCTGCACTAGATCCATCACCACCCACGTTTCCTCTGCTCATCTGAAGAATCTGACCCTCCTTAGCTGCTGTTCTGGACTTCTTATTAGACTCATCAGTTCTAGGATCCTGTTGTATGATACGCTCTCTCTTGCCTCCTGCACTAGATCCATCGCCACCCACATTTCCTCTGCTCATCTGAAGAATCTGACCCTCCTTAGCTGTTGTTCTGGACTTCTTATTAGACTCATCTGGTCTAGGATCCTGTTGTATGATACGCTCTCTCTTGCCTCCCGCACTATATCCATGGCCTCCTGCACTAGATCCATCGCCACGCACATTTCCTCTGCTCATCTGAAGAATCTGACCCTCCTTAGCTGCTGTTCTGGACTTCTCTCCACTGCTTGTTTGTCTTGATCCGCGTGGTTTGCGGTACACTGGATCTGAAACAGTCACCTTCTCATTGCATATTACTGGAGAACGTGGAGGCTTTGGTGGACCTGACCACATCACAATCTCATCCTCTTCTCGCTGCTCGCTGCTCGAAGGCGTTGTTCTTATTGGAACTGCGCCAACACCCGTGCCGAACTTCCTTTTTTCCAGCTTCCTCTCATGTTTTGGTCCACCCATCATCCCCACATCTGACCTTCTGGACACACTGGTCATTAACTCCTCGCGCTCACTGCATTTCATTGGATCATCTTCAAGACATCCACTCTTTTTGTTTCCCGACAGGTTCTTATAATAGGTAAGCCGCATCACAGGATCATCATGCAGCATTGGAGTTTCTATTTGGCGAGACCAGCTAGATATATCAGATTGCAATTCTGCATATAATCGTTGAAGCTCTGGCGTAGTTTCCAAAACTGCTAGATCCACTCTTGAATGTTTAATCAGTTCCAACGCCTGCAAATAGATTTTTTGTTTTGCTTTTTGTTAATTACAAATGAAAATGAACTTCTACGGTAGAACTGGTGAACTTCCGAGCAACACAGAACAGTTTATTAAAGACTAACTATAACATGATTTTTTCAGGTGAAGTTGTCAAAGACATATATTCAAGGCTAACTGCACGAAGTCCATAACATATGAACTTCCTCAAGCCAACATGGGAACTTTTTAAACGCATCAAATAAGCATTCATAGTTTTATCAAGTTTTTGCCAACTAAATTTTATCCCGTGCACATTATTTAGTGCCTAATTCAATCACACAATATACAAATTCAAGAGTATGAGATCTGAGATATTTATTTTTACCATACCTTTTCATCCGGCATGGCAGGCCGTTTTGTTGAAGATGATTCAGTCGAAAATCTGTCAGTCCCATCATTTTTTCGACGTATCGTAGCCATATGTGCCTTTGAATTGACGAAGGAGGTCACCCTTGCTCGTCGAAGTAGGCGCCTCCGCTCGTGGCCTTCCTCTATCGCTGGCAAAAGCAGCCTCTCTGGTACGGGATGAGGAAGACACGCTCGCTTCCGCCGCGGGCTCCCTCGCGTCGGCTCACGCCGCCGCTCGCTCGCCCACGCCGGGTGGAAGGAGGTGGGTTGGAGTCGGGGAAGGACGACGATTCCGCCGCGGACTCCCTCGCGTCGGCTCCTGCCTCCGCTCGCTCGCCAGCGCCGGGGAGGAAGGAGGTGGGTTGGATCCGGGACGGACGCCGCTTCCGCCGCGGGCTCCCTCGCGTCGGCTCCCGCCGCCGCTCGCTCGCGCCGGGAGGAAGGAGGTGGGTTGGAGTCGCGGCGGGGGCGGTCGGGATCTGTTGGGATCGAGGTCGTTTATTAGTAGCTTCGTGCGGGAGCCGGGTCGGTGTCCGTTTCGGGGCGAGGAGCCGGGTCGGTGTCTTTTTTCGGGACGTGGGACGATATATATATATATATATATATATATATATATATATATATAGGAAAATGGTTCTATACTCCAGAATTACTAAAAAAAGCACGCGCTCCTGGAACGCACGCCTGCCATCACGTCCCTGCGCTGCACATGGAGCAGCGTCGCTGCTCGTGCTTTCTCCGCGCGTCACTTCCCTGGTCACCACGTGGAGCAACCACGCTTGTTCCCTCTCCCCACGATTGCTTCCCAGCGTGTGCATGGTTTTCTTTTTCTTTTCTTTTTAAATTCGAACTATAAAACTAACATATCTCGCGAACCGAGTTTCCAAATCACGATCCGTTTTCAGGGACGGATTAGTCGCGTCGTGATATTCAAAAATAGATCCCATGTTAATATGTTCCGACAAACTTTTTTTGTGCACTGCCCGGAGTGTGTAAATTGCACTGCCTTTTTCCTGCCTTCTGAATGTAGTGCAATACCTTTTTTTGCGATGTACTGTCTTCTCTTTTTGCGGTGCACTGCCTTCTTTTTTGTGGCGCGCTGACTCAGATGAGGCAGTGCACTGCCATGGATGGGGCACAACCTTCTCTTTTGCGATGCACTGCCTCGTATGTGCAATGCACTACGTTCTATTTTGCGATGCACTGCCTCGGATGGGGCAGTGCACTGCCTCAGTATGTGCAATGCACTGCGTTCTATTTTGCGATGCACTGCCTCGGATGGGGCAGTGCACTGCCTTCTCTTTTGCGGTGCACTGTCTGGATGGGCAGTGCACTGCCTTATCTTTTACGGTGCACTGTCTTCTTTTTCGTGGTGCACTACCTGGATGGGCAGTGCACTGCCTTATATTTTGCGGTGCACTGTCTTTTCTTCTGCGGTGCACTGCCTGGACAGGGTAGTGCACTGCCTTATCTTTTGCAATGCACTGCTTTCTTTTTTGCGGTGCACTGCCTGGATGGGGCAATGCACTGCCTTATCTTTTGTGGTGCACTGCCTGGATGGAGCAGTGCACTGTCTTTTCTTTCGCGGTACACTGCCTCTGCCTGGACGGGACAGTGCACTGCTTTCTCTTTCTCTGTGCACTACCTGGATGTGGTCAGGCAGTGCATCTTTTATTTTTTTACAGTGTACTTTTTTCTTGCACACGTCAAAAAATATAGCGTATAATTAATTTATAGTATTACGTTAAAAAGAAAAAAAAACATACATACGAAGCAGCAAGCTGGCTAGCGTGTGTGTTTGATCCAGCTAGCTAGTACGCTGATCGACCGATCGATCAGCTAGCTAGCATCAGCGCGCGTCGCGTACATGAATGGATGGTTTCGTGCGCACGCTGACGGCAGGCCACGTGGAATGCTGGGAGTAGCTCGCGCTGGGCTCGCTCGCGCGCTAGGTTCTGCGCGGACGCGCGCGCTCACGCTAGTCCTCCCCTCTGTACTCCTAGGCATACGTACTCTCACGTTCAATATACCACATAGGTGAATCATATATACCTCTTTATCATTTTTTAATATACTTCATTATTTAATAGTAGATACCCCAAAGTGAGTTACATGAAAATTTTCATTTGAATCTATATATTTTATATTATTTGCACATAGACTGCTTTTTTGTACGTAATAAGGGTATATAAAAAATTTGAGGACTATGATGATAGTTTTTTTCATACTATTTGAATTGGGGTATCTTAGAATAATTAATGAGGTATATAAAAAATTATAAAGAGCTATAATACCCTCATATGTGAGGTATATTGAGTATGCGAGTATGTACACCCAGGAGTATATAATAGGAGTCCTATATGGTAAATTAACAGATACTTCCTGGTGCCCGGCACCAAGATGGAATATGAAAAGTTTGGGGTATGTAGACAACCCGTATATCTCGGGTATGCACATGTTGGGTATATGTGAGATACACATACCCTTGGGTATGCATATTCAAGGTATCTACATGATATATATACCTTGGGTATGTGTGTATAACAGTGCGCGCGCAAATCAGGTATATATATAAATAACTTAGGTATGTGTACAATATTAGGTATGTATACCCCGTTTACGTGCATACCCAAAGCCACATGTACCTCCTACATATCTAAGGTATACATACCCAAGGTATATGTATTTGTCTACATACCTAAAACTTTTCATATTCCATCCTGGTGCCCATACTCCTAGGAGCCCCATCTGAGCTATTCAAGAACCAGTTTCTGAATAACTATTCAGAACACCTTTTTTGAACTTCCGTTCGTATACTATGTTAACTTTCGGACGGAACTTCCAGATTTTCTGTTTTGCGGACAGTATTTTCAAAGCAATTTTCGAACCGTTTATCGGAATGATGCATGCGATATACCGTTGAAAAGGTAGAGAAATTGCGCACCTTTTTCGTTTTGACGGGTTTTCCAAATTCTTTACGGTTTCAAAACAATTTTAGAAATACTAAACTCAGTTTTCGCCAATTTGTCCGTTTTGGTACTGTTTTTTTTGCCGCCATTTTCAAACCGCTCGTCGGATTGATGCAAATGATACGCCGTTGGAGAGATACGAAAAATGCGCATCCTTTTCGTCTTGACGGGTTTTTCAAATTCTGTACGGTTTTTAAACAATTTCAGAAATACTACACTATGTTTTCGCAAAGTTTTCAGTTTCCGTACTGTGTTTTGGCCACCATTTTCAAACCGCTTATCGGATTGATGCAAATGATACGCCGTTGGAGAGCTATGGAAAGTGTGCATCTTTGCTATCTCTGGCAAATTTTCGAAATTCCTTACGATTTAAGAGCAGATTCAAAAATAAACAATTCTGTTTTCTGAAATTTTAGGGTCCAGCGGACTGTTTTTTGCCAATTACTTTCAAACTGATCGTCGAAACGTAACAAATGATATGCCGTTGGAAAGATATTGAGTAGACGCAAATTTTTCGTACAGAAATATTTTTCAAATTCATTACGGATTTTGACTAATTTTGAAAATACGAAAAACTGAGAAACAAGATACGATGGGAACGATTCAAAATTGACACTTTTGTGGTGTTCGATTTGGATGACTCGGCATGGAGTGTTAAAATAGACTCATATCCTTGCTAATTGCACGCGGCGGTTGTCGATTTGGACAAACAGAGCTCTAAGCGATGACTTTTATGCGTAGGATTTCCGCCCCAAAAAACAGAGCATCTGAACTTCCTTTTACACGCTTGTGAACCTCTGTGTGTTCAATAGTGAACTTCCGATCGCGAATTTTTCTGTTCTGTACCCCGCACTATTTTTGTTGTAGTTTTTAAACGGTTTGTCCGAACGATGCAAATGAGATACCGTTGGAAAGGTATGAAAATTGCGCATATTTTTCGTGTTGATCATTTTTTCAAATTCTTCATGATTTAAAAGCAGTTTTAAATAAACTAACAGCTGTTTTCTGTATTTTTTTCAGTTTTAATTGTATTGTTATTCAGAGTGGGCATCGATATTGTATACATTGAATTTCGAAATTTTCTAAGAGTGAACTTCTACAAAGTGTGAACTTCGTGATAAAAATTGCAAACATTTTTTTGCACTCTTATGATTTGAATTTTTTTCCAACATAAACAGAAACTTGCAGCGCGTACGAGGCGAACTTCCGATGCGTTTAAAATGAACTTCTGACTTGTTTAAAGCGAACTCCCGACAAAGAAGTAACGTCCAACACATTTTAATATGAACTTCCGACACGTTCAAGGTGAACTTCTTTTCGGTTCAAAATGAACTTCCAAAATTTAATAAACAACTTTCTTCTATTTTCCGAATGAACTTCCGAGAAAAAAGAAAATTATATGACGTGGCCGAGAAGAACTTCTGACGTATTCGAAGTGGACTCCCTGGATGCAAAGCGAACTTTCGACTAGTTAAGGGAACTCCAAATAAATGGTAAACTTCCGACGCGGTTGAGATGAACTTCGCATACCTTTAAAGTGAACTCCGAATAAAATCTAATGTGAACCGTTTTCGTGAAAAAAATTCCGCCGGATTAATTGAGTTTTATCAACAAAATAGTGAACCCCGCACCCGAATGACATGAGCTTCCCTGAAAATACAAATGAATTGCTATTTTTTGCGAGTTTTTAACTAAATGTGTAGTTCAGACCAGTAGAAAAAAAGTTCATTAATAAAATAAACCTTTTTCGAGCAAAATTTATCAGACGAAGCACACTTCCCTATTTAACAAAAGTGGATCGTCTACCGAGATACGAGCAGATCGAGGGATGCAAGGAAAATATTTGACTACCAAAATACGTATACTGATGTAATACAAATGATGTTGTGCTGCAATCGTCTAAACCATGCATCTCTCCATTTTTTGCAATACATTCTCCTAGATAAAATGATAGCTCACAACCAATCCATGATAAAAATCTCTCACACTGTACACGCACAGAGCAGGTGCAGATTAAAAAACGAGAACATAATCTATGACAGGCCAGGAGCAGATACAGTACATCACCAGCAGCGTTTCTTTGACCAAAAGAAAAAGGAGGTTCAGACTTCTCATGCACGAGATGTCCCGATGGATAAGAGCACCTCCATCTGCTCAGCCTAAACGAGGACGTCGCCATCGCCGTGTGGTAGCTCGTCCGACTGCGCGGCACAAGGGCGTAGCCCGCGGCTTAGAGGCTGGAGGTCCTATATGGCAGCGCTCGGGAGGGCCAAGGCGTGCGGCTGCCAGGGCCCAGGTCGCAGGTGAGGACCACCGTGGGTCAGAGTAGGTCGACAACCTGGAACGCCGGGGAGTTCGCCCGCCGGTAGGAGGTTCAGACCGGCGCGGGGGAGGTTCTTAGCTGTGCCCGTCGGAAATCTTGCGCAAGCAGGGGAAGACGAGGCAGGCGGGGGAGCGTGGAGGAGAGGCCGGCCTTGTCAGAGCGCACCGGCGGCAGTTACAGGCGACACCAGTCAGAGCGCCTTGCTGGAGAATGGATGAGAGCGAGAAGGACCACGTTGTCGACATGATCCACATGGAGACGCAGCAACGCCGCCCCTGGAGGTTCTGCTCCCCAAAACTTCTCCTAGCCCGCGCCTTGCCGCCATGGGATGAACAGAGTGGATAGCCGACGGGAGGCCTAGGGCACGGCCGCACGGGCGTCGGGCGGTGAATCTCCACCAGGCGCGCAGTGACCTTCTGGCCAGCGCGGGGAACTTCCGGCCACAGCGTAGAACGCGCACCAGGAAGGTGTGGAGAGCGGCAGCGCAGAAGGATGCGGGGGAGCGGAGAGCCTAGGACGGCGCCGGACTCCGGGAAGGACAGTGGAAGGCGGGGAGCCGACCGCTCGCGCGTGGAGGCTGGCGGCGTCACGCGCCGTGCAGGGGGTGCTGCCATGAGGCCTCGGAGGACCAGGGATGGTGCAGAGGTCTGGGAGGAGGGCTCTGGTGCTGCGGAGAACTGGGGAAGCCACGTCGGTGGTGTGGGTCGCCACCTCGCCAGAGGCGCGCGGTGGTTGGCCGCCGGGGCGCGAGCGGGTCGAGGTAGTCGGGGCGCGCGGGGGCAGAGGTCGCAGGGCGCGAGCGAGTCGATGTCGCCGTGGCGCGCTTCGAGGTCGCCGGTGCGCGCGGCGGGAGGTGGAGGAGGCGCGCGCGGGAGTTGGAAGGGCGGCGCGCGGGGAGGTCGAAGGGCTGTCGCGCGTGAGGGGAGGGCGCCGGCTATGGTGAGGATGGGAGCGGGTAGCCTGTGGGCGGGAGAGGAGGGCACCGCCGTCGGCCGGCAAGGAGGCGGGTCGTTGGAGGTTGGGAACGATGGTGGGGATCGATCTGGACGAGCACGATGGGTCGTGGTTCGCGTGGGGGTAGGTGGGTTTCTCAGGTGGGGTGGGTCGGGTTTAGAAGGTCAGGTTCGGGATAAAAACCTGGTTTTGAAAAGGTGCTCTAAATAGTTATTTAGAGCATCTCTTAAGGGGGTTTCTAAATAGTATAAATAGGAAAATGGTTCTGTACTCCTAGGCGTATGTACTCTCACGTTCAATATACCACATAGGTGAATCATATATACCTCTTTATCATTTTTAATATACTTCATTATTTAATAGTAGATACCCCAAAGTGAGTTACATGTAAATTTTCATTTGAATCTATATATTTTATATTATTTGCACATATACTGCTTTTTTGTACGTAATAAGGGTATATGAAAATGTTGAGGACTATGGTGGGGCTTCATTATTTAATAGTAGATACCCCAAAGTGAGTTACATGTAAATTTTCATTTGAATCTATATATTTTATATTATTTGCACATATACTGCTTTTTTGTACGTAATAAGGGTATATGAAAATGTTGAGGACTATGGTGAATAGTCCTCAACATTTTCATATACCCTTATTACGTACAAAAAAGCAGTATATGTGCAAATAATATAAAATATATAGATTCAAATGAAAATTTACATGTAACTCACTTTGGGGTATCTACTATTAAATAATGAAGTATATTAAAAATGATAAAGAGGTATATATGATTCACCTATGTGGTATATTGAACGTGAGAGTACGTACGCCTAGGAGTACAGAACCATTTTCCTAAATATATATATATATATATATATATATATATATATATAGGTAAATTAACAGATGCTCCACATTCAATATACCACGTTCAATATACCACATAGGTAAATTAACAGATGCCCCATCAGAACCACGTTCAATATACCACATAGGTGAATCATATATACCTCTTTATGATTTTTAATATACTTCATTATTTAATAGTAGATACCCCAAAGTGAGTTACATGTAAATTTTCATTTGAATCTATATATTTTATATTATTTGCACATATACTGCTTTTTTGTACGTAATAAGGGTATATGAAAATTTTGAGAACTATGGTGATAATTTTTTTCATACTTTTTGTATTGAGATATCTTAGAATAATTAACGAGGTACACCATAGTCCTCAAAATTTTCATATACCCTTATTACGTACAAAAAAGCAGTATATGTGCAAATAATATAAAATATATAGATTCAAATGAAAATTTACATGTAACTCACTTTGGGGTATCTACTATTAAATAATGAAGTATATTAAAAATGATAAAGAGGTATATATGATTCACCTATGTGGTATATTGAACGTGAGAGTACATACGCCTAGGAGTACATACGCCCCATCTGAGCTTCCTATATATATATATATGCGTACTTTGCGGCTAGTGCAAAGTCTACATACATGGTCCTGAAAATAAAAACGTGCGCAATGGTTCTTTAAACTCACACGATTGATTTCAAACAAAATGTTTGCGATAAATACATGACATCGGACATGACCAACTAGTTTTGAGTGTGCGCGAAACCCCGTGTGATGGATTTGTCATCGCACGATTGTCGCAAAGGATTTAATAACCGTGTGCGATGTTTTCCTACCCATCGCCCATCCACCGATAGAGATGGAGCCGTTATCGTGTGTGATGTGCGGCATCAATCATGGGTGATTGCTTGTTTTGTCTTAGTGCGCCTAAATAGGTAATTGCGCATTTAATAAGTTACGTGCAACTTTTGGGTGACAAATTCACAACTATTTGGTTGCATGCACATGGAAGAAAAAAGTATGAGAAATAAGGGCTTCTTTTGATTCATAAGATAGGAAAATATACTACTCCCTCTGTTTTTATTTTGTTTGCGTTCTGGGTATAGTCGAAATCAAACTTTATCAAGTTTGACCAAAAATATTGAGAAAAATATCAACATTCATAATACCAAATGCATATGATATGAAAATATATCTTATGATGATTCCAATATTATAAATTTTACATTGTAGATGTTGATATATTTTTCTAATTATTTGGTCAAATTTAATAATGTTTCACTTTGACTAAAGCCAAAACGCAAACTAAATAAAAACAGAGGGAGTATTAGGAATCTATAAGATCAGACGACATGTCTAATAATCATGTAGGAAAGGAATTCCTTTCCATTGTGGCGAAGAAATTTTTCATGAGTTTGACCTCATATTATTTTTCTATGAAATTTTCCTAATGTACTATTAGGAAAAAATATACTACAAGATTTTTATGAGAATTATATTCTATGGGATATCTCTACTATCTAAAAAGGAAATTTGGTTCCTCTCGTACGTTTCGTCCTTCGTCCAACATCTTCTCCTCGCGCGCTTCTCTCCGCTCACCCCGACCAACTGGGCCAAAGCCCAACAAACTCCAGCGTCCCTCTACCATCCCTTCCTCTCCCTCCGCCTCAACCACACGGGCGTGGCCGCCCCCGTCGCCACCTGCTTCCGCGACGCGTTGCCGCCTCCGCCTCCGCTAACGTCCCGCACGGGCACGTCGTCCTCCATGATCTCCTCTCTGCGATTCAGAAATCGGGAAGAGGTAGCAGGGAGATCGGTGTGTTTGCATCTGAGCTCCCACGGTCCTTCCGATCGAGGATAATTAGCAGCGTGACCGGAAGGCGGAGCAGGTCAAGACGCTCAACTTCATGCTCCTCCAGGAGACCTCCACCCATTGCGATGCGCTCGACGTCGTCTGGCAGGCTGTCCTCGCCGCTCCCTCCGCGTCGCCGCCAAAGAGCCTACGTGCTACGTGTGCGCCTCGCCGCCGACCAGGAATCCCTCCGGTTCGCTCGAGATAAGGAGAAGGCCAGCGCGCCTTGAGACGGACGCAAGGCAGAAGTTCCAGTTCCTGAATTGAGTTCTTACTGATTTGTTCCATAGAGGCCAAATTCGCATGCCAACATCCGCCGGAAGCAGAAGCCAAGCTACCACCACTAGGTCGTGGATCTTGTCCGGTGCGACATCAATTTCTTCCTCTGTTTATGGTTTTCTGCTACCTTTTCCCTTTTTTTCTCTTTGTGGCTGATTTTATTGATCCACGATCACGGAATACAATTTCTACCTGGGTTTAGAGCTTGATTTTTAGAATCCTAATTAGTACTGACTGAGAATGTTGAATCGCATAAGTACTCGGACTCTTACCTGGGAGTTGTCAATAAGAATAATCAGTCTTTTAATTGAAATGGACCAGCCAATTTGGTGATAATTGCTGCTGCATAAATAGCTAGCAATCCAAACAGAGCAGGGCTTTTGTGGTATTTTTGTCTTCTTTGCAATGCTGAAACGGCCTGTCGCTCACAGAAAGATGAAGCAGCACAAGGATTGGATTTTGTCGGGCACAACTCCATGGTTTGCGCTCTGTTTTTAATAGTAGGATTGTAGCAATTAGTAGCCCTCTATTTTTGTTGCCACAAATCTGGTACAGCTATAGAGCCTTCTCCTTGTCCAATCAGATGGGAGTTCTCCTGATAGAGTAAAATGACAATTTATGGAGAGTGACAAATTTAGTCTTGCTGATTGCTGATCTTGGAATGCTCCTGGTAATTAAGTACTATCCAGATAATTGACATGAAAGTTGACAATAGTTTATTGAGAGTGACAAATTTGAGGTAGATAATAGTTTATTGACATGAAAGTTGCAAATTAAGTACTATCCAGATAATTGATTTGAAAAGTGATGACATGTCAGCTCTCTGCTTTTAAAATGAGATATTATATTAAAGCTGAAGTATTTAGATCAGTTCTAGCTTTAACACTTTCTTTGGAAATGTTAGCTTTGCACCAGGCTTGTCGATTCTGGCCGGCGAGAGATGATAACATTGGCTGCAGTTGTTGATACCTAGGCTGAGTGTCTGCATCGCAACCATCAAGGTGATCTCCACCAGTCCTAATTGTCACCAATTGTGTCTGGTTTCACTATTGTTCGGACTTTTTCTTGCATATCTGTTGCCTTAAGAATCCGTAGTTTGAACACTAAATCAACGAAGTGAAAAATTTGTCACGGGCTGGGAGATATTAAATCTGTAAATCATTCCCTATTGTTGCAGATGCATTGCTAAAGCTTTCAGTGTTGATCTTTGCAGCAACTTGACTTTTGAGAAACCCATTGCTTCTTTGCAAAATTAGTCGAGAAACCCGTTGCGTCTTTGCAGCAACTTGAGCATTCTGTGTAAAATTAGTCGAGAAACCCGTTTCGGCTTTGCAGCAACTTGACTATTGAGAATATGACAGGATAGTGTCAAGCTCAAAATAGATTTGGTAATGCAGCTGCAACTATTTAGATTTTTGATTGATTTTCACCTACAAATAGGAAACTACAATCGAGTTGCACAACAAAGATAAGACTCCCTTCTTTATTAATTCGCTCATCGACGTAGTATATGAGTGTTCAATCAATTTTTTTAGCCCCGAGGATGTTTCATCTATGTCGGAATGATATTCCAAGAGGATTTAAGATTGACAAAATAATTTTCATGCACCATATTTTTCCTTAGATTGTGGCCCCCTTTTTGCTGGTGGTAATGTCATTTCTTTTTTTTGGTATATTACTGACCGTTTTTGAACTGATGTTTCCGAGCTTGAGGCATTTGGACAGTGCTTTTGGAGAAGAATCTGTCAAAACTACTTCTACACTTCCAAAAGTAAATTCGATATTGATCGGTTTTAAACAGGCAATATTATATTAGGTTGCTAATGACTCTGTGATTCTGAGAAGAAATTACAGCATCCTAGAGAAAGATACTCATCGATGGATGGTTTTTTGGTTCTCAGTTTTCTTTGGCATTGGTGACACCAACCACTTCATAGTAGTACAAATTTAAGTAACAAATTTGTGATTTTATTCTCCCGAAGAGATGTTACTACATCAAAGGAATTCATAATTCAAGTGGATATCTTTAGAGTATTCTTTGAGATCTTATGTTTTTTTTAAGCATAGGATTCTCTGGATTGATAAATTATTAGTTTAGAGTATTCCCATAGTTAGCTATGCCTTTTATTCCAACTCATCCGCTTAGCTCAATATGTTATGGAGTATCTGTCCATATTTGAATGCCAGTGTTTGGAAGAAATCCATAGCTCAATATCGACCACTTAGTGGTACAAACTACTAATGCAAGGAAATAATGTTTCTTCCAAAAATAATTGTATCTTCCTCATAAATACCCATAGCTCTCTGCATGCATTGTTGCTTTACAGGATGAACTGTGTTCAGTTATTTGAGCAAAATCACACCTCTACTGCTTGTTGGATGTCTAGGTACAAAGGTTCCAATTAGAGGTGAGAGTGCTTGATCGCTGCAAAGGGAAACAATAGCATATTGTATCGTTGTGCGGGTATTTATGTAAATTTAGCTGACTGCTCTGGAGTACCAGGTTTGCTTAAATTATATTCTTTTATTTCTTTGTTTGGGGAGTAGAATGCTGAAATACCTTGTGCTTAAATTAATAGAACCTTCCATGCATTTTTTCACCGGATGCTTCTGTGCAATGTAAACTTCTATCTTGTTGGTCGTACGGAGTAATATTTTTGTCGGAGCTAAGACACTTATACCATATGTTCATGTTTGTGGAATTATGTCGATGTCTTACCTGATGTTCAAAAGTGTGCTAGCTTACATTGTAATTACAGTGCCATGATGCCCTCCCCCATATACACAATTTTCCCATTTCTGGAAATGGTTGAATTATTAAAATGCTTGCCAATTACAATATTGTTTCACCTTTTAACGGTAGTTTTTTGTGTGCATAATTCTGATAACAAAAATAATGCACTTCTATTTGGAAGAGTAGCACCAGTGGCAAACGGGTCTGAACTCTGAAGTCTACAAAGCACTGTTAGGTTAAACAGTTGACACACCGTTTCATTTAGTCAGACACAAATGGATACAGTCATACAAGCTGTAAATTGGTAGATGTTTAGTTTAAAGAAAGATTACACGTTGTGAACAAGTACAATTGATAATAATTTGCTCGGTGATCACAACGTTTATCGAGTTTATGTCTGACGGAACGTGGGAAATTATTTTCTTTCTCTCAGTAGGTAGCATCAAAAGAATGTGATGCATGTAAAATGCATACATGAACTTTGCATTATTTTACTTATATTCCAGTCATATTTGCATCATATAAGGGTTATATCACTGTTTTATAATGATTTTGGAATATTTGGTATGTTTCCTATTTTTATGGAATTAACCCTGCACAGTCAGAAAACCCTGTTTTCTATATTTTAATGTTTCAGGGACCCAAACGACGTCCAAATGACCTAATATTTTACGGCATCAGTTTTTGGAAGGAACAAAGCGTAGGAGCCAAGGAAGCGCACGAAAGGAAGCCAGAGGCCAAGTTGAGTGGGCCCACGCGGCCAGGTACCTGGCCGCGTGGGACCCCCTTTTGGGCCTCGGAGCTCCGTTGCCGTCGATCTTTCCTCCACCGACTCGGTTTGACCTAAAACCGACTATAAAAATAGCCCCCCGACGTTCTCTGGAAGGAGCGCCGCAGAAACACAGAAACACCGAAACAGAGACCTGGAGTTGCAGATTGGAGGGGGAAAACTCCGGCGGGGCGCTGCCGGCGTGGTCTCCATCTTCTCCAACGACTTCTCCACCGTCTCCATGATGAAGAGGGAGTAGTCCACCCTGGACTATGGGTTTGTGGAAGTAACTTATGTATCTCTCCTCTTGAGCTTCACTAATTAGTACCGTATGAGCTGCTGAACATGATTACGGTCATCTATGTAATACCTTTGTGGTGGATCTTTTTATGAGTTAATATATGTTTGAGATTGCAATGGTTTTGTTTCAGTTATGAAAGTAGATGCATATTATGTACCCCGTTCTTATTTACTTGTCATGATCAAGCATGTTTATGAGAGCGTGTGAGGGGGAACGTGTGCATTAGTTGGAGTAACGGGGGGTGGCTAGTGCAGTGAACGTGAGAGAAAGTTCTGCGATCCACTTGGGTATCTCTACCTTACTTTGTTGCCTCACTAGGGATAAAAAGAAATACCATGCTACCGGAGATGTGGGTGTGACCATTGCCACTACTCCATGACTAGATCTAGCATGTTCTTATTTTAACTTCATGTCATGATACTTATTGCTATACTCTGAGTTATCTTAATTACTGAGGTGTTATGATTTAGTTCGCATCTTGGTGGAGTATAAGAGAGACTAATAACCAAAAGGTCTCTATGTTAGGACGTGATGCCCATATAATTATAACTTGTCATTAAACTGTTGTGTTGCAATCTCATATGTCAACTCTAGTGTTCCATTGTCTACCACTTTATTAAAGAGAGAGTGCATTTGTGAAACCATGAACCCCGGTCCATTTTTAATCATAAGAAACACCTTTCCAACACTTTTACCACTTTACCATTTTCTGCCATTTAAAAATCCGAAAATACAAAAACACTTTTACATCTTGCATTCATCATATAAAACCCAAAAATATCATTTATCATTGCTACCACCATCCTTGCATATTTATTTACCACCATTGCATATTTATTTCTTGTTTGCATTGCATATTATCTTGATATCATTCTCACACCTTGTGCTTGACAACCACTAGGTGAGGTTGAGGACCAAAACATTTACTTTGTTTTGTAGGTAACCAAAAGAAGGATAGGAAAGATAAATCTTCACTACTGATTCCCCGAGAGTTCGATATTAAACCCTCGAGTCACCCCTCGTGGGGAAAACACGTCTTCCACTTACTACACACTCTGCACTTGGAGTCTCAACCTAACCCATTTACTTTTCACGCAGGTAACTACGTGAAGGGCCATCAAGACTGTTTTCTGGCGCCGTTGCCGGGGAATCATTGCTGAAAGGTTTATCCAAGGGTCCCCTGCACTAGCTCTGTTTTCTGGCGCCGGGTTTATCCAAGGATATCTCACCAAGTCAACTTCATCACCAACTTGTGCTAACACCTAAGCTTGGGGAGGTTGCACCTACGTGAGCATCATCTTATCCATCTTTACCTTCAAAGCAATTTATCTTGTTTTGTCATTGTCTTGCATTTTTAAGTTCGGTTTGCATTTTATTTTCAGTTTTGCATTTTGTGTTGCATTTGTTATTTCGGTTTGCATCATTTAGTGTCATTTTATTTTCAGTTTTGCATAAAAAATTAAAAAACACATAAAAACTTGCTAAAATGGGAGAAAGAACTAAGTTGTGTGATTACACAAACACTCCAAATGATCAATTTATTGCTAGGCCCATTGCCACACCTGAGATAAAAGCTGATAGTTATGAAGTAAGTCCTAGTTTGTTGAACTTGATAACTAGGGAACAATTTGGCGGTAGTGCTATGGAGGATGCCTCTATGCATCTTCATGATTTTGTTGAAATATGTGACATGCAGAAATTTAAAAATGTGGAAAGTGATATTCTAAAACTGAAGTTATTTCCTTTCTCACTTAGAGGAAAAGCTAAAGAGTGGCTGCATTCATTACCTATTGATAGCATTAAAACTTGGGATGATTTAAAAGAAGCTTTCATTAAGAAATACTATCCTCCTGTTAAAATTTTGCAAAATAGAAACAACATTCTTTCTTTTAGGCAAAATGAAAATGAACATGTTGCTATGGCTTGGGATAGGATTAAACTTATGCTTAGAACTTGTCCATCACATGGGGTCAACGAATGGACCATACTACACTCTTTTTACAATGGTCTAAATTACATGTCTAGAAATATTCTTGATTCTGCTGCTGGAGGTGCTTTTATGGGAAAAACTATAGTAGAAGCTAAGAACATATTGGAAAGTATTTTGCAAAACTATAGTCAATGGCATACTGATAGAGCACCTAATCCTTCTAAGAAAGTGAACTCCATAGAAGAAACAAATGATTTGTCATCTAAAATGGATACTATTCTTGCTTTCATTAATAAACAAAATATTGAAAATGTGCCTTTGCAAGAACTAGTTGGTAATAATCCTGAAAATATTGATGTCAACTTCATTAGGAACTATGGTAATAATGGGTATGGTAACAACAATTATAACTCTTATAATAAACCCCCATATGTGCCAAACAAATATGCACTAGTGGTAATGTTTCTAGTGATTTGGAAAACACCATTAGATCATTTATATCTACTCAAAAGGAGCTTAATAAGGAATTTATATCTAAGTTTGAAAAACAAGACTCTTTGTTTGAAAGGGTAGATCAGCTCACTAAGGAAGTTTCCTCATTAAAGAACACCATTATAGCTCAAAAACATGAGGAAACAATTAAATATTGTCAAGAGGTTATAAATAAATCTTGGGAACATATTCATGAGCAAGAGAGAATTGCTAAGGAAACTATTATGGTAATGAAAGAGAGAAAAGTTGAGGAAGTTAAAATGCTTAGTGAAGTCAAGGAACCATTGCTTGACTTAGAGAATTGTAGCTTGCATGAATTAATATCTATCTTACAAAAATTTGCAAGTGATCCTTCCATCAACTCTAACCAAGCTGGTTTTGGTTCTTATATTGCTAATCATGTCTTGAAAGAAAAGATTGCTAGGTACAACCAAGAGGCTATGATACCACCTAAGCTTGGGGATATATGGATTCCCAAAGTCCTAGTAACCATTGGAAAAGAGACACACCATGCTATACTTGATCTAGGATCTAGTGTCTCTGTTTTATCTAAAGAACTATATGAAGTACTTGAATTGAAAAATCTTGAAAAATGCTCTATTGAACTTGCACTTGCTGATGATTCCATTAAACATGCTTTAGGAAAGTAAGTGATGTTATGGTAGAGTTACATATGACATTTGTGCCTGTTGATTTTCTAATCATGGATATGGGGAATAAAACCTCTAGTCCAATTATTCTTGGAAGACCTTTTCTTCGTACTACAGGTGCTATCATTGATTCAAAAGAAGGGAATGTGAAGTTTCAGTTTCCACACAAGAAGTGCATGGAACACTTCCCAAGGAAGAGGGCACATCATTCAAGCTCCCTCATGAGCTTCGTCCTCTATAAACATCAAGTAAGAAGCCTAGCTATATGGCTATAAAGAAAGCGCTTTACGGGAGGCAACCCGGTTGTTTTTATTTGTGATTTTCTTTGTGTCCTCTTGCTGTAACAAGAGACTTTGTTTAGTTTAGTTTCTGGAATTTTTAATAAAGTGCCAAGTTTTACTCATTTTGGTTTGAAAAGTTGCTTATAGCGTTCGGAGATTTTATTCCTGCACGAATCTGTGCACGGTATGATTTTTAATTCTTATTCTGTAACTCCGAATGAGCTCATATTTGAACTGTAGTTGCAACTTTTCATCCTCTGTATGCATGAATTTTTCGGAATTTTTCGACAAAGTTAAGTAGGGTAGAAAAATACGTTTTGCTGCTGCTGTTTTTCTGGACAGATTCTGTCCCATTTTGTTTGATGCATGCTTTGAACTTTTAACTTGAATCTTTTTGATCCAATTGAGTTTATGAGTAGGCATACAACATTATACACTTTCTGGACATCATATGAATTTTTGTTAAGGATTATATGCAGCAAGAAATCTATTTGTTTATCACTACTAATGCACCCCACAGAAAAGAAATGGGAGAAACGGTGTTTTGAAGTTTTTTCACAGGGATTAGAGGAGATGCACCAAGAGCTATCCAAGGATGGTGAAGACCATAAGCTTGGGGATGTGAAGACAACCCCACTGGACCTACACACTCTCGGTTTGCACACGTCTAACTTCTGTTTTTCGATCGAAACACTTTATCGCATAAACTTGGAGCGTCTTTTTGTTTGTTTTGGTTTGATTTTTATTTTGTGAGACCACCACACTATCATTTATATATGAGAGAGCTACTGGAAATTTGGGTTGAATTATGTTGGATGCTATTATAGATTGGGAAAAGGGATGTTGAGTTGATTTTAAAAGATACATATAGTTGCATGATTCATGAGCTTGTTAATGAGTAATAATTTGCAAGTATTTTATCAAGAGCTATCTTTTATTCATGTTTTGATGCTGAATGTTATTTTACTTGTTTAACATGGATTAGTTAGTTCTATGGACACTCATGCATGCATTTAGATGGTCAACTTTCTCCCTCTTGCTAGCCCAAAAATTCCAACAAGTAAAAACTTGTTTCCAACACCTTCAACCAAAGTTTTTCCAGTGAGTCCACCATATCTACCTATTAGCTTTATGCTATTCCGAGTATGTTTATCATGATATTTGTGTTATCTATACCTCTGAATGAAAATGCTTATGTTGTTGATTGTTATGGGAAAAGTTGGTTATAGAGCTCTCTCGAACTTGATGCACACTTTACTTTCATTGCATAATAAAACATGACCCATTGTGATTAAAATTATGATGTTGTGGGCTTGACAAATGTCTTTGGTTGAGAGTTAGCTCATATGTGCTGTCACATGGCAAGCTTTCAACATGCACTTCATTTCATTTAGTTGATATCATGTACTTTTGTTTATGGATGCTTACCATGGGTGAAATAAATGTGGAAATGAAGTAGTTTAAATGAGTTTGTATAAATGGTTAGAGAGACGCCTGGGCCGCTAATCTAAGCCATGCATCATTCATGGTGGAAATTTACTTACATGCTATGGTGAACCTTCTGTGATACACCTTACAATAAAAAGCTATCTAATGGTAAATAAAAAGGGTGTTGAGATTGTTCATTGTGTTTGTTTGTCTTGTCATTTTGATATGGGCTTGTTCCATATCCTGGGACAAGAGGTACCCCAGTTGACGCTCTTAATGATACTATTATTACTTACAATGATATTTAACTTGAACTTGCTTTGTTTCCCAAGTTGAGTAACACATGGAGTAGGTACTTGTATTCAAGGGGCATGAGACTTTCAACCTGTACTTTGTCAAGCACACTACTCATATTTGCTTTCACTTTAAACTTAATCATTCAAGATGCTATGATAGGGGAATGAGAGCTTGACACCAAGGATTACCACATTACAATCATTAACTTAAGTAGAGAAGTTCAGAAGTTAGATGAAACTTATTCATGCTTTACCTCTACTCATATATATCTTTCCAAAGTGTCCACCTTTTATATTCAGATTTTCATCAATACTCTATGACCATTATAGGATGTTCTTTCTTTCATTATGCATACATGTGGTCCATAGTACTTTCTTTTATGTTACACTTTGTGAATTATCATTGAACATCCTTGCATTGAATACTTGATATCACTTCATAAACTATCTTGCATATTGCTACTCCTTTTAAGAATGAATCATTTGACTCTATGTAGCAATAGTAATCATCTTTGATATCCATTGATAGTATTAAATTGCAAAGTCCATGTTAGTTTTATCACCTTCATACTCGAGGACGAGTATAGGTTAAGCTTGGGGATGTTGATGCATGTAAAATGCATACATGAACTTTGCATTATTTTACTTATATTCCAGTCATATTTGCATCATATAAGGGTTATATCACTGTTTTATAATGATTTTGGGAATATTTGTATGTTTCCTATTTTTATGGAATTAACCCTGCACAGGCAGAAAACCCTATTTCTATATTTTAATGTTTCAGGGACCCAAACGACGTCCAAATGACCTAAATTTACGAGCATCAGTTTTTGGAAGGAACAAAGCGTAGGAGCGAAGGAAGCGCACGAAAGGAGCCGAGGCCAAGTTGAGTGGGCCCACGCTGGGCCGCGTGGGACCCCCCTTTTGGCCTCGGAGCTCCGTTGCCGTCGATCTTTCCTCCACCGACTCGTTTTGACCTAAAACCGACTATAAAAATAGCCCCCGACGTTCTCTGGAAGGAGCGCCGCAGAAACACAGAAACACCGAAACAGAGACCTGGAGTTGCAGATTGGAGGGGGAAAACTCCGGCGGGGCGCTGCCGGCGTGGTCTCCATCTTCTCCAACGACTTCTCCACCGTCTCCATGATGAAGAGGGAGTAGTCCACCTCTGGACTATGGGTTTGTGGAAGTAACTTATGTATCTCTCTCTCTTGAGCTTCACTAATTAGTACCGTATGAGCTGCTGAACATGATTACGGTCATCTATGTAATACCTTTGTGGTGGATCTTTTTATGAGTTAATATATGTTTGAGATTGCAATGGTTTTGTTTCAGTTATGAAAGTAGATGCATATTATGTACCCCGTTCTTATTTACTTGTCATGATCAAGCATGTTTATGAGAGCGTGTGAGGGGGAACGTGTGCATTAGTTGGAGTAACGGGGGGTGGCTAGTGCAGTGAACGTGAGAGAAAGTTCTGCGATCCACTTGGGTATCTTACCTTACTTTGTTGCCTCACTAGGGATAAAAAGAAATACCATGCTACCGGAGATGTGGGTGTGACCATTGCCACTACTCCATGACTAGATCTAGCATGTTCTTATTTTAACTTCATGTCATGATACTTATTGCTATACTCTGAGTTATCTTAATTACTGAGGTGTTATGATTTAGTTCGCATCTTGGTGGAGTATAAGAGAGACTAATAACCAAAAGGTCTCTATGTTAGGACGTGATGCCCATATAATTATAACTTGTCATTAAACTGTTGTGTTGCAATCTCATATGTCAACTCTAGTGTTCCATTGTCTACCACTTTATTAAAGAGAGAGTGCATTTGTGAAACCATGAACCCCGGTCCATTTTTAATCATAAGAAACACCTTTCCAACCACTTTTACCACTTTACCATTTTCTGCCATTTAAAAATCCGAAAATACAAAAACACTTTTACATCTTGCATTCATCATATAAAACCCAAAAATATCATTTATCATTGCTACCACCATCCTTGCATATTTATTTACCACCATTGCATATTTATTTCTTGTTTGCATTGCATATTATCTTGATATCATTCTCACACCTTGTGCTTGACAACCACTAGGTGAGGTTGAGGACCAAAACATTTACTTTGTTTTGTAGGTAACCAAAAGAAGGATAGGAAAGATAAATCTTCACTACTGATTCCCCGAGAGTTCGATATTAAACCCTCGAGTCACCCCTCGTGGGGAAAACACGTCTTCCACTTACTACACACTCTGCACTTGGAGTCTCAACCTAACCCATTTACTTTTCACGCAGGTAACTACGTGAAGGGCCATCAGAATGCAACATGTTTTACACGTGACAAACTGACTTAGCTACAGCAGCCCTCCGGTTTGTCGTAATATTTTGCAACTAAATATTTATTATTTGTAGCACCTGGTGGGTGTAAAATTATTCAAATATATGTTCCGTTGCAACGCACGGGCATTTAACTAGTGATCATATAAATTAAACGGCTTCCGAAAGAAAATTTTCATTTGATTTCAATCCGAAACAAATTCTCCAAAAATCTTACGAATCAAAGGAGCCATAACTCAGGAAAGGATGTTCCCGTAGTGCATGGCGTTGATCATTGGATCTGACTACGTACTTCCATCAAGTGCGACTTGTTTTTTTCTTCAGAATAGCGATGCCAACAGAAATGCTACATCCACACGAAAGTTCAGGGTGAAGTACTAAATTTATCATGCTGAGAGATGAAACTGATGACATCAACAGATTAAAAAGCACTCCACCTTTGCATGTATCTAGACATGATTTAGTGTGTAGAAACATGCAAATTTAGACAAAGTTGAGACATTCTTTAATGGACGGAGGGAGTAATTCAGGGTGGTTCTGTACCCTAAACCGTTGTCTCATTCACAATTTTTTTCCAATTGCTTCCGTTGAGTCCACTGGCGGACTCAGATGTGGGCAGGATGGGCGATTTTGAGAATTTTTTGGACCCCGCAGATTTGGCCAAATTGGGCTCTTCCGCTACTGCTTTTTTTCCCATTGTTGTAAGCCTGTAACTCCTTGGCGGACACAGGCGAACAACATGTTTTCTCTGTCTATTCTTTGTACGAGTGAGTGCGCGACCATGGCAACCTAGACCTACCTGCTCTACTGCTGCCGGGCCGGATCCCCTCAACGGCTCGACCCTCCGGCCATCCGGACCTCCCGTCCCCCCCCCCCCCCCCCCCCCCCGCTCTAGGCCTCCAAGTACCAACCAATTGATTGTATGTGTTGTTTATACGTTTTTCTTGATATTGATCATACCGGTGGCGACAACAAGTGTTGAAAGAGTATTTTCTGCAATAAGTCTAGTGAAAAGTAAGTTGAGAAATAGCATGGGTGATAAGCTCTTGAACCATTGCTTAGTGACATTTATTGAGTGACGAAGTAAGTGAAGATGCCATAGTTGAAATTTCATGGGAATGCGAGACGGTAGATTTTAAAAATCATAGTGATGTAATTTTCTATTTATGCTATATTTTATCATGTAAGACTTTATTTATGTGTTTGAACTATTTTACATTATGATCACGCAAATTTGGGAATATGTATTGATTTACAATGTCATGAATCAATTTGTTGTTTATATTGTCATTTGCCAACTTTTTTTTTTGAAGTGTGCTCACCCTCCAATTTTTTCCTACGTCCGCCACTGGTTGAGTCGAGGGCATCGAGTAGACCACGTGAGTAAGTATTGACAAACCTTTTGGGGGCTCTTTTCTTGTCATGGCCACAACACATAAGTTACCAACCTATTTTGTAGCAAGTTACAAGATTTTAATAGTAACCCATAGAAACTTTATAAATTTTGGGTCGCAATTTTCAGAGTGATTCTGTTGTCCACATAGAAGCTTGGGGTATAGTTCTAAGATCTCATTGAGACCAAATCGACAACGAAGACGGAAAGCAAATGAGGTTCATGTTTGATAGTTAAAGTATTTTGAAGTTTCAAATGTGCAAGAAATGATTATGTCAATATTACTAACTCTAGATTAGATTTTGAGTTTTTTGCCTGTATTGTGGGAATAAGAGCATCTCTAGCAGATCCATCAAAACGGACAAATGCGCAAACTAACCTCTAATCATGAATGTTCAAATAAAAAGAGAGTTTTTTTACGTTATGGATTTTGTGGGACCTGTTTGGGTGAAAATCCATGCATACCGTAAAAAGGAACAAGTTTATAGCATCTGTTCGGCCGGGTCCACGCCAACATACCGGTTTTACAGTCATAATGTGATAGAATTTGTCTAAGGCGCCAACGGTCAGGCCCTATCGCCGTCTACAAGAGTTGCTTGTTTTGTTAAGAACAACTCCAAGCAAATTAGCAATCGTATCACCTGACCCCGTAGGTAGTTTCAGAATTCAGACTGACCGATCTTACTTACTACTACATCAGACATATTCACGTAGTTGCACTACAATACTACTGTACTAGATATTACTCCTCCGTTAATAAAAGGATATCTTAATCTAGTCCAAATTTGTATGTATCTAGACATGATTTAGTGTGTACATACATGCAAATTTGGTCTAGGTTGAGACATCCTTTTGTGAACGGAGGGAGTAGATAATTAATCATTTACTCCCTCCGTCCAGAAAAGAATGTCTTTGATTTGTCTAGATTCGGATGTATATAGATATGTTTTAGTGTACACATACATCCAAATTTGGATATATGTATGACATCTTTTTCAAACGGAGGGAGTACAATGTAAGGTAGGCCGGGTACGACATGCATGCGATGGGTGCGCGTGCATTCCGCAAGTGTAGAGCAAGCAAACCAGTCCCAAACATACTAACCCTTCATATAAACTGGATCAAAGCAGGCCACTCTTCATGGTTAGGCTGACAAAACAAGCCGGACGACGGCGACGATGACGACGTGGTCGCCTCAGAATCAGTCCATGTCAAAGTTGACACGCGGCCGGCCCCCACCGACACCGGCGCCATATGCCGGCGCATGTGCGCGCCGAGCGCCTGCCGCGTGGTGAACGTCTGGCCGCACGTGCCACACCGGTGCTGCACCGGCCCGCTCGCCTTGCCGGGACGTGCGCCGAGCAGGAGATCGAGTCCATGGGCGCGCACCAGAGGCCGCATGTGGCTCGTCCGGTGGCCGCCCAGCGCCTGGAACGTCGCGAACCGGCGTCCGGACGTCCGGCACTCAGAACGCGCCGTCGCCGGCGGCTACCTGCAGCTGCACCCGCTTGTTCTTGCCGCCCTTGGCGATCACCCTGCTCGCCGCTACCGGTGACGACAGTGTGAGCAGCAGCTGAATCAACTTCACCGGCGGCCGTAAATTACTTTTGGTCACGTCCATTGCTATTTGCTAGCTCGACTAATTTCTAAAAATCCGAGCACGTACTTGGAGACGTATTAAGTACGGAGTATTATAAGTAGCTAATATAACTGTGGAATGTTTTAGTTTGAAGCCAATGCATGTAATATAGGGGAGAGCGTCGCATGCTGCCTTGCTGGGGTATAGGCGCGTAGAGTCAGCTCGATATACATGATCTGAACTCTGAAGCTAAGCTACCGAGGCATTGGCTAGAGTCAGGGTCAAGCTAGTTCGTAGATGCAATGTTCGATCGGTCGTGTGACAGGATCAAAATTTCCGTGCTTTGTCTGGTGTGTGTGGACGTATAGCAAAGCCAAGCATATGACGACAGGATGCTACGTCAAATTCGTGTGCAAGTTTCCAGGAAGCTGCGAGCTTGGTAGAGATAGGGGCTCGCACCTCGATCGCAGAATAAACATGTGTTCGTCACTTCGATGCCTGTGGATGATGTACGTTGTCTCTGCAAATGGATTCGACCCTTCACTTGTTTCCTGGCCACTAACCAGAAATAGTAGGTGCTCCCTCCATTCCAAAATATAAGACGCCTTTAATTTCGCTGGTCAACGACGTCCAACTTTGACCATGATTTGTATCTATAATATGACCACAAAATTATTATAAAATATATGAAATGAAACAATTTTGCAAGACAAATCCAACGATACAATTTATACATTCTAGATCCCCTTAATTTATTATATATTAACGGTCAAAGTTGAGCACCCAATACCAGCATAAAAATAGCGCGCCTTATATTTTGGAACGGAGTGAGTTTGTTAACAGATCGAAGACCAAGACTCGCACCCAAAGACTAGTACAGTAGTACTGCCAATGACCAAAAGACTTGGATTAATTTGTGAGAGTTGTTAGAGCAAGTCAATGTAAAAAAGCTGTGAGCTTCTAGGCCCTGCTGCCTCCCTGAAGGAGGAAATAACTAGTCAACTTCGTCTCATCTTTCAATATTGCCTCATCGTGTAGTATGCGTGTGGTGGGGTGTGAGACGTTCTAGCAAGTGCATGTGTTGTCATGTAGTCCATCCGTTCCAATTTAATTGACTGGCTGTGGTGGATAGCCAGTCAATTAAATTGGAACAGAGGGAGTACCAAACAAAATTACAGTTTGTTACCGATCACACGCATCTACCGATTTATTTGTGAGAAAAATCAAATGGTGCACTATGTTTATATACAACCTGCCGATGAGAACCACGGTGTGATTACATACTCCTTGTTGAGAAGCAACATTGGCGGACCTCTTGCCGACAATGGATGTGGGGGGGTGGGGGGGTGGATTTGGTGTTTGATGTTGATCTGTCGATGGGTATTTCACCGCTCGATCTATTCCTTCCCCTGATCAAGGACAAAGACATGACCCTTCTGGTCAAGCACTTCAATCGCTTCAACAAAGCTACTCCTCTGGTTTTTTTTCACTTCGCTTTTAAGTTAAACTTTTTTACAATTGACCAGGTATAACAAAAAAATTCAAGATTTAAAATATTACGAAAATATATTTTATGATGATTCTAATAATATCAATGATATAGTATTTTTCCTATATATTTGATCAAGTTTTATAAATTTTGACATTACCTAAATCCAGAACGTGGTGTAATTGTGATCGAAGGGAGTAAATACATCAAATGTGGAAGCTCAAGTCATCAGTCTCCAAAAGAACAAAGTGTTATGACATGCTACAACCACGGTAGTCAGTACATTGCTAACTGTCATCGGAACAAGAAGAAGGAGAGTGATGACAAGGATGATAAGAAGGAAATTAAGAAAATCGGGAAGGTATAGGGATGACAAGAAGTAAAGGAAGGATAAGAAGAAGATGTACAATAAGGGGCATTGCTCCCAGTCGAGGAACTAGAAGAAGGAGAAGTATATAAGGATCGTGCGTACCCACGGGTTTAGCAACTCATCTTATCGGTCTTGGAGGCAGTGAGTAATTTCTACCGATGTTTGACATAAGAGGCATTGGGATTTGGAAGTGCATGTGCATTGTGGTAAGTTCCCTAATAGTTCCAGCGTGTGCATGTGTAGTTGTGCCTTAATTCCGCCAGTAACTCGTTACCACCTCTCCGGAGAGTGGCAACCTTTAAAAGTTACGAGTGCCAAATTTTGATACTCCTGTTGTATTATATATGGAGAAAACAAGGAATTGCTTGCTTTCTTATGAAAAAAAACTGTTGTAAACGTGAGACGTTGGAAGTTGGGTCACTCATGACAATGCCGACCGCGGAATACAGACTTGGAAGGAAAAGTATGCAAGCATTTCTTACTCGAGTTAAGAACCCGGAGTGGATAGCACGAATTTTCTTTCTTTGAAACAAGGCAAAAGATTTGCCATTTCATTTGATGAAGAAAGAAGTTTTAGAGGTGTTACAAGCCAAGCCTCGACCAAGCACGGTTGAGGCCAAATACATAAGCCTACTCTCGCAGTATTACATTACTCAACGCTTTAGCCCTGGTCCAGCAGCACGTAGTCTCCTCCTTTTTTCCTACAAGCATCCTTGCGGTTGTAGACTTTATTTTGAAAGACACGAGCGTTCTCTTCCAGCCCCAAATCTCCCAAGAGAGAAGCATAGCAAGGGAGGCTAAAGCCTTCAGAGAGGGGATAACCTCTAAAAGTGACAACGCCAAAATTTGAAACTCCGATTATTGTATAGGGAGAAAACAAAGAATTGCTTTTTCTATTAACTCCAAGCAATTGCATCTCCGGACCGTACGTTGTTTCGAACAGACCTGTTTCACTCCATTTTCTAGACCAAGGGGATAAAGAAGTCTCCCAAAGGTGAATCCGGGAACCATGAGTGCCACTGCCACCATTGCATCCCGGGTGGGTTTTCTTTCCATTAATCTCTTTACCATGGGCTTGAAACCGTCGTCCGTCGTTTCAAGCTGAAACCGACGCCCAGGATTTGTGCATGGGCGCCCTAGTGCATGCACTAGTAGAAAATGGACCATCCGTCCCGGTTCCAGAGGGCCTTTCGTCCCGGTTTTCCAACCGGGACAAAAGGGTCGGGACAAAAGGGGGGGGGGGGGGCCTTTTGTCCCGGATGTTTACGAACCGCGACTAATGGGCATCCACGTGGCAAAGGAGGGGCGAGCATGGTGGGGAGGCTGTTACCAACCGGGACTAAAGGTACCGGGAATTTTTTAATTTTATTTTCAAATGTATTATCAATTATTCTCAATTCTACTCTTAATTATTTTCAATTCTATTTTTAATTCTATTCCTAATTCTATTCTGAAATTTCTCACTTAGCCACACACTTAAACTAGTTATACACTTAATCTCAGGTCAAATTAGTTAATCTGGTCAAACTTCTCATTCGGTCACCCATCCTGAAATTGCTCCAGCCCGAGCACGCTTAACTTTTGAGTTCCTTACCAATTAGATTCCAAATAAGATGTTAGAGCGACTTGGACGCTCCTCTCGCCCTCGTCACTGTAGCGGAGAGGCGATATTTTGAGAGTCACCCGTCAGCCCACCTCACACGCCGGCGATCTGCGGTTTCCCCGCCTCCGTCGGCCGCTCCGGCGGCGAGAGGTGTGGGAATCCGTAGATCCTGGCCTATACATAGCGTAGGGTTTGGTAGGTCCTGGGCCGGCGGCGCCATGGAGGTGGAGGTGGCGCCGGTGCGGGTTTTGGTGTCGGCTTGCTTCCCCTCTCGCGGCGGCGCTCCTGGAGCTCCTTCGTGTTGCGGCCGACTTCCCCGAGCCCGTCGATCTTCGGATCTGGCGTGCTCTGTGTGCCCCGGCCGGATCCAGTGTGGCGTTCGATCCGGAGTTTGAAGTTGAAGGTGAAGGTGATGTTGAGCTCCATCACGACGAAGACGGCGCTCCTGCGGGTAGGGTCTTCGGATCCGGCGATCGGCGACTTCCCGGCTGCCATGGGGCTGGCTCTAATCCAAGGTCTGAGACGGAGCAGCGGCAGCGGCGCGCCACCGATGGCTCCAGTGCGTCGCCTGTGTCGGGATCTAGAAGAAGGGTCTTGTTGTAATTTTGTTGTTCTTCTGGGTCTTTCTGTAAGTTCGATGGTGTAAGGTCACCTTCATTCCCCACAAAAAAAAATTCCAAATAAGAAGTTAGAACTTACTGATAATAGTATCCTATCAATCATATTAACCCCTGAGTCATGATGTTACACTTTTTTATTGTTTAAATTCTCAAAATTTATTTGAATAAATACAATGATTATGTAATATATTTTTTGAATAAATAACAATGATTATGTAATAATATATTTTTAATAAATAACAGTGATATTTAATATGGAATAATTCATAGCTTTAAATCCATAAATTGAAATTTGACAAATAAGATGTCTAAATTGATTAGAAAAATGAGAGGAATTCAAATATGCCATCCATATCATCTTTTGCATCACAGAAATATCGATAGTTAGAAAATTTGACCTCTTTCGATGAATAGTTCCTGTATACCCCTTTGGACGGAGTCGAAAGGGGGTTGGCCAGTGGACTTTTTTGGTTGGTTGTGTTAGGTTAGGACATAGGAACATCAAAAACCAAGATCCACCCAACTTTTGCAAAGATTCCCTCCGTTTCGCCCGAAGTGAGAATTTTCAGCTATAAGTCCACCAACTTGCTAGAGAGAAAGTGAAGCACGTGAAGCCGGTCACACACCGGAGTACGATCTTGGACATGTACAACACCCAACACACTTATATACATATGGTATGGAACCATCTAGGTTTTGGTGGGGTTTCCGATGCTTCGGAGCCCCGCTTCGGTGAAAGCCTAGAGCTGGTGGAAAAAAGTCAAAGTTCTTGTATACCCCTTTGAACGGAGTCGAAAGGGGGTAGACCATTGGAATTTTTTACTTGGTTGTGTTAGGTTAGGACATAGGAACATCCAAAACAAAGATCCACCCAACTCTTGCAAATATTCTCTCCGTTTCGCCCGAAGTGGGAATTTTCAGCTATAAGTCCACCAACTTACTAGAGAGAAAGTGAAGCCGGTCACACACCGGAGTAGGATCTTGGACATGTACAACACCCAACACACTTATACATATGGAATGGAACCAGATAGGTTTTGGTGGGGTTTTCGACGCTCCGGAGCCCCGCTTCGGTGAAACCCTAGACCCGCTAGAAAAAAGTCAAACTTTCTCATATACCCTTGAACAGAGTCGAAAGGGGGTAGGCCAGTGGACTTTTTTGCATGGTTGTGTTAGGTTAGGACATAGGAACATCCAAAACCAAGATCCACCCAACTCTTGCAAAGATTCCCTCCGTTTCGTCCGAAGTGGGAATTTTTATCTATAAGTCCACCAACTTACTAGAGAGAAAATGAAGCCGGTGAAGCCGGTAACACACCGGAGTATGATCTTGGACATGTACAACACCCAACACACTTATATACATATGGTATGGAACCATCTAGGTTTTGGTGGGGTTTCCGATGCTTCGGAGCCCGCTTCGGTGAAACCCTAGACCCGCTAGAAAAAAGTCAAACTTTCTCATATACCCCTTGAACAGAGTCGAAAGGGGGTAGGCCAGTGGAATTTTTTGCATGGTTGTGTTAGGCTAGGACATAGGAACATCCCAAACCAAGATCCACCCAACTCTTGCAAAGATTCCCTCCGTTTCGTCCGAAGTGAGAATTTTTAGCTATAACTCCACCAACTTACTAGAGAGAAAGTGAAGCCGGTGAAGCCGGTCACACACGGAGTAGGATCTTGGACATGTACAACACCCAACACACTTATATACATATGGTATGGAACCAGCTAGGTTTTGGTGGGGTTTTCGACGCTCCGGAGCCCCGCTTCGGTGAACCCTAGACCCGCTGGAAAAAAGTCAAAGTTCCCGTATACCCTTTGAACGGAGTCGAAAGGGGTAGGCTAGTGGAATTTTTTGGTTGGTTGTGTTAGGTTAGGACATAGGAACATCCAAAACCAAGATCCACCCAACTCCTGTAAAAATTCCCTCTGTTTCGCCCGAAGTAGGAATTTTCAGCTATAAGTCCATCAACTTACTAGAGAGAAAGTGAAGCCGGTAAAGCCGGTCACACACCGGAGTATATCACAAGAATATCGATAGTTTTAGAAAATTTGACCTCTTCGATAAGAGTCATGGTGGCCATTTTAACCGCTTTTTGAAAACAATCAAATAAAGTAAACAAAACCTCTAAAAAAGATATGGTGCAAAATGGCACCCATATAATTTCACAAAGAGTAATCCACATTTTATGAATAATCCTCAAGTATTAGGAATTTTCTTGATTTCTACCTAATTTCGCCTAGTTAAATGAGTTTATACTGATTTTTCGAAAGTAATTTCTTCTATTTAAATGAGTTCTTGTGATGCAAAATATGATATAATTGTTAAATTTGAATTCCTCTCATTTTTCTAATCGATTTAGACATTTTATTTGTTAAATTTCGATTTACGGATTTGAAGATATGAATTATTCCATGTTAAATGAAAAATAGAAAAAAATAAAGGTATGCCGACGGCTTTAGTCCGCGTTGGTGTCTCCAACCCGGACTAAAGGTCCATCTTTAGTCCCGGTTGGTGATACCAACCGGGACTAAAGGGCCTCGCAGCGGTCACCAACCGGGACTAAAGGTTCCTAACGAACCGGGACGAATGCTCACGGGCGCCGTGGCCGTCCGAACCGGGATGAATGGCCCCATTAGTCGCGGTTCGTAATTTAACCGGGACTAAAGCTCCAAACCTTTGGCCTGTTTTCTACTAGTGATGGTAAAAGTCCGCGTTCATTTTCTTTTCACTTCATCACTTGTTGTATATGTTATGATATATCACACATATACGCAACTGCCATCTATACCTTTTATAAAGCAAAACCCCACTAAGTTCATTTATGAATTTTCTATCTCCACATGCAGCATAGCCACATCATCAAATAATCTCAGCCATCCGATTTTGATTTTATGTCCGTCCATTTCCAGTGTGCAAGATGTCCATCCCAGCGAGCATGACACTTGCACACGATTGCCACGCCACTTTATTTTTTTCTGTGACTTGCACACGATTGGATTTCTCTCATTGGTTGTCCCCTTCGCTTCCTTCTACAGCTGATGGAAGCTGGGCACCAATCTGAAACCGTTGTCGTCATACGTCTTCCTCTCCTCCACTACAGCTGTTGGAGGCATCTGAAGGGACGCTGCCATTAAAGACCTCGCTACACACTATATCAGGTACCCTCCTCCATGATTGAGTTTATGTGCCACTGAGCCATTGGTTTAGATTCTCTCCAGCGGGCGTCGTACACTTTCGTCGTCTCCCAACCACATTCATCCTTGTTAGGATTTAATTAATTACTTTAATTAATCATGTAATCCCTGCTTGTAATGTCGGTCTGTGGAACCGACATACCCTTTTGTAACCGCTTGTTCGGTGCTATATATAGCACCATTCATCATCAATAAAGACAGAATTCGATTCATTCTTGACTGTCTCTCGTTGTTCTCAATTTCTTCCAACACGTTATCAACACGCTCGACCACCAGCAATTCCTTCGACTCCAGCGCTGAGAATCGAACAAACAGAAGATAGAACCGTGCAGGGAAGAAACCAAGGAGGAATCGACGGCCGTCGTCGCCGCTCCGCCCCAACCCGCTCTGCGAACTGGGCTTCGACATCATCGAAATCGAAGAACTGAAGAACGAACAGCGTATTGCAAAATGATTTCGACATCAAATTTCTTCCCTGTTTGTGTCGGCGACACGGCCGGAAACGCAGTCGGTGCAGCCATGCCATCTTCGGCGGCTCCCTCTGTGCAGCGTTGCCCGGTTGCTCGCCCTCGTCGATGGCTCCTCTCGGCACGGTGGAGCACACAACGGCGGACGACGCTCCTCCGAGCGGAGGCGCCTGCGAGAGCGCTCCCGAGGCGGCTCCAACGCTCCCGCGGCGGCCGGTCCTGCGCGAGCCTCCGCGTGGCGCTCGCCTCGACCCGAACGAGCCGCGTGAACCTGAGCGCCGCGCTCTCCCCGTCTCTGCCTGAGGCCAGTGCTCGGCCCCGTCTTCACGTCGACGCGGCTTCCGTCGTCGAGGCTCCACCGGCTGAGACAGCCAACGGAGCAGCGCCCTCCCTCGCAGCGGCGCACTCGACCTGGCAGCGCCCAACGGGGCACGGCCGCCCAAAACGCTGCGGCGACGGCCGGCGACGTGCTCGTACGGTGGCCGACCTGAGACGAACCAATCGATTGGTACCCGTCCAGGAACGGGATAGGAACCTTATCCTTTCCCCGTTTTGCATCATAATCCCTGTCATTCCAGGAATTAGCAAAACATGCAAGAAACATGTGTTCTAGTCCATTTTGTAGATATAACCTGAATTTTTGGGATATCGCAAAATCGGTCAATACCGATCAGGATTAGGACCATATGTATTCTTTTGTTTTTCAATACCGCTTCCGTTGAGTACTCTGTACTTCAGAATAAAACTTAATGTCATATATTTCCATGTATTTCTACGTGTTGAGATTAATTTCATCACTATTTGCAATTGAGATTTTTTTCTTGCAAATATAGATGCAAAATACAGAGTGATTTCTTCAAATTGATGTTTTGGGATCATGTGGTAGTGTGTAGATTTCTCTACCACTACTGTTTAATCCTACATTTTGTCATTTCTGACATTATGATTGCCAATGTGCTCTCCATGCATTTTAATTAAGTTGTGACATAAGGCATTTGAAGTGTGAGTATCATATACTCCGCTAATGCTGCTAGATCTACTCCAAAATTTCTTTTGGAGATTATCTACAACGTGTCATACTTAACAATTTGAGGTTCACACTAATGAGTTCAAGCCCACTTCTTGAAACCTCATTTATTTTGTATATTTCATTACGACATAATCATGATGGATTTTAATTTACCAAATGGAAATTAATATTCTCTGATTTACCCGTATAAGTAAATGATGGCTCGAGAGTTTGATGCACTTGCTCTCAACGGCCACAACTATCTTATAGGTGGCCATGGACATCAAGATCGCCCTTGCGTCCTCTGGATTAGTGCGTGCAATCCAGGCTCCGGACGTTCTACCCCGGCTGGAGTCACGTCGCCGACAGATGAACAAAAATATGTTGCTTTATACATCATAAGGCACCATGTTCATCCAGATCTCAAGTCTGAGTAGTTGGAGGAAGAATCCCCTACTACCTTATTTCAGGCCCTCAAAACGAGGTATGAACAGCAGAAGACAGTTGTCATGCCTGAAGCACTGCATGATTGGACACATCTCCGACTCTAGGACTTCAAGTCTGTCAGGGAGTACAATCATGAGGTTCATTAGATCAGTTCCAAACTGCGCTTTTGCGGGAAGGAACCTACTGATGCGGAGAAGATAGAAAAAAAACTCTGTCTACTATGCTTCCATCTGATAGGATCCTCCAACAGCGGTACCGTTCACGCGACTACCAAGTCTATTCCGACCTTATTCATATATTACTTCAGGCTAAAAACATGATGAGCTGCTCGCTAAGTATAACTCTCAGTGCCCGGTTGGTTCTCAATCTTTACCTGAAGTTCATATGAATGTCGTGAACAGGCAAAAGTTTGATGTTGCCATCAACGGCAAGCCTTCGAACTTCAATGGTAAACGAAAGCGCAACCGGAACAGGAAGCCTAGAAACTCAGACCATGGGAAAGGCACCGCAAAGCATGAGTTTGAAATAACTAAGCTTTGTGACAAGTGTGGTTGCTACACGCATCCCACTAACAAGTGCAAGACCCCAAAGCATCTGGCCATTCTGTACCAGCACTCCCAGGGATGCAAAGCACCTTAAGGGAAAAGGTTTGAAGCCAACTTCACCCTTCCTCCAGATGACACCAATGGAGCTGCTTGTTCGCGAGATGTTCCTACTGGACCTTGCAACGCCATAACTCTCCATAAGTCACAGGACCCTACAGGCACGGAGAACATGATGGTTGAGTACGCCTCAAACAAAGTGATTGGAGACTTAAACTAGTCCCACTATCTCCTTAGTGGTCGTTCTATTAATGTCCATTTGTGTTGTCGTAATAGAACATATATATTGTATCAGCACTCTGATATAAATAAGATTGCATACATTCTATATATCTGATAAAGATTTCCATATTGGAACTTCTTCAATTCTATATATAGATTTCTACGAGTGCCAATCCGATGGATGTGGAACAAGTATATGAAAATGTACCCGCTCTGTTGTCTGGATTGTACTACACGTACATCCAACTCGTAGCACATGTTGCATATAATGCCATTTCATCGGTCATGTTTTGCATGAGCCAAACTTTACTAGTCATGAGATTTAGTTGCACATATTGTGCCAGTGGATCACTTCAGTCCCTTGAACACATTCAAATTGATATTTGTGATCTCAACCAACTATTGTTTGGACTAAGATCGAATTAAAGCAATTCGAATGGATAAATATTGTTGCAGAATTCTCTTCGCATGCCTCCACTATTTAGTGCATGGCTCCGAGGATCAAAGTTCAGCACAGTGTCCTATGTGTCCATACACAATTGTTTTTGGTGTCGTCTCTGATCAAAAGGATTTTTCTCATTGCACGACCCATGTTAATGAATTGCAATTTACCAACTTTACATTGGAGTCATGCAGTTTTACACTCTGCTACTGACTAACTGCATATAATAGTACTTCCCCTCTACAATTGATACGTGGAAATCCTCCGAGCATTTCCCATCTACGTAATTTCGGAAGCGCTTCACGCGTACCGATCTCCCCACCGCAGCATACATCATGGGCGCACATATAAGGGATCTATGTGGTGTACAGATATCCGTCGATAACCCAGTACCTTGAAACCCCTCATAAGGGATGTATTCATAGCCTAGTACGCTGATTGCTTATATTTAAGGAGGATTATTTCCAGGCATTAGGGGGAGATTTCAAGTACCACATCAAATGCCAGGAAATCAATTGGGACTTCACGTTCCTCCTCATACCCACGTACTCAAGAATCGGGACTCTACGTTCGATTCATAAATTTGCAACACATGCAAATGACCTGCCAGATTCATTTACTGATCTCAAAGGTGTTACAAAATAATTCAATCCGGTTAGAAATGCGCCCGAAAGAGTGGAGGTACCAGCAAAAACCACTCAACTCCCTATTTTATAAAAAGAGGGGGAGTAGTACGGCCTCTAACCAGGATCCAGCTTTTCGCAAAGCAACAAAAGGAAATCGAGGATAATTCCTCTAAATCAGTAAATGCAAGTCAACCTTGCGTTGATGAACACCTAATGGGTAGTATACACCCAGTGGAAGGGAAACCTCCACAACCCCAGCTCCAGCTTGCACACACTGGCTGGGACATCGGAACTGTAGGGATATGCGCGACAGAAAATCAAAAAATTTCTCTCACATGCGGAAGCAACACCCAAAGATCTTATCTAAGGAGATGCAAGTAACGGGGAGGGTAATCAACATACCCTCGAAGAACACGAGCGTTGGACGTTAATCACAACGCAGCTTGGTGTAGACCTTGATGCGGTTCACTCCGATCAGCACCACAACGAGCGGTGCCTCCGAGATTTACACACGTACGGCTCAGCAACGTCTCCTCTTCTTGATCCAGCAAGCTTGAAAGAGAAGTAGATGGGATCCAAACCAGCAACACGACGGTGTGGTGGTTCGGTGAGCTCTCACGCGGGTAGGGCTTCACCAAGCCAAGACCACAAGAGAAAGGAGCAAGAGGAAGTGTACCAGCTTAGGAATCCATTCATTTCTTTCCCCAAATGGTACCCTCGATATGTAGGATGTGGGGAGGAGCTGTGAGGCTTGCCTCCTGAGCTTCCCCAAGAAGGAACCAACCTCCAAATCTTCCCCTGGAAGAAACCAGCCTCCAAATCTTCCCCAGGAAGAAACCAGCCTCCAAATCTTCCCTAGGAAGGAACTTGGCTGCCAAATCTTCCCCAGGAAGGAACCAGCCTCCAAGGCTTCCCCAGGAAGGAACCTAGCTGCCAAGACTTCTCAAGGAAGGAACCTGGCTGCCAAATATCCTAAGTGGGACGTTCAGGATAGTGGGCCCCACCATGGGACCCACCGGAACATTTCAGGAAAAACCCGATACAATATCGGTTAATTCCTTAATCCATTCATTTCTTTCCCCAAATGGTACCCTCCATATGTAGGATGTGGGGAGGAGCTGTGAGGCTTGCCTCCTGAGCTTCCCCAAGAAGGAACCAACCTCCAAATCTTCCCCTGGAAGAAACCAGCCTCCAAATCTTCCCCAGGAAGAAACCAGCCTCCAAATCTTCCCTAGGAAGGAACTTGGCTGCCAAATCTTCCCCAGGAAGGAACCAGCCTCCAAGGCTTCCCCAGGAAGGAACCTAGCTGCCAAGACTTCTCAAGGAAGGAACTTGGCTGCCAAATATCCTAAGTGGGACGTTCGGGATAGTGGGCCCCACCATGGGACCCACCGGAACATTTCAGGAAAAACCCGATACAATATCGGTTAATTCCTGAACCTTTCCGGAACCCAAAAACCACATTCCTATATATGAAACTTTATCTCCGGACTCTTCCGGAGCTCCTTGTGATATCCCGGATCCTATCCGGGACTCCGAACAACCTTCGGTCTCACCATTATAATTATCCCAAAGCTACTCTAGCGTTACCGAACTTTAAGTGTGTGACCCTACGGGTTCGAGAACAAGTGGACATGATCGAGACTCCTCTACGATCAATAACCATTAGCGGGACCTGGATGCCCATAATGACTCCCACAAGTTCAACGAAGATCGTTATCGGTGTGAACCACAATGTCAACGTATTCCATTTCCTTTGTCTCACGATATTTTACTTACCCGAGATCTGATCGGCGGTATCACCATACCTAGCTCAATCTCGTTACTAGTAAGTACTCTTTACTCGTTCCATAATACAACATTCCATGTGGCTAACTCTTTAGTCACGTGCTTGCAAGCGATACCGAATGTGCATTACCGAGTGGGCCCAGAGTATATCTCTCCGTCACACGGAGGGACAAATCCCAGTCTTGATACATGCAAATCAACAAGTACTTTCGGAGATACCTGTAAGACACCTTTATAGTCACCCAGTTACGAAGTGACGTTTGAAGTCCCCAAGACGTATTCCTCAGTACCCGGGATAGACATAATCTCATGGTCAAAGAAACAGGATACTTGACAATACAAGACATGGCAATATATACTTATTGATCCGATCAATATTGCTATGCTTGGTTGGGTCTGTCCATCACGTCATTCTCCAATGACATGACCTCGTTATTAATTGACAACTCATGTCCATGGTTAGGAAACCATAACCATCATTAATCAACGAGCTAGTCTAGTAGAGGCTTACTAGGGACTCTGTGTTGTTTACATAACCACACATGTATTAGGTTTCCGGTTAATACAATTATAGCATGGAGAATAAACATTACCATGAACATGGAAATATGATAATAACTCTTTATTATTGCCTCTAGGGCATATTTCCAACAATCTCCCACTTGCACTAGAGTCAATAATCTAGTTAACATTGTAAGGATCTAACACCCATGGGCTTATGGTGTTGATCATGTTTGGCTAGTGGAAGAAGTTTTAGTCAACGGGTCTGACACCTCAGGTCCGTTTGTATTTTGCATATCTTTGCGTCTTCACGCTCCACTCATTCATAATGATGTGGAATCAGCTTTGTATATGTTCGAATCTCTGGTGGAACCTTAACTCTCGGCATTAATTATGGAGCCAAACATTGTCTCACAATGGAGCTCCATAGCTTTACCTTCGTCGGAGCTACACCAAGTTCAGTTACGAACTTTTGATTCAACACCCTCCTTCGCTGCTTCCAAAGCGGCGATATACTCAGCTATCATTGTAGAATTCGTCACAGTGTTAAACTTTGGAACACTTCCAAATCCAGCATGGAACTCCTTCCAGCTTACTGCGTCTCCGAATAACCAGCAAGTTTGATTGAGATCGATAATCGTCAGGATTAGTCATGAGTCTAGCATCGGTGTAACCCCTTACAACGAGCTCATCATGACCTCCATAGAACGAGAAACAACTCCTTAGTCCTTCTCAAGTACTTAAGGAAGTTTTTCACTGTTGTCCAGTGATCATCATCCATGATCACTCTGGTATCTGCTCATAACACTTATGGCATAGGACACATCTGGTTGTGTACATGTTATGGTATGAATGATTGATCCAATCAATCATGCATTCTTGCTCATCATGTGTCGAAGACACTGAGTCTTGCTCAACTTCAACCATATGAACATGGTAAGAACACTTCTTGCCTTTTCATACCGAACTACTTCAGTACTATGTCCATGTACTCTGGCTTAGCCATATTAGGTATCGGAATCTATCTCCATAGATCTTTATATCCAATATGTAGGCATCTTTGCTTTAATCATTCATAGAAAACTATTTTCAATGAAGATTTAGCTGTATTAAGAAAATATACATTATTTCAAATCAACAATATGTCTCCACATAAAGTTTTAGAAATATTTCTCGGCGCTCCCACTTACTTTCTTGAATTCTCAAGCATCTTTGCCGTCCACGATGAAGTCAAAACATTTTAACACTTCATCTAGGCAAATATTCCAACTCCGTCATGCTTGCTTCAGTTCCATAAAATGAATTCTGAAGTGAGCATACCTTTCTAGCATTATATGCAACGACAAACCCTCAGATTGCATCAAATGCATGTCCTCGGTTAGCTTCCATTAGGAACGCTGTTTTGAAGTCCATTTGCCATATCATATATGTAGCAATTGCTAGATTTATCCGAACAGACTTTCAAGCTTGCTACGGGAGACAAATCTCATCGTAGTCAACTCTTTGAACTTGACAGAAACACCTTTCATAAGTCAAGCTTCATGGATGTAAACATCCATATCTGTTATAGATCCATATACGTTCGTAGGCATTACGCCTTCCGTAGGGACTACCAAGTTCCAAACTTGATTTTCGTAAATGGAGTCTATCTCGGTCTCATGGCGCCTAGCCATTTAGCGGAGTCAGGGCCCATCATTGCTTATGTGTAGGTAGCAGGCTTATCATTGTCTAACAATAATATTCCATCCGATAACCATTCTGGTTTCGGGTGAGTCCTACTACATCTTCATGGTTCAGCTGCTGGCTCGACTGAAGTTACTACATCACATGTAGAAGCTTCCGTATCAGTCAAAGTGAGAAACTCCGGAACCTCTTCCGATGCGCCACTCTGACCTGAAGACGAAGATTCACAATCTCGTCGAGCTGCACTGTCCTCCCACTCATGTTTTTGCAAGAAACTCTTTCTCGTAAAACACACATTGTTCCTGACAAACATTTTGCCTTACGTGCGGTAGCCGAGGAATACCAAAACGTTTTTGGCATAACCAACGAAGAAACAAAACATATCCGTTTTAGGATCGAGCTAATAGTAAACTCCTTTACATATGCATCGCATCCCCGTGCCATATCTCATATGGTGTCGTTCAAACGGATTTAGATGGCGCTCTTTTCAGTGTGTAAGCGACAGTCTCTAAAGCACAACTACAAAAGATAATGGCAGATTAATAACATCATCGATCTCACCATGTCAAAATAGGCTCGATCACGTCTCTCGGACACATCATACACCTATGGTGTTCCGGGTGACGTAAGTTGTGGAACAATTCCGCAACCTTTCAGATGTTCGCTAAACTTGTAACTCAAATACTTATCTCCGTGATCCAATCATAGAGATTTTATTTTCTTGTTACAATGATTTCCACTTCATGCTGAAATTATTGAACTTTTCAAAAGTTTCAGTCTTATGTATCGTTTGAACATATACTCATATATCTATTCAAACATCCGAGAAGGATATGAAGTAAAAGAATCTACTGCCCACGGTTACACTTCTGTGCCACATACATCACATGTATGATCTCCAACAAGTTAACCGTTTGTTCAACATTGCCTATGAACGACGTCTCTCGTCATTTCCTTTTGAAATGATTCACAAGCGTCAAATGATTCATAATCAAATGACTCCAGAAATTCCATCACTATGGAGTCTCTTCATGTGATTCTTTCCAATATGACTTAGACGGCAGTACCACAAAATGTGGAATTCTAATCATGAATCTTACGACGTTTAGCGCCAGTGTTATAGATGTATTTTGTTACTTGTCAAGATTTCACCAAATCCTGAATGTATGACGACGACCGTAGCAACTATTGCTTCGTTCTTGTCACACACCATAACATCCTTTGTTGGTCTCTTAGGCCATTGTATTTCTTGCATCGAGTTGCAAACAAGAGCAACCGACCTGGTATCCTTGTGATCAACAATTGGTCACTATACCCAAGAAGTACATTGTTTGACCAACAAACAATACATCAATAACATGTATAACAATTATACCTGAGCTGGACATTTCCAGACTTTTATTTTACTGCCAGATTCTTTCTGTAGTTCCTCTTCCGGTTTCCCCGTGTCTGAAAGTTTTACCATCATCAAATGATTGGCGTTCTTCTAGATTCCACTCTTAACAGTCTTTTAAGCATAGTGATCAAATCACCCATACTGTTTTCCATCTCAGTCATGAACAATTCATGAGAATGCTACTATTGCACGGAGGGAGGGAAAACAAGAATACTATCAGTGCCCAACTGGTTGGGGTTTAGGACGCCAAGCGTCTACAACATTGACATGTACCTAGACAATCTAGGTATACATGTTAACTCACTGAATTATCCTTGGTCATTTGCACACAAACCAATCTTTTGATATCATATATCATTCAACCATTGGTTGTGTCTGAAACAATTTCAGCTCCTGGATTGTCTCTCAGACACTCAGTGCTCAAAAACATTTCTGAGGTTTGAGTTCCACTGAGGCAAGTATGACATAAGACGCTAAACTGGAATCAATGCTCTTAGATCACATCTATATATGCATATCTCATAGATCATATCTAATGACATACATTGAGCAGGAGGGTTACCAAAAGTTTGCAATAGGACTAAATCTTAACTTGATACCTTTGAGGACAATCCTCACAGTACGGTACTAGTCCGTAAAGATAATTACCAGATATCTAACAGTTTAATCTATCTCAATCAATCAAGCCTAGTGGTAGTTGAGAAAACGAATGCCATTGACTACAATGAATGATGCAAATACATAATTTGGACTATGTTCATGATAAAGAGTTCAGCGTAATCAAATTACCAAGTGAACTCCCACTTAAACCAACATCCCTCATAGTTGTTAAGTGGAACACGATCCAAATCCACCACACCAAACTCCGATCATCACGTGAGCCGATGTACACTAGTAGGAAACTGCCTTTCTGTGGATCTATAATCTGTGGCGCACCATATAGTCCATGCGCCACAAAAATTATTCAGTGGCACACGGGGCGACGTGCGCCACAGAATATTGTGGCGCATGTGCGCAACCATGCGCCACAGAAATCATGTGGGTCCCGCCTCCACAAAAATCTGGTGACATTTCTGTGGCGCATCCAGACCGTGCGCCACAAAAATGTGGTGGGCCCCACTCCAAAGATTGCCTGCGTGTTTTTTCTGTGGCGCATGGTATTGGATGCGCCACTGAAATAAACATTTCTGTGGCGCACCAAGTCCCGTGCGCCACAAAACATGTGGTGGGGCCCACTCCAAGCAAAGAAATGTCGTGCCCAGCCGCGCCCCAGTTGACTCTAGCGTCTTTCTTCGATTATCTTCTCGACGACGCGCCGCCGCACCACCACCGCCCCCACTCGCCGCCGTCGGCCGCCCCAGCCCAACCCGCCCCCACTCGCCACACACACTCGACGCCGGCGTGCCGTCTCCACCCAACCGCCGGCCGCTGCTCCGTCCTCGACGCCCACGGAGGACCGGCCGTGCACGCCGCCGCTCCCTCCTCGACGCCCGCGGTTGGAGGAGACCTCGACGCCGCCGCGCCCTCGACACCGCCTCCCTCGACTCCCTCTATCCCCTCCCCGATCAGGTGCTGCTCCTCTTCCCCCTCTCCCTCCCCTCCACACCTGCACATAAGGTGTTTGTGAAAATGCAAAACCTAAAAATGTGTTGCTAATTCATCTAAATTTTGTAGTTCCTTGCTGCTAGTTCTCTTAGTGATGATTCTTTGCTGCTAGTTCATCTAAATTTTGTAGTTCCTTGCTACTAGTTCCTCTAAATTTTGCTAAGTGTTAAATGGTCACTGTTTAAACATACCTTTAAAACTGACTTGAATTAAGGTGCTAGAAATTTTCAAAAAACTATTTTTGAGCTTTATCATGATGTAATATATAGTGCAATGGATCCATGAAGGTACATTGTAAATAGGATCAAGATTTCATAACTTTGTAAGCCTCCAAAGTTTGTACTTTTTAACTATCTTGAAGATGCATTTTTAGTTGTAATTGGCTTTTAGTAATAACATTTTTAGTTGTACATCTTCTTTTTATCCTTTTACCCATGTTCTTGTATATGTACTATAGGCCGATGATTTAAACTATGTCATGTTAAAGGGAAAAGAGTATCTACAATACCTTGTACAATTTGAGTGCTTGTATTAGAACATGGTCTTGTAGGTACTCTTTTTGCTTTGTTTTGACAATGATATATGAGGCTTCTATTGTATTACACGATGACTCTGATTCACAGTATAGCTAGGTTGACTCTGAGCCTGAGCATGACCGAACCTATAGAACGAATGTAAAAAATGGGCCAAAGATCGACGGCGTCGCACCGTCGGTCTGTAGTTTCTGTCAAGCTCAGGCTCAGGGCCACGCTACTGTTCTCTGAATCAGAGTCATCGCTGTGAAACATCATTTCATAGGATAGCTAGGTTGACTCTTACACTTGGAAGTTCCGACACTTGGAAGTTCTTGATGTGCACTCTTCATATGAGGCACCTTTTTATGTATGATCTTTGCTATTGGTACCCCGATCGAGAAGTTGTGTGTGCTTGTGTTGATCTGTGCTACCACGACCATCGTGTCGTGGTTGTTTGTGCTCCGACCATCGTGTCGTGGAGATGCCGGCCGGAGATGTGGATTTTTTGTGAAATGTCTGCAGGTACCCCGAGAGGCCCTTGAGTTTGCCGGAACGTCGATTAACTTCCGTTACGGCAAATTCGGGTACTCCATATGTCCCTTTTTTAGCAAAGATCATGCCAAAAAAATTCGTGAATTTTGGCATCACTTTGCTAAAAATAGGACATATGATTTGTGAAATGTCTGCAGGTACCCATGAGACCCTTGAGTTTGCCGGAACGTCGATTAACTTCCGTTCCGGCAAATTCGGGTACTCCATATGTCCCTTTTTTAGCAAAGGTCATGCCAAAAAAATTCGTGAATTTTGGCATGACTTTGCTAAAAATAGGACATATAGTTGTGTAGCTTAGATTGTAGATAATTTTAGTTGTGTTCATTGTTGGTTTATATTGTGTAATTTCCACATTGCTAAAAATGAGTTTGAAAATTGTGTTATTTGATAGTTGCTATGAATTTGTACTTTATTTAAATTTGCTTGCTACTTAAAAATTGTGTTTTTAGTTTATTGTTCTCGGCGACGATGTCACTGTTGGACCAGAGGGGCGATGTCCGCGACTGAACTCCGCCGGGCTGGCACTGGGAGGTGCTACCTTCCGGGACGCGTATCTTGGTGAGGAATCCGGGTGACGTCGTCGACCCGGATCTTCTTTGGTGGCGGTCGCGTGGGCCATGCTCGGTGCAGAGGGAGCCGGCCCCCGAGGAGGTGGTACGTCGCCGTATCAGGGAGGAGGACGAGCATGTCCGTCGCTACATGACTTTGTTGGATAGGCAGTACAACAATGGATGGTCGTTTCTTCAGAGGGTTCCTCGTCACGTGAGCTATGACCCTGTGAGGGTTCCTTATCTTTGGATGCGCAGCGCCCGCGGCTCAGCACCCCGCGGCTCAGGACCCGGTCGAAGTTAGTTTCAGAGGTTCATGCATGGGAGAGGAGATGTATTAGTGATATTATTCGCGATGTATTAGGGTTAAATAAAAATGGACCAAATTATTCATGGGATCAAGATGTATTAGTTATACTAGCAAAGTGCCCGTGCGTTGCTACGGGATCAAAAGGTTTAAGATTTTTCAAATATTGTTGAAATAAATTGATTGAATGGAACACAAATTTCTAGATACATGCTGAATTTGTGTAGCTACTCATCATTTTTTCAAAAAATCTAGACAAAAAAAAAAAGAATATTTCCCGACAGACACTAAAAGGCGAAGTTCAGACCATCGAGGTTTTACATAAATAGCTGGCAACATAATCAGATAAATTAAAAGTACAGTCAGGAATATATATACATATCGATGCTATGATCCATCTACAGCAAAATCGTACATAATAGACAGATATGTGCCTATGTTTCTTTGACCGTCATGTGAAGGTGATCATGCTGCTGTGGGAGTACTAATTTATTATTAATGTGCGTCTGAACTTGAACATCTTAATTCTCTTTTACTGAGTAACAAAAGAAAATTCTGTTTTTCAGTAAGACCTAACCAAAGTCTAAATTGGACCATTATAATCTGATGATAGGACAGATCCACAAAATTGAGCCTAAAAAATCTACAAGGGAATGAGTTAGATAAAATGTAAAATGACAGTGCAACATCCTTCTCCAAATGCTCGCCTTGCATCCAAGTACGAACGGTAATTCAAGAGAGCAAGGCTGAAGCCACATCCGCTGGGTGCCACGACCGCCTGCAGAGCACGCCATTGCTGGCACCGAAGGAACGCCTTGACCCTGGAGGCTGGCCATTGCCACAAGCCAGACGTGGCCGTACGGAGGCGCACTGGCGTGGAGGTCGTCGTAGACGTAGATATGAGCCGGCCAAGGTTGGCATCCATGTGCTGGGTTGTGCAAGACGAAGATGCCGAGTGGTCTCCACAGGCGGGACCTTCGTCAAGGGCGTATCGAAGGTCGTTGATGAAAAAACCTGTCGCCGGCCACGATCATGGTCGAGAAGCTCACGGGAACCCCGACCTTCGCACGAAATCAGGACTTCAGATCGGAAGAGCGAGGAGACAACATCTGATTTGTTGGAAAACTTAAATCACCTAGAGTAGCTTAGAGATAGAGGCAAGATTAACCACGGATGATGGAAGCTGCGGGATATCGAAAAACTTATATGAACACATTGATGAAATAACTATCCTAAATTCATTTCTACGGGTTCACAATAATCAAAATGTGGTTATGAATATCAGAATCAACTTTTAGGAACAGAAAAATATTGACCTTACTATTTTTTCTAACATATTCAAACATATAGATTTGTAACATTATATCGCCGGTATAGATTAATTTAAATCCAAACTTGTTAAAATCTAAATATTTTCAAGTCTGAAACTTTTCGAAAAGTTAAATCCAAACATTAACTTTTAGATATAGCAAAGAAGCATATCTAAAATGGATTGCTCGAATCAACTATGCCAGAAGAAATTAACCAGAACTGAATTTGTGTTACACCGGTAAAGTTTTGCTACAGGAAATCAAATAGCAACACGTCCTGCCTCATCACCACGTTAACACAACTTGTGCTGCTACGCCCGACCACATGCTCCTCACACGCAATTCAGCACAACGGTTGCAGCTGAGACTTGAGAGCTCCTCACACTTATCAGTGCAGAAAGCAGCAGCTCCGGAAAAAATTATGGCCATGGTGCGCGTGAACACGGGAGAGATGGAGCAGCTCAGCAGCGTCCTTCGCAGACGCCATTCAGCAGGCACGAGCGCAGGGTGAGCTGCGGCGGCGAGCAGGTGCAGGGGCGGCCAGGCCGCGATGGAGTGCGGGAACGGCGGCCTGCCGCGAGCATTGCAGCCTGGGCCTCGACAGTAGCGAGGGAAGACCCCAATCGAGGAATAGCTGGCTTTCGGAGGATCAAATCACTGTATTGTGATTCTTGAAGATTACTTGAACTTAAAAAATCATCGACTGTACTGCCGGCATTGAAGAGAGAAGGCATCTTTGTACAGCCAGACCTGCTTCAGAATTCCTCCGACATTGAGCCAATCTCAAGGGCAGCTTATCGCATCTGTACTGTAATTCCTTTACTCAGCGCATTTGTACTTAACACGACCGGTTCCTGAAGGAAAAACAAGTCCGCTTGCGACCATGTGTGCTTCGAGCCAGCGACGGTGATGAACATGATTCCGAGCGGACGACCGTTAGCTCACCGGCTGGAAGATGGGGAGTGGAAGAGCTTCAGAGCATCAACCATCTGGCCGGCTGACCTTGGGCAGGAGCGGCGGCGTCGACCATCTGTACTGCCAGCGGATTTCAGAGGAGGGAAGGAGCAAAGAAAATGGGTTGACTTCCTCAAATCGAGTACATGGACTTCAGATAGAGCATCAGACAAATATTTCAGAGAGCATCAGTCCAAGCTCCGTCCATCCCGGGCCATGGGGACACCCCCATCGAGCCCGTGCTTGCTGCTCTCCTGCGCAGGGGAATCGGAGGCGGGCAAGCAGAGGGAAGCCGCCTGACGGACGGGAGGCGCGCCGGCCATAGAGGCACGCGGGCGGCCAGGAGCCGTGCCGGCGGAGAAGCGGCTCGCGGCCGGCCGGGAGGCAGGCCTGCGGAGAGGAGGCGTGTGGCGGCCGGTAGACGCGCAGGCGGAGGGGAGCCGGCCGGCCTGCGGAGAGGAGGCGTGTGGTGGCCCGGAGACGCGCAGGTGGAGGGGAGCCGGCCGGCCTGTGGAGAGGAGGCGTGTGGCGGCCGGGAGACGCGCAGGCGGAGGGGAGGCGTGCCGGTGACCGGGATCTCGCCGACGGTTGGGAGGTGGCGCGGGAGGTCGCGGATGGCCGTTCACTCGGCGGTGGTATATATGGTGTAATATTTTCTGACTCAGCTTATCAATACAGGGGTAAATTGGGAAATCTGAAAAACGGACCAACCATCACCTGAAGCTATATTATATAGTAGAGACTTATCCATATTTGATCAATTTCCCTACATGCATGAATATAATTTTGGCATGACTTTGCTAAAAATAATTTTAGTTCTGTTCATTTGTTTATATTGTGTAATTTCCACATTGTGTAGTTTGTAGTATATAGTTGTGTAGTTTTTTGATTCTAATGAATTTGTTTTTAATATGTTATAGTTTCACGGAATGGCCGGGTTTAAGGGTGTGAGGGCGTGCTATAGGAAGAAGCTTGGTCGGTACGTGTATGGATGTCAGATCCATATCAACAAGAGGAAGCACTGGGCTAGGCAGTTTAATACAGCGGAGGAGGCGGCGCGCGCCTATGATTATTTCGTTGTACACGAGTACGGTGATAAGAAGAAAGATAAGGATCTGAACTACCCAGCGGATCGCCACCGTGTGAATGAGTTCATTCCGGATGGGATCAGACAGGTGGAAATGGCCAAGGAGATGGAGCACAGGTTGGCTGAGGCGCAGATCGCACGTCGCAACGCACGCCCCCAGGACGACCCGTATGTGAGGCATCTCCAGCAGTTCGGCACTAGTCCTTTTGACGGTGCTGGTCCTTCGTACGGCACCGGTCCTTCCCACGGCGCCGGTCCTTCGTACGGCACCGGTCCTTCCCACGGCGCCGGTCCTACTGACGACGACATCACTTCTCTTGGGATCTGTGCGGAGGAGGAGGAGCAGCAGGAGGAGGAATGGGAGAAGGACTGGGATTCCGACTCTGAGCAGCGGCGGCAGAAGCGGCAGCAGGAGCGGCATCAGGCGTTGGAGGAGCGGCGGCAGCAGCGGCACCAGGAGTGGCAGGAGTCGGAGCAGCAGCTAATGCGGATGTTCGGGCCGCCGAACCCCCATGCTTATCACCGCAGCGACCCTAGGCACTGGGTCGAGATGAATAGGCGGGACGGCATACCTCCGTTCCGCACTCTTTCGGGTCAGCCGTGGGGAGCGAGGACACTGATGACACCGCAGATCCGATGTTCTGGGCTCAGATGAATAGGGACGACGACCCATAGAGCGACTTGTCCACTTATTTCCGTACTATGTTTTATGTTGACTTGTCCACTTATCTATGTAGACTGATGTTCCACTGTACTTGGTTAAGACATATTTATCTGTCTGTTTTAATACCGTGTCAAAATATATTACTGTTTCTATTATTTTCTGTATAAATACTGTAATATACCTGTATTATTGTCAAATACAGCAAATAATCGATAATACAGCAAATAATCGATAATATATACAGCAAATAATTTAGTGGCGCACGGTAAATAATTTTGTGGCGCACCATATTCTGTGGCGCACGAACAAAGTTCGCCACAGATACATTATTGTCGAATAGAGCAAATAATCGAAATTCTTTCTGTGGCGCATGGAACATAATTTAGTGGCGCACTCTGGCGGTGCGCCACAAAATTGTATTCTTTCTGTGGCGCATGGTTCCATGCGCCACAGAAATAATATTTTTGTGGCGAGGATTCTGTGGCGCACCGACCATGCGCCACAGAAACAGTTTTTGGTGCGCCACAGAAAGGCACTTCCCTACTAGTGGTAGCTTCAATGGTGAACATCAACCATGTTGATCATATCAACCATATGATTCGTGTTTAACCTTTCGGTTCTTGTGTTCCGAGGCCATGTCTGCACATGCTAGGCTCGTTAAGCTAACCCAAGTATATCTGCCTGTGTGCCGAGGCCATGTATGTACATGCTAGGCTCGAGCAACACCCGCTGTGTGGAACGTAGAATCCATCACACCCGATCATCACGTGGTGCTTAGAAACGAAGAATTGTCTTGGCGGTGGCATACTTGGGGAGAACACGATCTTAATTTTGAGTGAGGGATCATCTTATAATGCTACCATCGTGCACACGCAAAATAAGATGCATAAAGGATAAACATCACATGCTTAAACAATGTGATATGGTATAGCCCTTTTCTTGCGTCTTGATCTCCATCTAGAACGCACGGCATGATCTCCATCATCCCTCCAGCAAGATGCATGGTTGCCTCCACCATCACGTTGCATCCACAACTATTGCTAACTCCTTAGCGATAAAGTAATGCAATTACATGGCGTATTAAGTTGACACGCAGGTCACAAAATAATAAGACAACCATTTGGCTCCTGCCGGCTGCCGATCTCATGACACGCAGGTCATAAAATAATATTACAATCAATGTGCATCTCATACAACAAATATTGTAAAATTGGGCTATACCAAATCACAACCACCCCTGCAAAAACAAGTTAGACGCCTCTCCCTTGATTTTTGCAATTTTACGTGGCTTCTAGGGGCTGCGTAAGAACCGTTCTTACCTACGCAAAAAGCACAACGCTGATAATACAAGTTGCTTATTAACTTCTATAAGCCCTCCATTGTAAATCCGGTTTCACTATGATAAGAGCGACAGACACCCGCCAGCCGCATATGCAAACCAGTTGCATGTCAAGTGCAGAACCAGTCCCAATCCGAAGACTGTAAAGTTGGTCCGGGCCGCTGCATCTTACCATGCCACAAAACCAAGAAGTACACGCGAGAGGGTAGCAACAATGAATATCAAACGCCACACAACTCCTTGTGTTCTATCCGTACAAAGCAACTACGCAAAGCACAGCTCTGATACCACCTCGAAGAATATGCGCGACAGAAAATCAATTTTTTTTCTCTCACATGCGGAAGCAACACCCAAAGATCTTATCTAAGGAGATGCAAGTAACGGGGAGGGTAATCAACATAACGTCGAAGAACACGAGCGTTGGACGTTAATCACAACGCAGCTTGGTGTAGACCTTGATGCGGTTCACTCCGATCAGCACCACAACGAGCGGTGCCTCCGAGATTTACACACGTACGGCTCAGCAACGTCTCCTCTTCTTGATCCAGCAAGGTTGAAAGAGAAGTAGATGGGATCCAAACCAGCAGCACGACGGTGTGGTGGTTCGGTGAGCTCTCACGCGGGCAGGGCTTCACCAAGCCAAGACCACAAGAGAAAGGAGCAAGAGGAAGTGTACCAGCTTAGGAATCCATTCATTTCTTTCCCCAAATGGTACCCTCCATATGTAGGATGTGGGGAGGAGCTGTGAGGCTTGCCTCCTGAGCTTCCCCAGGAAGGAACCAGCCTCCAAATCTTCCCCTGGAAGAAACCAGCCTCCAAATCTTCCCCAGGAAGGAACTTGGCTGCCAAATCTTCCCCAGGAAGGAACTTGGCTGCCAAATCTTCCCCAGGAAGGAACCAGCCTCCAAGGCTTCCCCAGGAAGGAACCTAGCTGCCAAGACTTCTCAAGGAAGGAACCAGGCTACCAAATATCCTAAGTGGGACATCGGGATAGTGGGCCCCACCATGGGACCCACCGGAACATTTCAGGAAAAACCCGATACAATATCGGTTAATTCCTAAACCTTTCCGGAACCCAAAAACCACATTCCTATATATGAAACTTTATCTCCGGACTCTTCCGGAGCTCCTTGTGATATCCCGGATCCTATCCGGGACTCCGAACAACCTTCGGTCTCACCATTATAATTATCCCAAAGCTACTCTAGCGTTACCAAACTTTACGTGTGTGACCCTACGGGTTCGAGAACAAGTGGACATGATCGGGACTCCTCTACGATCAATAACCATTAGCGGGACCTGGATGCCCATAATGACTCCCACAAGTTCAACAAAGATCGTTATCGGTGTGAACCACAATGTCAACGTATTCCATTTCCTTTGTCTCACGATATTTTACTTACCCGAGATCTGATCGGCGGTATCACCATACCTAGCTCAATCTCGTTACTAGTAAGTACTCTTTACTTGTTCCATAATACAACATTCCATGTGGCTAACTATTTAGTCACGTGCTTGCAAGCGATACCGAATGTGCATTACCGAGTGGGCCCAGAGTATATCTCTCCGTCACACGGAGGGACAAATCCCAGTCTTGATACATGCAAATCAACAAGTACTTTTGGAGATACCTGTAAGACACCTTTATAGTCACCCAGTTACGAAGTGACGTTTGAAGTCCCCAAGACGTATTCCTCAGTACCCGGGATAGACATAATCTCATGGTCAAAGAAACAGGATACTTGACAATACAAGACATGGCAATATATACTTATTGATCCGATCAATATTGCTATGCTTGGTTGGTTCTATCCATCACGTCATTCTCCAATGACACGACCTCGTTATTAATTGACAACTCATGTCCATGGTTAGGAAACCATATCCATCATTAATCAACGAGCTAGTCTAGTAGAGGCTTACTAGGGACTGTGTGTTGTTTACATAACCACACATGTATTAGGTTTCCAGTTAATACAATTATAGCATGGAGAATAAACATTATCATGAACATGGAAATATGATAATAACACTTTATTATTGCCTCTAGGGCATATTTCCAACAGGAACACCCAGACTCACGCGTATTGGGAAATCACGAAGAGTCATCATGGGTGCATGATATTTGGTCCAACTATATCGATTCTGGAGAATCATATAACCAAAGCCTACAACTGTCGACAAGCATCTCTTGTATGATTGCAAACAACCTTCACAATGATTCAGATCCAAAGACCATGGCCATGGCTGAGTGTGAACACACTTGCTAGGACTGAACTCATAAAAGGATGCAATCCAAGCAGATATAGCCTCGCTCTTCCAAATGAATTCCCTATGGGATTATTCAATGTGTTTTCTTCCGTGAATGGAATGAGAAATGCAAGGTGGTGAGAAAGCAAGGCTTGTAGCATAAGGTCGGGTTTCCGCAGAGATCCGAGACCTACTCTCTAGACATGAGTGAAATCTCGTTCCGATACATATATCATTGGCAGTACAAAATCATCTATCTGTGCAGTTGATAGGTGTAGTGACAACATATCCATATGGATCACTAGATTCCGACATGTATGGTTCCCAATGGAATCTCTGTTCGAATCGAAACGTTAATGCAACATGTATTGTGTAAAAATCAATAAGTCACTCCAAGTCTTATTGTTGTCGGTATATTTTGGTACAACCGACGTAGTGAGTTCCTTATACACAAGGATTACTCCTACATGATGATTACCCATGCGTGTATGTCATAGATAAGGATAACTCCTAAATGACAAAACACGTGATCATCTAACAGACGGATTTGAGATGAAGAATCTGGATAAACCCAAATAGTGCTTGGGACTTCAACTCGAGCACCTTCACTCAAATATTATGGTACAACAAGATGCCTATATCCAGAAAATTGGAGAAACTTGATATAGACAAGTCATGTCCATCTCTTAGGGATTATTTGATCTCTAGACGTAGAGAAAGATCCATGGGAAGATGGAGAAGAGATGTTGACACGTAATGTTCCATATCTCAATGCCATTGGACCTACCAACACAATTGGTTAGGGGATCAAGAATATCTTTCGATATCTCCAAGGCACCAAATATCTTGACATATTGTATCAATTTCCGAGAAATCTTAACTCCAATTTAGACACTGGTATTGGCTACTTACATGATCCTACAATGTGTACATACATGGTAGAGCTATCACTCCATTGATGTCTTCAAATAGACTCTGATGACTATACTACCACGATCATTCTAAGATGCAATGCTTCATGTTAACACGTGTCGCTTCACGGAATGACAAACCGCATACATTAGCCATGTGGTGTTGGTTCTCTCGAATCACCTATCATTATCTACACAGATAATGTTGCCTATGTTGCATAGATGCAAAACAGGTTACATAAAGAGCAATATTGTCAAGCATATTGCGCTAAATTGTTTTCCCCCATAAACTCATGACGAGTCGGGAATAAACATCTTGCAATTAAAATCATGCGACATCCTCGTTGATCTATTCACCAAGTCTCTACCAACTATAACATTCCAGAAATGATTCATGGGATTGGTATGCGACGGCTTCGGGATTTGCAAGAGTCAGGGGGAGTATCTTCCTGAACCATTCCTGTTCAAAGCATCATATTACACTCTTTTTTCCTGTATGAGTTTACTTTTCAGGTTCTCATCAAGGTTTTTAATAAGGTAGTATCAACATGAGATTATATGTCATACTTTCTGTTTTCCCACCGGGTTTTTAGGAAAGTATACACGACATATTTATTGTACTCTAAACTCTATGGATTTCATTCATATTGAGTTAACAGAGACAATAGTCATTATATGTTGTATCATTTTCTCCTTACTTTTCCCACTGGGTTTTCAAGGAGTTTTAACAACATATCAAATACAATTCTCCTCACATTTTTCCCAAAGGGTTTTTGGGGGAGAAATTATCAACTTCAAACATCATATGTCATACTTTCTGTTTTCCCCACCGGGTTTTTTAAAGGAAGTAAACAAGGCATATTTATTGTTCTCTATACTCACTTATGGGGTTTTCCTTTCTAAGGTTTTCTCATTTGAGTTACCAAAGAGACAATAAACATTATATGTTGCATCATTTTCTCCTTATTTCCCACCGGGTTTTAAAGGAGTTTTAGCAACATATCATACATACTACTCTCCTCATATTTTTCCCACAGGGTTTTTGGAGGAGACTATTTGAAGATGATGAAGACATGCAAGGACAAGCATAGATTAGGGGGAGTGTTAGGATTTAATTAATTACTTTAATTAATCATGTAATCCCTGCTTGTTATGTCGGTTTGTGGAACCGACATACCCTTTTGTAACCGCTTGTTCGGTGCTATATATAGCACCATTCATCATCAGCAAAGACAGACTTCGATTCATTCTTGACTATCTCTCGTTGTTCTCAATTTCTTCCAACAATCCTCACCTTCGTTCAATTGTCGCTCCTTCTTAACGAAAAAACCAGCGTGCTTGAGCGAGCGATGGATCGAGATTGGCTTGGGGATCTTGGCCACTAGAACATTTCTATGATAAGCGGAACAGCTTACGGGGCATCGTACAGCCAGGCTAGCAAACGCGAGTTTACTGGCAACGACATCATTCGTAAGTTTCATCAGGCCACTCACTTCTTTCTTCCTCCACCAAGCATCAACGTCCCTGCACGTCTGATCCCAGGACATGAGCTTTTTATCTGTGATTAAATTTTGCCTTTTCTTTTTTGAGGAATGGTGACACTTTGATATGCTGATTTCCGTTTGATATACTGCTACATAAGGATGGCGCTTCGGTTGGGCACCAATCTGAAACGGCTTTAATTCTACCAGGGGATCTAGAAAGGCTATTCTGAACACCGCCGACTGAAGTTGGTTAGATTGCCTGACATATGTTTAATGAAATGGGTGAAAGATCTTTACTCTTATTTTTTCATCAGGTGCATTCCCCTTATCTCTCTATTCTGTCTAATTGATCAAGCAATGCTTTATTCAAGTTAATGAATTCACTTGACTGATTCTAACTCAAGTTAATGAATTCACACGACCTAATGTAATGGCAGGCGTTGCTCACGATTCAGCTGGTCCTCCAACTTATCCCCCACTTTTCTTTGGCAGAGCAGATGGAAGACGCTGATGATGCAAAGAGGAGATGTAAGACGCTGATGCTTTTTCACTTGAATGTTAATATTTAATGCAGAAGTATGTCGCCTTTGCATCGTTTTGCTCTGTTTCCTTGCGAAGATTTACACCGAGTAATTAAGATGGTACTCCTACGACTTCAAAGGTCCCAAATTATGCATCAAATGGTGTATTCATTTTGTGCATCCTGTAGTCCACATTTGCATGCCCACATTTGCATGCCCACGTGGGCACTAAAGTCTCACCATGTGCTTGATTCCTAGGTGGATGCAGTTGAAAGCACACAGTTTGTACTACTGCCATAGTTCAGTTATGAACGTAACATCACGAATTGGCGAAGTTCTAAAAGTTTCCTTTCATTTTAAGTATCAGCTATTTTCCGTATTTCCCTTTATACGGTTGCCAAGACCATTATAAACAACACAAGTGTGTATCGTAAACTAATAATCTTCTGCACTCTCTGTTATTCAAAAGAAGTGTTACTTTGGGACTTATTTGTTTTTATCAAGATACATAAGTGCGAAATCATGTTTGAAATTCCCGCAGCAACGCGCGGGGTATTCTTCTAGTTTACAAAACATCACTAACCATTTATTTACAGTGTAGCTTAGGTTTACGAGACATGCATGCGCGCCATGCATGCGCGTGCATTGCTCAAGCGTGGTGCGTAGAGGCAGAGCAAAGCACTTCAAATGAACCATTCCAACCTTGTCAGACAATACTTATCCCTCATATAAACTGGATCAAAGTAGGCCACGCGTCATCATCAGGCTGATAAGACAAGCCGGACGATGGCGACGAAGACGACGTGGTCGCCTCAGACTCAGTCCATGTCAAAGTTGCCGCGGAGCCGGCGCCCACCGCCACCGGCCTGTGCCGGCGCATATGTCCGCCGAGCGCCTGCCCCGTGGCGAACGTCTGGCCGCAGGTGCCACACCGGTGCTGCACCGGCGCGCTCGGCTTGCCGGGACGCGCGCCAAGCAGGAGATCGAGGCCATGGGCGCGAACCCGCGGCCGGTTGTGGCTCGTCCGGTGGCCGCCCAGCGCCTGGAACGTCGCGAACCGGCGGAAGCACGTCCGACACTCGAATGCGCCGTCGCCCTGCGGCAGCTGCACCCGCTTATTATTCTTGCCGGCCTTGGCGATCACCCTGCTCGCCGCTGCCGGCGACGACAGTGTCAGCAGTAACTGCAGCAGCCTGCTCACTGTCACCGTCGACGACTTTGCATTAATGCTGGCGGCTTCCATTGTTATATTGAATTAGCTGGTGAACTATCGCGTACTGAGACTCTGAGAGAGACTTAGGTATAGCGAAGTGTGGAATGTTTTAGCGTTAAGGCAGTGCTGGTTTATATAGGCGTCTGGGACAAGGGACATTGACGAGAGTCGTCAAGGTCAAGTGCATAAATCCATGGTACGTGGCTCATCCATTGGAGTGATGGTAAGGGCAAACAATGAAATTTCTCCGACCTTTTCGACCGTGTAGACGTAGCGCCAATGACGCATTCTGCATTACGTCGTGGATGGACGAAAGCTGCCATATCGGCCGTCCGTGTCGCGTGGAGATTCGTGACGGAAGTTTCATGGAAACTGCGGCTGGTAGGTGCACCCGGTGCAGTGCACACATGAGTGTGGTGTGCACGCATGTACTTTGTCACCATAGATGGAAACACTTCAGCTCGACGGATCTTCGATTGATCGATTCGATTAGCTATCCACTGGTTCCCTACCCACTAATAGCTAGTTGTACGAGTTGTTTGGTTAAATATCTATGACTGAGAAGACTTGCATTGGGAGGCCGAGACTTGGTAGCTACTTTTCAGCGAAATACTAGTACCATGAATGAGCAACATCTATGTTCGAAAAGAAAAATAGCAAGACGTCAAGACTTGGAGCAAGTCAATGCACAATTCATGAAAACAAAACAGTATTGTCCAGGCGTGTGCAATGCGTGTCCTGGAGTCTAGTGTGCGAGTTGTTTTCTAGTAGATGTGTCCTCTTGTGCCCTAGAATACTCAGTTTGTAACGATCTTACGTCTGTCTATGGGTCACTCTTCAAGTGTCCATACAAAATTTATTGAGGTTTCCACGACCGAGACAAAGGTAGATGGGAAACCATGGTGCAATATGGGATAAAATTTGTCATTACCAAATATTTGAACGAGAAGCAACATATCCGTCTTGTTTGTTCTAAGTCCTTAACGAGGTGGTACAAAGTTTTTACCTCTATTTCAAAAAAAAATAAAAAATCGTATGCACATGCATGACTTTGCATGACGAAGTCTCCAGTCTAGACTTAAGCACACCACGTGCTTGTTTCACGTGGTTTTTTGTGTGCCCAACATTACAGGAAACGACATAGTTGCCGAGGGCCGAAAACCATCGGCAAACAGGCAAATACCGTCGGCATACATGTTTGCCGACAGCAGCCCTCGGCTTATTCTTCCTTAGATATAAGTATAACCTTTGCCGGCGGTTTTTCCTGGCCCTCGATCGGCAAATGGTTGAACCCTATTGCGAGTAAAAAAGTAGTCGAATCCACACGGAAAATAATTAGAGACAATTGAACTCAAGCAATTAAGCAATTAGTGGAGGAGAGACTTCAAATTCGGTCCAATAGTTGGAAAGGTAAACTATTATCCTTCGGTGGAAGATTGGTTCTCATAAATTCAGTACTGACTAACATGGTGCTGTATATGATCTCATTCTTCCAATTACCAAAAGGAGTCTTAAAACGGTTGGATTATTTCTGATCGAGATTCTTTTGACAAGGAGATAGTGAGAAAAGAAAATATCGTCTAGCCAAATGGAGTGTGGTGTGCCGACCCAGAGACCAAGGGGGCTTGGTATTCATGACCTTGAGGTCAAGAACAGAGCCCTACTTGGTAAATGGATCTTTAAACTTCTATCGGAAGAAGGGATGTGGCAAACCCTCCTAAGAAGGAAGTATGTGGGCACAAAAGCGGTTTCCCGGGTTATTTGGAAACCTAGTGATTCACACTTTTGGGCTGGTCTAATGGCTGCGAAAAAATTCTTCTTTCTATATGGGTCTTTCTCTATTCAGGATGGATCGGAAATTAGGTTCTGGGAGGATAAATGGCTCGGTCGGGCTACGCTCCGTGAACAATATCCGGCTTTGTATAATATTGTGTGATACAAAGGCGATACACTCGCTAAGGGGTGATGGGAACTTCTCCACCGAATGTTTCGTTCAGAAGAAGTCTATTTGATCCTAGGCAAGCATCTTGGAATGCTTTGCTATATCGACTGGATTCTATCCAGTTGACGCAAGGGCCGGATAAATTTCGTTGGAATCTCAATAAGAATGGCAAATTATCGGTTGAATCTATGTACAAAGTATTGGTCCAGCCTGATGTACCGGTAGATAATAATCATAAAATTTGGAAGATGAAGATTCCGCTGAAAACAAAGGTTTTTGCTTGGTATCTTCGTCGTGGTGTAATTCTTGGATAACCTTGCAAAACGTAATTGGCACGGAAGTAAAAATGTGTCTTTTGTCACCATGACGAGACTATACAACACTTATTTTTTCGGTGCAGGTTTGCCTCTTCTATATGGTCGGTCATCCAGATAGGCTTTACCTTATACCTCCACGTAGCGTCCCGAATATTTTCAGCAGCTGGTTGAATGGTGTGGATCCTAGGTTCAAGCTGCGTATTAGGATGGGAGCGATTGCTGTTATTTGGTCGATCTGACTATGTAGAAATGATAAGGTTTTTAATGACAAAGTTGCTTCTTCATGCAGGTTATCTACCGGTGCACAGCTACAATCCGTTCTTGGGAGCCCCTACAGCGTGTGGAGCATCAGGACTTGTTTTCGGAGGTGGCTTCACGGCTGGAGGCTGTATCAAGGGAGTTGTTTTCACAGCATGATGGCAACATAATCTGCGGATCTGCCATCCTTCACCTTAGGCGATTCTACAGTTTCTCATTATGATATGTAATTCGTCTTTTTATTTATCGTTGTTTGAAGACTTGTGAACTTGTTGGGCTGTGTGCCTTAGCTGTTCCCTGTATCGGAAAAATATTAAGCTACAAAGGGAGATCCTACGACGACGAAGCTGTTGTATGGCGGGAGACCAGCACGCCCTTGTCAGATCTCGTGATGCATAACGCGCTCTCCCTTGAAAAAAATTAGTCTACTATATATTGGGCCTTCCGGCCTTGTATTGTCGATAACATACTGGGCCGTGTAAATGGACCAAATTACAACAGAACTTGGCGTACGCTGTGTTGAACACCAAACCAGCCCAAATAGGCTACGGTCGCCTAAAACACTGTAGTTATTCAGTAGATCCTACGTAATCAGTCACCCCAAATTATCCGTGAGATAAAAGCTAGAACTACTGTTTGATGAGGTTTCTTACTGTCTCATAGTTTTGGTAGGAGCTCTATTTATGATGTAATTGGTCGTCATGTTTGGCTCTTGACTCCACCTACTGGAGTTTGTATCCGGGATGTGATTTCTGCTGAATAAAGGGATACGTAAGTTTGCTAAAAAAAATGATTTCTGCTGAATAGTCATAAAACGGAAAGTCGTTTTGAAACTGCCGAGATCCAGTGATTTAGTACGAATCAATGCATTGAAATGAGGTGGTGTTTTGTAGCACGGGCTACATGTAGCCTTTTTTTGAAAAATTTGAAAACAATATTTTTAAGTTTCAAAAATTCTGAAAAGAATATTAGATGTATACAATAATGTATTCTATCAACGTCTAAAATTTCAACTCAAAATACATTGTATTATAGCCTGAGTAAAAATGACAAAAGTGGAGATTTTAAATAGTGAACAATACACAAATCTAAACCTCCAAAATTTGTCAGATTTGTTTTTTTTGTGTAGCTTAAAATATAAAGTGTTTCAAATTCAGATTTTGCACTTTGGAAGGGTACATCATTATCATCGTCTAAATTTTTTTCAGAATTTTTTGATACTTTGAAATAGCATTTTCAAAATTTTCAAAAAACAGGCTACATGTAGACCGGGCTAAACTTAGACTTTTCGGGGAAGTCCAATATTTCTAGAATCCTTTCTGCTGAATATCAGTTAAAAAGATTCGACAAATTATATTTTTTATTATGGTAATCCCTTTATTTAAAAATATCAAAACTATATTTAGAAGTCTTAAAAAGTCCCGAAACAAAATTATGGGTGTAGTTAATGATGCATCCTAGCATGTAATATCACAATGCAAAATTATTTATATTATGGGCTACACAGAAAAAAAAAATCTTGTATATTTTGTATATTTGGAAGTGTCTATATACATAGATCTACATTTTGTCATTTTTGTGTATCTTAGAATATAAAGTATTTCAGACAGTAATTTTGCAAATTTGTGGGCACATCATCTGCAACATGCAAGGTTTAATCCTCTGATTTTTGAAAACTTATAATTTTTTTTTTTGAATTTTTAAATAAAGGGATTAATAGAACTTGGGTGCCAAAAATCTCTACTCGTCCTAAAAGCCCTTACCAAATTTCACAATTTCAAATTGTACAAGAAAATACTATAGGTAGACCACTTTCAACAATATTAAATAAATGTGCCATCATTTCGTCCATGGCGGCTTAAGAGGAATAGAGACAGCCAGAAAGAGTTCCGACTAAAAGGTGTGCGACTGAGTGAGACTCGAGTTGGCTCATGAAAACTGAAAAAGGTCATAGTTTCTAACACCTACCTATATATACGAGGAGGTAGGGGCGAAGGGAGGGACATGAGTTAACAAGTAGAAGCAACCCACATTGCTCCACTGCCGATCTCGCTGTAGTCCCACTACTTGGTGCTTAGCTCAAGAAAGCCACTGCCATGAGCTCCACCTTATATGAGTGTTACTCTAGAAAAGGCATGGGCACTTCGCTCCTAGACGTGATTGACGTCAACCCGTCGGAGTTGTCCAGGAAGAGGTATAAGTACTGCACTGTCCTAACGCGCTTCTTTGACTTCCGCACCTGCACGTTTAGCGGTAAGCTTTCATTGTCTTCTCCCAGAAGTGGATCTTTGTGGCCGCGCTAGGAAGTTTTTTTTGTGCGCAATAGTTGCGCCCGACGCAACCTAAGAATCATGTGATCTATAATTGTTGTCTTGATTTACACTGTTGAAAATTTTCATTTGCTAGTAGTGTAGCCTATCTGTATCCCTACACTATAAAAATATGAAAGTAGGAAAGGCTCTTGAACCCAATGATGTCCCCATTAAGGCGTGGAGACGTTTTGAAGACGTGTCAATAGTATTGCTAACTAAGTTATTGAACCACAATTTTCAGCCAAATAAGACGTACGAATAATGTAGAAAAAGTATATTAGTAACTATCCTAAAAAATAAAGGAGACATTTAAAGTTATAACTGTTAGTGAGAAATTAACCTTATGATCCATACGATGAAGCTTTGGGAGAGAGTGGTTGAGCATTGCTCAAAAGAGTGACGAATGTCACTGGAAACCAATTCGGTTTCATGCCTCGAATATCAAGTACTGAACTACAGAGGTGATTTTCTTACTTTGCACACTTATGGAATATATGAGCATAAGAAGCGAATAGTTGGAATAGAGCACGGGCTACAAGTAGCCCGTTTTGATTTTCTTTTCAAAAAATTCAAAAAACTACCTACATGTAGCCAACTATGCACGCTACTTATGCACAAACTTTCAATGTGAAATACCTCGTATTTCAGGCTCAGCAAAAAATACAAATCGAACAAATTTGTGGAGACCCAAAATTAATTGGTACCGTTCACGCCCCCAGATATGCATATTTTTCATTTTTTCCGAGGATAGGATATAGTGTATTTAGTACTGAAATTATTATATACAAGTAGAACAAAGTATTGAGTACATCATTGAATTTTGTTTTGCAATATTTCGAAGCCTCAACTTTGAAACTTTCAAAAATTTCAAGAAAAGTCTACCTGTAGCCCCGGTGTGGTATCACCGCATTCCATAAGAAGGGGCCTACATATGGTTTGGATTGACTTGGAGAAGCCATATGACAAAATACCAAGGGTGGATGCTTAGAAACATAAAGTCTCAACAAAGTATATGACCCTCTCATCAAACATATGTACGACAATATTGTGAGAAGTGTTAGTGCAGGCATGGTGAGAGTGATACCTTGCCAACCATGATAGGACTAGATCAAGGGTTAACACTGAGCCCACTATATTTTTTCCATTAATGATGAATGAGGTAACAAAGCTTGTAGATGACCAAGGTTGACAAAATAAGAATAATAGATATGGAGGTAGACTTTGGAATCCAAGAGTTTATACTTTATACTCATCAAGAGCGAATATGTGAGGCGTGACTTTATTAGTTTCAAGTAAAAAGAGGGAAACATTAGTTTAGAAAGATAAATAGTTTCAACAAGGGATACCTTCTGATACTTGGGAATTGAGATCAATACTGCGAATTAGCAATGGTAATATCAACGAGAATGTTTGCCACATGATCAAAATATGGTAGATAAAGTAGGAACAAGTATCTGGCCTCCTATGTGACAAGATGGTCCCACAAAATCTAAAATGTAAGTTGTAGATGCCGACAATCAGGCATGCGAAACTATATGGATGGAGCAAAATTTTCACGAGAAGACAACCCATTCAACAAACGAGCGTCATGAAGATGCGTGTGCTACGTTGGATGTGTGTCCATACAGAAGACTGAATTATGAACAAGATAATACGTGATAGAGTATGGGTGATGAATCGAAGAGAAACTAGTTGAACGCCTACTAGGGTGGTTTTGACCTGTCCAGCGGAGGCCTTCAGAAGCACCGTTAAGAGCATCTCCAATAGCTGATATATTTTTGGGCACCAAAAACTGCTTGATGTAAAATTTACATCACCAATAAGGTGATTTTTAGGGCACAAAAAACGCCCATCTCCAACAGCTGCCCTAAAATAGGCCACAAATTCTCCAATAGCTTCCCTAAAATTGGGTAGCCGCTCGGCAGGCACAACCACAAATGCTTATGTGTTGACTAAGTAATACTAAATTTGCAAAATTAAAACACTTAATTAAAGCAACAACTTCAAGTAATTCAATTTCAACTCCACACATGAAATTCAAATTTAAACCACGAATATAGTGCATCACACCAGCATAAACCACGCATATATAGTGCACACCACCAGCATAAACAAAAGTGCACATAATACAAAAGATACTAATGAAACATAGTCTCTCAAATTTCATCTCATCCATTGGTAGTTGTGTGTTAATTTCCACTTGTTTGCAACATTGCTCATATTGTCAAGATTGCTCTCATTGGCTTCCTTCTCTTCATCAGCATTCCTTGAACCATCCATGGCACCACCTCCCATGACATATATCTGTCCACTATGGGCGCCTCCCAAAGCACACATCTCTCCACCAAGTTGGTTTCAAGATTTACATAAAGTTTGTTTCATACTATTGGGATGGAAAATTTCGAGAGACAAAATCCATATTTGCAACATTTGTCAATTGCAAAAGAGTATCATCATCCACACTACAATTTATTCAAATATAAAAAACTACATACTAATCTCATATTGATAGACAAACTGAGTAAAAGAACAGAAGAACACATTGTTTGTGACCGGTGTCGACGACTCCTCTTCCATGACCAATACAAGAGGGAGAGGGGGCCTCACCGTAAAAAAGATGTAAAGTAAAAAAAAAAGGCCTTGACAACTGAAATATACCTAGAGATTTTGCTATTGATAGGACTGTATGGCCTCACCGTTATAGTTGTACACAGTGTCTTTTCCCAGATCCACCGATCTTGTAAGATCCTATTTGGTTGGTCTTAATTTTGGATTCTACTTTATAATCCACAAAAGTAACTAAAGGGGTGTTTTTAATTTTGATTTTTAGCTTATGTCATCATGCAACAATGTCCAATCAAAAGCTAAAAGCTAGACTTATAAGTCGAAATAAAAAGGCAAATAATAAGTCGAACCAAATAGGGCCTAAATAACAATCGAAAAAGCGAGTGCATTTCGCGTCATGACAAAGTACTGATGAGAAACCGCCCCGGTTTACCGTATGCATAGACATTGCTCTACGAAATTAAACGAATATACACACCTACGATGCACCTGCAGATGTACAAGTACAAACCTATACAAAAGCCTTCTTCTCTCCGGAAGACTCTGTCTGCTCGTTGCGCTTCTCCTTCCTTGTGTCGCCCCTAGCTTCCCCCCAAAACTCACCAAGCCGTACCATACACGCGCTTCATCCCCCAGCAACCCTCCATGCCCTGCACCCTCTGCATGCCGAGCGACCGCGCGTGCGCCGCCTCCGTCCCCTCGCCGCCGCCGCAGCCGTGACACACGCCTCCCCGCAGCCGCTCCCCTCGCGTCCACGCCCGTCCCCCCTCGGTTCTTGATTTCACCAGGTTCCCCTCAGATTACAACCTCTCACCCTTTCGTCTGGTACGACAGTTCGTGTTTGTCATGGCGCCGCTTCGTGGGGCCAAGCGCCGCAAGAAGGCGGCGGCGGAGAAGAAGGCCGCAATGGCGGCAGCGGCGGCGGGGCAGGGCGCGGCCAGAGGCGACTGGTGGGACGGCTTCTGCATGCGGATGGCAGGTGCGTCCCTTTCTGCTGCTCGCGGCCGTATGTCTCGACGAGATTTGTGCAGATTCTGCGACTTGCGAGCGTATCCTGGTGGTGTTATTTTAGATCTAAATTATATCTCCGGCTCCGGTTCTTGGAGTCGTATCGTGGTTTATCGATCGTGGTAGGAGCTACTCGTGATAAATGCGATGGTGCTGCATGAGTTGGGATAATGCATCTGGCAGCAGTGTGTCTTGTTGAGTACGGGTGTTGCAATTTTTTTTGTAAATGAACAGAACAGTGATGCTTCAGTTTCGGCTGCGATTTAGGTTGAGTTATTGATTGCGATCAACCGAGCTTTCTATTACACATCTATTTGTGATTACTGAGATGACTAGCTAGGATAAACAAACTGATTACTGCATATGATGCATATGCAGTTATCGGTTGTCAGGTCTACCCAATTTGAGACCAAATGCAGGCTTTACACAACCGTCAATATGGTAGCTGGTTTTATTTCCTATCAGTCTATTCTTAGCTGACTTTTTGTTTCTCTATCCAAGCTGAGTACGAGAACCTCTTTTCCAGTCCATGTTTTATCAATTGAGAGCATGTTAACAGTACAAACATATTGTAGGTAATCTATCTCGAAGCATGTTCTACTAGTTGCATGACATGAAGTTATACATATTATCTAGCTATGTAGGAACTGGTTTGTAAATCTTTTTAGGTGATCGGCCATTATGTTGGTTTAGTTTTTAATATGTACACTTGCAATGCCATTGCAAGGCTTGCTAATTTAGAGTTTGTTGAAGTAAAAAATATGGCATGCAGGGAACTTTTCCACATTGGGTACTTGTTATTTCTGACTTCTTTCTGAAGATTGCAACAGCATCTGGATGTCCCGTACAAGTTACCTGATGCATTCTTTGTCAACGAAGAAGTAGAACTATGGACATGGCCTGGCACTTATCTAATGCTCGCTGAACTGCAGCTGTTTAATGCGACTAGTTTGAAACTTCAGTTTTAGCAAGTAATAGTTGTATGACCCTTGCGACAAAAGAGTATTTTTTTGTATGGGTTGTGTATTGGCTACTTGCTGATGATTACTGCGTTTTGATTTGGCTGCACACATGCATGCCTCTAAATGTTAGTTGTTCACATGTTACCCTAGATCATGAGATCTTGAAATTTGATCACCTGACAAACACTTCATTGATTAACGAATCTATTGGAGTAGTTATTAATTTCGATGTTTTTGGTGAAGTCCGTTTTAAGTTTTAACACTTCCATAGTAGAGCTCTTGCGTTGCAAGTTATGGATCCTGTAACCAATTTTACATTTTTTTTCTCAGGCACTTTATCTTCTGTGGAGGACGCACACAGATTTGAGTCTATCTTAAAAATGCCAAGAAGAACCTTCAACTATGTCTGCAGTCTGGTGAAAGATGATATGATGGTAAGGGCTAGCAGCTATACCTTTCTCGATGGGACGGTGCTGTCTTTAGAAGATCGAGTAGCCGTTGCCCTGAGAAGGTTGAACTCTGGTGGGTCGCTGGTGACCGTAGGAGCCTCTGTTGGTGTGAACCACTCGACCGTCTCACTGATAACTTGGAGGTTTGTTGAAGCTGTGGAGGCGCGAGCAGACAACCATTTGCGCTGGCCGGACTCCGACGAGATGGCTATGATCAAATCCAAGTTTGAGAAGATCCACGGTTTGCCAAACTGCTGCGGTGTCGTTGACACAACTCACATCATAATGTGCCTCTCCTCGGCTGAACCAAACTGTAAGGTCTGGCTTGACCGCGAGAAGAACTACAGCATGGTTTTGCAGGCCGTCATTGATCCTGATATGCGTTTCACAGATATTGTGACAGGATGGCCAGGTAGCATGACTGAATCAAGCATTTTGAACAGCTCCGGTCTCTTCAAGCTGTGTGACAAGGGTTCACGGTTGAATGGGAGCACACTGAAGTTATCCTCAGATGGATCAGAAGTTGGCGAATACATAATTGGTGATGCAGGATACCCATTGCTTCCCTGGCTGCTCACACCTTACCAGGAAAATGACCTCTCAGATTCCAAAGCGGAGTTCAATAGGAGACACTCCGCAGCCAGAACTGCCGCATTGAAGGCGCTAGCAAAGTTCAAAGACACATGGAAGTTCCTGCAGGGAGAGATGTGGCGCCCCGATAAGCATAAGCTGCCTCGGATAATCCATGTGTGCTGCTTGTTGCATAACATAGTGATAGACATGGAGGAGGATGCAGCCATGGACGAGGCACGGATATCAGACGATCATGATGCAAACTACAGGCAGCAGATGTGCCAGTTAGCAGATGAGAAGGCTGTCAGCGTGAGAGACAAACTATCCGAGCAATTGAACAACAGCTGACAACACAGGTCAATGAAGAATTACACCTTAGGTGCTGCTTTTTATTTGTGTATTGCAGGCTTGCAGCTGGGTCTTTGGCTGCACAGTTTTGCAGAGTCGTAGCCAATCTTGACTATTGAAACTCGTTTGTAATCTTAGAGCTCTAGTCTACCCGTCAATTTGATCTCGCTCATTTTGTTATTCGTCATTTCTTTTACTCTTTACATGATCGAATACAAACTTGGAAAGGATACAACTATCAACATACTCCCTCATATCAAAATGTTAGATGTTTTAGCATTTTTAGTCCCACATGTATCTAGACATGTTTTAGTGTAAGATTCATGCATACATGTGGGCCCAAAAATACTAAAACATCTTACATTTTGATACGGAGGGAGTAGCTTACAATTAATACAAATTTGTAGGGCTCGTTTGGTTCGCATGAGTCCAAAAAAAACACAGGAGTTAGATAATCACAGGATTTTAGTCTCATGCTAACATGAATCCTAAAAGATTTTATTGCACCATGGAAAAGCCATAGAGGCTTTGCCAAAGGGATTCGATGGGGAAAAATATCAATTATGCAGATGTTTTGGATGTGTTCAAGTCTCATCATTTTCGTGGTTGTTACATACTTTATGTTTTTGTGATGTTTTGGCCGGGGCAGTGTTTTGTTGTCATGTCATCAGTTTCTACATATTTCATAGATGCTAGTCTACATTATTTGACGTTTCAGCACATGTATTTTGTTAGAGAGGCTGAGAGGGTATTCATGCCAAGTAACTAACACTTCTCTTTGTTTCTGTGTCATTTTGGCTTGGAGAGATTTTCCGCCATGTCATCGTTTCAACATTTCTGCAATTTTAGATGGAACTAGCATTATTTTTCTTTTATATTTATATGCTTTTTGGTCTATATGGGAGGTTTTTCTGCACTAGCACCTTTTTCTTTATAGATAGGAGAGAACGGAATGTACAAACCAAAACGGAAAATCCACAACAAACACTGGACAGCTTGTGCTACAAAGGCAACTACTCGCAAAAAACCTACAAGCTTCCACATATCCGCTTCCTGCACGATGTGATCCATCACAATAGCCACCGTCGAGGATCTTTTGTCGAACACTCTATTATTTCGTTCAAGCCTAGTAGATCCTAAAACCAGGAGACACTAGCGCCGTTTTGACTTTTTTTACTGTTTTCGTGGGTGTTGTTAGTCCACCATTTTGATATTAACATAACATTGATGTGTTTGAAATTTTTGATTGTTTTGACGTCATGTCTATATTTGGTGTTCATTAACCTACACATTATATGTCCCTTATCATTTTGGCCCAACTATAGTTTACGCTTATGTTATCATGAATCTTAATTGGTTCATGTTTTCTATCTTATTTTTGGGGCGCATACCTTATTTTTGCCGTGCCACCATTTTACATATTTTACTATCTTTTATCGATGTCCACGAATATGTATTTTGTGTTTTCGCTGTCGGTTGACCTAGAGAGGTCTAATTGACATGCCTCCCTCTTACAATTTGCAATGTTTTCAGGGTAGCCACGTTTTTCTTATTTCTTTCCGGCGTATTTTAATGTGTTTGTACCGATTTGGGTCGTGAGAGGCGACAAACCAGAGTTTGATATATTTTTTTCCATTGACAATTGTATATGTGTGGCAGATTTCTTGCTGATCATTAGCATAAATAACTTGTTAGTTATCTACTGGTTAGAATCATGCCATAGGTACTAAGCGGCACGCCTGATAAGCTACCTGAAACAGAAAACAGGATCATGAGAAAGCTGGAGATAGGCGCCATATGTGCCGATGAATGCATGGTGCGTGGGTGCATGCGTTCGTTGCTACTTAACCACCACAAATCTCCCACCCTTATATATATCCATGATCGATCGGCAGGCATCAACACTTCCATCCAACAATTAGGGCGCCATGGCCGCATCCAAGGCACTTGTGATGACCTTGGTACTCGCCGTGCTCACCCCCCTCGCCGCCACCGCCGCCGCCGCTCAGCAAGCGGTGACGAACCTGACCCTCCACAACCTGTGCCTGTACCCAGTGTGGCCGCTCATCACCCCCAACATCGGCCTCCCCATAATTCCCGACGCCGACGACCTCGCCGGCCGCCTTGACGGTGGAGGCGAGGGCCTGGTCACCCTGGCGTTCCCTCCCGGCGCGTGGTCGGGCCGCATCGTGGCACGCACCGGCTGCAGCGACGAAGACGACGACGTGTGCGAGACCGGAGTGCCGCCGGCGCCGACGACCGTGGCGCAGGTGAGCGTTCATGGGCCCGAGGGGCTGGCGGAGTACAGCGTGAGCCTGGTGGACGGGTTCAACGTGCCGGTGGTGGTGACACCGCACGGGTTCGAGCAGGGCCGGCAGTGCCCGACCCTCGGCTGCGCCGTGGACCTCGACGTCGACTGCCCCCGCGAGGCAAAGGGCCCCGCCGGCAGGTGCAGGGCCCAGGGTCAGGGCCACTTCTTCAAGCAGAGGTGCCCGGACACGAGGACGACGCCGACCGACGTGGAGGCCACGCCGCAGCGCTGCCTCCAGCCCGGCGAGCTCAAGATCGTATTCTGCCCCGACACCTCCAACTAGTCACTAGCTAGAGATCGTGTCACGACTCGCGAGGCGTCCATCACCTACCAGTTACTATGTGGCAATAAGCTTAGCATAATTGTTAATTTGCTAAGTCAGATTCTATCGAATAAACTAATTGTTCTGGTAAATCGATGATCTTAAGACTCATCTGCTTGGAGGGATGTTGTCATGTTGAGCTATAACTTGAACCGGTCTGATCGAGCTGAAATTTTTAGCAACAAAATAACAAGAAAGAAACATTATAGTATGCGTAATTTGTGCTGTTACTACAAGCTTCCAAGCACAAGGGAACAGAAGCAACTCGCCATCAGTGGCATCAGCGACGCGTCGTATCGACCATGCAAGCTTCGTAACCATCGTAGCTCTCGGGCTGTCCGCTAGCTTTACCACACCATGCATCTCCCGATCGATTAATGTTCCATGACCCATTTCACATCGAGCGAAGCTTCCTACCTAGCCAGGTGCCTTGGCTCATATAAGCAACAGTACACATGAAGTGGTTAAGCATGAGCTCCTCGGCGTACAAGTCGCCGGTGTTCATCGGCCTCCTGGCGGTGATGTCCGTGGCCGTGGTGCTCCTGCTGCACCACTGCGTCCTCGTCACCTGCTGCAACGGCGGCGAGAGGAGGGGCAGGCGCGGCCGCCGACGTCTCGGTGCCGGCACGGATGATCAGGACCCGGTGAGTACTGTCAGCGTGGACGAGCTGAGCACGTCGTCGCGGATGCAGCTGGTGGTGGCGAAGGCGGTGGTGTGCCGGTACCGGAAGGAGGAGGAGTGGGGCGAGCCGACGTGCCCGGTGTGCCTGGCGGACTTCGCGGACGGCGAGGCGGTGCGGGTGCTGCCCGAGTGCCTGCACTACTTTCACGCCGAATGCATCGACACCTGGCTCGGCGCCGGCAAGACCAGCTGTCCGATGTGCCGCGCCGAGACCACGCCCACGCCATCGCCAAGCCCCGCCGGGTCGCTCCACCACCAGCTCTCCCTTGACATCTCCCTCGAAGACATCCTGGTCCGCACGTAGCACCTTGTTGATTTGGAGATCAACGGTGGCCAGGCGATGAAGGAAGAAACAGAGCGCACATTGCTCTGATTTTTTCTAGTTTGGATGGAAGCTATATACATGATGGTAAATTCTTTTTTGTCAGAACTTACCGAGAAAAAATTGATTCTGCAATATGAATAGCACTAATTCTTTTCTTGACCCAGTCATTCTGATCTGTGTAAACTTAATCTGCACATGATCACGTTATGTCCAGTTCTTAGCCATGTTTATGCTCATCTGATGGTGTTATAGTCCTGATGCCTCGTCTTTTTTTCCTTTGCATCGTTTCTGACATATGATACCTCGTCACTGCTAGTCCTCAGATTTGCAGCACCTGGATTGCGTGGTGGATTTTCAGCTCATGTAGCCGTCGGATGCAGACTCGTGTAATTAGAATAGGCACTGACTTAGCCTGAATGTTTATGGCTAAACAACACGAGGGAAAGTATACTAGAACTACGATCGATGTTGTTCAAAAACGAGCACTCCGCTCCCGTGCCGCCCAGGAGCTGCATAGGAGCGCCCATCGAATTTTCAAACGAATTTCGTAAAATAAACGATTTTCGGTTAGAGGTGAGAAAAGATGATTTAGGACGAAATTCTCGTTCAAATTTGAATGTATACGGCAGATCACATGCCAAAACGAAATAATGTTCGGTAGTCCTTGGTTCGATTCCAGTAGAAGTCATTCTATTTTTTGAAAATAATTTGAACTTCACACTTCAATTCTGGCCGGAATTTTCTTAGTCAAATTCGCGAATCTCTATGATATGCGATTTTTTTTACAGAAACGAAATGTTAAACCTGGCCCAAATATGGCCGACGGTGGACTCACCTAGTCACCTACATCCTCTCGTCCTCCTCTACATTCGTCGTCGTTGAACATTGGGCAAGAATGCACAACAGTGGCCACGTCCGGGTTGTTACTTGCACGAAGATGCGTGCTGGCGCAGCAGTGCGGTTAGCAGAGCTCCTAGTGTTAAAATATATTATCCGCCTCTCTCCATCAAGTTTAGGCTATTGCTTAAGTTAGCTACAGCATCAATTTAACATGGTATCACGGCAAAAAGTTTGAAGTTTAAGACCATGCCATAGCAGTACTAAAAAAATCTGACCCCACGTCTAAGGAATAAAATAACCTAGGTGGATCCGGCCTAACAAACGCTTCCTTGCTAGGCGGTCCTGTCGGTGGTTCTACGCCGGAGACGTCCTTTCTAACACTATTGTTACCATCACCCCTTCCCATTGTGGCGGCGGGGCTCTTTTCCATAGGAAGCGGTCGGCTAGATAGCTATCTTCGTCATGTGAGGTCTCATGGTGATGATACCGCAGTGAGACTGATGCACTTTCATCTTTGAGGGCCGCCTAGAGTGGTGACGATTCCATCTGGGATTGTTGGATCCCGGCGCAGCTCGTGGCATCGCGCTCTCCCCTTCGTTGATAAGTCGAGACTCGTCTCGTGAGGCGGAGGACTAATCTCGTCTGAACCAGATCTTAATATGTTGGTGAAAGTTTGCGAGGTGTTCTGGCGGTGGCCTGTTTTGGGCCTATCTCTAGAGGACGCCGTGGTGGTTTGAGGGGAGCACTGTGTGGCGCAGCTCATGAAGATGGTGACCAATTGATGTGTTTGTATCTCCAGAGTTCAACAACCTGTGTTTCTGTAATGTGCAAATTATTATTTTTGTTTCTAAATATCTTTCTATTAGTTTTGCATTTTATTTTTTCACATTTTTATTCTGTTCGATTGAAACTATACGCTCTTGATGTGCAGACGACTTCTCGTGTCACCAAAATTATTTCTTTATGTTTTTTTACTAGAATGTAAAAAGTTCAAGCCGACTAAGAAGGAATTGGACCCATGCTAATGCATACCCAAATTATTATGAAAAAAGGAAAAAAAATAAAGGAAAACATGGACAAGGAGTAGTCATGCAATGGGATCATGTTGTCACTTCGGACCATGATATCAGTCATCCAAAGCCCCATCTACATGTCAAATCAATGTATTTTCATCCCAACAAGTTTTGTTGGAGCTAACTCCAAATTATTTCTTAAACTGAAAAGTGACGGGTAATATAGGCCATTGTGAGACATCAAGCAAGTCTGAGAGAGAAGAGGAGATGGACGGGTGTTTTTGTGGGTGGTTTTGGGACACTCTCTGGAATCGCAAGTGTGATTGTTTGTTGTCCTCGCTTGAACTATATTGTTAACCATTTAGAAATAGACACACACACAGCCTACCAAAATACCGGAGTCGTGGAACTTCGAAATTAAAAAGGTCACCACAAAAGAATATTCCGCCTGCTTAACGAGAACACATGCGTTAAATCTAAGATTTGATCCCTACTGGTCTACCCGTACCCCCACCGTACTAACCATCTAACAACAGTAAGTTTTAAAATAATGTTCAAACCTGTATGCTTCAAAAATAAAGAAAAAAGAACAATCTTTAACCGCATTGACAAAAATTGTAACAATGACAGGATAGCAAGAACGGTGACAGAAACTCAGTATAAAATTAAGTGGCATTGTACATTTCAACGAAAGATAAAAAACGGACAGAACCAAGGCATTTCTTGGAGCCGGCAATACGTACTTGATGGATCCATTAATTAGTTCTTGTAAATGTCGTTGCACCACCCTTAAGTAGTAGCCGTACACGCATAATTGTACGGTTACTAGCTAGTTAATCTCAAAGCTAAGCAAGATAGAGAGCCTTGTCGCCGTCGTAGTCGAGATGACCACCCCTGGCCAGTCTCAGAGCAACTCCGGCGGCAGCTCGTATGCGAACCACACGGTGGCGGCCATCATCCTGGTGGCGTTCGTGGTCCTCATCGTGCTGGTGAAGGGGATCCACAGCTTGTGCCCAGCCCATGATCACTGATCAATGTAAAATAGCGGTGGAATATTTCGCCCAACCGCGGGTTGTCGTGTTCACCACAGAGACTAGGCGACGAGTGTCAAGCTTCGGCTAAAGCTAGATCGACAAATAAAATGGATTTGCAGGAATTAAATCTAACTAGCAGGTGCTCTTTTTGGTATTTTCAGATTTAGAGACAACACTAACTTTTGAAGACACGCACACACACAAGCATAAGAATGGGACAGAAGCAATTTATTTGGACAGGGAAAGAAACAACAACACAAAAGACCAGAAATTTAATTAACACAAATACGATTTGTGCACAAGTACGGCACACACACAAGCTACAGGTTTTAACAAGCACAAACATATAATAACAAGGTACTACACAGGCCACGTTCTAGTACTTATAGATCAACGGAAATCAGCTACCAAGCCAACACGTACACAATTACTTGTTCACAAGAAAACTGCAGAAATTAAAGGGAGAGAAAAGAGAGGATCGATGGGATTCAACCACAGGGAGCTGCTTGCTTGGTGTTGAGGAGTAGCACACGCCCGGATGCGTCGGATGGAGTAGCAGCAGCACGTGGACTTGGGGAGGAGCAGCAGCAAGGGGCGTAGAAGACAGAGCAGCAGCAGGGGAGGTTGAGGAAGATCAGCAGTGGAGGTTGAGCAAGAGCCTTGTCGTTGAGGAGCAGCACTTGGGGTCTGAGAAGAACAGCAGCACGTGTCGGAGAGGTCGTCGTCGTCGCCGATGAAGAGGAAGCCGGTGTCGCAGGGCAGGGGCAGCTCGTGGTGGTGGCTGGTGGTGGAGTTGGTGTGGCGCGCCGCCACGCCTGGCCTGGCCGTGGCGGCGGCCGGTGGCGAAGAAGTTGGGGATTAGGGATAGACTGCCAGGCCTTCGTCTTCGATTGGAGCTGATGCTCCTTTTTCTTCTCGATCCACTCTGGCACTTTTGCACATAAGTCCCCCCACTTCTATTCTTCCTTCTCAAGTTGATCCTTCCTCTTCTAAATTGAGTCCTTTGTTCTTTTGTTCAGGCCCTTTCTCACTTAAGCACAAGTTTTCATCAGATCCTTGCTCAGCTTTTGTGTAGATTTTTGGTGCCTTTACGCACCAATCCTGCAAATGTGAAAGCAAGGCTATAAAATATATCTTGTAATGAATATAGCATCTTAATTATATTTTCAGTGGCATAAATAATCAAGAAAGATCAAAATGTGAGTGAATTATGCTAAAAGATATGCTTGCAATTTATATACAAATGCCACTGATCAAATTCCCCCACACTTAGATTTTTGCTTGTCCTCAAGCAAAGCAGATTGGGATTCAAAATGACAACAACTGAAAATGAGCAGTGACAATTCTAGAGCATATAAAGATTCATGTGGATATAAGTCATTGCCAGATTTCTAGTTTATGTAATGCACTAGATAACTTCAGAAAAGAATCTCAGCAAGGGTTTCATTTGTTTCTGAATTCAAAACCTTGAATTGTGAGGATGCTCAGCTTGAAACAAGAGTTAAAGCTAAAATGATCAACTGAAACCTAAATGCAGAGATATGAATGCAAAGTCAGTGCTTCACATGCCACCGATCCCTAGATCATGGCATGCTAATGCTAATGCAGAAGTTAGAATGCAAATGTGTTAGGAACTTTAGTTAGTGCGTCACATACTACAGATCCCGAGATCATAGTATGCTAATGCTTTGGTTATTTAACTTTTCTAGAGATATTTACAAAAGACTTTCTTCAGTTAGTGCGTCACAAACCACAATCCCGAGATCATGGTTGCTAATGCAGACAGAGCTAACTTTGGTTAGTCACGGGATGATAACATGCATGAAAGTTAGTGCTTCACCTGTCACCGATCCCAAGATCATGACAGGCTAATGCTCAAATGCAAGTTAAGGGAAGGCTGTCAAGGGGATCATAAGATTTCAACTTCTGACTCAAGCTGGAGCATCTTAAGAATTCAATTATTCAAATGGAGAAACAAAGGAATTTCCTTACTTAGATTAAATTCTGCATGTTTATCTAGTATAGTTCATAAACAAAATCTGAGCAAGATTTATAGCACATGCAAACTTATATGAAATAGATCAGTCACAACTCAATTTCAAGAAATTGCACAAAACATTTTATATTCACTGAAATCTCATGATGATGGTAAATGTGGATGAGAATGCAAGTTCAGTACACTAACAGGTAGAATTTTTCAAGTTGGAACATTTTCACCTGATAAGTGATGACATTTCTCCTCTTCTAAGATCACTGCTTCTCCTTGTCTTCATGCTCCTCCTTGCCTTCATGCTCCTCCTTGCTCCTCAACACCATACCATGAATCCACCAGGATCCCATGGGATGTCAAGTCGAACCATGTTTGGCCTCAATGAGTAGGGCATAAGAGAAATCCTGAAATGACACTCACACAAAGCAAAACTTGCACAAGTGATAGGGTTTACACCCACTAGATCATCAATTGAGTAACCAATGATGTAGGTATAGCAATAAAGCACATGGTGAGAATGAATAGTATTCGGATGTGTGATATGAGAAATATTAAAGCATGCATCCTTAGGCACAATTTTAACATTTGAATTATTTGTATCATCATAAGCATCATACACAATGTCACAATCAAGATTTTCATGACCCAAATTCAGCAAGTTGTTTTTCAATTCTTCCTTAAGCAATGGTATCAAGTAGTGCAAGGTAATGGCAGAAAATTCAGAAGGAAACATGTCATAGAGAGGATTAGATGAACCTGTTTTGTCACTCTCTTGTATGACCACATCCTTGCACACTTGAATCTCTTCTTTGTCTTCTTCTTCAATTGCAGCAGCTTCTTTAACCTCTAGAATGATAGGAGTTGGGTCTTCAACATTGTCATCTGTATGTGAAGGTATTGGAAGCTCACATGTATCAAGAAGAATCTCTGGAGCTCTCAGCTCAAACTCAAGCTCAAGCAGTGATGAGACTGTGTTGCTAAGCTTCATGTTTTTCTCAACCTTCTTCAGCTCCTCTATCAGATCTCTTCCATCCTTAATCTTCTTCATTTCTTGGATTAGGACTGGCCTCAGGGGGTTATCTTCAGCACTCCAAGAGTACTCAAGGCACAGCAGGCTGAGCTTATCTGTATCATCGAACTCACTTGTGGTTGTTTGCACTTCGGGAGGACCATTTAACTCCATAGGTGCAAACTCTTGAGGTTTGTGTACATGCTGATGAGGTGATATTTCTGAAATCCTCTGATTCAGCTGAGCCGTTTGTGAGTTCATCGGGTCTAGCAACTCTTGCTGCTGTTTCAGAACATCATCCATCCAATAGGATTGTTCTTCTAGAGGACTGATCTGAGGCTGTTCTTGATGAAATTGGGGAGCATAAGTGGGAGTTGCATAATATTGATGCTGGTTGTATTGATTCTCATCTGCACACCTAAATTCCTGCATTTGATCACTAGGAGAAAATGATGAGATAGGTGGGCTGCTGTTCCTATATGGCACATTTGGGGTCTCAGGCCAACCAGGAAAAGAATTGTTGTGGTATGAACCATGCTCATGAGCAAAGTTCATACCAAAACAATCTGGAGTAGGAGAATAACCACCACGCTGACAATCAGCGGGTGTATGGCCGTGAATACCACAAATATGACATATAGAAACAACTGGAGAATAGCCACTGGAATAAGGATCATAATAGCTAGGCTCATCCTCCAAAACTATGCCTTGCTGCCGCGCTAATTCATGCAAAGTTTGAGATAGCTTACTCACTTGTTCTTGAAGACTTTCCATGCTATTAGTGCAACCATTCACCTGGCCATGATGATCCGAATAATACGCCATATCAAGGTGAAAATTGTTCAACTACAATCTGCACAAAAGAAAGAAGAAACAAAGAGGAACACAGAAAATAACTAGAACAAGGTTAGAGGTTAATAATATTCACAAAAGGCAAACAAAAACCTAGTCTATAGCCTAACTCAATTGTTTGACGCTAGTCCCCGGCAACGGCGCCAAAATGATCAATGTAAAATAGCGGTGGAATATTTCGCCCAACCGCGGGTTGTCGTGTTCACCACAGAGACTAGGCGACGAGTGTCAAGCTTCGGCTAAAGCTAGATCGACAAATAAAATGGATTTGCAGGAATTAAATCTAACTAGCAGGTGCTCTTTTTGGTATTTTCAGATTTAGAGACAACACTAACTTTTGAAGACACGCACACACACAAGCATAAGAATGGGACAGAAGCAATTTATTTGGACAGGGAAAGAAACAACAACACAAAAGACCAGAAATTTAATTAACACAAATACGATTTGTGCACAAGTACGGCACACACACAAGCTACAGGTTTTAACAAGCACAAACATATAATAACAAGGTACTACACATGCCACGTTCTAGTACTTATAGATCAACGGAAATCAGCTACCAAGCCAACACGTACACAATTACTTGTTCACAAGAAAACTGCAGAAATTAAAGGGAGAGAAAAGAGAGGATCGATGGGATTCAACCACAGGGAGCTGCTTGCTTGGTGTTGAGGAGTAGCACACGGCCGGATGCGTCGGATGGAGTAGCAGCAGCACGTGGACTTGGGGAGGAGCAGCAGCAAGGGGCGTAGAAGACAGAGCAGCAGCAGGGGAGGTTGAGGAAGATCAGCAGTGGAGGTTGAGCAAGAGCCTTGTCGTTGAGGAGCAGCACTTGGGGTCTGAGAAGAACAGCAGCACGTGTCGGAGAGGTCGTGTTATGTCCTTGCCATGGAAGGATCCATGGATTTGGGACTCGAGGTTGCTTGGACGAGAAGAAGCTGGGGTTAGGAAGAAGAGAAGCAAGGGGACGGAAGTAATTTTATTTCTCAACAATGATTCTGTTCGTACAACCACCCAGGCTTATAACAACGCCTCACACGCCACCACACAGCTGGCTTGGCACAGCTCAGAACAACTCACACGCTAGCCCAACTCACTCACTGACATCCGCTGGCCCACCAGGACACGCCTTCTTCAGTTTACGCTTCCCAGGCTCTGCTGCTCGCATCTTCAGAGTAGCGTCCATGACAGTTGCCCCTCCTGAAATACCAGCTTGTCCCCAAGCTGGAGCTGCTGGGAATCTCTGATGAACAGCTTCGTAATCCTCCCAAGTTGCTGACGCAGCTGGTAAACCAGTCCATCGAACAAGAACCTGAAGTAAAGCTTGATTACCTCGTTTGACCAGGCGTCGGTCGAGAACTTCCTCAGGCAAGAGAGCTTCACAATCCAGCGATAACGGTTCAGGCAGCGAAGAATACACAGGTGTATGATCAGGAACTTGCCCTTTTAACTGAGATACATGAAAGACCGGATGAATCTGACTTGAGTCGGGAAGTTGGAGTTTATAAGCTGCCGAACCAATCTTCTCCAGAATTGTAAATGGACCAAAGAACTTCATAGCTAGCTTCGGGCATGGTCTATTCACCAGTGAAGATTGTGCATAAGGCTGCAGTTTGAGGAATACAGACTCTCCCACAGCAAATTCTCTAGGAGACCTGTTTCGATCTGCATCATGCTTCATTTTCAGTTGAGCTCGTGCCAAATGTTCCTTGAGCATTGCCAATTGATCGGATCTTTCTTTCAGCCAGGTCTGCAGTTCTCCATTTGTTGCCTGAGCAGTCTTGCTGAATTGTCCCATGTGAGCTTCCTTTCCATAAACAGCCTTGAAGGGAGTACAACCCAAAGATGAATGGTGTGAAGTATTATACCAAAATTCTGCAAGAGGTAACCAATTAGCCCACTGCTTAGGTGCATCATGTACAGCACACCTCAAATACATTTCCAGGCACTGATTCACCCTCTCTGTCTGTCCATCCGTTTGTGGATGGTAAGCAGTTGATAACTGTAACTGAGTTCCCCAAATTTTGAACAACTCTTTCCAAAAATTGCTGGTAAAAATCTTGTCTCTATCTGATGTGATTGTCAATGGCATACTGTGCAGTTTGACAACATTGTTCACAAAAACTTGTGCAACCGTAGCTGCTGTATAAGGATGTTTCAGAGGTATAAAGTGACTATACTTTGTGTATCTATCCACCACCACTAAAATTACTGAATAACCATTGGATTTAGGTAATCCTTCCACAAAATCCATCGAGACATCTTCCCATGGACCATCAGGTATAGGGAGAGGACTGAGTAACCCTGGGTACTTACAGTGCTCATGTTTTGCTTGTTGACAAATTTGGCATTGTTGGACAAAGTTCTCCACAGCTTGTTTGATACCTGTCCAATGAAACAGCTTCTTTGTTCTCTGGTATGTTGCCTGAAAGCCTGAATGTCCACCGACAGGCGATGCATGAAAAGCTGCAATTAGTTTTGTCTGCAGCCCTGTATTTGCTCCCACCCAGATTTTATCCATGTACCGAATCATCCCATCTGTTAAAGAGAATGGCGGCGCGGCATTTGGATCAAGGGCCAGTTTTCTGAGTAATTCCTGTGCTTTTACATCCACTGCATAGGAATTGATCACCTCTTGTAGCCACATTGGCTGAGCGGTAGACACCGCCTGAACCACAAATGCATGGCCCACTCTGGAGAGGGCGTCAGCTGCTTGATTCTCCACCCCTTTCTTGTATTGGAACTGGAATTGTAAACCCACCAATTTGGTCATTGCTTTTCTTTGCAACTCAGAGGACAGGACTTGATCTTCGAGATGACAGAGGCTTTTATGATCTGTACGAATCACAAATGGTCCTCTAGATATGTAGGGCCTCCACCTATCCACAGCCATCATAATAGCTAGGAATTCCTTCTCATAAATCGACAATTTTCTATTTGCTGGTCCCAATGCCTTGCTGTAGAAGGCAACTGGATGCCCTTGCTGACTCAACACAGCTCCAATTCCACTATCACAAGCGTCTGTCTCAATACAAAAGGGCAGCGCAAAATTAGGCAGTGTAAGCACAGGTGCTGACATCATGGCAAGTTTGAGCTTGTCAAAAGCTTGTTGTGCTTCAGGGGACCATTTGAACGCTTGTTTCTTCAATAATGCAGTGAGGGGTCTAGCAATGATTCCATAGTCTCGGATGAACTTCCTGTAGTACCCCGTGAGGCCCAAGAAGGCCCTTAGTTCCGTAATAGTCATAGGAACTGGCCAACTCGCCATAGCTTGAGTTTTCTCAGGATCAGTGCCCACACCCTGATCTGATATGATATGCCCCAAGTATTCTAGCTTATGTTGAGCGAAAGAACACTTGCTCCTCTTGGCATACAACTTGTTTTCCCTTAGTATCTCAAGCACTATCTGCAAATGTTTCTGATGAGCTTCCAAGGACTTGCTGTAAACCAAAATATCATCCATGAAGACCAAAATAAACTTCCTGATGTATTTGGCAAATACAGAGTTCATCAGACATTGAAACGTTGCTGGTGCGTTTGTCAGCCCAAACGGCATAACTCTGAACTGAAACTGGCCGTGGTGGGTTTTAAAAGCTGTTTTCGGTTCATCCTCCTCAACCATGCGAATCTGATGATACCCCGACCTGAGATCTAATTTGGAAAACCATTTAGTTCCAGCGAGTTCATCCAATAGTTCATCCACGATAGGAATTGGAAATTTGCTTTTCACTGAGATATTGTTTAATCTCCTGTAGTCTACACAAAAACGCCAAGTCCCATCCTTCTTTTTGACTAGCAGAACTGGTGATGCATAAGGGGACATGCTAGGGGTGATCAACCCAGCTGCTAGCATTTCATTAACCTGTTTCTCTATTTCGTCCTTTTGTTGAGGTGAATATCTATAGGGTCTTGAATTGACTGGTGCACTGTCAGGCAGCAGTGAGATGGCATGGTCAAATGTTCTGTGTGGAGGTAGCTCCTTTGGTTCCTGAAAAACATCATGGAATCCCACAAGTGTCTCCTTGATGATATCTGGCACTTGTTCTTCACTATCTTGTTTAGACATGGTTATCACCACTGACGCCCAAATTTCATTTCCCTTGTAACATTTCTCCAGTTGTTCCACCGTGATCTCATTGATTTCACGAGCGTCCTTATCCTTCAGGCCTTGCAATTTCACCAGCTTGTTTTGTTTGTTGAACTGAATCCATCTATCCTGCCAGTGACATGTCATCTCTCCCCACTGAGATAGCCAGTCCATGCCCAATATTGCATCGTATCCTCCCAGCGGCACAATTTTCATATCTGACTGAAATGTTGTACCTTGACTCCACCATTCCAGATTCTTGACTTGTGATTTGCACAGCATAAATTGGCCATTAGCCACCTTCACTTTGAGAGGTTTCTGCAAGGTTTCTGTCGGGCAACCCAGTTGTACTGCTAGCTGCTGGTCTATGAATGTATGGGAACTCCCTGAGTCTACTAACAACAGCATTACCTTGTTGCCAACCAATGCTCGAAGTTTAATGGACTTTGCATGTGTAGTTCCACTCACTGCATTAGCAGTCAGAAAAGCAGCTGCCTCCTCCATAATTTCTTCCCCTACAACAGCATCCAGCATGGCATCACTCAGGATCACTCCATCTTCCTCTGTCTCAATTGCTTTTGCCTGACCATTCTGCCTATTGGCACACGCATGTCCAGGTGTGTATTTATCTCCACAACCGTAACATAGCCCATTGGCACGTCTGAACTCTTTCAACTGTCGTGCCTTCCACACATCACCAGGAGCAAACTGTTGTTTCTGTCCTTGATCAGGTTTCTGGAAGTTTGTCCTTGCAGCCAACTGTCTGGGTGCTCGATTCACTATTGCTGACATTTTTCCTCTTTCCAGCAAGGCTTCCTGTACTAGTGCATACTCATGAGCAGCATGCACAGTAGCTGGCAGTTGTATTTCCACTGCCGCCTTGATCTCCTCTTTTAACCCCAAGATGAACTGCGTGACCAACATTGTTTCGCTGAGTGTTCCTTCATACAGACGCACTTGGTAGACCAACTGATTGAACTGGGATCGGTACTCTGTCACCGTCCCCGTCTGTTTCAGCACCAACAGTTCACGCATACAGTTTCTGTGCACATTCACATCGAACTCACTTCTAGCAGCAGCACAGAAAGTTGCCCAGGACGCACAAACATCAGTGAACTTGACTGATTGGTACCAGTGTGAAGCATTTCCCAACAGGTGCAGTGAAGCAGACATGATTTTGAAATTCTCTGGGATGTTGTACAGAAGGAAATATGCCTCACAATTATCTATCCATGCACGAACTCCCTCCCCATCGAACCTAGGAAATTCCATCTTAGGCATCCAAGTGCGTTTGCTATTCCCGTGTCTTCTACCTCCCCACTGCGGTGATTCTGTACCTGAGGTCGTTCTGGTGGTCGATGTTGAGGCGGAGGCCGAGGTGTTTGTGGTGGCGGATTTGGAGTCGCCCCTGCAGAGGGTGAGGTTCCGGCACAACCCTCGCCCGCCATGCGTTCCAGCTCTGCATCCCTCGCGCTGGCTGACTCCTTCAGCACCCGCGCCACATGGACATTGTCCTGGTGAATTTCCCCGATCGAGCTCACAGACAGATCTACCTTTGTCTGCACTTGATCTAACCTCGCGACTTGCTCTCCGAATTTTGCGTCCAAATCATCAAGCCGTGCACGGATCGTATCGATCCCCTCCATCTTCTCCTGAAGCGCTTGCAACTTTTCGAACTCCTTCAACACCTTCTCTTCGAACGACGCCATGAACTCCACCAAGTGTCGCGTCTGCGCACTAGCCTTGAACGGTGCCGTCGCTGCTCCCTCTGAATTCCCCCAACGCTGATTTCGGATTTACAGTCGACTGCTCGAAAGCAATCAACAACCAACCAGTCGATGTTACGGGTGAATCTCGAGTAGCGGAGTGCGTGCGGATCGTACGGCTCTGATACCAATTTGTTATGTCCTTGCCATGGAAGGATCCATGGATTTGGGACTCGAGGTTGCTTGGACGAGAAGAAGCTGGGGTTAGGAAGAAGAGAAGCAAGGGGACGGAAGTAATTTTATTTCTCAACAATGATTCTGTTCGTACAACCACCCAGGCTTATAACAACGCCTCACACGCCACCACACAGCTGGCTTGGCACAGCTCAGAACAACTCACACGCTAGCCCAACTCACTCACTGACATCCGCTGGCCCACCAGGACACGCCTTCTTCAGTTTACGCTTCCCAGGCTCTGCTGCTCGCATCTTCAGAGTAGCGTCCATGACAGGTCGTCGTCGTCGCCGAGTCGCCGATGAAGAGGATGCCGGTGTCGCAGGGCAGGGGCAGCTCGTGGTGGTGGCTGGTGGTGGAGTTGGTGTGGCGCGCCGCCACGCCTGGCCTGGCCGTGGCGGCGGCCGGTGGCGAAGAAGTTGGGGATTAGGGATAGACTGCCAGGCCTTCGTCTTCGATTGGAGCTGATGCTCCTTTTTCTTCTCGATCCACTTTGGCACTTTTGCACATAAGTCCCCCCACTTCTATTCTTCCTTCTCAAGTTGATCCTTCCTCTTCTAAATTGAGTCCTTTGTTCTTTTGTTCAGGCCCTTTCTCACTTAAGCACAAGTTTTCATCAGATCCTTGCTCAGCTTTTGTGTAGATTTTTGGTGCCTTTACACACCAATCCTGCAAATGTGAAAGCAAGGCTATAAAATATATCTTGTAATGAATATAGCATCTTAATTATATTTTCAGTGGCATAAATAATCAAGAAAGATCAAAATGTGAGTGAATTATGCTAAAAGATATGCTTGCAATTTATATACAAATGCCACTGATCAATCACCACCAGGACCAGGTAGGTGAAGATGAAGGCAGTAGTAGCCCGAGCGGCGGTACTGATAATCCTAGGGAGGCGTCGCCGGCGGAGTTGGAGGCGGCGGGGCGGGTGGTGTGCATGTACCGGAGGAGCGACGGTGGGCACGATGCGACGTGCCCGGTGTGCCTGTCCGACTTCGCGGATGGCGAGGCGGTCAGCGTCCTGCCGGCGTGCATGCACTACTACCACCCCGCCTGCATCGACGAGTGGCTGCGCGCCCGCGCCGCGCCGGCGTCTGCTGTCGTCTGATCAGCTAGCGACGGCAACAGAACCACCGCCAGCTGCTCCCCTCTTTTGACAGCTGCCACCTTGTTTTGATGTTTTAAAGTCCTTCTTTCTTTCTGTCTAGCGAGTTTTGCCATGAACTGTAAATATGCAAGAACACGCGCGAGCATCGCGTGTTTATATATATTAAGATAGAGAGTGAAATTTACAAGAATTTGGCATGACTAAGCCACAGCCGGCTTGTCATACTCAACACCTACGTGATCCCTCTCGAAAATCCACCTAAGCCTGCCTTTGCCCACAAATCGAACTCCTGTTGAATTCTGTTGCAAACCACCGTTGTTGAGGAGAATTTGTGATCAAAGACTCGGCTGTTCCGCTCCAGCCAAATGCTGTGGGCCGTGAGGATGATCAGGCCATTGATTCTCTTCCTCTCCTTTGCTGGCACCGTTGCCGCCAAAGCCTGCCACCAAACTGCTGGCACCGTGCTCGCCGTAGGCATGAACTGATGCAGGTTGAACTGCACCAAGATCTTGAACCAAACTTCTCTAGCGAAGACGCACCTTACCATCAGATGGACACCCGTTTCAGGTTCTTGATTGCAAAGAGGGCAGCACGGTGGGTGTTGCAGTCCTCTTCTCGCTAGTCGGTCTGCCGTCCATAACCGGTTCTTGAGCGCTAGCCACATGTGTAGTTTTTGCAGAAGAGGCGCCCCTGCTTTCCACAGCTCCTTAGCACATGGTGCAGCAGTTTTTCTGTAGAAGAAAGCCGCGTAAGCTGACTTGGATAAATACACGCCGTTATTGCTCAGCTTCCAGCGAACCGTGTCTTCCTCTTCCGATATAGTTTGCTCCTGCACCGCCTCCCAAAGCTCCATATATTCTACCAGGGGTTGTATCGTGAGCTCGCCTCGGAACCCTCTGATCCAGCTGTCATTGTGCAGGGCCTCCGCCACTGTCAGTAACTTGGCATTGTTCTTGACGAAGTCCCAGAGGGTTGGAGCAATCTGCCTTGCTGTCCTTCCTTGTAGCCATGGATCTGTCCAGAACTTTAGGGTCTTACCATTTCCCAAGGTGCAGTCGACCGCTGCCACGAACATATACTCTGCCTCTTGTGGAATCGAGAAACGGAGGCCATGCCACGGCCTGTGCTTATCTGTCAGTTCATTCCACCGCCATCGCATCCTTAGTGCAAGATTCAATGTGCGCAGACATTTGACTCCAAGGCCGCCTAGCTCTTTGGGAGTATACACTATCTTCCATGCAACTGCACACTGTCCACCTCTTGCCTCGTCCGACCCAGCCCAGAAGAAGCTTCTAAAGATTTTGTCTGCTCTCTCAAAGAACCAAGGTGGCAAGTCTAATGCCATCATAGGATATATTGCTGCAGATATGAGAGCGGAGTCAAGAAGGACTAGTCTTCCACTTTTCTGCATAAGACCTGCCTTCCACGTGGGCACTTTTCTTGCCAGCTTGTCAACCATGGGTTGCATTTGATTTCTTGTTAGCCTGATCGGTGAGAGAGGGAGCCCAAGATAAGGAATTGGGAATTCTTTCAAAGGGCATGCCAACGTGGCCAAGATCGGCTGCAAGTTGATCGAGGCGCACCGAATTGGGGATGCTGAACTCTTCTCCAAGTTGCACCGGAGACCAGACGCCATACCAAACAGCTGCAGCAACTCGATCGCTGCTCATGCCTCGGCTTCCACTGGTTTGATAATCAGAACCACATCATCTGCATATAGGGACAGCCGATGCTTGATTCCCAGCCCTGTCAGCGGCTCAAAAACACCAGCCTCCTCTGCTGTTCTGAAAACTGCATTCAACACATCCACCATAATGACAAATTTCATAGGCGAGACCGAGTCACCTTGCCTGAATCCTTTGGCATGCCAGAATTGCGGACCTGCAGTTCCATTGATCAAAACTTTGGTAGTAGCAGAGGAGAGCATCAAGGCAAATCTTGCCAGCCATCTCGGCCCAAAGCCCCTGTGCCTCAGCACCTCGAAAACAAAAGGCCAAGCAATGGAATCAAAAGCCTTAGCCATATCTAATTTCAGCAGCAATGTTGGCATCTTCTTCCTATGTAGAGTCTTGATCGATTGTTGGACCATGAAAAAATTGTCTTGTATTGATCTTCCCTTAACGAAAGCGCTTTGGTTTTTGTCAACTAGTTCCGGCAGGACTGTGGCAAGTCTTGCAGCCATGGCCTTGGAAATGATCTTTGCAAAACTATGGATGAGACTAATTGGCCTGTAATCACTGACATCAACCGCATCCTCCTTTTTGGGCAATAAGGTAATATATGCCCCATTTAACCGCACAAAACCTCTGCCATCTGAGGTGTCGAAAGCACACACAGCTCTCATTACAGCATCTCTGATAATGGGCCAGCAAGATTGATAAAACCTAGCCAAAAAACCGTCGGGCCCTGGAGCTTTGTCAGCTGGCAGCTCCTTTATTACTTCCCAGATTTCTTTTTCAAAGAAAGGGAGCTCCAGGTGAGCCATTTCCACCTGCGGCAGTCCAAGCTGAGAGAGGTCAAGGCTGTGTTCCCGCTCCACCGGCGTACCCAACAACTCCGTGAAATGCTGAGCGGCCAGCTCGCCCATTCCTGCTGCATCCGTTTCCAGGCGATCTCCTTTGCGTAGGCGAAGGATCTGATTTTTCCTCTTCCGGACGCTTGCCTGAAGATGGAAGAAAGCCGTGTTGGCATCCCCATCTTGTAGCCAGTGTATCCTGGACCTTTGCCGTGCCATAGATCGTTCCAGGGAAGCAAGACCCAGGACCTTCTTCTTCAGTTGTGCACGTAACCAGAACTCATCATCATTTAAAGCTCTCGAGTCCATTGCTTGATCCAACCTGAATATCACTTCATTCGCCATCAGCAGCTGCTCCTTTATATTGCCTATTTTTCTCTGGCTCCATCTTGTCAGACATTTTGCTGTTTCTTTCAATCTTTGCTCAAGATCAGCAAACGGGTCCGGCAGCACTTCATGCGTGAACCAAGCAGCAGCGACCGTCTGTTGATAGCCATCTAACTTGGGCCAGAAGCTCTGAAAATGGAACCTTGACTTGCGATGAAACGCCGCATTGGAAGAGAGCATTATTGGGCAATGATCCGACAGACTAGAAGAGAGAGCCTGCAAGAGACAATCTGGGAACAGAAGTTCCCAGTCCACAGTACAAAACCACCTGTCAAGCTTCACCAACGTTGGGGTTCTGCGTTCATTGCTCCAGGTGTACCTGCGTCCTACCAAATCTTGCTCTTTCAGTTCCAAATCATTGAGGAGTCTTCGGAAACGGCCCATTGATACGTCTCCAACGTATCCATAATTTCTGCTGTTCCATGCTTATATTATACCATTTGCTACATGTTTTATATACACTTCGTATCACTTTTATGCATTTTCTGGGACTAACCTATTAACAAGATGCCACAGTGCCAGTTCCCTGTTTTCTGCTGTTTTTGGTTTCAGAAAGTTACTTCTGGAAATATTCTTGGAATTGCACGAAACAAAAGGCCAGGTCCCTATTTTTCCAGCACGTACACGGAGTCCGAAGGAGAGACGAAGGAGAGCCACGAGGTGGCCAAACCACCAGGTGGCGCGGCAGAGGGCCCCACCGCGCCTGGAGGTGGTTTGGGCCCCTCGGGGGTCCGCCGACATCGCCCCTTCGCCTATTTATTCCCCGAGACGCGAAAACCCTAAAACACCGAGCCTTTCATCCAGAACATATTCGCTGCCGCCGCCGTCGTCAACCCTAACTCGGGGGGTTCCTGAAGCTCTTCCCGGCACCCTGCCGGAGAGGGGAATCATCACCGGAGGGCTCTACATCGCCATGCCCGCCTCCGGAGTGATGCGTGAGTAGTTCATCCTTGGACTATGGGTCCATAGCAGTAGCTAGATGGTTGTCTTCTCCACTTGTGCCATCATGTTTAGATCTTGTGAGCTGCCTATCATGATCAAGATCATCTTATTGTAATGCTACATGTTGTGTTTGCTGGGATCTGACTTATATTGATACCTATGTGGAGCTGAATATTATATTATCATGTCTATGTCATTTGTGATCTTGCATGCTCTCCGTTACTTGTTGAAGCCTTGGCCACGTGAATACTTGTAACTCCAAGAGGGGGTATTTATGCATGATAGTTGGGTTCAACCTCTATTTAACCTGGGATAGTGACAGCAAGTTCTAAGGTTGTAGATGTGTTGTTGCCACTAGGGGTAAAACAGCAATGCTTTATTCAAGGATGAATGTATTGTTTACATTACGCACATTACTTAATGCAATTGTCTGTTGCTTGCAACTTAATACTGGAAGGGGTACGGATGTTAACCGGAAAGTGGACTATTTAGGCATAGATGCATGCTGGATAGCGGTCTATGTACTTTGTCGTAATGCCCAAATGAATCTCATAGTAGACACCACAGCTCACACATGCATGTTATATGCACTTATCAATTGTCAATTGCCCAGCTGTAATTTGTTCACCCAGCATGTTAGTTATCTTATTGGAGAGACACCACTAGTGAACTGTGGACCCCGGTCCATTCTTTTACATCTGAAATACAATCTACTGCAATCATTGTTCTCTACTGTTTTATGCAAACAAATATCATTTTCCATTCGATACGTTTAACCCTTTGTTTTCAGCAAGCCGGTGAGATTGACAACCTCACTGTTAAGTTGGGGCAAAGTAATTTGGTTGTGTTGTGCAGGTTCCACGTTGGCACCGGAATCCCTGGTGTTGCGCCGCACTACACTCCTTCACCAACACCTTCGAAGCAACGTCATCCTCCTCCTGGATTGATAACCTTGGTTTCATACTGAGGGAAAACTTACTGCTGCACTCATCATACCTTCCTCTTGGGGTTCCCAACTGACGTGTGACGTACAAGCATTGTTTCTGGCACTATTAACTTAGAGCCACCACCCATCATCCTTCTGTTGATTCTATCATTGTTCTTGTCAGCCGCTTCCAAAATGAGGTTAAAATCTCCTGCTATAGCCCAAGGTCCAGGGAAGGCAGCTCTGACCCGTCTCAACTCCTCCAAGAAATCCAGCTTCAAACTGTCCACCGTTGGCCCGTAAACCACCGTAAGCGCCCAAGGCTCCCCACCAACATAATTCAGCTGCAGCGAGAGGGAGTATGTATCCACCTGTGTCCTTGTCACAGAGACTCTGGACGACTGCCAAGCCACCACGATTCCTCCTGTCGTGTTGTTCGCGGGAAGGAACACGAACTGGTCAAATTGTTGCCCCAGAACTCTAGCCACTGCAAAAATATCCACCACTGCGAGCTTGGACTCCACCAAACATGCAATAGATGCACCTGAATCAGCGATCACATCACGAACGGCATACCCTCAGCTCAATGCATTGAGGCCACGAGGATTCCACACAACGATATTCTCATTCATTGTATCCATAAAAACACCTAACAACAGCGAACTCCACCAAGTGACCGCTGCTCAGCACAGCAGCCACTCCCCAGAGAAGGGAGCATCCAAGAAGAACAGCTTTGCTAGCGCTTCGATACGAGTAGGCGGTAGTGGCTCCTTGAAGTACTCTGCATACCTTTCCAGGCAGTCGACCGGTGGCTCCCCCTCGACCTCGCACATCCCCAGCCTCGCCATAAGGACGCGCTGCGCCTTCTTGATGCAAGATACCGGCGCCCCCTTGCTCTTGTTCTTGTCCGCGAGACGGGCACTGCGACGCTTGTCTTCCTCGGGGACGAACAGCTTGCGCCTCCTCCTTTGCTGAATTGGCGGCAGCGGCAGGAGCGGGGTAGCGATGTGCTGCCTAATCCTCTCCAGCACCCCACTGAGGGGGCCATTACAAGCGATGAACTGTAAATATTATACTCCCGTTAGTCATGTAGATTAGATGTGTAGTAATGTACGAGACCATGCACGATAAATTCAGTGTGAAATAATTACACTTGTAAATGACTGAGAACGTGCAAAAACTAGGGCACGCAGAGATATGTGGAGTGTGGCTTGTCACACTTGTCTGATTAGGCTTAGATGCAAATTTTCCAGTAAGATTTGGGGTTCATACATCTATGAGATACACACGATGCGGAGGGCGGCGTTAATGAAAGACTTTGAACAATAAAAGATTGTTTTCTTTTGAAATTCACTTGCCAATTTACCATATATAGTCGTAGGTACGGATATGGAGTACTATCAGTTGATTACCATCACGACGCTGTGTTTTTCCAGGAAATTAGTGTTCAAACTGCGGGCTTGCAGTGATCCACTGATCCTAGTATTTGCATTTTACTAGCTTTGAGGGTTAAGTTAGAAAACATACTACCTCCGTTCTAAATATCTCTGTTGTTATTATTTAGTCAAAATCTTTAAAAATATACAACAAGGGCGTCGTGTAATTATTTCACACTGAATATATTGTTGTTATTTTACTAGCACGCACGACTATGTTTTTTTTTGCGGGTAAAGCAAGAACTTTATTAATAAGGAAGGGTTACACAGTGGTCGAGCTCAAGCACAGAATAATTTCTTCAGGTTCTGAACCTTGTTTAGTCGAAACCTTAAAAATATACAAGAAGCGTTCAACTAACATAAATGACATTTTCGGAATGACAACACTTGTTCGATGGCATTAACGGCGACTAGTTTGATGGCATTCATATAATCTTCTAAGTTACTCTAGTGATAACACATTGATCCTCCCCAAGAGTCCACATTGATAGGAAGATTTGGAATCTCGATGCCGGCTCTTCGCCACCTGGAGTTGTAGGTGGATCCAAGGGTTGGGTTATTCGCGCATTCATGCGGTGTGCGTGAGCTGGGTTTAGAACGTCCTGACAGGTTGGTCCTTCTCCGGTGTGGGCGTTAGAGACCGTAAAATAAGGCGTACAATTTTTTTAAGTCAAAATCATTTGAGGTTTGATCAAACTTTTAGAAAAAATATCAACGTTTATAATATAAAATCAACATTACTAAAACATCATTAAATATATTTTTGTAATATTTCTATAGAATATTAAAATTGTTGATTGTTTGTTCTACAATTTTTTTTTTTTTGAATTTTCACCGGGGGAGGGAGAAGACCCTCCACCTGAATTTTTTCATATATCAGAGGCAAAAAAAACCTGGAGCTGTAACATTTACAGATATGGATGCATCAAGGGGAGGGAGAAAAACAACAGGAAAGGAACACTACAACAGGGCTAAGTAGTGGCCGGGGAAAAACAGCGGAGCCACGCCTGGGTTTCATGCTGGAGCTCAGGTGGAGGTCGAGCACGCCACAGCAAGGCGTCGTCATGGCAGTTTTTGAGGAGCAGAGGCAGGCAGGGGCGCAGCCCTTGGAACACCACACCATTTCGGTGTTTCACCTCAATTTATATGCTTTGTTTTTTGGAACGGAGGTAGATAGTTAACAGGGGATCAAGTGAGCCAACCAGATAGTAAGAGGTGGATGGACTTTCCCCCTCAATAAAAAAGATAAGTAGAAAAGAACAACGATGCTAACACTACAAACATAGTGCCAGTGCGCTACTGTTACGCAGTTCAAGTGAGATAATCCTTCACTGGATACGACAAACTAAGAAACGGAGTGGCGTATGTCATGTCTGTCGAGCGTAGCCGTCACTCGATGGCCGACCGATCGAGAGCCGATTAGAACAAGTAACCTCTCCTCGTAGCAATCGTCTCTCAGCCCTTAAGTAGTGCTAATCATCTCAACATGATCAGCTTACTTGGATTTAAGCTATTCAACCTTGTCAGAGTTGCTAGCCTTCTCGATCGATCGTCGTCGATGGGCCCGAACGGAACCGGGAGCAGCGACGACCCGCCGTACCCGTACGCAGAGCAACCGCAGCCCGGTTCCGACGGCGGGTCGCGCTACACGTACGTGGTATCCGTCGTCATCAGCTTGCTGATCGTCGCCGCCATCGTCAAGCTGGCCCGCTACATCCTCGGCCCGCCCAAAGAGGCGCAGCTCGCCGACAGTGTCGACGGTGATGGCGGCGAGCCTCCGGCGGAGGTGGCCCTGGAGGTGCGGGCGCCGGGGCCGGTGCTGTGCGCGTACCGGAGGGGAGACGGGTGGCGGGAGCCCACGTGCCCGGTGTGCCTGTCGGACTTCGGCGAGGGCGAGACCGTCAGGGTGCTGCCGGCGTGCATGCACTACTTCCACCCCGCGTGCGTTGGCGAGTGGCTGCGCGGCAACGGCACCTGCCCGGTTTGCCGCGCCGCGCCGCGGCCCCCGTCACAAGCAGCTTCTCCCGTCAAGGCGACCTCCACGGCTTGACCGCAACGTTATACCAACTCGGGGAAGAAAGACCAGCATTACACTTGTCATTCATAAAGTACAACCTCAGATACATAATATCTGAGACACTTATTTTGAATCAGATGGAGTACAAAATGGCTTTTGATTAGGATTTCTGAATATTTCTGAACTGTTACACAGCAGAACGCTGTCTCAACTTCATAAAAGGATGTCTCAACTTTCTCTACATTTGCATGTATGTAGAGTATTATTTATTTATTGCTCACCTCAGTACAAGTACACAACTGCTGGCGCCAAGAAAACAAGATGGAAACTACTCCATCTCAATGTTCAGAAGCATGAGCAAAGTGCGCTAAACGGTACTGGAAGAAACCTTAGTATGAGATTTATTGATAGAGAGATAATCTATATACAAATGGTCGACCCCAAACACACTGCAAATGATATGTCGATAGATTGGCCGGAGTGGCATTATGGTACAAAACTACAGACAGAGAATTGCGGGCGTGTGGACATTCCGTCAGAGTCCAATGATCACATCTTCCTCAGGTTATCAATGATCACATCTTCCTCAGGTTATCAAGCCGCGCCTGCAAGTCATCGTCTATTCCACCGTCCATCCCACCGGCAGCTTCAGCCTGAACAGGCGCCTTTCCTGCCGCTACCGGCTTGGAGACTGCGGTCGCAGGGGCCTTGATAAGCTGGGTTAAGAGCAGAAGATCAATGTTACTTATGTCCTGGTATCCCACACATCAAACTAGTAGCTGGTGATTCTATTTCTATGATAGCATTAACACGAAAAATGCAGAGAGAATGTTTTTACCTCAGAGTTGATGTCGATGCCGATTTCATCAAGAACCTGGCTAACTAGTTCTTCTGTTTCCTCCTCCTCCTCATCGCCCTCCAAGGCGTCATCAATGGCATCACCCATCACCTCGCTGACCATCTCCATCTTCTCGTTTTGCATCTCAAAGTCACGCATTATCTTCTGTAATGCCGGTAGATTCATCTGCCTGTTCATCTGTGACATGGCCTTTGTGACGCCCTTCATGGCTTCTCCCATTGCTTGTGTCGATTTCAAGGTCTGTAAAATTTAGGAACCACATATTTAAGATTTCACACAGGGTTCATGACCTTCAGCATAGAAAAGCAGAGCACCCACGATACACATTGAGAGAATGCCAGTCACTTGACCTCAACAGAATGGACATATACAAGCATCTATCTAAATGTTTGAAATAAATAAACCACCTGCTCAAATCGTATTGTTACTTGCTAAAAAGGATTGGTACCTGAATACGAAGAGATACACCTTGCAGCTGGGACTTCAGGGCATAAAATTTTGTGATCTGATGTCTTGTACGGATAAGGTCTTTCGCCATAACTTTTACAGCTCCCTGTTACAGTGTCCAGAACATCAGAACACATACTGTTAACATGCAAAGCCTATTCCTGAAATATGTGCAATTACACACAAAAGAACATGCAAGGAGCAGATAAACATCCCCTAACTTCTACTCCCTCCGTTCGGAAAAGGACGTCACAAAAATGGTCTATGTATAGTTCATTTTTGTGACATCCTTTTCCGAACGGAGGGAGTAGAAGTTAAATATTTCAACAGATAATCGGTTTTTTCTATAAGGAGATGTAAGCATAGAACTTTTTATTCTGAAAGAGATAACATCAACATGACTGAATGTGTGCAGGTGCACAAAGAAAATATTCCCAGTGTGTCATGTTACAATACAATCAGAAGCAACGTTCCCATATCTGAAGTACCGGATCAACATAATGTGAACATAAGCTTATTGTTGCAGTGGCAGGGTAGGATGGTTTTAGTATATGATCTTTGTTGATTGCAATAGCGTGCTAACATCAAGAAAAAGGGTTTAATCCTAGCAATGTCACTTTGCTGACAAACTTGGCATTCGTAAACTATCACAGATACAGAATACCATTAACGTTAGGGATTTCATGAAGGTTGAACAAAACCGAATATCAGAACGTAAAGGAGGATTTGGCAGTTTCGGTGGACATACCATCTGTCCTTGCTTGGCCACCTTCTTGATCTCAGCGATGAGCTTCTTCTCCTGAGTCTGCAGGCCCTGCCTCTCCCTCTCAATCTCCCTGATGGACTTATCTAGCATCCGTTTGTTCTCCCGCAGCAGCTCTATCATCATTCAAAAAAGGGAAGACAGTAAGAACCCCTTCTTATGTAAAGCTAACCTCCAAGAATCTAACCAATACATGGAAGTATTAGCAAAATCAACACAAGGACAATGTTTCACTCAATGGATGGCAGTAGCGTTGCAGTTTACAAGGCTGCATCATCTTAGGTTATTTGAACTCTTTAGCGAATCAAGTAACAAATTAACCCGAGCAAGTACCGAAAACCAAAACCAATTTTCATGTCCCTTGCATTTCTTAGTTGTTGGCTGCATCTCAACTGTAATAACTCTGAAAACTGAACCTGAAAACTAGACGAGATTGACAGCTAAGAAGAAAACTGTGATCCTCAAAGATTGGGTTTTCTTGAGTCCTTGGCAGGGCAAGAGTAGCCCAATCACAGCACTACAATTGGCATACGAAGTTCCAGTAGGGTTTGATGCAAGAAGACCAAACGGGTCCATAAAACCTCGATTTTGGGCCACGAACGCGGACGCAAAGGCCAAATTTTTGGTGTATTTGCCAACGGCAAGGTAAAAAAAAAGGCGTCGAATTTGGCACCTATATGGATTGGTAGAGCAGAAAAACAAATAGAATCAAGTAACCCAAGAGAAGGAGGAGAGATACGAACCAGCTGGGGTCTTTCGCTTGCCGAAGATGAAGCTCATGGCGGCCGGCGGGCGCTGGATCCGGCCGGGCGGCTGCTACGATCGATTGGGCTGAAATTCCTCGGGTCGATCTGCCTATTCCCCTGCCTCTCCCGCGAAGGATCGTGGAGGATTTGAGACGGAGGTGGGCGTTGAGCAGTTGACGCGGACGGATTAGTTGGTTTTGGTGTGGCGATTGATTCGTCAGCAAGGTATCGGGTAGTGGGTACTTTCGGTGTCCACGCGGTATGCGATTTTTATATCGCGATTTGGGATTAGAAGCTAACTCGGTTTACTCAACGCGAGGTGCTGGAGGAGGATATGGATGGGTAAAATCGGGAAGAAGGAGAGGTGCTCCTGGGCCGTGGTTACACACTTTCGGGGCCAATATAGCACATTTCAGCCCGTTTAATCACCTCGAGGTACCCAGGTCTCGGCAAATCATATTCTATGCCTGTTGCAAAGGATATCACGATTTCGCCCGCGCGACGAGAGCCGCGACGGATTCATCAGAGAAGGCGCGGCTGACCGAAGCGACGTCGCCAAAGACCAAGAAGATGCACGCGGAAGGCCGGGGCAACCTCGCCGAAGACGGGGACAACGCAGCTGGCCACGACGTCGCCGGCGAGGCGAGGCCAGGACCTCGCCGGAGATGGGGACGACGCGGCTGGCCGCGGCGTCGCCGATGGAGGCGAGGAAGAGACTTAACATGGGGGGTGGGGTGCGGGTGGTCGTCGGGACGAGCTTAGGGGAGGGGAGGATTAGAGGGAGGTCTGGGGGCGGCGGCGGACCGGCGGTGTGCGGCGGCTTGAGCAGGGTGGGGCGGCGGGGCGGGGCGGAAGCCTAGCCGGCCGCGGGTGGCGGCAGCAGGCGGTTGGCCGACGACGGCGACGGGGAATCGAGCGATGCGTACGGTCAGGAACAAGAAATGCTGGGAGGAGGAAAAAGAAGATGCGCGCGGAAGAAGATGTTGCACAGAATTGCTTCCCTGCGGGCGTCGGCGCGATAACGGGCGCAACAAGTGATGACTCATGTCTCGATCAGCAGCACCAGCTCTTTTTACATGGACCAGACCTTCAGCGCGGAGCGACGCAGCAAATAAAGGGTGAATCCTATGTGCCGGCCAGTTCGAGATTCCGTCTGCTTTATTCATTTCTGTTTTTTCCTTTTTCTATTTCTTTTTTTCCTTTTTATTTCTTCTTTTCTGTTTTATTTTTGGATTTATTTTTCTTCAGAACAGTATAAAGAAAATTCATGCTGTGGATGGTAATAAAAAATGATCATGACGTTCAAAAAAAAATCATGAGATTTGGGATTGATGGGTTCAAAACTGTTCACGGAGTTAAAAATATATATTTTCATGGGATCCAAAAAATGTTCATGATGTGGTACAAAAAATCTGTCATAGGGTTTTGAAAATACTTCCGTGGGGAGCAAAATATTCTTCAGTTCAAAAAATGTTCATGTATCACAAAAAAGTTTTTAAGTTTTTGAAATGTTCATGGGTTGGAAAAGGTATTCATAAGTTAAAAAATACGTTCATAAATTTTAAAAATGTTCGTGGAACTCAAATGTTTTATGATAAATATCCACGGTTTCACAAAAAGTAGGTTCACGGGTCCAAAACAATATTCACAAGTTGAGAAAAATAACAAAGTTAAAAAATTGTTCATGAGACGGTAAAAAATGTTCTAGGTTTTGAAAAAATAGGTTCACGGATTTCACTAATGACACTATACAGTGAAAAGGACAATTTGACGTGTGAATTGTGTCATTTATGTTTTTTTTGCCTTTTTTACACTATTCACGTTGGATTTATCTTTTTCATTTCTCCCTGTTTATTTTCAATTTGGTTTTAAATTTTCTACAGATTGTAAACACATGTATTATGAACACTCACAAATTGGTTTTATATTACTTAGAATTTAGGGAATCCGAATTTTGAGGATTGATATCATTGGTATTGGATATGCCAACGATTAGCAGAAACTTTATCAATTTTATGATGCAGCGTTTCAGCGGAGCTTCCCGATGTATGCATCGAACATAGCAGCGCACTATAAACTACTCTCTCTGTTTCTAAATATAACATTTTTAGTTTTTATCTAATTCGTACATATCCAGATGTGTTTTAGTGGGTAGTTCACTTATTTTACTCCGTTTTTATATGTAGTGAAATGTGTAAAACAATTTATATTATGAAACATAAGGAGTACGCAGGTAGACTAGAAGAAAGGGATCGGGGAGCTCCTACCGAAGAGATCATATAGCTAGCTCTGGTTCTGCCTTCAGTCATCACGCGGATGTCATGCAGCCGTAAGTATAGATCAATATATAAAGCGTGGTAAGAATCGCCCCAGCTCCGCAGTGTCCACGTCGCCTTTTAACCACGATCGTCCGACCAGCGTGATCTGACGGCCACGCCACCCCCCACGCGATGTACTGTTCACGCTACAGTAACGGCTGATTTTCTACCAATCGCACGCTGCCACGTCTACCAGTCGCCAGCCGGTGAAACCGGTCTCCAGTCAGTGACCTCACCATTTCGAAAAAAGAAACTCCCAACTCAAGAAAATTGCTCCGCAGTCCACAGTTTTACGAGACGAAGGACTTATTTGAAATTTCAGAAAAAACAGAAGAACTTTTCTGAAAAAGCGTCAACGAATCCCCCCCCCCCCCCCTCCCTCTCTTCTCTCCTGCGCGACCCCGCCGTCGCCGGCGCCGCCGACGCGCGCCGTCGCCCTTACGCTCATCCCCGCTCAAATCCGAGCACACAGAGAGCTACTCCGCCACGCTCTCTCCTTCCTCGCCGCAGATCGGCAGCTAAGTCGCACGACTCGCGCCGGAATCGCCGCCGCCTTGGGTTTGCCGCGTCCGCCGCGTTCGGTGGCCGCCGGCGCCGCTCCGGCGACCCAGACGCAGCGGCGCCGCCGCCTGCGCCCACCCCGGCTCCGCTCGCGTCCGCGGCGCCCACGCGCGTGTCCCAGAACGCGGTGGTGCGCCGCCGCCGTAGTCCTCGCCGTCGTCGCCGTGGGAGGCCCTCCCCTTGCTGACGTCACGCCAACGTCACGCTGGGCCCAACATGTCAGTTAAAAAAAAAACAGAAAATGCAAACATTTTTACAAATAACCATCCTTTATATAAAAAAATATATCAAAATGACTAAAAAACAAAAAAAAACTATTTATAACAAAAAAAGAAACATGTTTGAATATTTTGTATTGGTCAATATTTGGAAAAATTTGTGAGAAAAACACAAACATATTAGAGCATTTAAATCCAAATTTCAAAATTGAGTCTTCTCAAATTTTAGCATTTTTCCAAATCTAATCATTTTACAAACGTGAAAACAATTCAAATCGTTAAAATTTCCCAATTGACCAATTTTAAAATATGAACATTTTTTTAAACGCAAACTTTTTAAAAATTCCAATAATTTTCAACCATACTGAAACATTCTAATTCAAAATCCAAATTTCAGTACTTTACAATTTTAAAAGTCTTTCACAACTAACATTTTACAAACGTGACAATAATTCAAATCTTAATAACTTTCCAATTTGAACAAATTTTGAAACCTAAACATTTTTAAAAACATAAAAACTAACTATTTATAACAAAAAAAACAAAATCATGTTTGAAAATTTCAAATTTGTCAACATTTGGAAAAAATTAAGGACAAATATAACCATATTGGAGCATTTCAATCCAAATTTCAAATTTGTGCCCACCAAAAAATTTAAAATTCTTTCAAATCTGATCATTTTACAAACGTTAACAGAATTAAAACCTTAATACATTTCCAGCTAAACCAATTTTTAAAATCTACACATTTTTAAAACATTATTTTTTTTTGAATCACAACAATTTTCAAATTTGAGCAATCTCTAAAATCCGTCCATTTTTAAAACGACAACTTTTTTGAATTCCAATAATTTCCAAACTTAAACAATTTTAGAATGTCGACCTTTTCAAATTCGAATTTTAACACACGTGCGCGGCGTTTGCCGCGCTCAGTTGCCTAGTACAGATATAATAAACGCATAGGTTCTAGGTATTGAGAAAATAAGTTCACGGATTCCATTAATGACACTATACAGTGAAAACAGATAGTATAATAAACACATAGGTTCTAGGTATTGAGAAAATAAGTTCACGGATTCCATTAATGACACTAAACAGTGAAAAGGACACGCATAGGTTCTAGGTATTGAGAAAATAAGTTCATGGATTCCATTAATGACACTATACAGTGAAAAGGACGATTTGACTGAATTTTGTCATTTATGTTTTTTTTTACTTTCTTACACTATTCGCGTTGGATTTGCCTTTTTCATTTCTCCGTGTGTATTTTCAATTTGGTTCTAAAATTTCTACAGATTATGACACATGTATTGTGAACACTCACACTTTGGTTTAAAATTTTTTTTTAGCCCAAGGTGGTCTTATCCACCGCTCGAATAGATAGAAGAGACTGATCCAGTTTCTAAGGGAAATCGGGTCCAAAAACCATATAAATGCCATGCTTATGAGGGAAACATGGCCAAAAAATCGCACAAGCGAGGGGACTGTCGCCCACACGACACTAGCCCACCAAACGTCACAAAAAACACACCACCATCCCACGGCCGCCCCCGGCCTACACCACTCGGCACCAAAGCACACGAGCCACACCGCCGCACGGCCAAGCCGTCTCGTAGCCCTTGCTAAAGACGACCGCTCGCAGACCTCAAATGTCACGCCAAATCCAGGGCCGCCGCCCCGGCGTAGCAACCAGATCAACCTTCGCATATGTGGGGACCCCGGACTAACCGTCCGAAATACCCGATTATGCTTAACACAACGATCCCGTGATGAGTCTGTCGTTGCACATAATCCGAACTGAATATCAAAGTTTACATCCATACAATACCGAGTTTAAAGTCTTACAAACCTGGCCATACAGGCCTAAATATACATAGGTGCCTTCAAGGGCCAAATCATCTTTATTCAGCGGAAGCTACGGTAGTAGGGCTAAACTATCTCGACAACACCCGACAGGCAGCTGACTTATGAAGATTTTAGTTCGCATAGACGTCGCCAAACTCCTCTTCAACGTAGGGCTCCTCGAAATCTGGCTAAGACAATAGCCAGGGACGAAACCAATATGAGTACATTTGATTGTACTCGCAAACTACCCCAACTAGAGTAAGCACTAACTAGTTTTATTTTTAAAAACTTTTATGTGAAAACTCTCAAATCCTTACTGGAAAGGGGTGAGACGAAGTTTATAACCATCCTTTGAGAAAACACCACTTTAGCTATTTTTCCCGAAAAATCCTTCCCTGTCCGACCAAATCTCAATCAGGGTTCCAAACCCTTCACCACCTTGCACCAACTCATTGGTACAGGTAAGCAACCTTTTCCATCTCAGTTTCCTTTCAAACTCAACACTTTATAAAACTTGCACATGGCCTTAGTAGTTCTTCCCAACTGTCCATATCCGAGGACTCGGCTATTCGAATAGTTTTACCCTCTGCAGAGGTAGTACGCTTTTCCCACACCCATCCGGTCACTCATCGTGTCAGCCACGTCCCGCCATACCAGAGGTATGCGAAGTTGAGTTCCCGGCCATAGTCTGTCCTTTGCTCATGCTAGTATAGGACCCTGCCTCTACGACACTTTCCATCGACACTCAAATCCTCAGAAACTAAGTGTGAGGACTCGTAGTTCTGTCCGGTGGACCCAAGGGAGCCCTTCAATCCTCTTCCTCCGACACGCTCATACCGGCTTCCGGTAGACTTCAATGAAGAGGACCCAGGTCAGGGGGTAGGTCCTCAGACCATCCCCTCATGGAACGAGGTTATCCTCGTTATTGAGGCATCCAGTACTAACACGAGCAAACTATATGACTACGCCCTTGCCCATATGTGGGTAAATGTGGTCGCACAGATTTTTGGCTGGGGATGTAAGTACAAGGACACAATGTGCATTTTTCTTTCCAGAAACAACACCATTCACCTTCATACCGACCTTTCGGTACTTCACCTTCATTCAAGTACTTTCAAAGGAGTTTTGAATAAACATTGTTTTTCCCATCCTACAGTTGTAAAATAACTACCCTATATTTCTACATAGGGTGGCAAAATAGTTTTCATTGTTTTGAAAAGGGGTTTTTCCAAAATCATTGATTCCTTTGAATAACTCTTGAGACTAAAATAGAGGTATATAAATGCAAGCTCAGTGAAGTAGCTTGCCTTGCTCAACAAAGTGGTACTGGTCCTGATCTTCGGGTTCAGCAAAACCTCCTTCCTCGATGAATCCGTCAGCGGTATCGTCTAAACGTTTAAGCAAGCAAAACAACAATCACTACTCTAGCTCAAGCATCAACACAACATTACAATCACAAATGCTATAAATAGCTACTGCACACATCAAGCAATACGAGGTGGTTGTAATTTAATTGAATTAATCTTTATTTAATTAATTTCAAACTAAGGCAGAAACTAGTTGTACACCAATTAATTCACCAATTAATCTATGTTTGTCACAAAAATTCAAACTAAAATTCTATGGGTAGCTACTGATGTGTAGAAGATCACCCAATTGGATTGGGGTCATTTGGAGTTACCAAACTCCCTACACATTTGTTTAGTTCAGAAGGTTTTCAATCAAGTTTTAGCTACCAAACAATTTAGGTTGCTCCAAAAATTAAATCCTTTTAGGGGCAACTAACTTTGGCTACAAGTGATCTAAAAAATTGGTTTGAGCTTAATTGGACCTACTGATAAATCACACTAATTGGTTTAGTGCAGAAGGGTGCACTGAAATTCAACCAAAGGCTAAGGATTTTAGACTACTCAATTAATTCTACCAAAATTTGGGGAGCTAAAGGATCCTAATACAAAGCTACCAAAATTGGTTTCAAGTTATTTGGATTTATATAACTCCAGAAACAAATGGTTTAGTGTTTTAAACCTTCTGGAGCATTTTTATTAATACATTTTTATTATTTATTTAAATGAGATGAGACCACTTTGGTGAGTTAAAGAATTTTATAAGCTTTCCAGAGCAGTTTGGTTTGATTTAATTGGACTTCTAGAACTCAAGTTATTGAATTTCTAATCTAGATCCAGTACTGAAAACAGTGGAATTTGGAAATTCTAAAACGCTGGAAAAGAAGAAAACCCTGACGGGTGGGGTCCGCCCGTCAGTGACTCAACGGAACGTTCCGCGCGCGCGCGTTTTAAATTTAAAATGCTGACGGGTGGGGTCCACCAGTCAGCGACTGATTACGCGAACCGGTAAGCTACCGTTGATCTTCGATCGAACGGCGCCTGGAGCTCGCGGTCATCGACGACCTCAGACGGGCGGCGCCGCGGCTCCGGCGACGGCGAGATGCACGGGGAAACTTACCTAGGGCTCGGGAGGCTGCGGAAAAGAGGTAGATCGATGGCGGAGATCGTGGGGAAGTTGCTGGGATGAGGTGTGCTTGCTGGGGAAGCTTCTGGCGGCGACGGCGAGCAACTCCACCTCCGCGGCCGTGCTGCAACTCCGGTGCTCCTTCTGCTCCGCGTCTGTGCACCAAACACGGGGAAACGGCGGCGGGTAAGTGCGGGGGTAATGGTGAGGCTAGGATGGGCCAGAGAGGGGAGAGGGGACGCGAGCAACGACCTGTCCGTGCTCGACCTCTTCCTCGATTCCGGCGAGAAATCGAGGACGCTCGAGGCGGCCTGGGCTTGCGGGACAGCGTCACCGCTCTCCTAGCGGTGCACTGAGGGGTGGAGAGTAAGGGAGGGGTGCTGGAGTGAGCGGTGGTGAGGTGTGGAGGCACGGGTGCGGTGGCTTTTTATAGCCGAACCATGGCGTGCGGTGGACTGGGCGCAGGAGTGGTCTAGGGAGGGGGATAGCACGCCATTGGTGGCGGTGCTGCACGGCGACGACCGTAGGGTGTCTAGCTAGGGTTTAGGGGTAGAGGGGTGCACGCGCGGCTGCGAGAGCGAGCTCGACACGGCACGGCGTCCATGGCGCGTCCGCGGAGTGGACGGATCGATTCGGCTGCTGCAGGCCACGAGGGCTGACGGGGACGTGTCCCTGAGGTTGCTGGGTGGCAGAGGCGCGTCTGAGACGAGCCACACGAGCTGGGGTGGCGTGGAGGAGAGGAAGGGCGTCGGCGTCCACGCGCGGCCAGAGCTCGGAGAGCTGCGACATGGCGGCTGGCGCACGGCGCCTCAGGGCGTCAGGGCGTGGTCACCTCCGTTCTGACGAGTGCGGTGAGGGGTGAGGGGAAGCAATGGTGCAGGGCTGGGCCAGCTGGGTGCCTCCTCCGCACGATTCCATCGACGGCACGGGTGCACAGCACGGTGGCGTGCGGCCAGCGGCGGCCACGAGCAAAACGACCAAGTGGCACGCTTCCCTCTTGCTCTGGAGACTGAGGGGAGTGAGGGGGAGAGTGTGGAGCAAGCAAACCACGTAGGGATCCATCAAATCGATCGATTTGATTTCGGTTTCAACGGTTTGGAGATGAACTCGAGTTCTGTCTCCAACGTGCTCGAGCAAAAGCCTGACCCAAAACCAAATTTGAATTTTTGAAAATTCTTTTCAAAGTTTGCTTCCAAATATTTTTCCAAGGTTGGTTGTACCACTGGATCATTTAATTTGGAAGTGTAACTTGGTGGTTTTAATGGTTTTCCAAGGTTAAAGAAACATTTGGAATTTTTAAAAAAAATAGAATTTAGGATATTTGAAATAAGAAGGAGAGGAAAGTATTAAGGGTGAAATGAGAGGGTTCACTCCTCTCCACTGAATTTTTGTTTGGAATAATTTTTGAATCCACACTTGTGGTTTTAGTGTGACACTTGTCACACTAGTTTTATTGTTTCTATTATTTGTTTGATTTCTCACTTCAAGCAAGCAAAACAAACAAACACACATCAAATAACAAAAATTTTGTTGGCCCACATTTTTGACTAATAAAACTGGGTTACAATTTTGGGATGTTACAGATCCTTCCCCCCTTAGAATAAATCTCGTCCCGAGATTGGCTGGGCTTAGGTGCTAAAGAGGTGGGGAAATTCGCTCCTAAGATAGTCTTCACGTTCCCAAGTTGCTTCCTCTTCGGAGTGGTTAGTCCACTGGACTTTATAAAACTTGATCTTGTTCCTCCGGGTGAGACGAATATCTTCGTCGAGAATTTTGAATGGTCTCTCACGATAAGTCAGATCATGGTTCAGGTCAATGGAGTGGTGGTCAATGTTCTTGAAAACATCGGGCTGGTCAGGAACTTCAAGACACTTCCGGAGCAGGAGATGTGGAAGACGTCATGAAATTCCGATAATCTGGGGGTAACTCTAATGATAGGCTACTTCTCCGCGACGGGCAAGAATCTTGAAAGGTCCAATATATCTGGGTGCCAACTTTCCTTTGACATGGAAACGTTGCATCCCTTTGAGTGGTGTCACCCGAAGATAGACAAAATCTCCAGGTTGAAAGGTGACGTCACGACGCTTGGGATCAGCATAACTTTTCTGACGGGATTGGGCAGTTTTGAGACGTTCACGGATAAGTTGGACTTGCTCCTCGGCTTCACGGAGGGTATCTGGTCCAAACACTTTTCCTTCTCCGGTCTCGGACCAGTTCAAGGTGTACGACACTTCTTGCCGTAAAGTGCTTCAAATGGGGCCATTTGCAGACTGGACTGATAACTATTGTTATAGGAAAACTCTGCAAACGGAAGGCAATCTTCCCATTTAGAGCCATAGGCTAGGACACATGCACGAAGCATATCTTCCAGAATCTGGTTTACTCGCTCAGTCTGTCCTCCGGTCTGAGGGTGATAGGCTGTGCTGAATGATAAGTGGGTTCCGAGGGCTTCGTGAAGAGCTTTCCAGAACCGTGAGGTGAACTGCGTGCCTCTGTCAGATACAATCCTCTTAGGCACTCCGTGCAGGCTTACTATTCTGGAAATATACAAGTCTGCTAGCTGGTTCCCTCTATAAGTGGTGTTGACAGGAATGAAATGGGCAACCTTGGTCAATCGATCAACTATGACCCAGATTGAATCATGGCCTCGGTTTGACCTAGGAAGTCCGGTAATAAAATCCATTCCAATTTCATCCCATTTCCACTCGGGGGTCTTAAGGGGTTGGAGCAATCCTGCAGGGCGCTGGTGCTCTGCTTTGACTCGCTGACAGATATCACACTTGGCCACGAAAGAACCAATTTCTCGCTTCATTCCATGCCACCAAAACTTCTCACGAAGATCTTGGTACATCTTGGTTCCTCCGGGGTGGATCGAGTATGGGGTATTGTGGGCTTCTTTTAGGATCAGACCCTTGAGTTCCTTATCATCGGGCACACATAGGCGTCCTTTGAATCTCAGAACTCCTTCAGCATCTATGGCAAAACCAGGTGCTTTGTCAAGGGGTACCTTTTTTAATCCTTCAATACTCTCATGACCCTTCTGGGCTTTTTGATTTGGTCCAACAGGGTTGGGGCTAACTCCAGGTTGGCAAGATATCCATGGCTAACCAATTCAAGTCCGAAATCTTCGAACTCCTTAAATAAGGTTGGCTGCTCTGCTTGGATTAGGGTATTCAGGGTGCATGGCTTCCGGCTCAAGGCATCGGCAACTACATTGGCTTTTCCGGGATGGTAATGAATTCCGACATCATAGTCCTTAATCAATTCCATCCACCTTCTCTGCCTCAGATTCAACTCCTTCTGAGTGAAAATGTACTTCAAGCTTTTGTGATCTGTATAGACCTCACAGCGATGACCCACAAGATAGGGTCGCCATTTTTCAAAGCAAAAACCACAGCTGCTAACTCCAGGTCATGGGTTGGGTAATTCTCTTCATGCGGTCGCAACTGTCGAGACAGGTACGACACAACTTTCCTTCTTGCATCAGAACGCAACCAAGTCCGAGACGTGAAGCATCACAATACACGTCGAAACTCTTGGTGACGTCTGGCATGATTAGGATTGGGGCTGAAGTCAGTCTCTTCTTCAGTTCTTGGAAACTATCTTCACACTTCTGGGTCCATTCAAACTTCTTATCCTTCTTCAACAACTGGGTCATGGGTTTGGCTATACTGGAGAATCCTTCAACGAACTTGCGGTAATAACCTGCTAGTCCGAGAAAACTTCGGATTTCCGTTACACTGGTGGGGATTTCCAGTCTAGAATGGCTTTGATTTTCTCGGGGTCAACAGAGATTCCTCCTGCAGACACAACATGTCCGAGGAATGCCACTTCACTTAGCCAAAATTCACACTTGCTAAGTTTGGCATACAGTTTGTGTTCTCTGAGGGTCTCCAAAACCAACGCAGATGTTCAGCATGCTCTTCTTCGTCTTGGAGTAGATAAGGATATCATCGATGAAGACAACCACGAACTTGTCGAGGTACTCCATGAAGATCTTATTCATGAGATTCATGAAATAAGCAGGGGCATTGGTCAAGCCAAAGGACATAACGGTGTATTCAAACAATCCGTATCGGGTGGTGAAGGCGGTCTTGGGAATGTCAGACTCTCGAATCTTCAACTGGTGATAACCTGTCCGAAGATCGATCTTAGAAAAGACTCGGGCTCCGTTCATCTGATCGAACAGATCCTCGATCTTGGGCAGGGGTACTTGTTCTTGATGGTTACATCATTGAGCTTGCGATAATCCACACACAGGCGTGTGGTACCGTCTCTTTTGTCCACGAAGATGATGGGTGATCCCCAAGGTGATGCGCTTGGGCGAATCAGACCTTTGCTGAGCTGATCAGCTAACTGCTTTTCAATTCCACCAGTTCCTCTGGATTCATCCGGTAGGGTCTCTGGGATATAGGGGCTGTTCCAGGAATAAGTTCAATCACGAACTCAATATCCCGGTCTGGTGGCATACCAGGCAATTCCTCCGGAAAACATCCTTGAATAGGTGGACAACACGGATCTCATCTAGAGCTGGTCGGGCTATACCTTCATGACAACGGGTTGGGATTGATTGGCTTGTGATGCATACTCCACTTCGGTTCCTTGGTCTGTGGTGAGAGATACTGCTCTTCTGGCGCAGTCGATACGACCATGATACTTTGCTAACCAATTCATGCCCAGAATGACATCTATGCCTTGGGTTCCTAGAATGATTAGATCGGCTGGAAAGTTTTCTCCTTTGATCTCAAGAGAGACGTCGGGACAAAACAGCTTGGTCTCTACTAGGAACTCTGGGGTTTGTATAAGCAGGGGTTTGGACAAGAGGCTCCCGACTAGACCTCCCTTAACAACAAACTCCTTGGTAACAAAGGAATGGGTAGCACCAGAATCAAACAGGACAGTTGCAGGTACTGAGTTGACAAGGAACGTACCCAGCACAACATCTGGCGCTTCCTGGGCTTCTTCAGTGTTGATGTGGTTCAGACGGCCTCTTGCAACAGCAGCATTGCCACGGGGTGCAGCATTCTTGCCATTTCCATTCCATTTCGGCCTTGTCCAGGATTAGGTGCAGGGGCATTGGGGCGTGGAGCATTCCTCTTGGGATTGGGGCAGTCTCGGGAGTAATGACCCTTGTTGCCGCATTCAAAGCAGACAACGCTGGCAGTAGGGGTAAAAGTGTGGTGTTTCCTCCGGGACGATTGTTGCCATTGGGGTGGTAGTTGTTGTTGATGTTTGGGCGGGGGACATTGTTGTTGCTGTTGGGACGGTTGGGATAGTTGGGACGTGGAGCTGGGGGTGGTCGATAAACTGGCTTGGGTGCTGGCTGGAAGGTGCGGGTTTCTGGCTGCTGGAACCTTCCTGAATATTCATCCTTCTCTTGCGGCCTTCAAACATGGATTTGCGCTTGGTCTCCAGCTGAATGGCCTTGTCCACAAGTGACTCCAGATCACGGAAGTCTGGACAACCAAGGCACATTGCATCTCATCATGGAGTCCATTCAGAAAACGCTCCATCTTCTTCTTTCCGTGTCGGTATCTTCAGGAGCATACCGAGCAAGATCGGTAAACTCATCCAGATAACCAACCACATCTCTGCCTGCCTGCCTTAGCTTACGGAACTCATCCTTCTTCCTCTCGATAAGACCGCTAGAGATGAACTTCTTGCGGAATTTGTCCTTGAACTCCTCCCAGGTAATGACATGACCTGCGTGCTGGAGGGTCTTGGTAGTCTCCCACCAAGCTCTTGCAGGTCCAGCAAGGTAGTGGGTAGCATACAGGACCTTCTCATTCTCTCCCACCGAGGCAACTTCCAGGTCGTTCTCAATAGTGCGGATCCAGTCATCTGCTTCCAGGGGGTGAAGTCCCTTGGAATAGGTGGGCGGTGTGGTCTTCTGGAAGTCACTCAGGGTAGAGCGTTGATTTCCACCCTCGTCGCCATTACCATTGCCACCATTGTGGTTCTGGTTGGCGTGGGCAGCGGCAAGTTGCTGCAGGGCGGCGAGATGAGCTTGACGCTCTTCCCGGGCAGCTTGGCGATCCTCCATGATGATCGCAAGCAGTTGAGCAGCGGTGGGTTCTGGCGGTGGTGGTGGTGCGCGTGCTGGTTGTGGCGAGTGTTCGTCATCCTGGAATAGATACGATATAAGAGGCAAGGCAAAAGGCTTTGGCTAACGATGAAGTCACAAAGGGGGTGGTTGATGAAACACTAGTCAAACAAGACCATCACATTTATTCAACACAATCATCACATCAAGGAGTTCACACATCAAGCTTACAACATCCTACTACACCTAATGTACATACTACATGGTTTCCTAGGAACCATCACATAAACTCTACTCGCATAGGGGGTCGACACAGTCCTAAGGTAGTGCTCTCGTCGCTCAACTACTGAGGTGGAACCTCAGGCTCGACGATCTCAACGTCTGAGTCGTAGGGTGGCTCCTCGGGATCCTCCTCCTCGAGAACTGGCTCAGACGGCTCCTCCTCCTCGTCAACTAACTCCTCCTCGTCGTCCTCCTCCTCGTAATCCATCTCCTCAAGGTAGTCCTCATCATCACTGATGAAGGCACTGTTCTCCTTGCGGAGATCCTCGCCCTCCTCCTCCATCTCGTTCGCCTGCTGCTCCATCTCGTCTATCATCTCGTTCTGCTCTGCTACCGTCTTGCGGAGCCTGACGATAGTCCTCCTCTGACGGGCCAGCTTCAGGCGGAGATTGTCATTCTCCCACTTCAGCTGGGTCTCACGGACTCGGGCATCGTCGAGGGAGCTACGCTGGAAGTGAACCTTGAGTCTAGCATCGCGCAGGTTCTCCTGGGTGTCGTGAAGTAGCACCTCCATGTCGGTGATGTACTCGCCGAAGAGAGTGTGCTGCGCGGGGTAGGTGGGGTTTCCTCATCGTCACGCCTCCCGAAGTACTGGAAACGAGTGCCAACCAGCTCGTCCTTGTGCTCCTCACAAAGGCGGGCTAGCAGCCTCTGCATAACTCGGGTCAGACCGTCAACCCAAGTAGTGTCCATCGTGGAGTAGACCAAGTCCTTGGAGCGGGGTGGCTGAATCCTGCCTCGGACGGACGACTTGATGAGCCAGGACAGGTTCCCATCACCGAGGGAATCGACCTGAGTTCCCTCAAACTCTGGAACAGGGCGTCCCAAAATCTGGCTCAACTCGTACAAGTCCTGCTCGAACATCAGCAGGCCGTCCTTCCTAACTTGGACGAACTCGGTGACGTTGGGTGCCATCTACAAGTTTAAGCAAAATTTTAAGTTAGTTAAGTGACATGAGTCAAATGTAAACTTAATGGAGTAACAAGTGTGCAAAATTTTAAGGGTTCAAGAAAAGACACTCTTAATGAGTGTAGGTTTTAAATAAATAGGGGGTTGGGGAGATAAGAAATTTTCGAAAATACTTCACTTCCTTGTTTTAGAAATTAACTTTTGTAACTAACGCCCATGTTAACTAAGGTCTCCTAAAGTCAGGATGGCTCTGATACCAGCTCTGTGGGGACCCCGGACTAGCCGTCCGAAATACCCGATTATGCTTAACACAACGATCCCGTGATCAGTCTGTCGTTGCACATAATCCGAACTGAATATCAAAGTTTACATCCATACAATACCGAGTTTAAAGTCTTACAAACCTGGCCATACAGGCCTAATTATACATAGGTGCCTTCAAGGGCCAAATCATCTTTATTCAGCGGAAGCTACGGTAGTAGGGCTAAACCATCGACAACACCCGACAGGCAGCTGACTTATGAAGATCTTAGTTCGCATAGACGTCGCCAAACTCCTCTTCAACGTAGGGTTCCTCGAAATCTGGCTAAGACAATAGCCAGGGACGAAACCAATATGAGTACATTTGATTGTACTCGCAAACTACCCCAACTAGAGTAAGCACTAACTAGTTTTATTTTTAAAAACTTTTATGTGAAAACTCTCAAATCCTTACTGGAAAGGGGTGAGACGAAGTTTATAACCATCCTTTGAGAAAACACCACTTTAGCTATTTTTCCCGAAAAATCCTTCCCTGTCCGACCAAATCTCAATCAGGGTTCCAAACCCTTCACCACCTTGCACCAACTCATTGGTACAGGTAAGCAACCTTTTCCATCTCAGTTTCCTTTCAAACTCAACACTTTATAAAACTTGCACATGGCCTTAGTAGTTCTTCCCAACTGTCCATATCCGAGGACTCGGCTATTCGAATAGTTTTACCCTCTGCAGAGGTAGTACGCTTTTCCCACACCCATCCGGTCACTCATCGTGTCAGCCACGTCCCGCCATACCAGAGGTATGCGAAGTTGAGTTCCCGGCCATAGCCTGTCCTTTGCTCATGCTAGTATAGGACCCTGCCTCTACGACACTTTCCATCGACACTCAAATCCTCAGAAACTAAGTGTGAGGACTCGTAGTTCTGTCCGGCGGACCCAAGGGAGCCCTTCAATCCTCTTCCTCCGACACGCTCATACCGGCTTCCGGTAGACTTCAATGAAGAGGACCCAGGTCAGGGGGTAGGTCCTCAGACCATCCCCTCATGGAACGAGGTTATCCTCGTTATTGAGGCATCCAGTACTAACACGAGCAAATTATATGACTACGCCCTTGCCCATATGTGGGTAAATGTGGTCGCACAGATTTTTGGCTGGGGATGTAAGTACAAGGACACAATGTGCATTTTTCTTTCCAGAAACAACACCATTCTCCTTCATACCGACCTTTCGGTACTTCACCTTCATTCAAGTACTTTCAAAGGAGTTTTGAATAAACATTGTTTTTCCCATCCTATAGTTGTAAAATAACTACCCTATATTTCTACATAGGGTGGCAAAATAGTTTTCATTGTTTTGAAAAAGGGGTTTTTCCAAAATCATTGATTCCTTTGAATAACTCTTGAGACTAAAATAGAGGTATATAAATGCAAGCTCAGTGAAGTAGCTTGCCTTGCTCAACAAAGTGGTACTGGTCCTGATCTTCGGGTTCAGCAAAACCTCCTTCCTCGATGAATCCGTCAGCGGTATCGTCTAAACGTTTAAACAAGCAAAACAACAATCACTACTCTAGCTCAAGCATCAACACAGCATTACAATCACAAATGCTAAATTAGCTACTGCACACATCAAGCAACACAAGGTGGTTTTAATTTAATTGAATTAATCTTTATTTAATTATTTTCAAACTAAGGCAGAAACTAGTTGTACACCAATTAATTCACCATTTAATCTATGTTTGTCACAAAAATTCAAACTAAAATTCTATGGGTAGCTACTGATGTGTAGAAGATCACCCAATTGGATTGGGGTCATTTGGAGTTACCAAACTCCCTACACATTTGTTTTAGTTCAGAAGGTTTTAAACAAGTTTTAGCTACCAAACAAATTAGGTTGCTCCAAAAATTAAATCCTTTTAGGGGCAACTAACTTTGGCTACAAGTGATCTAACAAAATTGGTTTGAGCTTAATTGGACCTACTGATAAATCACACTAATTGGTTTAGTGCAGAAGGGTGCACTGAAATTCAACCAAAGGCTAAGGATTTTAGACTACTCAATTAATTCTACCAAAATTTGGGGAGCTAAAGGATCCTAATACAAAGCTACCAAAATTGGTTTCAAGTTATTTGGATTTATATAACTCCAGAAACAAATGGTTTAGTGTTTTAAACCTTCTGGAGCATTTTTATTAATACATTTTTATTATTTATTTAAATGAGATGAGACCACTTTGGTGAGTTAAAGAATTTTATAAGCTTTCCAGAGCAGTTTGGTTTGATTTAATTGGACTTCTAGAACTCAAGTTATTGAATTTCTAATCTAGATCCAGTACTGAAAACAGTGGAATTTGGAAATTCTAAAACGCTGGAAAAGAAGAAAACCCTGACGGGTGGGGTCCGCCCGTCAGTGACTCAACGGAACGTTCCGCGCGCGCGCGTTTTAAATTTAAAATGCTGACGGGTGGGGTCCACCAGTCAGCGACTGATTACGCGAACCGGTAAGCTACCGTTGATCTTCGATCGAACGGCGCCTGGAGCTCGCGGTCATCGACGACCTCAGACGGGCGGCGCCGCGGCTCCGGCGACGGCGAGAAGCACGGGGAAACTCACCTAGGGCTCGGGAGGCTGCGGAAAAGAGGTGATCGATGGCGGAGATCGTGGGGAAGTTGCTGGGATGAGGTGTGCTTGCTGGGGAAGCTTCTGGCGGCGACGGCGAGCAACTCCACCTCCGCGGCCGTGCTGCAACTCCGGTGCTCCTTCTGCTCCGCGTCTGTGCACCAAACACGGGGAAACGGCGGCGGGTAAGTGCGGGGGTAATGGTGAGGCTAGGATGGGCCAGAGAGGGGAGAGGGGACGCGAGCAACGACCTGTCCGTGCTCGACCTCTTCCTCGATTCCGGCGAGAAATCGAGGACGCTCGAGGCGGCCTGGGCTTGCGGGACAGCGTCACCGCTCTCCTAGCGGTGCACTGAGGGGTGGAGAGTGAGGGAGGGGTGCTGGAGTGAGCGGTGGTGAGGTGTGGAGGCACGGGTGCGGTGGCTTTTTATAGCCGAACCATGGCGTGCGGTGGACTGGGCGCAGGAGTGGTCTAGGGAGGGGGATAGCACGCCATTGGTGGCGGTGCTGCACGGCGACGACCGTAGGGTGTCTAGCTAGGGTTTAGGGTAGAGGGGTGCACGCGCGGCTGCGAGAGCGAGCTCGACACGGCACGGCGTCCATGGCGACGACCGTAGGGTGTCTAGCTAGGGTTTAGGGTAGAGGGGTGCACGCGCGGCTGCGAGAGCGAGCTCGACACGGCACGGCGTCCATGGCGCGTCCGCGGAGTGGACGGATCGATTCGGCTGCTGCAGGCCACGAGGGCTGACGGGGACGTGTCCCTGAGGTTGCTGGGTGGCAGAGGCGCGTCTGAGACGAGCCACGCGAGCTGGGGTGGCGTGGAGGAGAGGAAGGGCGTCGGCGTCCACGCGCGGCCAGAGCTCGGAGAGCTGCGACATGGCGGCTGGCGCACGGCGCCTCAGGGCGTCAGGGCGTGGTCACCTCCGTTCTGACGAGTGCGGTGAGGGGTGAGGGGAAGCAATGGTGCAGGGCTGGGCCAGCTGGTGCCTCCTCCGCACGATTCCATCGACGGCACAGGTGCACAGCACGGTGGCGTGCGGCCAGCGGCGGCCACGAGCAAAACGACCAAGTGGCACGCTTCCCTCTTGCTCTGGAGACTGAGGGGAGTGAGGGGGAGAGTGTGGAGCAAGCAAACCACGCAGGGATCCATCAAATCGATCGATTTGATTTCGGTTTCAACGGTTTGGAGATGAACTCGAGTCTGTCTCCAACGTGCTCGAGCAAAAGCCTGACCCAAAACCAAATTTGAATTTTTGAAAATTCTTTTCAAAGTTTGCTTCCAAATATTTTTCCAAGGTTGGTTGTACCACTGGATCATTTAATTTGGAAGTGTAACTTGGTGGTTTTAATGGTTTTCCAAGGTTAAAGAAACATTTGGAATTTTTAAAAAAAATAGAATTTAGGATATTTGAAATAGAGAAGGAGAGGAAAGTATTAAGGGTGAAGATGAGAGGGTTCACTCCTCTCCACTGAATTTTTGTTTGGAATAATTTTTGAATCCACACTTGTGGTTTTAGTGTGACACTTGTCACACTAGTTTTATTGTTTCTATTATTTGTTTGATTTCTCACTTCAAGCAAGCATAAACAAACAAACACACATCAAATAACAAAAAATTTTGTTGGCCCACATTTTTTTACTAATAAAACTGGGTTACAATTTTGGGATGTTACAGCATAGCCCGGAGGTGATCCAGCCGAGTCGACGAACCCGCTGCCCACACAGCCCAAGGTTGTCACCCAAGTCCGTGCGAGGTCACTGTTCTACCCCATAGGACCGTCACTGCAACAGAGACCGTGGCCACCGCCTCGGCGCACCACCTTCCGGAGCCTCTGCCCTGATGTCCACCTCCCCCGACCACACTGCCAGTTTGCACATCCGCCGCGAAACCGTCGCACCGCGATGGCCAATAACTCCAAGGCGACGCCTTCAACAAGGTCGTGACGGGACCGTCACCGCCGCCCGCTCCCACGGAGCTAAGGTTTTCACCCGGAGATCTTGGAACCACCCGCGTCAGTCGAGGTCGAAAAGCTCCACAACGACGCGATCAAGAAGGAGAACGACGCCCGAAGGCGCCGCCGTCGTCGGCACCGACCAAAGTCGGTGCGAGATTTCGCCCGGAGTTCAACCCGACCACGAAGCTTCGGGAGCTTAAGGATGGCATCCTGGCCATGCCATCAACAACCGAGCTCCACACATGTTGCAGCCGCCGCGACACCTCCCTCCACGGCAGTCTCCACGCCACAGCATCCTCCTCTGAAGCGCAGGAGACGCGCGCCGCCGAAGCCCGCCAGGCCCAGATGGGCCCAGATCGGGCCCTGCCAGGATCGGCAGCAGAGCATGCCCAATCCCGCACCGGCAACCCCCGGCGCGCGGAGGCAGCCGCCCGCAGTTCGCCGCCGGCCTCCCTCTCCACCTGAGCCCGCCGGCTAGGCCTCCATAGCCCGGACCGCCGTCGCCCCCCACGGGCCGGTCTCCGCCGCACGACGCAAGGATTCCCGCCCCCCCTCCCCCCGACCACCTGTTGGCAGCGGGGGACGCGGCCACCGCCGCGGCCGAGGCCAGCGACAGCAGCGGCAGGAGGCGCCGGCCGGGGAGAGAGGCTTTGGCGGCGCGATTTTTCCCCCTGGCGCCGCCTGGGGGCGACGCGAGGGGCCTGGGAGGAGTAGGGTGAAATGTTCTCCCGGTTTTAAATTATTTAGAAATTTGGGGATCCGAATTTTGAAGAGTGATATCGTGGTATTGGATATGTCAAGGCGCAAGCTAATTAATCCGAGGACGTGCCGATCAATGTTAGCAGAAACTTTATCAATTTCATGAAGCTGCCGGCCTGGAGCGCTTCAGCTGAGCTTCCGATGTATGCATCAACATAGCCGTGCACTATAAACTACTTCCTCTGTTCTAAAAATCTCCGACGCGGGCGTGGCAGCGCGGAGGGCTTCTTCGAGTTGTGCCCGTCGGCAAGGCGGCCGGGCGGGCGCGGATCCTGGGTCCTCCATGCTCAGATCCGCGGGAGGCGTCGCGTCGGTCGGGACAGCGGTTGGCGGCTACTGGCCATGGAGGAGCTGCGGTGGTGCTGCGGCTGCTGGTAGCGGTGCGCCGGGGCGGCAGCCCTGGGTGGAGATGCAGTCGTTTCGGCGTCGGCCCATGGTGGTCGGCGTGGCTACTTTGGGGTGGCACGACTGCCGGACTTGGAGGTGTCGGTATGGGTCGGCGGCGGTGGCTGCAGGGAGCTGGAGGCTGGCAGCGTGCCGGAGAGTTTGGTCTTCTCCGTGCGGGTGAGGAGGCCGGTGGAGTTCGTCCTGTTTGTGGACGTGGTGGTGCAGGAGGACGTCGGCTTGGGTGGCTAGCTGTTGGGCACACGTTCGGCATGTGGTAGATGGAAACGGTGGTGACAGTGTTGTTGGTTTGCTCCGGGTGAAAGCCTAGAACTGATCTCGGTTAGTGTCGGCGGCGCCGGCGTCTTTGGACGTCGTTCCCCTCCTTGGAGACGTCGTCGTGGAGCACCAACTGCCGCTTTGTCCCACCAATTCCCTGAGTTTCTCCGGGTGAAAACCTTGCATTGTCTTCGACAATGCGGGTCACGGTGGGCGTTCGGGATTTCCCGAAAATTCGGGACGGGAAATTCGGGAAATAAAAAATTCAGGATCTAAAACTTGATTCCCGAATTTCCCTCAGGAAATTTGATTCCCGACAATTCGGGATCGGGATCGGGAAATCCCGGAATACCCGAAATTCAGAACAGAGCAAAAAAATGACAGCAAAATTCCAGGTTTCAGCAGCATTTCGACAGAAAACAAGACATCAAGTGAACAAGAATAATAATATGACAGAACAATAATATTTTGACAACACATAGACTCATAGTTTCAGTTTTCCAACAAGAAGTCAAGAACAAGAAAATGACAGAACAAGCAAAGTTTCACATGCATAGCACGGCAAGTCCACAACCGCACAAGCACAACACAATCACACAAGCATAGAAGTTCTTAGAAATTAGAAGCAGGCAGCAACGCAGCAGGCCACCAGGCAGCAGCTCACGGGCTACATGACGATCCAGCACTAGCAGCCTGCACTCTGTAGACTGTAGTCCCTGCACAACAAAACAAGTTGCAATTCATCAAGATCAAGGCACCATGATCAAGCAATTCATCAAGATCGGCGACGGCGGGCGACGGCAACCGATGGATCAACGGTGCGGGCGGACAGCGTGGTTGGGGACGGTACGGTAGGCTGGGAGGCGGCCGGTGCCGGTCGGGGAGGCTTGAGGCGACGCCGGTCGGGGGAGGCTTGAGGGAATGAGGTCGAGCGGCGGCGGGCGGCGGCGGCGGATCGAGCGAGCGTGCCCTGTGGCGGCTGCCGCCTCGCAGTCGCTGTGGAGTTGGAGAGGAACGAGCCCTGGCTAGGGTTGTGCAGTTGTGCGTTCGTGAGTCGTGGCTTTGTGCGCCACTGCGCGTGTAGAGTGGATCGATCGAGCGGCTTCACGTGGGCTGGGCCTTGTTGGGCTGTGGCGTTTTGCTGGGCAGCCTGGGCTCACACTACTTCGGGATATTCGGGGTATTCGGGAAATAACATCACGTTCCCGAATTACCCGAGATAAATTCGGGAAATCAGATCCCTTTCCCGGAAAAGCTATCGGGAATTTCGGGTTCGGGTAATTCGGGATCGGGATTTTCGGGATTCGGATCGGAAAATATGCCCACCGTGAAATGCGGGCGACGGCGGCGTTTTCGTCGTTTTCCTCTTGGGGACGTCGTCTTGGATTCTCGGTACCCAGGCCTTGTGTTGCCATGCTAGCTTGTCTCATCGGCGGGTGCGTGGGTGTCGAGGCGGCAGTTTCGAGATTGTTCTTGCATGTCAGGGCGGCGGCCCCGGTCTGCTGTGTGGCGGTGACCCAATGAGGTGGGGTTACGGCTCAACAGTGTGGGTGGCGACTTCGTGCCACAAGGGTGGTGAGGTGGTCGGCTTGGTCGATGCGTCCCAACGAGGGGCGATCTTCACTATGTCAAGGCAACGACCTCGATGTGGTTTGGCGGCCGTGGTCTGCGGGTAGTTGCCCTGGCAGTTTGGACTGCGGGCAGATAGGTCGTGCGGCGTTGCGGCTCATGTGCGGCTGGTGGCATGTCGGGCGGCGGCCCCGGAAGGTGGTCCAGGTGTATTGCGCAGGGCGTGATGGAGAGTTGGATGTCAGGGCGGCGGCTCCGAGGTTTCTGCATCATCGGGGGTGTTTCGCCTTGTGTCGTGTGAGCGACAAGGTTGTTCACGGTGTTGTTCGTTCTCGAGGCTCCCCGGTGGGCTGGTCGCATAGGTTGTGTGGGTTTCGTCCGTGGTGTTCGTTGTATGGTTTTCGTCCGGTTTTTTCCACTAATAAATCGGACACCTTCTTCTTAATAAATGGATAAAGCCAGGGGCAGAGTTATGTGCAATGAATGGGGTCAATTGACCCCGGTGACCCAAAGAAAATCCTTAATAATTTAGTGAAAATTAGTCATCACTAGTGCAAGATGACACCGATGCCACGGAGATGACCCCAGCGCTCTCCTGGGCTGGCTCCGCCCCATAAAGCAAAGCTTTTGTCTTCGGTTAAAAAATCCCTTTTACTTTTTTCTGATTACATATCTAGATATATTTCAGTGGGTAGTTCACTTATTTTACTCCGTATTTAATCAATAGAGAGTACGTAGGTGGACTAGAAGAAAGGGATCGGGCAGCTCCTAACGAAGAGATCATGTAGCTAGTTCTGGTTCTGCCTTCAGTCATCACGCGGATGTCATGTATACACATTGTCTAATCTACCACTTCAGTGTGAGAATCTGCTTGTAGCAGGATGGTTAGAGGGTGGTTATATCTCTATCCTATCAGAGTTCAAATCTCAGGTTTGACGCTGGTTTTCTCATTTAAGACGGAATATTTTCAGTGGGAGACGACGTTCCCGTCAACAGAAAAGCGTCTGTGTGACTTCGTCAATCTTAAACCTCGACCCGCCGACTCGTGTTGTACTGTGTTTCACAAAAAAAAAATCTATCACTTCAGCAGAGAGCAGTCACGGTGACGTACGCATGCATTTAGCTACCGAACCCTGTCACTAACTCACTACATTGCCTGGAGGTAACGGTTCTTTCCCAACAGTTCCAATCGTGTGTGGACTGTGGAGGCTCCCACGAAAAGCCGCTTCTCCTTCGGAGATGCAACACATTGCAGAATCCATTACCGCACACGAGCCCACCACGTACGCGTGCGTGTTGTGCATTAGTAATTGTTTTATCATCAGCATATATGCACATGCTCTTCCCTCACTGGCATTCATCTTTCCACTACCGAAGTGAAGGTGCACCATATGCTTCGCTTTGCTGACCCCTCCACCGCAAAAAGATGAGAGAAGTTGATGGAAGAGTTCAATGACCGGTGAAGGAAGTATCAGAGTTGACCAAGTGTATCTTCTGTCCAGTAGTTTTTGTACTCTCTAAACTCTGGCATGATTCTATAGGAATATATACTCCCTAGGTTTTTATTTACACTGTGTCATGTGTTTATTCAAAGTCAAACTTTGTCAACGTCGCCAAGCATAGTGTTCGTGGAACTTTTAGCAACCCTATGTGATTAGATCAACATATTTTAGGCCGCATTTTCGCCTCATTGAGAGAATGTTGTCACACTGTGAGTATACGTGATAATAGGTGTGGGGGTCTCTAGGCGCTGCTCGTCAAAGCGTTTTCCACAGACATGGTTTCGCGCGTAATGTGGTAATGTCTACTCAGGACCTTTTTTCTGAAAAGAAGGTTGACACCCCTGACCTTTGCTTCGAACCGATGCATACAACCTTTTCTTATTATTCAACAAAAAAAGACAAAAGCTTTAAGACAAACATACATAGCGAAGCCGCCAAATAACATGACAACACCGCCAACTAGCACAACGATAGAGAACAAAGGAGGCCTACTTCCCCGGTCACAACCATCATCAGCTTACCGGTCAAAACTAGAGAGAGTGCGTCATGTACACACGCTCCGGAAGTTTCCTCGCGATCATCCGCCAACCCATATCTAGATTGTAGAATGAAGCGAAGGCTCTCGTTAGGCTAGCCAAGAACACCACCGGCCATGGTGCCAAGTAACACAACTGCTCTGTGTGCATTCCCCTACACACACGCGCGGTCGTCATCAAGACCCCTCGGCGCACCATGCCGCCAAGTCCAGCCAGCCGACGCAGCTTGAAGCCTCTGCAAGATCTGTCAAGCCTAGCACCTTTCGGGAAAAGGCATGACTGAGGGTAGCACCTGCTGGCCATGCATGACTTGATATCTCCGCCGAAAACTATGTGCAAGAAGAAGCCACTAGACCATCGCCATCGACGTATTGCATGGCCTTTCAGCCACGTCTGACTCCAAAAACGATGCCGCGAAGAGGGTGATGGCATCAGAATACCAAATTCCATGTGGTTATTTGCTGATAGTATTAAAATTGGTCGAGTCATGTTCTAACTCTATGAAAGTGGGTTCATAATTTATGGTTCTAGTTCTTGTGGCAACCAATTTATGAATCCTTCCAAATTACATACTTGCAATTCCAAATCATCTGAGCTAAAGGATGCATAGTGTTCATTCTTGACTTATTAGGTTCATTTGGTTTCTACTTCCGACTGTCTGACATAAATGATTGCAGCGAATTCTTATGGGACATATGGATCTTCTTTTAAAGGGGACATAGATATTTTGGCTGCAGATCAAGCGGGGGAGAAGGAGGCCAGAAACCACAGCACATGCCCCGGATCTCCTCAGGTTGCGGCCGCGTGTTGACTACTACGACACAGAGGAGTAGGACATGAAAACTGTGTCCACTAGGTGCGGCATCTCTGCTTCGTAGTATGTGTGTGGAATTGTTTCAAACTGTTTTATCTGTTGTGCTGTCTGATTACCTGGAAACCTGGAATTCGACTCCTAAAATCAAGGGAATGCAATCATGGAATTAGGATATGGATCATCTCTGCCTAGCTCTTTCTTTCACCCACTCTGTTCTAGTGCTCATGTGGTCCTAGCCGTGAGTTGTGTGAGTAGTGAAACTGTCAGGCAAAATAAAATAAAAAGGCTGCTAAAACCATTGATGGGCATAGGCACCATGGACCTGGGTGCTCATTGCTGATGATGGGTCTGTAAAAGCCAATTTTTGAATTATAAGCCGCGTGATAGTTGTGTGCCCCAAACCGGAAAGCCGTCGCCTCCCTAACCTTGCTTGTCACTTGGGAGATTTGGAACGAGCGAAATGCGAGAGTTTTTCATAATAAGTCCGCACCTCACTTTGTTATTCTTGACATTATCAAGAAGGAGGCTCGCTTGTGGGTTCTCGCGGGCGTCAAGTGTTTGGGTACTTTAATGCCGCGAGAGTAGTTCCGTTATGTAATATTGGTCCGGTTGGTATCAAACTTGCTCTTGCAAGTTTCTCCTTAATTAATATAAGGGGCAAAGCTTTTGCCCCACAGTTTAAAAAAAAAAGATAGTTGTGTGCCCCCGGCCTGGTGGCATCCTTGTTATCCTTTTACTTGGTTTCCTGTAAAACATTCCACCTGGAATTCATCATAATCAAACTTCTCAAGCTAAATAGTCTCATCTTCAAGCATGCAGGTTCTATAATTTCCAAACCAACCTGACTTTTGATGGATTTCTTCTTCTTTTTCCTTTTAGTCACTCAAGAGATATGTCTTTTTATGGTGCAACGGTTACAATTGAGCTGGCATACCCCTTTCACTGATTGATATACACTTGTTAGGTGTCAGTATTGATTCCTTTGTGCTAATCTTTATGGAAGTGATGGGTATAACTCTCATACTGCTGACAAGTATTTTCATTTTTCTTTTAACATGTATATCCACATGAGTTCATAAGTTTATAACTAAGTACATACTTAGGGTTTGTGTATAACTGTATATACATTTTTCTACCAGCTAGAAGAGTCTGATACATCATTTTCATGAAGATGTGATCAAGACAATCATGCTTGAACGAAAAGATACATTGGACCACTACAGTATTGTAAACATTCAACATAGCCTCTGTTTGTATGCATGATTTGTATACAGCCTCATTTATACGATTGGTGAGAAAACGGTCAAGAATGAGGCGAGCAGCATTGGTCTTTTCCCAGTACAGTTGGTGTATGAAGCAAGGTTGTATGTACAGGACTCTTCAGGCCAGGACCAGACAAGGACTCCTACTGTCACCTACTAGCCACAATATTTATCTCGGAAATGTTTTTGTATGATCTAAAATTATGCAATTTTAACCAACCATGTATCTCGTACGATCTCAAATATCGTGTACAGTACAAGGCCTGATCAGAGGACCCAGTCTGCAGTGCAATGGATTGAGCCTGCCTACTAGCAATCATGTTACTGCAATGGATTATGTCTAGCATGTGTTTAAGTATACTTGTACACATCATAGCCCTTGTCTCGAGGTGATTAAAGCTTTAGTTAAGCTCTAAAAGGCACAGAGAGAAAAGTTGGATCATGTGTTTATGTGTGTGCTGTCCAAAACAAAAAACATTGGATCTCTGAACAGCTGTGGCGGAAAGTAAATTAAGGTAGCCATATCATCTGGTAAAGCATAGCGGTAAAAACTTGTCAACTCTTAATCCTCCTACCAAAAACGCCAAGTCAATTCTGGAGTCAGTCTTGTTTATTGGTGAGAATCTTGGCAGTCCAGTGGACCTCCCCAACGATCAAAAAACTTCAAACAAGGCCACCAACGTACATGTTCAGAAAACAATTCCAAGAAATCGGTTTTCTAGAATAGATTGGATTCCTTAACCCTAATTAGGTCACCTAAGCTGGTCATCAGAGTATCTCCACTCGCGACGCCCAAACGGCCGGCCAAACGCCTTTGGGGCGTGCCGGACACAAAATCGCGCCCACTCGCGGCACCCAAACGCGAATTCGGTCCGGCGCGGCCCAGTTTTGTGTCCGGCATGCCCAGCCCACGTCCTCAACTTGGGGAGGCCCCGGACGGAAGGAAACACGACGCCACGTCGGCTCCCGACGCGCGGGCCACGCCTGGCAGTGAGACAAGAGGTTGCATTAATGCCGGGCGGCGTCTCGGTTTCCCAGCCGGGCGCAGCGACGCGTCGCTTCGCTCTGCGGCGAGGAAGCGTCTGCGCCACGGCGGCGTCAATGCAGGCGAGCCGTTAATGGTGTGGCAGGCGAGCCGTTGGACGGCTGGAGTTAAGGCGACCTCATCCGTTCGCCTCCCGGCCGCTATATAGAGCGGGTTCCTCGCCGTCTCCACCATCCCACACAGTCATCTCCATCCCACACCTAGCCATGGCCTCTGACGGCTTGGAGGACTGGCCGCCGACGCCGGAGTGGGATCCCGGCCACACGCAGCTCGCCATCGAGGCCGACATAGCCTCTGCCATCGCCACCGCCGCCGCCACCGCCTCCGCCGCCACCACCTCCAGCTCCGCCGCCACCACCTCCACCACCGGCTACCTCTACTGCCTTGCTCGAGCTGCCGCCGGGGTCCTGTGCTCGCCGCCGCAAGGGCCGGTGCCTGCCCAACTGCCGGTGCCCGGCGTGCCACCCTACTTACTAGATCTAGTCTAGGTCTAGATTTAAATTTGAATGAATTATGTTAGTTTGAATGAAATTTCAATGAAATATATGCATTTTCGTATCAAAATTTCATATTTGAATAATATTTGGGCGTCGCGAGTGGGAAGCGAGGGCGCCCAAATGGGCAAGGTAGTCCGGACGGCGCCCAAAGGACCTGTCCGAACGGCCTTTGGGCGCCCATTTGGGCGCCGCGAGTGGAGATGCTCTCATCACCTGTAATCCAGTCCCTCTTTATTTTATGGTCTCTCTGAGTCTCCCTTTCTCTAGAGAGAGGACAATCTCGATTTGTTTTTGGTGAAGCAAGAAACCAGAAGAGTCTCTCCCTCACACACACATACACAGTACACACAGGGAGTGTCCCTCTCCACCTCCCCCATGTGATGCGAAGGCGTCCCTTGGACACTGAGCCCTTTGCCCTTTCCTCCTTGCCCTTGCCTTGTCATCACCACACGCACAATTCTGCAAAGAGAAATCGGATTTGCTAGTTTCAGTCGCCAGAAAGAAATAGATTCACTGCACTGCTCTCTCTGCAGCATTTTGTTTTGCTGCCTGCCTCTGCTCCTCTTCCTTCCTGGAGCTAGACAGAGTCTCCCTTCCCCTTCTCTCTTCTTTGATTGCTTCCACTGTTGCTCATCTTCTTCTTCTTCTCTCTGTGTTGATTGATTCCTTGCCTCCGACCTCTGACAGTTTCTGGTGGCAGCTTCCTCTGTTCCAGTGGTTGTTGCTTCTGTTCTTGGTGACAGTTTACTCTGTTCTTTCTGTGCATCGATCTGGACTTCGTAGATTCAACTTCCACACTGTTCATCTGAGCTTTTTGAGTGGAAGATTGTCTGTTTAGAGTAAGAAGGCATCTTCTGCCTCTGTCTTGATGCTTTGCTTGGCTTCTCTCTAATGGTGAATCCGAGCTAGTTTGCTCTGGAAGGAAGAAAGGGAAACCATTAATTAGGAAGGAAAGAAAAGATGCCAGCTTTGAGCAGGCTAGGCGTCGGGCTCACGGTGGTGTCGGCGCTCCTGCTCCTCGCGCTCGCCGCCGAGCTCTACTACCTCCTCGTGCACAAGCGCCGGCAGCGCCGCCGCGCCGCCGCCGTCTCCGACGCGGCCTCCTCGCCCTCGTCGTCCTCGCGCGAGCTGCTCCAGCTCTTCTGCTTCAAGAAGCAGCCGGCGCTCGCGTCCACGTACGCGCAGGACGCGCGTGCCGGCGACGCCGCCGTGGCCGAGGGCGTCGACGAGGACGAGGACGACGACGGCGACGACACGGTGCAGGGGCAGCTGATGCGGATGGGCAGCCTCGTCGGCCCGTCACGGCTGCTCTTCACCATCAAGGAGGAGACCAGGGAGGACCTCGAGTCTGAGGACGGCCGGGGCAGGTGCGGGAGGAGCCGGAGCCTCGGCGACCTGCTGCATTGCCCGGAGACGCCGTTCCTCACGCCGGTGTCCTCGCCCCTCCCGCCCACGATGGAGAAGTCGTACAACCCCCTGTTCGAGTCTCCGGTGGCGAGCCCAGCAGCGGTGGCGGCGTCGCCGCCGCCCAAGCTCCAGTTCTTGAAGGACGCAGAGGAGAAGCTGTACCGGCGGGCGCTGGCCGAGGAGGCGAATAGGGCGCGGAGGTCGCCGTCGCCGGTGGCTGGCGAGGACGACTGCGGGTACATCACGATCGTAGTGGGGAAGAACACCCGGGTCATCCCCTTGCCTTCGCCTCCCGGCAGCTCTTGAAAAAAGAAGGTTGCTTTGTTAACTTATCTGATGCAGTCAGTGTTCTAGCGTAGCCTCTGTGATGTGATCTTCTTTTTGATCATTCCAATTGGATGATTGGATGTATATAACATGAACTTGATGAGGAATTGGGAACTTGAGATCAATATGTTTTGTTTTCTACTTCTGTGAGATGTGACTTTGAAAGGTGCAAGTTAATTCATGTAATCTTGTTGTAGGAGTTATTCTTGTTGCAATAGACAAGAAGATAAAAATACAGTGTAGCGTTTGTGGTTGTTTGTTTTATGCCGAATTGATTGTACTCTTTTGAATGAACATAGATGGTCCATCTGAGATTAAGATATCATTTTTCTAAGGATTTTTAATCGGATGCAATAAACTAAGAGGATACTTTGCTTTCTTTTTCCACTTTTGATGAGCTGCATGTAGAAAATACTTGTGTACTCATCCATCAGAACAAGAGGAATGGAGAGAACATTATCAGAGGAGAAGCTCCATACTGACTTTGCCTGACTCTGAAACTTATAACTTTATAGTCTGTAGTCTGTAATAGAAATTCCTTGCAACTTCTGTCAAGTATATTCTTTGACCCCTTTCTCTCTTTGTTTGTGAAAATACTTACTCCTTCCTAGCAGTAATGCCACCACCTTTCAATTAGTTCATAATGCAAATCATTCCTTGCAATTGTATCAAGTCTTCTCTAGTCTTTTTGAGTTGTCCTCCGGTCACACCTTTGTTCATACTGCTTTAGAACAAGGAAGGAGCAGGAAGAACAATGCAAGCAGTATCATCACCGACCTTTCTAATGCTGGCAAAGATCTTTAGGCCTTTCTCACTCCAAAAGTCTAGATTTTTTTTTCTTCTCTCCAAAAGATGATATATATTCTCATTGCTGCAGGTGTGGCTTCATGTGGTGTGTTCTACTAGAAGGAAGTGTCGCCTGCTGCCTTTGTCCACTTTAATTACCTTTAGTTAGTCTTTCCGTCCATCCAGTTCTTTTGAGATTTGAAATCAGGGTGCACACAAGTCATCATTTATGTTTTTCCTTATGTGTTCTTCTCTGGTTATATTTCTTTTTAGATTCAAAGTTTATCTGAACGGCGCAGAAAATTTGTCGACCAACAGCACAATGCAGTATACTTTAGCCAGAATCAATAGGCAATACCTCGGAAATATGGTCGCGTTGTGGATTGGCCAGCTAACAGTCTGCCTAGCAAAAACATTTCAACCAACAGTCTAGCAGTGTCAGTTACATCATATATTTCAGTTAAGCAGAAATAGAAACAAAAATATTCAGAAGTGAATAAATGGACAGAAAACCACCATCTGCTATTCTGGCAGTTATTAGGCGTTTTTATTGGCAGTGCTACGTTTGGTCAGAGCACTCAGCCACTCACCACATCATACTTTCATTGACCTTCAGTTTAATTTGATCACTCCCATTGACTTGAACAGCACTAGATAGTAGCTATCGATATTACTAATAGGTATAAACCGCATAAAAGGCGGAAATTCAATTTGGCTCCTGGGAGCACATGCTCCCGGTATGTTAAAAAAAATAGAACAAATTGAAAACTTTTCAAAAAAATCCGAAAAAAATCATGCACGTACCTGACGATGTCACGCACGACCGTGTCAAATTTCGCACCGAAACGACATCGTATGCGCCCTGTGCAAAAATGACAAATTTTCTGTCAGAATATGAGATCCAAAATTTTGAATTTTCTGTCAGAATTTTGTCATTTTTTCATAGGGCGCATACGATGTCGTTTCGTGCGAAATTTGACAGGGTCATGCATGACATCGTCAGGTACGTACATGATTTTTTTCGGATTTTTTTGAAAAGTTTTCAATTTGTTCTATTTTTTTGAACATACCGGGAGCATGTGCTCCCGGGAGCCAAAACGCCTTCCTCCATAAAAGGTAACTTCATATCAGTTAGTAATATGTGGCAATGATTGGCCGCCCTGATTTGTGTAGTTAGAACACATCAGTGTCAAACCCGACACTGTGTCAGTGATGGGTATGTTGCTGCTAATTTCAGACTAAAGGTGGTGATGGAGGCAACAACATGCACGTCAATTGCATCTTGATCAGCTCCTTTATGCTAACCTGTTCTAACATTGCCAACAAATTAAGTGCTCCTGATCTTCGCGAAGAGTGTCGTTCGGTGCTAATCCGATGCTATTATTGGGGGTATGTGAAAGTGCCCTACAACATGAGGATGCAGTACTAGGCTCTTGGCTGGTTTGGTTGCCTTTGCCTAGGATTTAAGCATAAGATTATTTTCTGGTAGTCTATGGATGGGATGGTTGAAGAAGAAACTTTGACATGTAGCCTAGATTTATAGAACAATTAGTTGAGCAGGTGATCATGTGGGGGTTCTTGTGTTTGTTCAAAGTAACAGCCAGATTGCCAAATTTGCAAGACAGGCCATGTAATTTCTTGGTACCAGCATGCATCTTCACTGCAAAAAATTGGCTTTGCAGTGGACTTGCTAAGCTAGTTTCCATAGCACAGAAGTCCATAGTTGCAGCAGTCCTGAATTAGTCAGGGAGAGATGGGAGCTCCTACCGTGATTTCGAGTGATGTGTATCTAACAATGACATGTACCTACAGCTGCATGCCTGCATCTAAGAGTCAAGTACAGTTTCTGCAAGCACCTCATGGCAAGGAATGGATTATTAGAGCATCTCTAGTGGAACGTGTATATCTGGACGTGTATATCTCCATATACACGTTGCTAAATTTTACACCTCCCAGTTTTTCAGTGGAACGTGTATGAGGACGTGTAAATCAGGACGTGTATATTCCAACGGCTATATTTTCAAACGGCTATATTCCAACGGCTATATTTCCAACGGCTATATTTTCAACGGCCATATTTCTGGTCTATATAAACCACCCCGACCAGCTCTCTTCCAGCATCTCTACCTGTGACTTCTCTTCTCACTCCTAGATTTCTCTGTCGTCTCTCACGCAACACAATGAACACATCCTCTTGGGACATGAGTTCTTCGTCATCTTCATCTGGCGACGATGAACTCATACTTGCAGCATTCGCCGAGCGCGAGCAGGAAGAGAGGATGAACGCTCGACGCCATGGTGGTTCCAAGCATTCATCACCATCCATCTGCAAACAATCAACACAGGAAACAATTTTACCATCTCAGTACTAGACCACAATGCAGTACCACACAGCTAATTTTTTGCTACCGAGACAACCTGACCAAATTTGGTAGCAATCCATATATTCAGACCACAGTACCAATGCAGTACCAATTCAGTAGCAATCCATATATTCAGAGCATCAAATTCGAGCTAGCAGTGCAGTACCAATTCAGTAGCGATCCATATAATCAGAGAGCATCAAATTTGACCACAGTACCACGTCCCTCGTCTCCATCCTCACTCCCCGTCGAGCCGCACACCGCAGCCGCCGCCCTCCCTGTCGAGCCGCCGCCCCAGCCCCTCTCCTCTCCATGGCGCGGCGGCCCATCTCCCTCCTCCCCTGTCCCCGCGCGATCTCCCTCCTCCGTCGCGCCCCAGGCCGCCGCCCCCATCGCCCTCCTCCATCGCGCCCCAGGCCGCCGCCCTCCAGGCCGCCGCCGCCGCACAGGCCCGCGGCCGGAGCTCACACAACCTCCCCAGGCCGCGGCCCAGCCCCTCTCTCCCCGCCCTCCCCTCTCCATGGCGCGCGCCGCCGCCGCCAGATCTGGCCAGCGGTGCGGCGGCCGCCCGACGTCCCGCGCCTCCTCTAACCCCTTCTCTACAGACGGGAATGGAAAAAAGAGAGCGAGAGAGAGCTTACCTGTGAGGGGAGCGGCCGCCGGCGAGCTTGGATGGGCACCGGACGGAGGCGGGAGCAGAGCGGGAGGAGGGCGGGAGAAGAGCAGTTTTTGCCTCGTTTCTGTCTTTCACGAGCGTGGCGGAGGCGTGTTTATTTCCACGACGAGTACCGTCGTGGATGGACGTGTAAAATTTACACGCCCGTATACACGATCCACTGGGAAGCATTTTTTGGTTTTCATCGTGTATATTTACCATCCACCTCCATATACACCATCCACTAGGGATGCTCTTAGTGTGACTCTGAAGCTGAGTAGGTGCGGTATCAGTGATCCATGAATGCATGCGGGTCGGGACTGAGACATGGCTCATGCCTTATGGCACACATTTAATCAGCAGAGCAGTCTGGATGATACATGACATGTGTACTTGTCCTTTGATTTGCATGCATGCTAATATATATGTTGAGTGCCACTGCCATCCATCTTTTCTTTCTTAGCAATGACGTGATGGATTAATGGCTGTGCTTTTGCATTACCTGCAGGTTAGGTTGTTTTCATTACTGAATACTAGGTAATTTTGTGCGCGTCGTCACGCCGCGCCTTTAGTGAGAAAGAGTAGTAATATTTTTGGTGGAAGTTAAATTATGTTGGAAGCGAATGTATATGCAATAATAAAAATATATTTAATTATTGGAAAGGAGCAGAAGTGTAGAACATAAAAATATTAATCTTTGCGAAATTTTAAAAAACAAAGTGTACACAATGTTTTTTTTAGTGTATTTTTTGTGTAAAAGTATGGAAAGCATGGAAATTCGTTAAATTTGAAGATTTTTGGTGAATTAGAAGCTTATTTGCATGTTCAGGCACGGTTATCAATTAATTTCGTAATCAGTGGGATCTGAAATGTTTAAATTCGCTGGAATTTGTCGTGTGGAGTATCTTCAAATATCTAATGTTTTGAGATGTAAAAACTTTTTTCCCCATTTATATTTAATTTATGTCTGTAATGAGTGGAAATGCATATTTGTTGAATTGAGTTCCATAATAAGAGGTATTTTATTTGGATTTTTTCCAAATAATTACGAAATTGAAATGTTCAATTTGAGTCCGTAATTAGAAGAAATGCATTTTTTGAGCATCTAATAAATTTATCATTATATATTTAGGGGAAGTGCATTTGAAATTTCTTGAAATATTGACCAAATTCGAATATTAAAATATGTTTGTTATTTGGCATAAACAGCTAGCATTTATTTTTCTAATCGCTTGGACATGTTATTATTTATTTTTTCATAAAACATGTTTGTTTTTCATCATAAATAGTTATCACTTATTTTTCTGACTATTTAGATATGTTATGCATATTTTCTTGATGGATAGATCCAAAATCATTGTTTTTTGTATATTTTTTATTTTATGGAAATTTAAATAAATATGGTTAAAATTTAGTAAACATGCATGTAATTGATATAAATAGACAGATTTCATTTTATGCATATTTTGGTACATTAATTACATTTTTCTGATTTTAAATAAATTTGCTATGAATTTCCAAAGTTTATTTAGAGAAAATATGTTTAGAACATTTATAAATATATAGTAAATTGAATTGTTCAAAAAAAATGTATTAATTTCAACATAAATTGATTGAGTTTAGTTTTTTAGGCACTTTGATGTATTAAATACATTTTTCTGGTTAACAGATTTAATTTATTGATTTTTATAGCATTAATCATTTTAGCATTTATTTTGCTGACTATATTGATATTTATATATATATATATATATTTATTTGTATGGTAGACAGATTTAAAGTTATTGATTTACAATATTTTTTTTTTGAAATTGTTTAGACAGGCTCTATATTTTAGGAAAAAAATGTGTTTAGGATGTTTACAAATATGTACCAATTTGAATTGTCAAAAAACATACTAATTTGTCATAATCCAATTGGATTTATTTTTTAAATATTTTGATACATCTATTAATTTTTTCTGGTAAATAGATCAAAAGTTATTGGGTTTATAACATTAATTATTTTTTTTGGATTTATTTTAAATAGGATGGTCCCACATATCAGATTTCTATTAATGTCCGAAATGATTTCAAAAAAATAAAAATAAATAAATAAAGTTTTTTGGTTTTACTACATTATTCATTTTTTTGGATTTATTTTAAATAGATTGGTCCCACATGTCAGATTTCTATTAATTTCCAAAATCATTTAAAAAAAAAATGACAGGTTGGTCCCACTGCTGACGTCATGCTGACGTCAGCAATGGCAGGACATCTCCGTTAGCCCGTCGATTTGAGCGCGTCGATTTGAGCGCAAGTGGGCGGGAGGGGTCGCGCGACCTAGCGCGTTGAACGCGTGCGGACGCACGGCGCCGCCATGTAATGGTCGCCGATGTAGCCGGAAATTTGCTTCAAACCCGGCGGCTGGAACTGCAGGAAATCGCGCGATTCGCTCGATTCAGTCCATCCTAGCTCATGCAGACCCACGGCGAGGAAGAGTAGAGGACGGCGAAACTTTTAGCTTCTTCGGTTCACCCTGGGAAGGCCGAAGATGGCGGCGCCGCGGCGGAGCCCGTGCGGCTAGGGTTCCGCCCAGAGGACGGAGGAGACCGCGGGGAAGAAGATGTGTGGGATTATTTTGCACTTACGTCCCTAAGTTTTTGCCAAATTACGGATAGGTCCTTGATGCGTAGAAAGTTTGGACTGCGAAACAATTTGTAGAAAGCGTTGGTTCTTTTTTATAAGACAACCATCGGGACCGTCGGGGACCGTCGGATCGACGGGATCGGACGGCGCGGAAGTGGGCAGTTACTGGAGCGGGGCACAGTAACGCGATTTACTGTTCCCAGCTACAGTCAATCGCTGAGAGGCCGTGAATCTAGTTGATCTTAATATATACTTGTATCATACCATGAGATTGCTCGTTCCACCGATAATTTCAGCGAGCATAACCTACTTGGAGCTGGAAGTTTCGGAAAAGTTTTCAAGGGCCAGCTAAATGATGGTTTGGTGGTTGCCATAAAGGTGCTCAATATGCAAGTCGAGCAGGCTGTGAGGAGCTTTGATGCTGAATGTCAAGTGTTGCGGATGGCTCGACATCGCAACCTGATACAGATATTGAATACCTGTTCCAACCCGGATTTCAGGGCATTGCTACTTCAGTACATGCCCAATGGTAGCTTGGAGACACGCTTGCACACTGAAAATGGGGAACCACTAGGATTCATCGAGAGATTGGACATTATGCTTGGCGTGTCAGAAGCAATGGATTATCTACACCACCATCACTATCAAGTTGTCCTACACTGCGACCTGAAGCCTAGCAATGTGCTTTTCGATGAGGACATGACATCGCATGTTGCCGACTTTGGCATTGCGAAGTTACTTCTAGGTGATGAAAACTCCTTGGTTTCAGCAAGTATGCCGGGGACAATTGGGTACATGGCCCCAGGTACGTATTTTCCATGATCACGCTTGAGCAATTATACTGGAGTTTTTATTTGATTAGTTAACTCTTGAGTTTTTTTTCTTGAGCAGAGCTTGCATACATGGTAAGGGCGTCGCGAAACAGCGACGTGTTCAGCTTTGGGATCATGCTGCTTGAAGTCTTCACAGGGAAGAGGCCCACAGATCCTACTTTTGTCGGGGAATCCAGCCTTAGGCAGTGGGTTTTGCAAGCATTTCCAGCAAAGCTCATTGATGTTTTGGATGTGAAGTTACGTCAGGATGAACAAATGAGCCAAGCATTTCATCAGCAAACAATTACTAGTTCGCCTTTGTCATCCTCCATTGCCTACAATGGTAACTTTCTCATGTCTACATTTGAGGTGGGTCTGGAGTGTTCCAACGATTCACCTGACCAGAGGGCGAGTATGAGCGACTTGGTCACAAGGCTGAAAAACATCAAGAAGGATTACTCTGTGCTCGAAAAGTGCAGCAAGATAGTTGATAACTAGGTAAATTTGGTGCGGCGCACGCCGCACCTGTTGGGTTTAAAAAAAACTGGAATTTGCTGAAATTTGTTGTGTGGAGTATATGTAAATACCTAATGAATTAAAATGTTAAAATTATGTTCTTACATTAATAGCTAACTTAAGTCTATAGTGGTGGAAATACACATTTGTTGAATTGAATTTTGTAATTGGAATAAATTAATTTTGTCTGTATCCAAATAATTATCAATTTGGAATGTTCAATTTAAGTCTGTAATTAGAAGGAATGTATGATTTGAATATTTAGTAAATGTAACTTCATATAAGTTGGGGGAGTGCATTTGTTTTTTTTCCTTCAAGTATTTATCAAATTAGTATGTTAAAAAAAATCCCTAATAATAGTTAGCATTCTTTTTGATGAATAAAAAAGTTAGGTAGGTGTTAATGTTTTGTTTTTTTTGGTTTAGATGTACAATTTATATTGCAAGGAGAATTGGTTTCTTTGATTTTTTTGGGTGTAATTTTCCAATTTAAAGTGTCAAAATTCGTTGGAAGATTACGTTTGGATGAGTTACAAAATTTTAGCAAGTTTTTTTGGTGAATTTTTTCAAGGTAAATGCGGTGCGGCGTCACGCTGCACTTGTGGCGAGAGCGTTTTTAAATCTAAGTGCACAATTAGCGAGAATTTAGTCATATTATCCTGAATATGTTAGCTAAATTGGAATGTTAAAATATGTTTTATATTTTTGCCGTTAATAGTTTATTTAACTTCATAATCAGAGGAAAATACATTATGATTATAGCGAAATATTCACTAATTTGAGTATTTATTAAATTTGACTGCATATTTGGAGAGAGTTTAGCTATAATATCTCTAAATTTGAATCATTTTGAAATGGTATAATAATATGTTTGTATTTGGCTTTAAGCATTTATTAAATTGAGCCTACAATTTTAAGCCTATAATTAGAGGAAATAAATTTGTATTTGCTTCAAACGTCCATCTAATCAAATATTTTTAAATCTAAGTGCACAATTAGAGAGAATTTAGTCATTTTAACTCCAATATGTTAACTAAATTGATTTGGTAAAATATATTTTTCCATTTTGACATAAATATTCTATTTAACTTTATATTTAGAAAAATACATTATGATTATATCAAAATATTTTAGTAATTTGAGCATTCATTAAATTTAAATGCATATTTAGAAGAGAGTTTAGTTATATTATCTATGAATTCGAAACATTTTGAAAAATGATATAATATATTTTTATTTTGCTTTAGATAGTTAATTAAGTTACATAATTAGAGGAAATACAGTATTTAATTGTTTTTTCTTTGAATTCAGCTCCATTTAACCAAAGGAAGTGCATTTGGATTTTTTGTAAATATTTACGGACTTAAAACGTCCAAAAATGTTTTGTATTATACTATGAATAGCTAGAATTTTTTTTTGATCATTTTGACATATTTTTCATATTGTTCTGTTAGATAGATTTTAAACTATTGAATTTATAGTATTTTTTTATTTGCTACAAATTGTTTATCTGTACTGGGCCCACATGTCAGAGTTTAAGCAAAAAAAAATTTACGTGGAGGAAGGATAGGACGCTGACTGGCTGGGCCCACCGCTGACGTCATGGTGACATCAGCAGTGGCAGCACGGCTCTGCCGATGAACTCGAGCTCGTCGATTCGAGCGCGGGAGGGCGAGAAGGTTGACGTGACCTAGCGCGTTGAACGCGCGCGGACGTGCGCTGCCAAAAGGTGGCGGCGCCGCCAACCAAAGGCCGCCGACGGCGCCGGAAACCTGCTGCAAACCCGGCGGCCGGAGTTGGAGGGAAAACACGCGATTTAACCACCTCAGGCCATCCCAGCTCGCAAAAATCCATGGAAAGGGAGAGCGGAGGACGGCGGATCTGTTGAATGCCTCAGTTCGCTTTAGAGAGGCCGGAGACGGCGGCGCCGCGGCGGAGCCCGTGCAGCTAGGGTTCCGCCCAGGGAACGGAGTAGAGCACGGAAGAAGATGTAGTGGGTAGATTTGCAGTAAAGCCACTTAGTTTTCGCAAAATAACGAATAGGTCCTTCGTGCGTAGAAAGAGTGGACTGCGGAGCAATTTTCAGAAAGTATAGGTTCTTTTTTATAAGATAACCACGTGAACCGTTGAGGGCCGTTGGATTGAGGGAATCGGACGGTCCAGATGCGTACAGTACTGTAGCGGGGCAGAGTAACGCGGGTACTGTTCCTTAGAACAGTGAATCGCGGAGAGGCCGTGGATCCGGTGAAACTTAATATATTTAGGTAATAGGTAATTTTGGACGGATCCTTGGAGAGAGGGACCGTCCATGCATGTGATGTATCTATCCCTGACCCGAACCTGTGACAACCCAACCGTCTAGCATAAACCTGATTAGTAAAACTGGATTAGGGAATGACAAGTTATGTGATTATATGGCCCCCAAGTCAAAACCTTGACACCTCTTGCAGTTGGCGTGTTGAAGGAGGCATTGCGCAATTGAAGCATGGCATATTTCTTCAGAGCTCGTGCGGGGAAGTTTCTTGGCCGTGGGAAAAGTTGCGGCTCAGGTCCAAAAAAACATCCAACTAACAAAAGTATAAGAGCATCTCCACCGGGGGCCTCCCAATCGGTGTCTCGTACCCCCAATTGAGTCTCAATTGGGGGTGCCGGACACATGTCCGGTCAATTGGAGGTGCAGCCCACAGCGGCGCAACTCAATTGGGGGTGCCGGACACATGTCCGGTCAATTGGGGTGCAGCCCACAGCGGCGCAACCCAAACAAGTACGACAAACTTTTTTTTCAACATTCGTTCATAAACAATTTCGACGGAATTTAAACGAGATTTAACAAACTTATAATTTCAAATCTAAACGAGATTTAACAAACTAAACCTAAACTACGCCGTTACCGGCTACACGCTATAGCGTCTAGTCAACCACTATACACGCCGACTTCCACGGCCTAGCGCCGACGAAGAATATGTGAACCAGCGTCAGAATCATCAACGAACTTGCACGCCTCGATGATCCGGCGCCGGAAGTTTCATCCGATATTGCCGTTGGCTATGGCTTTTAGAAACGTAATCTCGGCCGTGGCTGAGGCATCTGGTTTCGCGGCGGGCGCGTGGTGGGATTTGATCTACCGGTGGTGCGCCTGATCGGAAGCCTCGCCGGATTCATCTGGCGCCCACTTCTCCGGTGACGGCGACGCTGCTGACCAAGATGCGCCTGCCATTGGTAAGGGGAGATCGGGTAGCTCGGGGTCGTCGTCGTCCGATGCAGATAAACTTCGGCGTTAGCTCCCGCGTGCCGGTAGGGAGGAAGATGCCAGCACGACGCGCATCATACTCTGCATCCACCACGCAGATGGAGTACTTGGGGTCGAGTTTCTGCTCGTACGACATCTCCATCCACTTCCGCTTGATGAAGTCGATGCGCTCCTGCCCGCTGAGCCACGGCGCCACCGGCACGTTGAAGGTGTTCCTCATCCACCCTTCGGGTAGGGTGGTGTCGTCCTCCATCGGCACGCTGTGGCGGCTGCACATCATCGTGGTCTCCAGCGACACCACGTACGGAGGCGCGTTGGCTGCCTCCTCACGCCACAGCTCGCGTTGATACGCCTTGGCCATCTCCGCCTCCTCGTTGCAGCGGCGGCGTTCCTCCATCTGCTCGTGACGTTGCTGGCCGCGCAGCTCGTTGCAGCGGCAAGCACGCTCCGCCGAGAGGAAGTCACGATGACGCCGAAGCTCGCGCTCCTCCTGCGTCTCGTGGCTGGCCGCCATGCTTGGCGGCCGATCTGCTGGTGGCGAGTTGGGAGAGGGGAGAAAAAGTGGTGTGGGAAGAGGAGGGCCGCGACGCGCCGCGTTTTAAAGGCCGACGGAGGAGCGGGGTTGGGTTGCCTGCATTAACGACGAGCACCAGTTCGTCTGGCCACGCATTGACGCCGACGACGTGTGTGCAGGGCGCCACCGCTGGAAGCCGTAGCGATGTCAACACGTGGACGGCGCAGCTCGAGGCGTTGCTTCCGTCTACGCCATGGGAACGGGCGCGGCGTTATTGCGACGCCTGCTGACAGGCGTGCCGCCGTCTCGTCGCCTCGCCATTAATCGGGCAGAATGGCCTCCTGCACAGCCCTAATTAGCATGGGTGCCGGCGTTGTGTGTATGACGGGCTGGCCACCCCCGTCGGAGGCCATGTCTGCCCCATGTCCGGCCACCCCGAGAGGGGCTCCAAACTTGGGGGCCCTTATGGGGGTGCAGGACACGATTTAGCTCGGCCCGACCCTTTGGAGGGTGCCGCTGATGGCCGATTTTAACATCCGGACCCCAATGGACCTTTGGAGCGTCAATTGGAGGCCCCGGTGGAGATGCTATAACCGAGCTTTGTATGAAGATGACAATACATGCAATGCGTAAGCGATTTTTGTTCACTTGTAGCGCCCGTAGGTGATGGATCCATTGCATTCCATTCACTGTCGAATATGACAATACGTGTAGATGATGCAGAATCTATTAATCTGAATTTGTATACAGATACAATAAGGTGGTTTCTATGAACGTGTAAATTTCTCTTTGCAGAATATGTTGTATTTTGGACTACATAAAAAACATGACTCTATGTAGGTGTTAAAAAATCGATTTTGGTCTCCATATTTATCCTTTTCTAGTTCACAGAAGAAAAGATAATTCTTCTAAAATTTATAAGTACATGATTGACAGCTATAAGTAATTGTATCCTATCTATACCTCTTATAAAACAAAACCCCACTAAGTGTCTTAATTATTTTTCTATCTCAACATGCAAGCTATCCACATCACCCATTATTTTAGCCAATCATTTGTCCATGTCATCTCCACTAACAATAATTATTAATAGTACATCTTTCATGCATATACATGTCAGCTTTTTTCAGCCATATAATTGTCCACGACACTAATATTTAGTCCTTATATATTCAACAATTTCACGCGAATTAAATTTAGTGCCTTGATTATTGTGATCAACTGAATCTTGATAATTTATTTCATGCCTCTTATACCCATTTCATTCACATAATAATATTTTAAAGATAATCCCGCTGCAACGCGCAGGTTATTTTTCTAGTATAACTAAATAGGTCATCCCCACAAACTATTTCTCTTGACATGCAGCCTATCCACCTCAGCAAACTGACACATCAGTAATTTCCCGATTTTTCTTTTATTTTCACTCGCCAATCTCCTTTCTGGTTCCCACATTCATTGTTTTTTTCCTATGGATATGTAAAACTGCCAGCCCAAAAGTCTTCTGGCCCATTTCAAATAGCCCACTCATTTTCATCTTCTTCACCAAACAGTCGCTCTACTCGACGGGATCGCACAGAATCCAGATCGACCGACCAGCCGCTGCTCTCAATCAATGTCCACGACCGCCCTCTCTCTTCCCCCACCCCCATCATTCCCGCGAGAAACTGCTGCACAACAAATTGACGCAGGCATACGAGAGGTTCATGCTGAATTTCCCCCCTATAAACTTTGTCATGCGCCTTAGTAGATTGCATCGACGCATTGTCCTCCATTACGGCTGGACGTCTGCCTCATACTCGCGCCGCCGTGTGCCGCTCCGCCCGTCCCGTCTTCTCTGATCTCCCTGTCATACGTTCTGGCGAGTTGGACGCTGAATCAGTCGTCGCGGTCCTTACTACCTGGTCGCTGCTTCTCAGGTTCCGACGAGTTGTACGACTAAGAGGAGCCCGTAAAACGCGGACCCGTAAAACAGTTTTGAGTGTCGCGGAACGCGTGTTTTTTTGCTCAAAACGAGGCGCGGCGGAGCAGAAAGGTTCGGCTTTACAGTTTCTGCTCTGCCGCGTCGTTCAGAAACTGTATATGCAAAACATGAAGTAGGCATGAATATCATAAAAATGGAATAACAAATAAATAAGAACTAAATTATATATATTCTTATTACAATAATAGTACATTATGAATCCTCATCAATAATTTATTATAATAAATTCAATATAAGAAACGTTGTAGAATAAAAATATTGTTTGAATCAAACATGGTTCAAATGAATTAAAAAATGGCTACTGCCCATGCCGCTGCCAGGCGTGTTCAACTAGGTCTAGCTGTAGCTGGGTGTGTGCGTCTGCATCCTCTATCTCACGGTAAGTCTGAAGAAAAGGTTTGATGCGATCTGGGTTTCTAGCAGGCTTCACACGGCTACCAACATTGTCATAGGACAACTCCAAGTCCAAGTCCCTTTCATCCTCTATGATCATGTTGTGAAGAATCACACAACAAGTCATGATGTTTTCCAGAATTTTCTTGTCCCAAAAACGAGCGGGGCCTCGAACAATGGCAAACCTAGATTGCAATACACCAAATGCTCTCTCTATATCCTTTCGACATGCCTCTTGAGCCCTTGTAAAATCAACTTCCTTGTTGCCTCTTGGATTTGAGATGGTCTGGCCGGCAATGGGTCGGGTATTGGGCGGGTCGACCTATTCCAGACCCATGCCCATATAACAAATGGGCGAGGGTCTCTGCCCATGGGTCAGATCTCAGACCCATGCCCGTACCCGTCGGGTCACCAGACCCAATGGGCGACCCATCGGGTCTGTAGGCAGCACATCAATATATAATATTATAGCATTTCAAACAGCAAAATAAGCACAAACAACAAATAGTGATGTACTGATGTACTGATTGCTCACACAAACAGCAAATCAAGTTCCCAGGAAACAACAAATAGCATGGACTGTGGTCATGTTTTACTATGAGACCCCACATGTCAGCTAATCGGGTTACCCATCGGGTCGCCCATGGGTACACATGTCTGCCCATACCCTACCCACGACTAATCGGGTCGCCCACGGGCGAGACCCATGGGCGAACATAGCGACCCATACCCTGCCCATTAGGGTCGGGTGCCCGTGGGCGAACGTGCCCATGGGCGGAATTGCCGGCTTGATTCATGAATGTAGTCCAAGTTGGGTAAATACCGTCGGCAAGATAGTACCCCTTTGTGTACTTGATGCATGTAAAATGCATACATGAACTTTACATTTTATTACATGTTATTCCATGTTATTTGCATCATATAAGGGTTATATTCATGATTTATATTAAGTTTTGGGGATAATTAACAACTCCCCCATTTTTCTGGAATTAACCCTGCGCTGTCAGAAAACCCCTTTTTCTATATTTTGATGTTTCAGGGACCCAAACGACGTCCAAATGACCTGAAACTTTACGCGAATCACTTTTTTGGAAGGAACGAAACGTAGGCGCAAAGGAATCGAAAAAACGGAGACCAGAAGGCAAAAAGGGGTGGGCCCACGCGGCCAGATTCCCTGACCGCGTGGGGTCCCCCATCCTGGCCCTCGGGCCTCCGCTGCCGTCGATCTTTCTTCCCGAAGCTTCGTCTTGACCTAAAAACGACTATATATAGACCCCCAGGGCTTTCGCGAAAGGGAGCGCCGCCGAAACACAGAAACCACGAAACAGAGACCTGGAGCTGCAGATTGGAGGGGGGAAACTCCGGCGGGGCGCTGCCGGGGTGTTCTCCATCTTCTCCAACGACTTCTCCACCGTCTCCATGATGAAGGGGGAGTAGTCCACCCCATGGACTTGGGTTTGTGGTGGTAACTTATGTATCTCTCCTCTCTTTGAGCTTCACTAATTAGTACCGTATGAGCTGCTGAACATGATTACGGTCATCTATGTAATTCGTATGGTGGATATTGTGGTATGAGATGATTTGTTATGCATTTACCGTTGTGTTGGAGCTTTTATGATTTGTCATACTTTGGAGATATTCTATGATGCATGTGATGGTTTGATTTATGCATAATGCCTTGTTTATCCTTGTCATGAGGTGATTGACACCACCAAGTGTGGATAGATGAGAGAGTTGTGGTCATGCACACGAATTATGAATCATTGCACTAGTGTTTAGAATATTGTCCATTATGAAGTATGATGTATGTAGGTACGGGATGGCCGATGTGACACGGCATATGTATTGAGTGACATGTGAAATACAGCCCAACATCCTTTATCTGGGGGTAAAAAGAAAGAGTATGATGTGGGAGTGACAGCAGCCATGCTAGCCTTGCGGGGGTGACATAGAACACAAATGAGTATTTCTTTCAACTATGTGTTTTAGGACATATAGCCGTCATTAAAAGCTACCATTAAAACATGACAATTGTGTGTACTTTATCTATAACATGATAATCACCGTAGATGAGAGAGAGAGGATTAAGTGAACCCATGAACCCATGTCCATTGTTCCTATAAGAGAAAACCTTTGTCTTGTCCTCTTGCATTGAAGAGGATTGGGACACTTTCACATTCTTGTTTTGTTACGTTAAACTTTATCCATTAAATCAACCACCTTGTTCTTTAAACTTGTTTAGTGCATAATCAACTAAAACTTGTGACACTTTAGTTGTAGGGAATAGATAACTTTTCCTTCTTACTCCTGCGGATCGATACCTTACTTCCACATTGAGAGGTGCTACAGTGATCCTCTGCTCTTGGGGGTTATCAAGTACTTTTCTGGCGCCGTTGCCGGGGAGCGTAGCGCTTAAGTTTTTATTCTTGTTTGCACTAGATATTTATTTTCAGTTTTGCATTTAGTTTAGTTTTATTTTCAGTTTTCATTAAAAACATAAAATACATAAAAACTATTGATAATATTACTATGGCATTTATGAATCGTGCTTCGCTGCATCTTGCTTTATATGAAAGTGCTTATGCTAATGCTCCTAAAGTGGTCAAAACTACTGTGTCTGAGATACCTAAAGTGGGATATAAAATTCCCGTTGGTCATGTTAAAAGAGTTATGAAAAATCCATTTACAGGGGATGGAACTAAGTCTGCACGTGAACACGTGGAGACAGTTGAAGAGATATGTGGTTTATTTAGCCTTCCTGGTATTTCTGATGATCAGGTAAAAAGGAAGCTATTATATTTGTCTTTATCTGGTAATGCTCGTATTTGGTTCAAGTCTTTGGATGAAGAAGTTACTATTGAATGAGTAGTTTGAGGAAGGTTTTTCTTAAATATTTTACTCCTAAAGAAAGAATTCTTGCTGCCACGGAAAGTACTAATATTTTGCAGGAAGAAGATGACAAAAGCTTAAGCTTGGGGATGCCCGTGCAACCCCAAAGGATGATGAAAACATAATCTTGGAAGAGAAAGTATGTGAAGAGGAGATTGAAATGGATGTGCTCCAACCTAAGCTTGGGGAAGAGTTGGATCTCCCAGCTTCACCATCAACAAATGATAGTAACACTCAAACTCAAAAATCTTTTGTTATTTATGAGAATCCATGTTATGATGAGTGTGAAACTGAAAATGCTATGGTCCTATATGATAACCCATGCTATTATGATGAAACTAAAAATGCTCCTTTACTTTCTATTAATGCAACTAGTGAACTTATTGATGATAATGAGGAGTATTGCTTAAATATGCTATATGATAATGCTTTAGATGATGGTCCTATGCTTATTGATAAACCTCCATGTTTAGTTTTACTAAATTATGTGAGGATAAAAATGATATACTTGTTGTTTGTGATGGTACTCTTACTCATGAGAGTCCTACTTTGTTCTTAAATTCTCCTAATTACACCATAGAGAAGAAAATTGATTATGTTGAGAAATACTTATGTGGTTTGCAATTACCTTTAGTTCTAAATCTTTGTTGCAACCATGATATTAAACTTAATATTGATTTTATTAACTATTTTGAAAGAGGGAAGTATGCTAATGAATTCCATAATAAATTTAATAATCCTCTTTATGTGCCTAAATTATCTAAGTTGAATGATTCTTGTGGTTATATGGTTGAATTTATTTCTACTACTTGCAACTATTATGAAAGAGGAGGTGATAAGAACCCTCTTTATGCTAATAATTATATGCTGCAAGTAAACATTGTTAATATGCATTGGGAAACTTCTATTTATGGTGATTCATTCTTATACAAAATGCCAATGCATAGAAAGAAAGTTAGACTTCGTTGTTATTACTTTTGTGTTTTGTTTTTCTCTCAATTAGGGTTCAACTTGACTATTATTTTGATTGGTTTGAGAACACCATGGGATCCTGGTATTATGCATGAACACTTTCCAAGGAAGAGGGACACATCAAAGTATAAGTTCCCTCATGAGGTTCAACCTTCATGAAAATCAAGTAAGAAGCCTAGCTATATGGCTATAAAGAAATCGCTTTACGGGAGGCAACCCGGTTGTTTTTGTTTGAGATTTTCTTTGAGTCCTCTTGCTGTAACAAGAGAGTAGTTTGTTAGTTTTGTTTCTGGATCTATTATATAATTAAAACAACAAACAATTAACGGTGAAGATTTATCGCTCTAAAGTTAAGATAACTCGATGGCTTAGATTCACCCTCATCCCGCGGCACGTTATGGCTTAGATTCACCCTCATCCACGTCACGTACGCCTGATTGATCGTTGCAATCTTTGAAACGAGACGTATACAAGTTGGAGTCCAGGAAATGAAACTATTGCATGATGGATTTCCATGACACACGGAGCATCGATAGCACGGCAGCGATGGATGCAGCAGGGCGGCGGATCGACGGCACATGCAGCAGCGATGCATGCATGCCGCAAAAACTACAGCTTCCACCTAGCGAGACGTCTCATCGGGGAGCCGCCGCCTCGCGCACGAACCAGCAAACGACATCGCGCAAGAAGCATGCGTCGGTGGAAACTGCAACTCGGTGTGTCTACCTCGCATGTATTCTAGATACCACTCTATCGCCCACGTACAGATCGGTTTCCGATTTAATGTCTAGGCACCATTACGTGCTCTCACTCGGTTTTGCTTTTTTTTGCAGCACATATTCTGAGCGCAGAAACTTCCACCATCGGGGCTGCCTGACTGCATATGGCGCTGGCGTTTAGATTGATTCCAGCATGCACGTATCTAGGTATCCTCGCCCCCCAGCAATTATATTTTTGTTGCTCACTGGTGACTATTTTAGGACAGATCCAATCATTGTTCTTATAAATTAATTTGATTTCTGTTTGCATTGGTTATTACGAATTAATCAGTTTATCCGTGACATGTTTGGTGCCTCTTCCATTGTTTAGTAAAGAGGAACCACGTAGAGAAAACCCTAACCTAGCGCCGCCGGCTTGCCGAGGTACCACTGCCCAAAGACGTCCCAGGTTCATTTTTCTTCCTCGCATGGTATATGGGGCCAGTCGAACGGATGCAATTGATAAGAGATCGCAAGCACCCAAGATGGAAAACACCGGCCGGATCCTCCGGATGGCTCGCATGTAATGATAAACAGTGTCAACAGCAATTTGAAGCGGAGATATGAGCCAGCGACGTTAGCACGTCCAGCAACGCCGTCAACTATAGGTAATATCCGGTCCATCACCAACTCCATGTGTGTTTTAGATGTAGAGATACAGATACAACTTTTTTTACTTCTTATTAGGAACAACCTACAAAGAACTACTTCATATTTGTTAAAAAATATCGATTTCCTAGGGCAGAAACTTGCTCTATCGCATCCGCTTAATTGTTGCAGCCGCCGGCCGCCGATTTCACTGAATGATCAGTTACCAATACTTGTCTCACATTGATTTGTCCGTCGTAATCCATATGCATGGAGTCAGCACGCATCATCCAGCATGCTGTCCGTCCTGGAGTTGATCCAACAATAGAAAGGTATGATCCCATCTACTAGCATGTCCAGATTTCCTGATCAGTCTAGCATGTATATTCTGACACCCTTTATCTATGTATATTCTGACACATATTTTATCTCACGATTGTTGATTTAGAAGAGGAGGACATGCAGCCGATTTTTGAGAAGATTTGGTGGCCGACGCCATATGTGAGGCTGCCGCGAGAAAGAATGTGGCGGACTGGTGATGCAGCTGTTCAGTTCCTCGACACCTTAGAAACTCTCTAAGCCCAATCACCACGCAATAATCTATGTACTCTCAAGTTCTTTGCTCTAGATATATCTTCACCTGCACTCGATGCATCCACAGGCTATACTGGTGCTGGATTGGTGTCATGCGTTCCACTTCCTAATTAAGATGGAGCATGGATGTTAGCAACATATTAATCACGTTTTTCACTCTCCCATTAATTCTGCATAGAGGTTTTGTTGTGATTGCTTCAGTGTTTCTATTGGTCGCTGTATTAGGACCAACTATCTAACACAACGAGGTAATATTTGTTTATGCCTTGCTTATTGCTAGCTTTCTATTTTAGCCTTAATGGCTTTATTTAAATTTCTCAATGCCATGCATCTGAAAAGCGCTCAAAATAGTACTGCATTATTTCTTATGCTTTTTGTTCGCGTCTGGAGTTTACTTGGGATTTGTTTAGTTGTGACTTCTCAGTCTGGAATGCAGATTTCTGCATGCGGGCTAAAGGAACGGACGAATATATTTGTAGTCTCAAGCATGAAATGAAATATGGATTGTGTCTTATATTTGGTTAAATATAGTAGATATATATCCTCTCTTCTTTCCGCATCGATATGTGCTATGAATTTTTAGTATGCTAGATTATATATGTCTCCACACACTCCAGTCTCATACTTTCAGAGCACAACATAAGAATTGTGACGGTTGTGTGCATGACTGACAGCTTTTACTGTGTGGTTTACCAAATAATGTGTCTTCAGTTATATAACACCCAATTGGTGATAGCTGAAGAGGAGGTTAAATAATTAATATTCACGTGCTGTATCAGATATATTATAGCCCTCAAATCGTACTGTATCTAACACAAGGAGGTAATATTTGTTGATGCCTTGCTTATTGCTAGCGGTCTATGTTAGCCTTAATGGCTTATTGAAATTTCTCAAGGCCATGTATCTGAAAAGCCCCCAAAATAGTAATGCATTATTTCTTTATATTTTTTGTTTGCATCGAGTTTACTGCATTCTGAACTGAGAAGTCACAACATTAGCATTGTGATGGTTGTGTGCATGGCTGAGAGCTTTTATTGTGTGATTTACCAAATAATGTGTCTTCAGTTATATAACACCAATTGGTGAGAGCTGAAGAGGAGGTTAAATAATTAATATTCACGTGCTAGACCAGATGTATTACAGAACCAAAACAGAAGGATCAAGGTAGAGCCAGGTACTGTCTGTCAATGATTTCCTTTTATTTGTAGGACTAAATGATATTAAAGGATTATCTTGAAATTAATTTAGTTATATCACTCTCATATGCATGTGATTTAGAGAGACAGATTCTTTTGATTTTCCACATGATGATGACTTAGGTTGTCACACCGGGCCGGTATATATATAACTTAAACAATTTAACTACTTGGGAAAAACCTTGAACACCCTGAAGGTGTATCCCCAAAGCTATATTTTGGTGATTAGAGGATGACAGAAGAATACTTAGGCTGACACCCTGTGAGTAACGTTTTTCTAAAAGGTAAGCTCTGAATCATTTTATTCAGTGACTCTGATAAGGCATAAGGCCTAATGATTGTTATTATATTTTTTCTTCAGGAAATTGGAGGAATAAGTTAATATAGAGTAGATTCTAAAGCCTTTTAACTTATTCACCTACTGCTGCTCTATTGCCCCTACTGACACTCTTCTGTTCAGGTTGTGGTACTATCAGGTTTATTAATAAGTAGTTTAGACCTGGAAATTAGTCCAGCTGACGATGAATTGTTATGTTGGTCTGTTTGATGTCTACGCCATGAGATAGTGATTGCCAAGAAGATGTAATTTCCAAAATAACTGTTAATTTTATCATCCAACATCTTTTAGCCTCTTAATTTCCCTTTTTCTGTTTTTTGATTTGTTTGATAACCCCATTTCAATTATGTATTAATGGGAAAATTGATCAAAATACAATTCATTCATGAGAAATTGCTTAGAGGTAAGACTCAGTTAGTAAAAAAATTCTCGGCTAAGTAATCATTTTAAATTTTCAACTCAGTATGTTTTAACTATAGTTGGTCTTCAATGTGACTATGCCAGAATTTGAACTGTAAATGAGATATGTTGTGGAACATTCTATCTAATCTTTCCTAGCATAAAGTCGGTTTGTTACTCACTGATCATATTGATGTTTGCTTTTGGCTCACATGCCTAACAACCTGATTGTTTCAAAGCTCTTTTCTATTTTTAAGTAAGGCATTGCAGGCTCAGTAAATTTAGTAGGCACTACAGCCAAATGCATTATTGTTGCATCCGAACAATCAAAGAATAGCACAGAAAAGTTCAAGTTCTGTGTTTCTTCTTCTTTCCTTTACCCTTAAGCAGAGAATTAGGCTAACATTTTGCATTTCGTACTGTGACAGCTTTCAAATGATCGTCCTATCAACCAAGCGGATAGTGTACATCCTATTGGTGCAAAATTGTATTCGTACTTTTTTTTCTCCTAAAGAAAGAAGGAGCATGCGGGGTACATTATATTAGTTGTGTTCCAAGTCAACACATTGGCTTATTTATGTAAGGATCAGTATCTTAACTATACGATGGGCTTAACAACATTACTGTACATGTTTGTCTTATTATCGCAATTAATTTGTCTAATCACATGGATTATAGCGGAATTGGATTTTCTAATCCGTGTTGGAACTTTGACCTGTTTGACATTGTATATATATTGCTGTGTTGCCCTTTGGTATGGAACCAATCAATGTCAACATGCATGACTTTGTCCTATGTACCAAGTGAGGCCTCTCCCTCTTCCCCATCGATGCATCCAGTTTTCCAATTATTTAATTATACATCTAATATGAGCATGCATGTTTGGAGTCCCTTTTATTTTCATTTGTACTAATTATTTATAACCAGTAGCCATCGATATATGCAATGAATTCAGAAAATGACAATGATTATGGTTACCCTTATTTAACGCCAATAAGAAAAAAAGTCTACAAAAATCATCTAATCCCTAAAAAGATCCAAAATCATATTGAGAGTTAAATAAAATAAATTCTTATGTGTGGATTGTAAAGAAAGAGGACAGCGAAGCAAATACGAGGAAGAACATAAAAAATAGAAAAAGAATCATTACAATATTTTGTTGGACTCAAATGACATTAGAAAAATAAACCCAAATTAAGCTCCAAAAGACGTGTCAGCCATGCAATTTAAATGATCTTGAGATCTCAGAAATATGGGAAATCTTTATCTAGCGACCATAAATGAATTCAATTTTCGAAAAATATTTTTTACTTAATCCACATAAGTGTAACCAAGAGCTTAATTACTTCACATATTCTAAATTCTGAGAAACGTGAGGCAAATATTTAGCGTTTATATAAAATCTGACAGTGCAAATGCACGGACTACTTAAGTTTACCGATTCGTGAAGTATTAAATATTGTATACAAATAATGAATAATGATTTCTACATTTAAAAAACATGGTGGCAAAATATAACATAGTTGTCTAGCCGCGCAACTGCGCGGGCCACCCTGCTAGTTTTTAATAAAGAACCAAGTTTTACCTATTTTGGGTTTGAAAAGTTGCTATTCATTTTCGGAGAGTTTTCTGCCTGCACAAAGTTTGTGCACGGTTTGATTTGTTATTTTTTATCTGTAACTCCGATTGAGCTGTAATTTGAACAGTAGCTTCAACTTTTCATCCTCTGCACACGTGATTTTTTGAAGATTTTTCTGACGAGTTTAAGTAGGGTAGAAAAATGTGTTTTGCTGCTGCTGTTTTTCTGGACAGATTCTGTCTTGATATTGTTTGATGCATTCTTTGAGCTTTTTGCTTGAATCTTTTTGATTCAATTGAGTTTATGAGTAGGCATACAACATTATATACTCTCTGGACATTCAAATGAATTTTTGCCTAAGGATTTTATGCAGCAAGGAACCTATTTGTTTATCACTACTAATATCACCCCACAGAAAAGAAATGGGAGAAACGGTGTTTTGAAGTTTTTTCACAGGGATTAGAGGAGCTGCACCAAGAGCTATCCAAGGATGGTGAAGACCATAAGCTTGGGGATGTCAAGACAACCCCACTGGACCAACACACTCTCGGTTTGCACACGTCTAACTTCTGTTTTTCGATCAAAGCACTTTATCGTATAAACTTGGAGCGTCTGTTTTCTTTTGCGTTTGTTATTTCGGTTTGTTAATAAGACCACCACTATCATTTATATATGAGAGAGCTACTGGAAGTTTGGGTTGAATTATGTTGGATGCTATTAAATATATTGGGATAGGGATGTTTGAGTTGATTTTAAAAGATACATATAGTTGCATAATTCATGTGCTTTGAATGAATGTTAATTTGCAAGTGTGTTGTCAAGAGCTATCTTTTACCATGTTTAGATGTTGAATTTTAACTTTACTTGGTTTAACATGGATTGATTAGTTCTATGGACACTTATGCATGCATTTAGATGGTCAACTTTCTCCCTATTGCTAGCCCAAAAATTACAACAAGTAAAAAGCTTGTTTCCCAACACCTTCAACCAAAGTTTTTCCAGTGAGTCCACCATATCTACCTATTAGCTTTATGCTATTCCAAGTATGTTTATCATGTTATATTGTGTTATCTACATTTCTGAATTTAAATGCTTATGTTATTGATTGTCATGGGAAAAATTGGTTAAAAGCTCTCACGAACTTGATGCACAATTTACTTTTATTGCATTTAATAAGCATGAACCATTGTGATTAAAATTATGAAGTTGTGGGCTTGACAATTGTTTTGGTTGGGAGTTAGCCCATATGTGTTGTCACATGGCAAGCTTTCAACATTGCACTTATTTATATTTAGTTGATGTCATGTACTTTTGTTTATGGATGCCTATCATGGGTGAAATGAATGTGGATACTTAGTAAGTTCAAAGAGTTTGTATAAATGGTTAGAGAAATGCTGGGCCGCTAATCTAAGCCATGCATCATTCATGGTGGAAATTTACAGCATAACCATAATGTTCATTCAGTGATGCACCTCATAATAAAAAGCTATACCCATAGTAAATAAAAGAGTGCTGAGATTGTTCATTGTCTGTTTGTCTTGTTGTTTTGACATGGGCTTGTTCATGTCAAGGGGCAAGAGGTACCCCAGTGCAGTTCTTGATGATACTATTATTACTTGCAATGACCTTTATTTGAATTTACTTTGTGGACCAAAGTGAGTAACACATGGTGTAGGTACTTGTATTCAAGGGACATGAGACATTCAACCAATACATTGTCAAGCACACCACTCATATTTGCTTTCACTTTAAACATTAATCATTCAAGATGCTATGATAGGGGTAATGAGAGCTCCACACCAATGACTACCACATTGCAAGCATTAACTTAAGTAGAAGTGTTTGGAAGTTAGATGAAACTTATTCATGCTTTACCTCTACTTATTTATCTATCCAAAGTGTCCACCTTTTATATTCAGTTTTCATAAGAAGTACTCTATGACCACCATAGGATGTTTTTACTTTTCATTATGCATACATTTGGTCCATAGTACTTTCTTCTATATTACACTTTGTGAATTTATCATTGAACATCTTTACATTGAGTATTTGATATCACTTCATAATTTATCTTGCATATTGTTATTCCTTTGAAGAATGAATCATTTGACTCTATGTAGCAATAGTAATCACCTTTGATATCCATTGATAGTATTAAAATGCAAAGTCCATGTTAGTTTTATCACCTTCATACTCGGGACGAGCATGGGTTAAGCTTGGGGATGTTGATGCATGTAAAATGCATACATGAACTTTACATTTTATTACATGTTATTCCATGTTATTTGCATCATATAAGGGTTATATTCATGATTTATATTAAGTTTTGGGGATAATTAACAACTCCCCATTTTTCTGGAATTAACCCTGCGCTGTCAGAAAACCCCTTTTTCTATATTTTGATGTTTCAGGGACCCAAACGACGTCCAAATGACCTGAAACTTTACGGGGATCACTTTTTTTGGAAGGAACGAAACGTAGGCGCAAAGGAATCGAAGAAACGGAGACCAGAAGGCAGAAAGGGGTGGGCCCACGCGCCAGATTCCCTGACCGCGTGGGGTCCCCCATCCTGGCCCTCGGGCCTCCGCTGCCGTCGATCTTTCTTCTCGAAGCTTCGTCTTGACCTAAAAACGACTATATATAGACCCCCCAGGGCTTTCGCGAAAGGGAGCGCCGCCGAAACACAGAAACCACGAAACAGAGACCTGGAGCTGCAGATTGGAGGGGGAAAACTCCGGCGGGGCGCTGCCGGGGTGGTCTCCATCTTCTCCAACGACTTCTCCACCGTCTCCATGATGAAGGGGGAGTAGTCCACCCCCTGGACTTGGGTTTGTGGTGGTAACTTATGTATCTCTCCTCTCTTTGAGCTTCACTAATTAGTACCGTATGAGCTGCTGAACATGATTACGGTCATCTATGTAATTCCTATGGTGGATATTGTGGTATGAGATGATTTGTTATGCATTTACCGTTGTGTTGGAGCTTTTATGATTTGTCATACTTTGGAGATATTCTATGATGCATGTGATGGTTTGATTTATGCATAATGCCTTGTTTATCCTTGTCATGAGGTGATTGACACCACCAAGTGTGGATAGATGAGAGAGATGTGGTCATGCACACGAATTATGAATCATTGCACTAGTGTTTAGAATATTGTCCATTATGAAGTATGATGTATGTAGGTACGGGATGGCCGATGTGACACGGCATATGTATTGAGTGACATGTGAAATACAGCCCAACATCCTTTATCTGGGGGTAAAAAGAAAGAGTATGATGTGGGAGTGACAGCAGCCATGCTAGCCTTGCGGGGGTGACATAGCACACAAATGAGTATTTCTTTCAACTATGTGTTTTAGGACATATAGCCGTCATTAAAAGCTACCATTAAAACATGACAATTGTGTGTACTTTATCTATAACATGATAATCACCGTAGATGAGAGAGAGAGGATTAAGTGAACCCATGAACCCATGTCCATTGTTCCTATAAGAGAAAACCTTTGTCTTGTCCTCTTGCATTGAAGAGGATTGGGACACTTTTACATTCTTGTTTTGTTACGTTAAACTTCATCCATTAAATCAACCACCTTGTTCTTTAAACTTTTTTAGTGCATAATCAACTAAAACTTGTGACACTTTAGTTGTAGGGAATAGATAACTTTTCCTTCTTACTCCTGCGGATCGATACCTTACTTCCACATTGAGAGGTGCTACAGTGATCCCCTGTTCTTGGGGGTTATCAGTACTCATGCCCATTAACAGTGAAATTGCAAGCCGGAGCATCACCACTAGCAAGCCTACGTAGTAGATGAGACCTCTGCAACACATTGATGTCATTCAATGTGCCCGGCAAATCAAAGAAGCAATGCCAAATCCATAGATCCTCAGACGCAACAGCCTCAAGCACAATTGTTGCATCACCTCCCCTGCCACAATACTGCCCATGCCATGCCTTTGGGCAGTTTTTTCAAGTCCAATGCATACAGCTATACTACCTAGCATGCCCTGCTAACCTCGCACCTCATTCATCGCCATCAACCTCACCGTATTTTCTTCGTTTGGTGCCCGAAGATAAATCTTGCCATAGAGTTTATTATCATTTTGGCAAACATACGAACGGACTCGATCGTAGTATCTTCACCAATACGAAGATACTCATCGGCGTAGTCAGCCGGGATGCCATAGGCAATGACTCTCATTGCGGCGGAGATCTTCTGGTATGCGCTGAACCCATCAAACCCGCGGCATTCCTTCGACGGGTAAAATAGCGACATTTCGCCTCGCAAGCTTCTACTATCTTCACGAAAAGAGAGCGGCGCATACGATACCTTCTCGGAAGATGTGAGCCGGGTACGTCGGTATGTCGGTGAAGTAATCACGCATGAGTAGCTCGTTGCCGTATAAGCGGTTTCGTGGTATGCAAAGGCAGCCAACCTTGGATCCTTGCCGCTGCCTTGAATACCGGTCATCGAAGTCCTTGACGGCGACCACCATTTGCTGCCGCCGGCTTTCAAACAGCGTCTCCACGTTGGAGTCGTCGTCGGAGGACGAATCGGAGAGCAAGAACTCTTCCTCCGAGCTCAACTCCATCTGAAACGGGTACCGCATAATCACTACCGGATTAATCCGTCCGAAAATAAAACGAAATCGACCGGAGATGGACCCACCTACAGATCCGCGGCGGCGGCGCAGATTTGGCCGGAGAGGGTTCTCCACGGACAGGGCGAGCCAGAAACCGGCGGCAGGGTACGTCCGCGGACAGGGCGACTCGCGTGGGGCGGGGCGCCTGCAGATGCGGCCCGGGAAAGGGGCGAATCGAAGGCGGCGGCGCTGGCGGCGGAGGCGGCGGCGAGATGGGGATGAGGCGCGTGGTGAATACTCCCTCCCGCCAACCGTTTTCACCATATATAGGGGAATTAACCGTTCTGAGGGCCGGATTCACGGGCCCCCTCAAAAACTTTTACGGCTCGGTGAGTTTTGAGGGTTATGTTCTTTGCGTTTTTGCGGTTTCGAATCCGCTTCTGACTGTTATTTTGCGGGTTTACGCGTTTTGCGGACTCTGCTAGAGATGCTCTAAGCACTCGCCGTGGGTCTTCTATCTGGTCGGTGCTTACTCCTGTTTATTGATACCTACTCGCTGCTTACCCAGGGCCAGGGGCGTAAGGCTAATTTGATTGCTTCTATTGGTACGTATATCTCCCATCTGAGTATATTTTAGCTCCTGTACAATTTAGCTCCATTGAACGAACATCCTTGCATTTTGTTTTTTTTCTTGATTGAACACACCCTGGAATGTGTTATTTTGTGGTGATCCAAATTCGTTTATACTGATGAAGGCCAACTTGTGACGAAGGAGAGCGGAGCGCCCCGGACTGTAGCCGACCTAGTGTTTTATGCCACCATATATACATCTTGTAAGCCGCCGGTTGGGGTAAGCCATACATTGTAAACCCACGGCGTTTGTAACCTCACCCGATTATAGTGAAGTATTGCTGTCTGGCGTCCATGGTTTTTTCTCCTCCATTGTTGGAGGGGTTTTCCACGTTAAAATCTCGTGTCCCCATTGGTTTGATCGTTCCGCACTTCGTCGTTTCTTTGCTATCGTTTATAACAGAATGTGCTCATGTTTACCATTTATTCGTAATTTCCAATTGTACTTTATTTCATCTTCATCTGAATTCGCTTTTCATCAGAAGCCTTACATTTGGATTTTTTTTGTTAGTGTGACGAAGAGGTGATGCATGCGCTTCAATTTTCCTGCTACACTTCCTCCCTGCTTTTCCATTGTTTCCATTTTTCTTCACATCCATTCATTGTGCTGCAGGATACTTTGAAGCAACAACAGAGGTGCTGGACTGATGGTCATTCACCAATGCTATTTCATTTTTTTTATTTGGAGCTTGCTGAAATTTGTATTGACTGAATCCAAGCTGTATGGGACCTTTTGGCTTAAAACGCAATCATAACTTGCATGATGTTTTAAATTGTAATGATAAAGTTTTATAGTAACCATGTAAATACTTTTCCGTTCCTGAAGTTGCTGCAGATATGTCTAACTATTCCCGCAACAACGTGTGGGGTATCATCTAGTTTCTTTAAAAAATTGGGTCCTTTCGTGCCTAGAACTATAAATTCATCAAGAGCATAATTATGAGACTGATATTAATCGTTGTGCTACTGCAAACTTCTATGTTACAGGCCAATAAGGGCGATGGCCCAGGGCCCAACTTGTCTAGGGGCCCAGACCATGTGCACTTGTTGATATTTAATGTACTATAAATCTCATTAGCAATGCCACATACAGTCAAGTATGAGGGTTAAAGGCCGTGGAGCAATGAAATAAGAAAAAATAGTCACTTAAGGTACATCACGGTATTTTAGTAACGCAGGGGCACATATGGGTGAGCATATTACTCGAAACTCGTGAGCTTTCGAGTAATTCAAAAGTCTGCTCGAATTTGGTCACCGATGAGCTGAGCAAAGTTGATATTTGTAGCACGATAAGAAACAAGTTTAATTGGTCGATTTGCGATTACTCGATAGCTCATAGATTATTCAACACCGAAGATCGAAAACCAAAAACCTCTAGGACAAAAATATACAAGCGCTCAGATTAAAATCTTCAAAGTCTACCTATAGAGGTATCGACGATGAACCACCCTTTTTGAAATCTTTCCCCACGATGATTTGATTATGTTGTTCAATTTTTTTAGTAATCTTATCAAGCTTATCTAGCAAATCGACTATTTACTTAGTCGACCAGGTTGGTGTTTTTATCACATTAAGTTAACTTAACGAGTCGAGTCGAGCACTCCCATTGATTAACGAGTTTTTGCGAGTCGAGTCAAGCTCGCTCGATATCCATCCATAAGGGCACACCAGAGTTCAATCAATACCACTAAAGCACACGCTTCAATCAGAGTCATTCTTCAATTTTATACCACACACGTAGGAGGCCATAATTTCTTATCACTCTCTCTTCTCTTTCATTGTCCCCGAAAGAGCATGCTAATAAATGAAATTGACGTATTCTGCTATTTCTTTATTCCCTCTTTATTCCTTCTCTCCCTACGAGTTTCATATGTCATGTAAGCACTACCAGCCCGGCTCCTGAGTTATGGATTCATAGATATTGAATCCTTTTCATGTTGACTATTTGATTATTTTGTGGCTATCCCGTGGTTCATTAGCGTTTTCTCCCCCAACCTTTTTTTTCCCTTAAATGGCCGGATAGGGAATAGGACATAAAGGACTGATAATTTCCGCTATTTTGCTCCAATAAATTTAAGTGTTTTTCCTCCTTTATCGTAAAACTGTTACTCGAACAACATTTATTTTAGTTTTTTAGAAAAGAATGGACATAATGTTTTCCTCTCCTTTGTAAAAGGGGGGCAAATGGGTCAAATAAATGGAATGTCTAGCAATAAATGCCAAATATTAAAAGGTTTTACCTAAAGAATTGTCGGGTTAGGGGGGCAATGGCCCCCTAGGTGCACATATACTCAACTTAAATAAAATCCATCATATATATGCATGTGATCCTCGTAGACACGATGCTTTGACATGTCGCTGCCTCCTCGTGTCAGCTCTCTGAATACCACGCATATGGCTCTAAACAAAGACTGTTTGCATTGAGGATACTGACATCTGATGGTCCCAATATATACCGAAACAACGGTTTGCTTTGCTTCGCACCGGAAACCAGGAACATTTCTTTGCTTTGCTTCGCACCAGTAACAAGGCCTTGCTTCGTCCATGCATCCTACTATTCCTTTCTTGGCAACACTCCCAGCCCATTTGAGCTTCCAGGTGCATCAATCGAACATGATCAATAAAATTGTTACTCGAAAAAATTTATTTTACTTTTTTAGAAAATAAAGGACATAATGTTTTCCTCTCCTTTGTTAAAGGGGAGCAAATGGGTCAAATAAATGGAATTTCTAGCAATAAATGCCAAATGTTAAAAAAAATTACCTAAAGAACTGTCGGGTTGAGGTGGTGGTGGTGGTGGGGGGGGGGGGGGGGCAATGGCCCCCTAAGTGCACATATCTACCCAACTTAAATGAAATCCATACATATATATGCATGTGGTTTTTATTTGCTACACTAATATTACAAGGGCCTACTTTCTTAGTTCGCCGAGGGCCTCTAGAAAGTCAAGGTCGGCCTTGCATTATGTTAGACATTTGGCATCTACATACCATTTTAATCTTGGTGAGGTTACGCCTGGACCTAGATTTTTCAACTGTCACCAAAGAAGTGGAAGGCAACCTGAGAGAGAGGCTGCCATCCCATCCAAAGCGGAATGATGGTGCCGATGAGGCTGGTCCTTCAACGAGACTGAACCCCCAAGCTTGGGAGTGGGTGTGTATTTATCTTAACTTAGTTATATTATATTTATGTTTATTTATTTAGTACAGGTTTGTCTTTCTTCTTTGCATTAGTTCCTAAAAGTATGTTTTCCTTTTAAGTCTTGAGCCCAAAAACATAAAATATTTCATTTGGTTCCTTTCTATTATCCTTTCTTCTCTTTTCTTCTTGTTGTTTCTTTTTGGTCCTTCTCGCTTCTCTTTGGTTCTCTTGCTTCTTTGTTCTATAACTAAAGACACCAAATATTTTTATTTGATTTATCTTTGCTTCGTTTTGCTTCTTTTTTTATTTTGTTTGCTTCTTCTTGTTTCTTTTTGTTCGTTTTATTTCTTTATTGGTAAAACTAAAGATGAAAATAATGTCATTTTTCCTTTTTGTTTATCATTGCTTTATTTTGTTTATTTCAGCTTTTTCGATTCAAAAATAAAAACACAAAAAGATTGCGTGCTTCTTCTTTTGCCTCTTGATTTTCCAAAAGCCAAAAATGTTTTTTAACCATTCCGATTCAACTATGTATATTACCTCTTGTTCCACATTTGTATTTTCCTTTTATTATAAGGTGAACCGGTTGGTTAGTGGAAAAGCAACGATAATGATGAAAATATGCAATGCCTCCTTTGTTTATTCATGTATGAATAATTGAGTTCACAATATGGTTGCAAACTTTTACCTTTAATAATTAGGATTTTAAAGGTAGAGTTTTGTTTCATTGTTTTGTATTATCATAGTGCTTAACGAATTGAATGATATCAAGAAACAATCCATCCTAGTTGTAAAAAGTGTAGTGGTTCAAAACAAGGGGTTTTCACATCCCAGTGTACCTGGATTAAAGTGTGGCACCTACATTACAACAAATCAAAAATCGTATTATGCTTTTGAAGTATTATAGTTGGTCATATGACTATTACATTAATTCCTCTAGCAAGTCTTGTTTTAGAATCTATATAATCGTGGTTATTTCCATTTTTCGTTCAAAACCGTAAGGCTAATGCTCATCATGACTCAGTGTGGGCACTACCAAAATCACTGAGCCAAATAACCCGTCACAGTTTCCGCACTACCTACTTCTATAACAAAGAATGCCATTTTGATGAGTTCGCTAAAACGATTTATAAATCACAAAGGGGTGCACTCCTCAACTGGAAAAGCTGCAAAGCTGGTTGCATTTATGGCCTTGTTCACGACGTTGAGGCGGGCTGTGGCGTCGGTGAGGGAGTCCGGGCGGGAGAGCGCGGCGCGGTCCAGGAGCTCCGGCCAGGGGCGGGCGCCCGAGAGGGAGCGCTTGGTGGAGTCGTAGACGCGGCCCAGGAAGGCGCGCGTGGCGGCCGGGTCCGGGGAGGCGATGGCGTCCGGGGCGGCGGAGGGGACGGTGGCGGGAGCTGCAGAGGGGACGGAGGTGGGGAGGAGCGGCGGTGCGGTCGCGGCCATGGCGAGATCTCTGTTTTGCTCTGTTTCTCGCGCGCGATTTGGATCTGAGACGCGCTTGGAATGTGAGATGGATGGTTTTGTATAGGAAAAAAATGGTTGTTGGGTTGGTTTCTTAGGGCATCTCCAGTCGTATAGCTCCCCCAGGCCCGATTTCTTCCGCCGATTGTGCCCCCCAGGAGCAGTTTGAACTCTGGGTGTGGGAAGATTTCCAGTCGTCCGCCCCCCCACCCCTCGCAGTCGTAGTCTTTTTTTTCCTTCAATTCTATTGTTGTCTGTCAAACATGGTGCGGGCAATGCCGACAACATCTCGTCGGCGAGCAAGGACGGCGCCGAGGGTGCACAAGGTCTGGACGCCGACCGTGAGGTCGCCATGGCGGACGCCGGCCGCGAGGGGAGGGCAGCTTGAGCCGGGCGCAGGTCCAGCGCCCGCGCCGCCACGGCCATGTGATGCGCCCTGGCTCTGGCCGCACGACCCGGCGAGCTGGTCCGTCGTCCTCTCCTGCCTACGGGATGGCCACGCAAGCCCCGCCCTGGACGCCGGCCGCACGGACGTGAGCTCGCCATGGCGGCCACCGGCCAAGGGGCGTCGCGAGCTCGTCATGGCGGCCACCGGCCAAGGGCCCCTGCTCCTGGCCGCGAGCTCGTCGTGGCTCTCCCGCGCTGGCCACGCGAGCCCTGCCCCGCCCCGGATTCCGGCCGCACGGTCGCGAGCTCGCCATGGTGGACACGGCCCTGTGGCGGCCGCGAGGAGAGGCCAGCTTGAGCCGGGCGGAGGTCCAACTCTCGCGCCGCCATGGCCATGCGACGCCCCACTACAACCGCCTCTCCCGACGCAGCGAGGTCGAGGAGAAGCAGAAAAAACGTGCGATTAGCCCGGAGGCGGAGCTGGGCAGAGGGGTGATACGTCTCAAACGTATCTATAATTTTTTATGTTTCATGCATGTTTTATATCAATTGCCACCTGTTTTATATGCACTTTATATCATATTATGACATTTATTGGACTAACCTATTAACAAGATGCCACAGTGCCAGTTTCTGTTTATTATGTCTGTGTATTGCAGAAAAGGCCCGAAAACCAAAGTGCTCGGAAAAATCCAGAAAATTACAGAAATTCTATTTCGCCAGAAGACTCCGGGAGCCAGAAGGACAAGTCCAGGGGAGGCCCACAGCCCCCACACGCACCCTGGGCGCGGTTGGGCCTTGGCCGCCCCCAGGGGTGGTGTCGCCGCCTCGGTCACCTCCTCGCGATGCCCTTTGGACTATATATTGCCCCTGACCTAAAACTCACAGAAGAATCGACGATTTCCCCAGAAAAGTTCCAGAGCTCCGCCGCCATCCGAAACCCTAATTCGGGGGACAGAAGTCTCTGTTTCGGCACCTTGCCGGGACGGGGAATTGCCCCCGGAGCCATCTCCATCGACGCCACCGCCTCCATCATCGCCGTTGCTGCCTCCCATGATGAGGAGGGAGTAGTTCTTCATCGAGGCTGAGGGCTCTACCGGTAGCTATGTGGTTTATCTCTCTCTCCCATGGTGTGATCTTTATGTGATCATGAGCTTTGTAATCTAGTTGAATCCATAGATGTTACTCTTCATTATCTTATATGCTACTCAAGTGGTTTTATTAATGTAATCTCCGGAGTCACCTTTGTCCCACGGTGCGAAGTTGACAGTGTGCGCCCCGTGTGTGGCTCTTAGGCTAAAGATAACAGGAATACTTATCATGAGTTATTATTTGCGTTGGATGTCTCTATGAAATTGCGGTGTTTGTCTAGTACTATTTAGGGCGCTCAAGTTGACAGTGTGGGGTTCCCTAGATGTGGAATGCGACTTTAAGGTGTGCTGTTATAGCCCTACGCGTGGATTGGTGTTCGTTATCCAACGAGAGAATAACTCAGAGTAGCATAGTGAAGAGGAAATATCTATGTATTCAATTATATTATTATTGTTGAGAGTGTCCACTAGTGAAAGTATGATCCCTAGGCCTTGTTTCTAAGCATTGAAACACCGTTTACAACCAGTTCTGCTACATGTTTGCTTGCTGCCATTTTTATTTCAGATTGCAATTACCACTTATAATCATCCATATTACTTGTATTTTAATATCTCTTCGCCGAACTAGTGCACCTATACACCTGACAAGTGTATTGGGTGTGTTGGGGACACAAGAGACTTCTTGTATCTTAATTGCAGGGTTGCTTGAGAGGGATATCTTTGACCTCTACCTCCCTGAGTTCGATAAACCTTGGGTGATTCACTTAAGGGAAACTTGCTGCTGTTCTACAAACCTCTGCACTTGGAGGCCCAACACTGTCTACAAGAATAGAAGCGTGCGTAGACATCAAGCTATTTTCTGGCGCCGTTGCCGGGGAGGTAAGGTAAAAGGTACTCACATCCTCCAGCTACTTAGCTATTTTCTAGCACTGTTGCTGACGTGTGAGTGCTCGAAGGTATTTCCTTTAGATTCTGCAATTATATCTTTTTGTTTCTTGTTTTTATTTCACTAGTTAGGCTTAATGGAAAACAACAAAAAAATTAGAGATCTTTATGAACTTTATATTGAATTAGGACATGATGCTTTTGAAGAGAAAATTAAAAAACCTATGGAAGTTTGTTTGCATAATAGTGATAGCAATGTTATTAGCATGAATTCTTTGAACACCATTATTGCTAATGCTATGGAAAAGTCTAAGCTTGGGGAAGCTAGTTTTGAAAATGATCTTTTTAGTTCCCCAGCTTTGGAGGAGAAAATTTGCTTTGATAATACTTTGTCTCCCATACGTGATAATTCTAATGATGCTTGTGATATTCTAAATCCACCTACTGAAAGTATTCCTTTTGAAATACCTATGGAAATTGTTGAAAAGGTTATGGATGAACGTTATGCAGGGGATGGAACAGTCCATCCACGTGATCACTTGTTGAAACTTACAGAACTTTGTGAGTTGTTTAAGGTTGCAGGTTTATCAAGGAAAATGCCATGAAGAAATTATTTCCATTGTCACTTAAGGACAAAGCTAGGGAGTGGTATGATCTACTGGATGATCCTCATCATTCGGAGTGGAAGGAGCTTGAATTTCCTTTTACTCTAAATTTTATCCTCCTTATGAAATGCATTTAGATAGGAATTACATTTATAATTTTTGTCCTCGTGATGGAGAAAGCATTGCTCAAGCTTGGGAAAGACTGAAAACATTAATACTCAAATGTCCTAACCATGGGCTTCCTGAGGAAATAATTGTTACTAATTTTTATGCAAGGCTTTCAGGTCATTACAAGGATTATCTAGATGCCTGTTCAGAGGGTTCTTTCACAAGTAAGAAGGTTGAAGCTAAATGGGATCTTCTTGAAACAATTCAAGGCAATACTGAAGATTGGGAGAACGACAAAGGTAAAGAATCAGGTATAAACTATGAGTATGATTGCATTAAGTCTTTCGCTGAAACTGCTAGTTTTCATGAGCTTAGTGCTAAATATGGTCTTGATTCTCAAATTATTGTTGATTTTGTAGAGCCTTTGCTTCTCATATTAATGTTCCTAAAGAAAATTGGGACATGTATCATGAACCTTTCAAAGACACTTGCATGGAAAATGAAATTGTTACTAATGATTGCAATAAACATGCTCAAACTTCTGAAAATACTATTTCTTATAAGCATGTTAATTTTTGTGGAGCACTTAGACCTTGTGAAAAGAATCAAATCGAAGAAGATTATTGTATCCATCATAGGAATGAAAAAACTAGAATGTGGCACAGGGCTCTAAATGATCTTGCTGAAAAAGTTTGTGCCCTCTATCCTTTTATTTGTGAACTTTGCTATAAAAAGGGTCACTTCGAATTCCAATGCTCAGGTTCTAATAAGGATATTGCGGAAGACTTTTGTGATAACATGATCACTCCTAATCAGCATGATGAACTTACATTATTTTTGGGGTGTGAAGAGTTATCAAGAAAAACTTCTTCGTTAGATATGAGTGCTTTTGATATGAATAGCGTATTGCATGGATGTCATCTCTATTGTGCTAACAATTGCCATGCCAACACTTACATACAAAATATTATAAAAGATGGATCGACTTTACCAAAATATGAAAGGACTAATGTTTGTTTTACTCTTATTAATGAAAAAGAGGAATCCTCCCAAGCTTCTTCTATTGTTTCTAACAATAAACCAGGGTATGTGGTGAAGCCTCCTTTCAAGCCTCTCCCTCCTAAAGAGGGAAAGAAGAAGAAGAAGAGGAGTAAAAGGAGAGAGGAAACGGTATCTTCCCCTAAGCATATTGCTCCTATTATAGTTGTTGCTGATGAGTCTGAATTCGATGATGATCCTATGCCTGTTACTTATAGTAGTGATCATGATTGGGAAAAGCACACTACTTTTGGTATTGAAAATCTTTTGGGTCCAATTCTGAAAATGATGATGTTAATAATTGCTATACTATTAGTACTATCCATGTTCCTTCCAATGATGATATAGGAAGCATTAAGCTTGGGGATGAGGTGTTTGAAAATCCTTTTGCTAGTAATAATTATATTTTGAAACCTCTCCTCCTGGTGATGTTTTTGAAAATCCTTTTGCTAATGATGATTATATATTTGAGACCTCTCCTTCTAGTAAAAATGATGATGATATGTTTACAAATGAACACACTTTGGAAGATAACTATTCTATTGTTTATGATGATACTATGCCTCCAGTCTTTGATAATTATTATAAAGATAACTATGACATAGGTTATAATTACAATCATCCTCATGAAACTTGTCATAATTATGGAGGGATTTCTCAAAACCATCCCTCTAATATACAACTTGTCTATCATGTTCGAGTTCTTTATGATGATCCTACTCCCATTGTTATTAATAAGAAGGATTTTGCTTATGTGGAAAATATTGATACCTTTATGCATATGGGTCATGATAAGAATGTTTCATGTGATGGTTATATTGTGGATTTTATCAATGATGCTACTGGAAGTTATTATGAGAGAGGGAGACATGGATTCATACATCACAATAATATTAAGTCTCCTCTCTTTATGTTGAAAGTTTTGATGTTGCACTTGTTTTGCCTTCCTATGCTAGTCACTTTGTGCTTTATTGATTTATTTTCTTACAAGATTCCTTTGCATAGGAAGTGGGTTAGACTTAAATGTGTTTGATATTTGCTTCTTGATGCTCTTTCATATTCACCTCTTATACATATGAGAGCATCATCAAAATCATGCCTAGCTAAAAGGCTTTAAAGAAAAGCGCTTGTGGGAGACAACCCATTATTTTTATTTTCTGCTATTTTTATTTTATTTGAGTCAAGGTGTTGTTTACTTCTGTATCAATGCCTTTGTATCTTTATTTTCTTGCATTGTTGTGCCAAGTAAGGCCTCTAATAGGAAGATGATGCTAGATTTGGATTTCTGCGCAGGAACAGATTTCTGCTGTTCACCGTTTTGCTTCTGTAAAATCACAGAAAAATTATTTAAATCTGAAAATTTTGTGCGTGATCCTCAGATATGTATGCATCTTTCGTTAGTTCAAAGTTTTTCGATCTGAGCGTCGTAAGTGCCTCGAAAAAATTCGTCTTTGCGGACTGTTCTGTTTTAGACAGATTATGCCTTTTTATTTTGCATTCTCTCTTTTACTAGTGTTGAGTGAAATTCTTTTTTGGGTGGAAGAGCTTCACATAACATCAGTGGCTGTAGCTAATGTTTAAAGTAACAAGTCATATTGCGTCTTTATAGAACATGTGAGTTTTTGATTATGCACTAACCCTCTAATGAGATTACTTTGAGTTTGGTGTGACGGAAGTTTTCAAGGGTCAAGAGAGAAGGATGATATAATAGGATCAAGAAGAGTGAAGAGCTTAAGCTTGGGGAGGCTCCCATGGATCTCCCCAGCATATTTCAAGAAGACTCAAGCGTCTAAGCTTGGGGATGCCCAAGGCATCCCCTTCTTCATCGCAAAATTATCAGGTCATCTCTAGTGAAACTATATTTTAATTCTTTCACATCATATGTGCTTTTCTTGGAGCGTCTGTGTGCTTTTATTTTCAGTATTGCACTTTTATTTTCAATAAAGCTTGACTGGACCCTAGCATTCTTGATTGGGAGAGAGACACGCTCCGCTTTTTCATGAGAATACTCCTATTCTTCACTTATATTTGTTGAGTATTCATATCTAGCGCTGTTCAGCTTTTAGCTCTTGTTTTCATGTATCTCTTGTCAGAGCTATTAGCTTTCTTTTGTAGAAAGTACTCTCTTGCTTCACTTATATTTGTTTGGAGAGTTGATGAAATAAATTGATTGGTGTTTGGTTGGTTCAGAAAATGTTGCATGTGGTAATTGGTATAAGGAAAAACTTGCTTAATCTTGTAGATCACTAATTTGGATAACTTGATGCTTGTCAATTGTTTTGAGTTAACAAGTAGATCATGATTAAATTTGTGCATCACATGAGTTAAGCCTATTAGTGAAGAACTACCGTAAAGCTTGTTGAAAATTTGGTTTGCATCGGTGGTATCTCTAAGGTCTAGATATTTTCTAATAACAGGGTTTGGTTAACAAGGAAGACGGTATGAAGTCTTATAACGTTTGCAATATGTTTGTCATATAAAACTTGGTGTACGGGTTGATATTCTTGTTTGCTTACATAAACCTTGCTAGCCTAAACTCTGTACTGAGAGGGAATGCTTCTCGTGCATCCAAATCCTTGAGCCAAAATCCATGCCATTTGTGTCCACCATAACTACCTATATGTGGTATTTCCTTGCCACTCCAAGTAAATTTTTCATGTGCTACCTTTAAATTATTCAAAATGTTATTATTCCCTTTTTGTGTCAATGTTTACTAGCTCATGAGGAATTAGTGTGGTTATTCTTTATTCTATTTGTGAATGGACTTTTACACCTGGACTAGTGGCATATACATCCGCTTATCCAATAATTTTGCAAAAAGAGCTGGCAACGGGGTGCCCAGTCCCAATTAATTACAACTTTAACCAATTAATTCTCTTCACACTTTTGCCCTGATTCATCAGTAAGCAATGACAAACAGTGAAATACCTGAATGTGTGTAAACCAAAGAGAAAGAGGGATGATCTGCCTTGCTGGTAGAAATAACGTCCTTCATGGGAGCCGCTCTTAAAAGTCCGTTTGACAGGTAGAATACTGTTCTCACCCGCTACCATTCGTTGACAATTAACAAACACCTCTCAAAAATAGATACTCCTCCATGGTATGTGATTGATGGAAGGCACCCGAGGATTCGGTTAGCCATGGCTTGTGTTAGCAAGGTTGGGAGGAGTATCAAATATTTTATGCAATCTCTATATGCTTTCAAAAACCTAAAAGCTCTAGCACATGACTTAATCCCTGCTTCCCTCTGCGAAGGGCCTTTCTTTTACTTTTATGTTGAGTCAGTTTTCCTATTCTTTCTGTCTTCCACAAGCAAACACTAGTGTCAACTTTGTTACAACATGCGTTATATGCTACGTATTGGACTTGTTATACTACTTTGTGTTGACGATATCCATGAGATAAATATGTTGAAAGTTGAAGCAAATGCTGAAACTTAATTCTTCCTTTGTGTTGATTAAATACCTTTTATTAGAGACTATTGCTTTATGAGTTAACTCTTATGCAAAACTGTTTGATGCTTGTCTCGAAAGTACTATTCATGAAAACGTTTAGCTTGTGTGATTCATTGTTTACTCATTATCTATTTGGTAGCAAACTATAGACCATTGACTTGGATCACTTCATTCATTTACATGTGCCTTACAATATATTGATCAAGATTATGATGGTAGCATGTCACCTCAAAAATTATTTTGTTTTTATCGTTTACCTACTCGAGGACGAGTAGGAACTAAGCTTGGGGATGCTGATACGTCTCAAACGTATCTATAATTTTTGATGTTCCATGCATGTTTTATATCAATTGCCACATGTTTTATATGCACTTTATATCATATTATGACATTTATTGGACTAACCTATTAACAAGATGCCACAGTGCCAGTTTCTGTTTATTATGTCTGTGCATTGCAGAAAAGGTCCAAAAAAAGTGCTCAGAAAAATCTGAAAAATTTACAGAAATTCTATTTCGCCAGAAGACTCCGGGAGATAGAAGGACAAGTCCAGGGGAGGCCCACAGCCCCCACACGCACCCTGGGCGCGGTTGGGCCTTGGCCGCCCCCAGGGGTGGTGTCGCCGCCTCGGTCACCTCCTCGCGATGCCCTTTGACTATATATTGCCCCTGACCTAAAACTCACAAGAATCGACGATTTCCCCAGAAAAGTTCCAGAGCTCCGCCGCCATCCAAAACCCTAATTCGGGGGACAGAAGTCTCTGTTTCGGCACCTTGCCGGGACGGGAATTGCCCCCGGAGCCATCTCCATCGACGCCACCGCCTCCATCATCGCCGCTGCTGCCTCCCATGATGAGGAGGGAGTAGTTCTTCATCGAGGCTGAGGGCTCTACCGGTAGCTATGTGGTTTATCTCTCTCTCCCATGGTGTGATCTTTATGTGATCATGAGCTTTGTAATCTAGTTGAATCCATAGATGTACTCTTCATTATTTATATGCTACTCAAGTGGTTTTATTAATGTAATCTCCGGAGTCACCTTTGTCCCACGGTGCGAAGTTGACAGTGTGCGCCCCGTGTGTGGCTCTTAGGCTAAAGATAACAGGAATACTTATCATGAGTTATTATTTGCGTTGGATGTCTCTATGAAATTGCGGTGTTTGTCTAGTACTATTTAGGGCGCTCAAGTTGACAGTGTGGGGTTCCCTAGATGTGGAATGCGACTTTAAGGTGTGCTGTTATAGCCCTACACGGTGGATTGGTGTTCGTTATCCAACGAGAGAATAACTCAGAGTAGCATAGTGAAGAGGAAATATCTATGTATTCAATTATATTATTATTGTTGAGAGTGTCCACTAGTGAAAGTATGATCCCTAGGCCTTGTTTCTAGCATTGAAACACCGTTTACAACCAGTTCTGCACATGTTTGCTTGCTGCCATTTTTATTTCAGATTGCAATTACCACTTATAATCATCCATATTACTTGTATTTTAATATCTCTTCGCCGAACTAGTGCACCTATACACCTGACAAGTGTATTGGGTGTGTTGGGGACACAAGAGACTTCTTGTATCTTAATTGCAGGGTTGCTTGAGAGGGATATCTTTGACCTCTACCTCCCTGAGTTCGATAAACCTTGGTGATTCACTTGAGGGAAACTTGCTGCTGTTCTACAAACCTCCGCACTTGGAGGCCCAACACTGTCTACAAGAATAGAAGCGTGCGTAGACATCAAGGGGCGGCGGCGCGAGGGCACGGTGGCGACGGCGAGCTCGACGGCCAGGAGCAGGAGAGCGGGTGACGAGATGGAAAAGAGAGGCAGCTGCCTGCACGTGGTGGGCCTCTGAGAGAAAAGGAAGGAGAGAGAGCGGTGGGTGGCTGACTGCGGGCCCTTTTGCATGCAAAACATAGCGCCACCCCCCCAGGCCGAACCCAGCGCCTTGGGTTTCGCCTGGGTGCGCCGGCGCTAAAATCGGCGCTAAATGACTTCCTGGGGGGACGACTGGTATGATTTTTCTTGCGCCGGCGCTAAAAAACGCAAAAAAAACGTCCTGGGGGGGCTCCTGGGGGGCACGGCTGGAGATGCCCTAAGTTTGCTTGTGTTGGTCATTTGCTTATAAGCTATTGTTAGCACGTTGTATCTACCGTTGTGGTTCATTAATTTAAAGGCGATCTTTATGCTTTTTTCTAAAATAATACTAGGTAAATTGGTGCGGCGGCACCGCCGCACCCGTGCGGTAAAGATTTGATTTTGAAATCAGCGACGTTTAAAAGTTACGTATATTTTGAGAATTGTTTGAATGCAAAGGGAGTATGTGTTTGGAAATTATTTAGATTGTGAAAATTAGTCGAATTGGAAAGTTTTTTTTATTCTAATTATTTTGACGTTTGTAAAATGGTTAGATTTTGAAGGCAAATGATACTTTAGAATATTCAAAAAAAATTGTAGTGTTAATTCATGCCGCACCCGTGTTGTAAAAAATGCAAATTTGAAAATATCGTTATTTAAAATTTGTGGATGTTTTGTGAGATGTTGAAATACGAAGAGTTAGCATTTTTTGAAGTTTTTTGAATATTCGTATTTGAGTTGTGATTGTATGACGTAAGTTTAGCATAAGTAGTCAGCATGTATTTTGTATGAACGTTTTGATATATTATTCATATTTTTTCCGATGGATATATTCAGAGATATTGTTTTGCGTTTTTATTTTTATTTTTTTTGGAAATTGTTTAAATAAATCGAAAAGTTTGGAAAAGATCACAAAGTAGTTGGAGTGGTTATTTTTCAATTTTTTTTTTCAAATTTTTAGAAAGTGATTTGAGTTGATTTGGAGATTTGTTTCAAAATTTATTGATTTGGATTTTTCAAAATCTGTTAAAAAAAATCTATCGTTTAAAGATTTTGTTTTGGAGTGGATATTTTTTTTTCCCCAAATTTTTAGAAAGTGGTTTGAATCGGTTTGGAGATTTGTTTCAAAATTCATTGATTTGGATTTTTCAAAATTTGTTAAAAAAATCTATTGTTTTTGAAAATGTTGGAATATTTTAGAAAAGAATCTAGTGCTTCTACATAAACTTTTGATTTGGAGAAATTTTATTGATTTTGAGATATATTTTAAAAACTGTTAAAGTTTTGGGGAAAAAAAAGAGAAAAAAAAGAAAAAAGGCCGAGCCAGGCCGAGACAGACGCACAGCACGCGGCCCAGCCCAGCAATCGGCCCAGCCCAGACACGCGGTGACGTCAGCGGTGACGTCATCGGCGGCCGGGCTCCACGGCATTTTTACACAAAGGTCCCTTAGATTTTTTGAATTTACGAATTAGTCCTTTGAGGGGTCTTTTTTGCAAGATGTTGCGCTGCAGTGACGTTTTTGCACGGAAACCCCTGATCTTTTCGTGAATTACAAATTGGTCCTCCCACCGAGCACTGTAGAAGTGCGATTATCTGCGAACGTGGACCCTTGCCAGCCGATCGGACGGCCGAGAAGAATGCGGGCGACGTGGCCACTTTGGTGGGAGGTTGAAACGGTTGGCTTTGATATATAGTAAGATTTGCACATTCTTTCCATCATTATTCCCAAATAAGCACCTATTTCAGCGGCTTGAGACCAGAAACAATACCATGTAAGCCCGGCAAAGGACTTTTTATGAATGACGTGTCAGCCAACTCGGTGTTAGGGTCTTGGCCTTCGTTACTAGCACATGGTTGTTAGGATATTGGTTAATCTCCATGCTTGGCAGGCGAGGAGAGCTTGGTTGAATAAGCATAGGTCACTAAAAAACATGCCCCTTTGATCTTTTTTGAATTAGCTTGTCCCCACTCGTCCAATGAATAATTTTTATTTTCCTCGTCACCCCACCATAAACTTTTCGTCGGTGTTATAAGCTCATCGCAGAGGGTCGAGAATTTGAAAATGGTCATAGCATAAGTGGGGATGGCTTGGGCCACCGATTTAATGAGGGTCTCTTTGGCTGCACCCAAGAGGAACTTTTCAGACCAATTGCTCCAATGTTTGCCAGTCCTCTCTTTAATAGGCTGAAGTTTACCGTATTTCATTCTCCTTTGTGGATTTGGTGCCCCAAATCTTTCTCATTCCCGTGGTGGATCGATCGATCACCTCTGGGGGTGTTGGAGAGGCGAACCGTATCTCTCATTTTCTTCCTCGACGCACCTTGGTTTATGTAATTTTCTCTAATAATAGTAATTATCACATTTCATATTTTCTTTGTAGTTCGTTTGGTTTTGTTTAAAACAAATACTAGTAGCTCTGAAATAATTCAGACGGTAATTCGAAAAATCACTCGAGAGCAACATGCATAATCCATATGTATCATGGGCCAGACAACCAATGATCTGAATGATTCGCGAAAGTCCTCCAGCACTCGCCGTGAACTGGAGGACAGGCTCGCGAACCGTTCCCTCTCTCTCCTCTCGCGACCTGGTCGCCCCCGCGCGGGCGACTGGGCCGCGCCGCCGGCGCCTCTTCGCCAGCACCCTCCCTCTTCCCCTCCCCCTCCGCCGTCGCCGGCGTTCGTCGTCGGGCTAGGCCCGGGCGGCGCCGGCGGCGCCGGCCTCATGCCTTTTCCCTCACGGCGACGTGCTCGCTGTCACGCCCCAATTTCGGGAAGCCAGAAAAATCACAGTTGTTAGGTAGCCGAAAATCAGGGGCAACAAAACTTTTTGAAGTTGCTTCACTATGCTTGTGTTTCACTTCCCTTTTCGCTTTGTTTGATTTTGGGTACTTTGTTGGTTGTGTTTGTTAACACCTAATAGTAACCTTGTGAGCACAACCTACTTAAACCCTACCTCTTGATGATCATGTCATGACAAGAAAAATAGACCTTATGTCTTCTCTAATCTTCTTTGTGGCCAAACTCTTTTTCTTCTCTTCAAGTTTTGGTGTTTATTAAAAAGCCTCTTGTTTTCCTTGTTTTCAAAAGTTATCTAAAATACTTTCAAAGAAGTTGTTTATTAAAAATCACTTTTATGATCCCTAATATATCCCCTCTTATATCAATTCAAAAATATATGTTTTGAAAACATTTTCTTATTTATTACAAACTATTTACCAAAAGGCCAGAATGGATTTTAAAATATTTTGTGAATAAAAGTATTTCCAAAATTCTTAGCAAAATTACCAAACATTCTTTTGGTCATATGTGACCACTTTATTCGAAAATATTTGTTTGTGTTATACAAAATTTTGAAGGAAACGTTGCAAGTTCTTCTGTAAAAAAAATTATTTTATGTTATTTCTTGTGTGAGGGAGAGCAGCCCAAAAAGCCCAACCAGCCCACCCCCCACTGAAACCCTAGGGTTTCCAGGAATTTAGGGTTTCCTCCCCAGCCGCCTCCCTCCCTTCTCTTCTTTTCGCATCCAGGTCCTCCCACCTCGCAAATAGGTCCCTGGACCTTATCCCCTCCTTCCCTCCACCCTATCCTCTTCCTCCCAGCCACACACTCACACAACACACGCACGCACACACCCGACCCGTGCTCCTCTTCCTCTCCTCCCTCGCTCCGGTGCGCCGCCGCCTCCCAGGCCACGCTGGCCGCGCCCCTCGCCGCCGGCCGGCCTCCTTCTCTCCTCGCGCGCTCCGTCCTCCTCCGGTTCGTCGCGCCCCGGCATGCCCTCTCCTCGTCCGAGCCGCCCGCGCCCGCGCTGGGCCATCGTCGACCTCGCCTCCTCCTCGACCGGCGCCGTCCCCGCCGCGCCTCCATTTCCCCTGCTGGCGCCGCCCCGTCGGCGCGGCAGCCACGGCCAGCTTCCTCCGCCTCCCTCAGCCGCGGCCGCCGCCCCTCTCCTTCCTCTGCCGTGGCCGCCGGCCCCGGCGCCCCAGCACCCCAGCCCCTGCACCTCCTCCCCGCGTTCCATCTCCAACTCGCCGACCCCGGCCAACTCCGGCCCAGCTCCGGCTCGACGCGTCCTCCTCTGGTCCTGTGCCTCTTCCCCGACCTTGGCCAGGACCTCCGCCGCCATGACCGCCTTCTGCTCCGGGCAGAGAGCCCCCATGCACTGCCCCGACGTCCTCTGCTGCTCCTGCCGGAGGCAGCAGTTCGCCCAGCACGCCGAGCTCTGCGGACATCGAGTTCCTGCACCACGCCCGTGCCCGAGTTTCCGGTGTTTGCAGCCCGTCCGACGGATTCCTTACGGCGCATGTTTTTGCCCAACAGATGTCTCCGTCCGGCAGACCTTCCCGACATGTGTCTATTCCGGCGTCCCGACATCCGTCCCGGCGTGTCTGTGAGCCTGCGCGTGCTAGTGATTTCCGTGCGCGCGCTGTTCCGGTGGTTTCCCGATGTTCCCGATACCGTGTTCCCGATGTCTCCGGTTTCACGATGTTCCCGATGTCGTGAGTCCGTCCAACGGATCCCTCCGTTCGTTCAACGGATTCGATCCCGACGTTCCCGACATTTTCCCGATGTCTCCCGACACCCTCCCGATATCCTCCCGATGATTCCCGATGTTTCCCGATATCCTCCCGATGATTCCCGATGTTTCCCGATATCCTCCCGATGATTCCGATGTTTCCCGACATCTTCCCGATGTTTCCCGATATCCTCCCGATGATTCCCGATGTTTCCCGACATCTTCCCGATGTTTCCCGATGTTTCCCGACATCTTCCCGATGTTTCCCGACATCTTCCCGATGTCTTCCCGATGTTTCCCGATGTTTCCCGACATCTTCCCGATGTCTTCCCGATGTTTCCCCGACGTCTTCCCGATGTTTCCCGATGTCTCCCGACATCCTCCCGGTGTTTCCCGATGTCTTCCCGGTGTCTCCCGGATCCCTTCCGGAGCATGTCTCCGACCAACGGATTCCCTTCCGGCGCTTGTCTTTATCCGACCGATGTCTCTCCGGCTTCTACGACAAGAGCGTCACCGTCACCGTGTACCCCGACCGTCGACAAGACCGGACCACGACAACTCGAATACAACTACTTCGTCTACTTCCACGACACCGACAAACTACGATGTCCCGGTTCGGCGACGACTACTCCCACGACGACGACTACCTCTACGGATCAAATTTCCCGGCTTGGACCCCGAAATTTTTCGACCCTCCTGCCGACTGTTGTTTGATGTTTTGAGGTTGATTAGCATGACTAGTACAACTATTTTAATATGTTAGTACTGTTAGTTTTTCTTACATAAAATTAATCTTGGTTATACTAGTGTCAGTATAGAATCATCTGTTAATCGATTGTTTGCTTATTTGTTGTTTGTGATAGATATTATCCAGTAGCTGCTCTGTGTTCTATAATGCTTGTAGTATGGTTGGTTTACTTTAGATTGTTGTCAACCCGTTCCTTTGCAGTAAGTGTTTGTAGTGTTCTGTTAAATAACCCACCTGCACCTTCTTAACTCCTAGTCAATAACTTGTGTGAGCAGTGTTGTGAAACTTTGTTGGTTGCCTAACTATTTATTAATATATGTCCCTAGAGCTAGTAGCATGCTTACTTGTGAGTGTGCTTAACGCTTTTGATAATGCCTGCTTGTTAAGGTACTTTTGTCTGAAGTGTTTCCTGAACCTTTGTAGCAGCCCTTGGTTTTTGACCTAATCACCCTAAAGGGTGTTCTGCTTTAGTGTTTAGTTAGAACTACCTTTTTAACTGTTAGGGTTGCTGTGTGTACTTTCTTAAGTGTGTTTGTTGTTTGTCTTAGCTGTATGGAATTGATGCTTGTTGTTGTATAACTAAGTAAATTGCTTGCTTTTGGTTGTTGGCTTAGTGTCTTGTGCAATGCTTGCTGTTTGTTATGTCCTTGTGGCATTGTCTTGTATTTTGAGTGTTGTTCCTTTCTCTGTTTACGACGTTAGATACGATCGGGAAGGAATCGAAAGTAAGGAGTGAACCTGAGGAACATCAAGATCAAGACCAAGGACATATTACCAAGCCAGGCAAGCCACCTCACCATACCCTACTTAAATCCCAATATTTCATTAAAACATGTTTTGTTTTCAAAATAAAATAATGCATGTTTTATTTCTTCTGTGGCACTTTGTCACCCAAAACTATTTTATCAAATATTGTTTGGCCAAAGATATCTACTAGTATATAATAGGTTTATAAAAATAGATCTTTACTTGAGAAGCCTTCTACTGAAGGCGCTATCAAGAAAATTATATTTTCTAGTAGTATATCCTTTCATCCTCATCTCAAAACTATAGGATGGGAGCCTGGTTTTTGGTAAAATGTTTTCCCGAGGAAAAACCCGAGTCGCTGGGAGCGATCGGCGAGAAAGTATTTTACAAAACCCATGTTGCTAGGAGCAAATGGAGGTGTTTATGAAAACCCGAAGTGCTGGGAGCGTTCGGAGAGTTTATGAAAACCCGAAGTGCTGGGAGCATTCGGAGAGTTGTGAAAACCCGAGTTGCTGGGAGCAGTCGGAGGTGGAGATGTTTCGAAAAACAAAGTACTGCCCTAGCGGCCGCTCGAACAATTAACCCGTGCAACCACACTACCTGATATGGGTAGGGCTTAGCCGGAAGCTTGTCCATTTTAGTACGGAGGATCTCATACTTCTATAAGGGTTAGAGTCCCTCGAAACCGGGTTGCCGTAGGATGAGGCAATACACATGTGGATGGACCCGCGCCGGACGATTACGTTGGGTCCCTGCCATGGCGGTGTGGCGTCCTAAGAGAGACCAGGGGTCTAGTGGAGCACAAGGTGCCGGGGGGGAATAAACCTATCGGGAGTCCTCTGTACTAGGGTGGATTAGTGGAAAGTTTTGATCATGTTATCCGAAACACCGCATACTGTCGTATGAGGACCGTGGCTGATCACGGCGGAATGACTGTTTGGTGTGGTGAAAGTGCACCACCTCTGCAGAGTGTAAAACTATTCGAATAGCCGAGTCCTC